>ML663562.1:5978530-6242608 GCA_007570785.1 Antilocapra americana | reverse complement strand
AAAAACAATAATAAAAAAAAAAAATAAAAGTCTAGCTTACATTTTAGGGCAGCACAAAGGAGAGCAAAATAAAGATATTCCTGTCTTCAGAAAACTCAGGGTCTGATCATTACAACAATAGCAAAAAGAGGAGGAAGAAAGGTGAGGCAGAGAAGGAAAAACCAGGAGAAATTAACCTTCATTTATACAGTAAGACTGAGAACTGCAGTTGTTACAATGAAAACCTCTCCTTTTCTTGTTTATTGTTGGCTCTGAGCCATCTGGACCAAATATTTTCTATTTTCCAACTAGAGTGGTTACATTTTGCTTAATTTTCAGCACATCATTTTAACTGCACATCTTTGAATTTTTGTTCTGAAACAAAAGCACTGCTACAAGATTAAGCTACAACTCTAGTTTCAAGATAAGACTGAATTTGATGGGGAAACAACTTTTCTGGAAACTGTATTGTCTTCAAAATGATGCATTATTCAAGTCCAAATTCACTTCTGAAATTATCGCCTAGAATTCTAGCCTCCTTGAAATTTTTTAGGATCATGTTTATACAGATCTGAAAATATGAACACTTTTTACACCTATTCATGTGTGCTAAATTGCTTCAGTCCGGAAGCAATTGACTCTTGGCAACCCCATGGACTGTAGCCGGCCAGGCTCCTCTGTCCATGGAATTCTCCAGGCAAGAATACTGGAATGGGTTGTCATGCCCTTCTCCAGGGGATCTTTTCTTCCCAGGGATGGAACCTATATCTCTGGCGTCTTCTGCCTTAGAAGGCATATTCTCTACCACGAGCGCCATTTGGGAAGCTTATTCATACCTTTATCATTAAAAAGCCACTCATCATTTAAAAAACCCTTTTTCATTTAAAAAAAAAAAAACCCTTTTAAACTTGACCAAATTTCCAAAACTCATACAACTAAACTAAGAGGGCAGGCAGCGGGGTGGAGTGTTTCTCCCACAGTCTTAAAAAGAATGTAGCACTATTGTGTTCATAGTTTAATCTGTGGGGATTCCATAGCCCAGGAAAGATGGGTGTCAGATCTCCACGTATAATCTTCAGTACATCCGGAACTGAGAAACGGCAGTGGAGAAAACGAAAACAAGATAAAACTGAAGCAAGCTTGTCTTTAACTTTAGAAGAATGTGAATCAAATAGGGTAGCAGAAGAAAAAAAAAAAAGAGCCCGCATCAGTTTCCGGATTGGGGCTGAAACACCGACTCTACCTGGGCTCCCATCTCTGCAGATACAGGTAATGCACCCACTGAAATGGGAGCAGGTGGATGGGAAAGCCAGAGAATTTTTTTTTTTTTCCCTCCATCAGATTGAAGTGCTAACAGGAGCCATACTTTGACAAAAAAAATAGAGAACCAAATGGGGATAGAACACTCACAAATGCAGTGGAAGCTCTTCACCTAGTCCTGGCAAAATGTTCTGGATCTGATACCCTTATAGTTATCTCAGAGGAAGAGTAGAGCCACCTGTGAGATTAAATATTCTTTTATAGTGAAAAGGATACAGAAACCAATACCTATCACTTCTACTTGATTAAGTTGAGACTTAACTGCTCAAAGTAAATAATTTTGAGGTGCTCAGACAAGTGAAACAAGTTTTCCACTGCTAAGCCGTTTCAGTTATATCCGACTCTGTGCGACCCCATGGACGGCAGCCCACCAGGCTCCCCCGTCCCTGGGATTCTCCAGGCAAGAACACTGGAGTGGGTTGCCATTTCCTTCTCCAATGCATGAAAGTGAAAAGCGAAAGTGAAGTCACTTCAGTCGTGTCTGACTCTCAGCGACCACATGGACTGCAGCCTACCAGGCTTCTCCGTCCATGGGATTTTCCAGGCAAGAGTACTGGAGTGGGTTGCCATTGCCTTCTCCAGTTTTGCGCTAGAATAAAATAAAATTTAAATTTAAAGGGCAGTACAATAAAATTAAAACACATGAATGTGCTGCAGTCACTGAACCCAATTTGAAGAAAATTCTTAAGTGGGAGAGGTGATGTGTTGAAAAATGAAAGTTCCTTAAAAAAAATCACATTAAGATGTAACTGAATTGCTTTTTGCAAGTTATCTATTCCAAAAGGCACTCATTAAATACAGATTTTAAGAGAGCATTTAAAAATATCATTTAGATGTATTTTAATGGCAACTCTGAACTTTTTTCTGGTGACCCTTTAGATCTTTATACAATCCCTGTCCTTTTCATTGTCTGCGTCTCCTCTTTAAGTCAAACACTGGTTTCAGCTTCTAAAAGTGCCACTTGAACATTCATAAATGGTAAACACACTATTTGAAATAAAGATGCACAGTTGTGTTAGTAGATTGTAGAGACTTTGGCTTGTTTCTTTTTCTGTTTGTGTATGAACCCTGGCTTATGGGTTACCGGATAAACTGACTTTTCAGTTATTTGTACTTGCTTGGTTTTAATCGCTAAGGCATATCTGACTCCTGCGACCCCATAGGCTGTAGCCTACCAGGCTCCTCTGTCCGCAGGATTTCCCAGGCAAGGATACTGGGGTGGGTTGCCATTTCCTTCTCCAGTCTGTTCTAGTACACTTCAATTTAATCTCGTTTCATGTTTTAGTTCATCATCCGATTTTTTTTCTAACTACTTTCTGAATTTGTTAGCGAACTTTGATACCAAGCATCATTTTCAAACTTTGCTTTTCCTTTTTACTTTACCGTATACGCAGTGTGAAGGTGTTGTAGGCTTAATTCCATCCTTCTCACTTGACTTCAGACCATGCCTTTAAAGTGCCCTTATTTCTTGCTTTTTGCTTCTTCTCCACTTGCTACTGTGGCTTTCCTCTTGGTTTTTGTTTTCTGACGCTTCATTAACACTACCTTACTTTACTGGTTCAAAAAGAACTTATTTGCTCTGTGAGTTTTCTGTTTCTCTCGGTGACTCTCAGCTTCTGTTTGCTATTTTGAGGCAGAAAGGAATAAACTCTCTGAACAGTGGGTTCTGATTTCAAGACTAGCTTGTAAGAGCAGCTTTCTAAGATGCCAACCATTCGACTCAGAACCACCCGGAAATCTTGCCAGGAGTGCAGATTCCCTGACTCTCACCTTTTCCCTCTTGGCATAAGATGGAATTTTTCTTTTCTTCTAATAAAACAAAGGTTATTCTTAGATAACAGCTTCTGGGTTATTTCCTTTCTGTAATCTATTTCTTTCTCTTTTAGCAGTATCAATAGTCCTAAACTTTAGAAATCTCTGAGAATTTTTTTTTTTCAGTTACATCAATGAATCCATTTATTACAGGCTAGCAGTGTTTCCCATGGTGGAGCTTCTGATCTTTCCCTTCCTTCTGTCTTCTGTTGATGGACTGTTCTCTGGCTGCAGAAGTGGTGTTCTAGGGTCAGCCCCACTAGCTGATTCTCATGCAGGAACCACAGTGCCAGACACCATAGCTAGCCTCTTCCCCTTTTATATAATGGAAGGGAAAAATGATTTTCTTCACCATTTTCCTGGGGGAGACACCATAGCCTGTCCTGTATTTACAGTTGGTTCCAACCTTCTTGGTGCATTTAGTCATGTAGCCCCAAGTTAAGCAGAAGATCAGAGAGCTCTGAGATTTTATCAGTGTTGTTTTTGAGGTTGTTGGTTTAATAAATAAAAATCGTATGAGCATCTCAATCAATAGAGAAAAAAGTTTTGACAAAATTCAACATCATTTACAATAAAAAACCCCCCAAAACTCTCCAGGAAATAGGAATGGAGGGAACATGTGTGTACGTGTATTCTCAGTTGTGTCTGACTCTTTGCTACGCTATGGACTGTAGACCTCCAGGTTCCTCTGCCATGGGATTCTCCAAGCAAGAATACTGGAGTAGGTTGCCGTTTCCTCCTCCAGGGGATCTTCCTGACCCAGGGATCAAACCCACATCTCCTGCATCTCCTGCATTGGCAGGTGGATTCTTTACCACTGAGCCACCTGGGTATCCCCATTTGGAGGGAACTTAACATAATAAAGACCATATACAACAAACCCATAGCTAACATCATACTTAACAGTGAAAAGCTGAAAGCGTTTCCTCTAAGATCAGGAACTGAACAAGACAAGATTTCTGACTCTTGCCACTTAAATTCAGCATAGCTTTGGAAATCCTAGTCACAGCAACCAGAGAAGAAAAAGAAATAAAAGAAATCCAAATTGGAAAGGAAGAAGTAAAAATGTCATTGTTTTCAGATGACATGACACTGTACATAGAAAATTCTAAAGATGCCACCAGAAAACTACTAAAGCTCATCAATGAATTTTTAGTAAATTTTCAGAATCCAAAACTAATATGTAGAAACCCGTTGCACTTCTCTGCACTATCAGAAAGCATCAGATAGAGAAATTAAGGACATGAGTTTGAACCCTGGTCCAGGAAGATTCCACATGTTGAAGGGCAATTAAGCCCATGGGCCAGAACTACAGAGCCCGCATTCTAGAACCTGAGAGTCACAACTGCTGAGCCCATGTGTTACTGAAGCCAGCATGCTCTAGAACCCAGCAAGAGAAGCCACTGTAATGAGAAGTACAACTAGAGAGTAGCCCCCATTGGTCACAACTAGAAAAACGCCTCAGAAAGCAAAGACCCAGCACAGCCATAAATAATTAAAAAAAATAAAAAAGGAACAGGAGGAATCTGGCTTCCATTGGATGAACTTACACTTCCATTGGATGAACTACACCTTAAATTCTAGACATAGGATTTTTTTTAAAACGTGATTTGTGCCAGTGAAGATTTAGAGAATACTTGGATCTCTGGGCAAAGAGCCACTGTGTAATATACCAATAAATGCTTCTAATGGGAAACTGGCTTATATTAATACCATCCAGGCCACATTCCTTGTATAGCCTCTGAGCTGTTGAGAAGACAGGTAGATCCATAATCTGTAAAAAGGTGATATCATATAAAATAACCTCTAATTATAACTAAACATTCTTTGCATATATAGTTCCAATTTTGTCAATTTCCTTGCAAAGAATTTTATAGATTACCCTCCTTCTGTTTCCGTAGTCCAGGTTTTAAAATTAGTACTTGCTGGGAGTCATGCTTACACTTGTTTAAATACAAAGTGTGCAGTGAGATATTATTTTTATAATTAAGGCAATAATTTATCAGATTGTAGATATTATGCTTCAAATCAGACATCTTCTCAAAAGAAGGTATCATGAGAATTAAATCTGCCAGATCATCAGCTTGCATTGCAGAGACATCTAATATTAAAAAATAACACTAAAAGAAATCCAGTGCCTTCCGCATGACATAGTCTGCATTCATAAGCGTGTAAAGGACAAGCTTCTTTTTTGTGAGTGATACAATATTTCTTAGGAGCATGCATTTTTATATTCTTTATTGTTAATCATAGAGCATACTGCTATTATACCATTAACTCACAAGAGATTTCTGACTATATTTTTATATTGATGACACAGTACCCAGCATTAAGCCAGTTGAATAAAAACAGGCACCCTCTTATGTTAAAGTAAATTGGAATGCTTTGGATCAAAGGCAAAGATATTTAGATTGAGGAACTAAATCCGCCCTTGAGACAATCCATAAAGGTTCTCTTCTAAACCTAGATACTGAAGCTAAAATTGAGCAGTTCTTTTAGTTTAAGTAGAATGTTCTCAAGCTGACATACAGTTGCAGGGACAACGCCCCTGTCTGTATGTATCCAGCACAGTTTGAAAATTCTAATGATTTGAAGATGGAACAGATCATAAATGTTTGTCTTCAAATGGCCTGTGACTATCAGAGGCTAAGTGTTATTCAGTTGCTCAGTCACGTCTGACTCTTTGCAGTCCCATGAATTGCAGGATGCCAAGCTTCCCTGTCCTTCACAATCTCATGTCCATTGAGTCAGTGATGTCATCCAAACATCTCATCCTCTGTTGCCTCTTTCTAATCCTGGCCTCAATCTTTACCAACATCAGGGTATTTTCCAATAAACTGGCTCTTCACATCAGTTGGGCAAAGTATTGGAGCTTCGATTGGAGGCTAAATGGGTACAAGGCTAACCTGAGACTAGAGATTCTAGGAATTTCCTGACAATGTCTTATTCAAAAATTAGATCTCTAGCATGGTCAAGTGAGAATACTTTTTAAACCAAAATTCTTCCAATTTGTTATAAAATTTCTCATTTGTTGTTGTTGTATCAGTTCAGTTCAGTTCAGTCACTCAGTCACATATGACTCTTTGCGACCCCATAAACTACAGCATGCCAGGCTTCCCTGTCCATCACCAACCCCGGAGTTACTCATACTCATGTCCTTTGAGTCAGTTATGCCATCCAACCATCTCATCTTCTATTGTCCCCTTCTCCTCCCACCATCAATCTTTTCTAGCATCAGGGTCTTTTTCAATGAGTCAGTTCTTCGCACCAGGTGGCCAAAGTATTAGAGTTTCAGCTTCAGCATCAGTCCTTCCAATGAATATTCAGGACTGATTTCCTTTAGGATTGACTGATTGGATCTCCTTGCAGTTCAAGGGACTCTCAAAAAAGTCTTCTCCAACATCACAGTTCAAAAGCATCAGTTTTTCAGTGCTCAGCTTTTTTTATAGTCTAATTCTCACATCCATACATGGCTATGGAAAAACTGGTTTTTCCAGTAGATTGGAAAAATCACCAACTGAAGATGCCCAGAAACTCAATTCAAAATAATTTAAGCCAATGCAATATAGTAAATCAACTGTATTTCATTTTTTTAAATGAGGTTAAAAAATACTGTAAACTAGTTTCCCAACATTTAGCATATCAGAGTTACCCGAAAGGCCTGTTAAACCTTTGGGTCTATCCCAAAAAGTTCTGATTCAGAAATGAGCATTTCTAACAAGTTATCAGGTGAACTTAACGCTGCTGCTCCAGGGGTCACTAACTTGAACAATAAGTAAAAAAATAAGAAAGGCTCACGAGATTTTGAAGTACAGGGGTCTAGAAGTCCTATTGCTGCTTTGGGTCAGGGTGTCCCCAGGGGAAGAACTTAAATACTGTAATGAGAGTGCCATCTCTTCAGTTTTATTGGGCAGATTCACTCTGGGTAAGCATTAATGGTCGTAAGTGCACCTCATAATCATGGTATACAAGGTTAGCAAATTTATCTCAAAGAGACAATCTTGCCCAATTCTCTGTAAGGAAAGTCCTGGGGAAGACTCTGATTCATCTTAACTTATTTACATGCTTATTCCTGGGGGCAGGAGGAGGGAAATGACTGAGCCTAGGGTGATAGTGAACTGTGATTGTGCAGGTTTAGGTCCTGAGCATGGCCATGTGTCCAGACGAAATTCCTTTAACAGGCTTGGTGGTTTCAAATCCTCTTTATTTAAGAGTGATTTGTGTGCATAAAATTTCTCAGCTTTTCCTGTGAGTATGCCTTGGCCTGGCAACTCCTTGACCAAATTACACTTGCAAACGTCCATGTCCAGATTGGAAAGACAGTCTTGACTCTAGCCTTGGAACCTATTTTATGTGTAAGTATAGAGTTTAAATTACCTTAATAACAATTTAAAACATTTTTTGTCTATACCATGTGACATATGGGATCTTAGTTCCCCCACCAGGAATAGAACTTGGGCCCTTGGCAGTGAGGACACAGAGTTCTAACCGCTGGACCACCAGGGAATTTCCTTGACAATTTTTTTAATCTTGAGTGATGTTCTAATTACAATAGTAGCAAATTTTAGACAGTTTCTAACAGTGTTATTACCAGTCCAGAAAAGAAAGTATTCAGGTAATATGAAAAGTGGTGATGCAGATGAACACAGATATGCGATTCAGCAGTTTGACTGATTTCTCTCCTAGGTATAAGGTAAACCCGTTCGCATCCTTTAAATGACATGACTTAATGCAACTAAAAGATGTATAGATGGCACTATATATTGCCTCTACTGGGAGGAGAGGTCAGAGAGCAATTGGCTCTAACACAACCCATACTAATGTATACCTACAAGCTTCCTCATCAGGGTCCATCTTTGCAAGAGCCTATTAGATTAAAATAACCAAGCACTGTGACAATACTCCCCAGATGCAGGAAAACACGGTGACTTGAATGTTACCCGAAGTGCTGTCAGACACTCACAGAATGACTATTCATGACTAAGATTTTAATAAATGATTATTTGTTTGCCTAAAAAGAAACCAAATATTATAAACATTGGGTGGAGAAATTAAGTTTGAATCCAGCATCCTACCTATCATTGAATAAATTTTTTCATAGGAGCACTGAAGGATGACATTTAAAATCACAGCAGCATAAGAATTACACTTTTTTCTTTATCTTTTTAAAATTTTTTGTTTTTAATTGGAGGATCATTTTAATATTGTGTTGGTTTCTGCCATACATCAACATGAATCAGCCATAGGTATATATTTATCCCCTCCCTCTTGAACCTCTCTTCCCACCTTTCACCCCATCCCACTCTTCCAGGTTGTCGCAGAGCACCTGATTGGAGTTCCCTGCTTCATACAGCAAATTCCCACTGACTCTGTTTTATGTAATGTAATGTATGTGTTTCAGTGCTGCTCTCTCAATTTGTCCTACCCTCTCCTTCACACACTGGGTTCACAAGTCTGTTCTTTATGCCTGCATTTCCTTTGCTGCCCTGCAGATAATTTCACCAGTACCATCTTTCTAGATTCCATATATATGCATTAATATATGATATTTGTTTTTCTCTTAGTATTTATATTTTTAATACATACCTTTATGAAAGGTAATCTGTATAATTACACACTTTAAATGATAATGAGGAGATTAAATCAATCAAACAGCACAAAAAACCCTGATATAGATAAAGAATAGTTAGTACCACCTTGATATTCTAAACTCAAATATTACCTGATAGACTGAGTGCCCTACAGATAATGATCATTGAAACACCATGACTTTCAAAATACTAAAGACCAGGAAAAAGTCACTGTCAAGAAGAAAACATTACTGATCATTTATTTCATGAAAGAATGTGTACAAAATACAGGAGTGCAAGGACAAAAAACTCATTCATTTGAGAGAAACTATGACTTCATATAATTCCATCTATAATAAATGTCCATATCATCTTAAATTTGGTGACATGGTTTGTGATGGAAGCAGCCCAACCTATAGTTGCCTTTTTCTCTTCTCTGAAAGAGTGCATACCTGATTGAAATTATTTGTTTCTTGAATATCTGGTAGAATTCAACTGTAAAATTTTCTGAGTTTATTGCTTTTTTTGTAAAAGTCAAATCTGATTTCTTTTACTAAATCTGATTCCTTTTATTAAATCCAGTTAAGTCAACCTGTCAAGGTGAACAACCAGACCTCACACACAACTGATCTTCTGAAACTGCTTTCCCTGGAGAGACTTCACAGCAGCTGACCTGAGTTTCCACCATTGCTCAAAGCAGTCTGGAGCAGTACACAGGACCTTGCAACACTGTACATCAAATTCCCATGTGAGAAAACCTGGCCCCTAGGCTCCAGAGTTTTTAAATTGCATATTAAAGAACTAGCCTCTTTGGTGAAATCACAGAAGAGTCTGTAACAGTTTAAAAAAGAAAATATGATAGTTTCTTCATCATTCACGTACTGGAAGAGATGTGATAAAAAGCTAACATTCAGGCCCTGCAATTACTTCAGGGTGTTCAAGTAGAATTATTGTGCCCGGTACTTTATGACCACCTTAGCTTTTAAGGATTGAGGACCACCAATCTTTTTCCTGGTGAGAATCCCAAAACTTGTGATTCAGCTACATGATATGATGAACCAGCATCATGATCTACTCTGTCAGCATTCTTCCAGAACCGATTATATTAAGCACAAGGCTCTGACAAGTTTTCATGGAATTCTTCTTGAGACCAAACTTCTTCTGAGAAAGCCAGGCCATAGGAAATGAGTCTTGGACAGGTTGATCCTGTCCAAGAAACCTCTTAGGTTTTCTGTTTCTTCTTAAACCATATTTCACTGAGTTTATCAAATTTCTTGTTAAAATTTTCATACCATTCATGTTATTTTTAAAATTTCTCCTCTTAAGAAAATTAATTTGCCAATTATTTGCTTTACATTTTTCAAAGAAGCCAGCTTTTGGGTGTTTTTTTTTTTTTTACCTTTGTGTTTCTATTACTATAGCTTGTTTTTACATTCATTGATTTCATTCAGTTAACAAATGTTGATTGAATTCCAACTATTGGCTAAGCATTCTTCTAGGTACTGGGAAAAAAAAATAGCTTAAAAATCCCTCACCTGATCAGACATGCCATTCTAATGTAAATGACACAAACACATAAAGTATATTCTATGTTAAATGTGATATATGCAATGGAAAAAATATAACAGGGTAGATGAGTTAAGAACAATGAGAATGAGAATTGGAACTTCCTTGGTGGTCCAGTAGCAAGGATTCTGCACTCCTAACATAGGGGGCCTGGGTTTAATCCCTGGTCAGGGAACTAGATCCCACATGCCACAGTTAAGACTTGGTGCAGCCAAATAAACAAATAGTTTTTAAAAAGAAGAAGGAGAATAGGTGTGTAATTTTGTAAAAGGGGATCAAGACAAACCTCACAGAGGAGGTCACATTTAAGAAAGATCTGAGTAAGAGCAGGAAAGAGACTGTGTGTTTCTCAGAAAAAAAAGAAAAGTATTGTATGTGGAGTTATCAGCATGCTTCTGGTGTGAGAGCAACATATGGCATATTTGAGGTTCATCACAATCCTTTATGATTGTTGTGGAGCAAGTGAAAGAGAAAGAATGGAATGAGAAGGAGAAGGAGATGTCTTTATTTCATTATTTCTTTGCTTCTACTTTCTTTGCACTAATTTTGATGCTGCTTTATCTAATTTCTAATGCTTTACACAATCATTTTTAGATTTTCATCTTTTCTAATGTAAGTATTTGGGCCTACATATTTTCCTCAAAATATATGGTTCTTGCTACATTAGTTGCATTTTATATTTTATTTTTATTACTTGGTTTAATAATTTGTTGTTGTTCAGTCACTAAGTAATGTCCAACTCTTTGCAACCCCATCGACTGCAGCACACCTGGCTTCCTTGTCCTTCACTGTCTCCCAGAGTTTTCTCAAACTCGTGTCCATTGAGTCAGTAATGCCATTCAACCATCTTATCCTCTGTTACTCTGTTATCCCCCTCTCCTCCTGCCCTCGATCTTCCCCAGGATATTTTTTAGTGAGTTAGCTCTTCACATTAGGTGTCCAAAATATTGAATCTTTGGTTTCAACATCAGTCCTTCCAATAAATATTCAGGGTTGATGTCCTTTAGGATTGACTGGTGTGATCTCCTTAAAGGGACTCCAAGAGTTTTCCAGCATTACATTTGAAAGCATCAATTCTTTGCCATTTAACCTTCTTTACGGTCCAATTCTCACATCTGTACATGACCACTGGCAAAACCATAGCTTTAGCTAGATGGACCTTTGTTGGCAGAGTGATGTCTCTGCTTTTTGATACACTATCTAGGTTTGTCATAGCTTTCCTTCCAAGGTTACAATAATAGACCAATGTTATTCTGACAGTTGTAAGTTAATATCTCATTTTGATTTTAATTTCTCTAATGATTAGCAATGTTGAGCATCATGCATCTGGTGGCAGCTGATCTGTCTTCTTTGAAAATATTTCTATTCAGGCCTTCTGTCCATTTTTTAAATCAAATTTTTTAAATTGAGTTGTTTATATATTTTGGATATTAACCCCTATGCACATACCATTTGCAAATATTTTCTCCCATTCAATAGGTTGTCTTTTCATTTTGTCAATGTCTCCTTGGCAGTGCAAAAGTTTTTAAATTTAATTAGGGCCCATTTAGTGATGTACAGAAAAGCCTGGTGTGCTGCAATCCATGGGGTCGCAGAGAATTGAACATGACTGAGTGGGTGAACTGAACTGAACTGAACTGAGGGCCCATTTGATTATTTTTGCTTTTGTTTTCTTTGCCTGAGGAGACAGTTTCATAAAAAAAAAAAAATACTGCTAATATTTAAGTCAGAGAGCATTCTGCTTCTGTTTTTATAATTCTTAGTTTTAGATTTAGGTTTTTAATCCATTTTTAGTTTGTTTTGAATACACTGTGATAAAATGTTCTAATTTTGCATTTTTACCTGTAGCTGTCCAGTTTTCCCAGCACCACTGATTTAGGACACTGCCTTTCCTCCATTTTTATTTTTGCCTCTTTTGTCATAGTTTAATTGACCATATAGTTGCATGTGTTTATTTCTGGGCTGTCTGTTCTGTTCTATTTAACTAAGTGCCTATTTTTGTGCCACTACCATACTGTTTTGATTTTTGTAGTTTGTGATATAGTCTGAAGTCAGGGAGCTTGATTGGATCTCATTTTTGAAATGTCCTTCCATGAGTTTGAACTTGCTGCCATTACATGATTGTTATTTCAACATGTATGAATGAATGGGAGTTCATGGAGACTAGAGCATCATGTTAATCAACTTGTTTGCAGAGTGAAATAAGATACCTAATGTACAATGGATCCTGAAAATAGATAGTTGTTGGGTGAGTAGAGTTTATTATAGCCATACATGCTTAGTCATTCAGTCATGTCTCACTCTTTGCAACCCTGTGGTCTGTAACCCACCAGGCTCCTCTAGCCATGGGATTTTCCAGGGAAAAATACTAACATGGGTTGCCATTTCCCCCATCAGGGTATCTTCCTAACCCAGGAGATGTGAATTTGTCCACATCTCCTGTGTCTCCTGTATTGTAGACAGATTCTTTACCTATTGAACTGTTAGGGGGGCCACTATTGTTTTATTGTTAATTTTCTAGATGACATTCTCTTTTTTCCTGTTGGTTATTATTCTATTACTGGAATTTTTTTGATTTGCTTCCCTGTCAGGAAAAATAAAACCACCTAGTAAAAGTGATTTTGTAACTATTTAAAACATCAGATTTTTTTGGTGTTGCTTTGAATGTTTCTTCTATTTATAGTATCTAGCCATGAGGTCAAAAGACACTTACTCCTTGGAAGGAAAGTTATGGTCAATCTGGATAGCATATTGAAAAGCAGAGACATTACTTTGCCAATAGAGGTCAGTCTAGTCAAGACTGTGGTTTTTCCAGTAGTCATGTATGGATGGGAGATTTGGACAGTGAAAAAGGCTGAGCGCCGAAGAATTGATGCTTTTGAACTGTGGTGTTGGAGAAGACTCTTGAGAGTCCCTTGGACTGCAAAGAGATCCAACAAATCCATCCTAAAGGAGATCAGTCCTGGGTGTTCATTGAAAGGACTGATATTGAAGCTGAAATTCCAGTTCTTTGGCCATCTCATGCGAAGAGTTGACTCACTGGAAAAGACCCTGATGCTGGGAAGGATTGAGGGCAGGAGGAGAAGGGGATGACAGAGGATGAGATGGTTGGATGGCATCACCGACTCGATGGACATGTGTTTGGGTGGACTCTGGGAGTTGGTGATGGACAGGGAGGCCTGGCATGCTGCGGTTCATGGGGTCACAAAGAGTTGAACACGACTGAGAGGCTGAACTGAACTGAACTGAACCAGACTAGGGATTTGGTTCTACATTATAAAAATGAGAAGATTTTGTTTCTATTTTGTCTTAAATTGGGCTTTTAAGAGAAAAAGAGGCCCCCAAAACATGGAAGAAGGTTAAAGCCTGATTTTCAGAAAACACAAGTGAATTGTGTTTTAAAGAAGTGGGATAAGTAATATGTAATTTTTCCGTGGTGACTCAGAGGATAAAGAACCTGCCTGCAGATGCAGGAGATCAGGGTTCAGTCCCTGGGTTGGGAAGATCCCATGAAGAAGGAAATGGCAACCCACTCTAGTATTCTTGCCTAGAGAACTCTATGGCAAAGGAGCCTGGTGGGCTACAGTCCATGGAGTCACAAAGAGACACAACTAAGCAACTGACACACACACAAATACATATTACAGTACTGCTTTGCTGATCCTGTCCATTTCCTCAAGTACTGTTAAACTTGGCTAATACCAACACGTTTTTTGTGATAAGTTTATCTATGACAGCAGGTAAGCAAGATGCTGTAAGAGCAATAATGTGGAGGAACCTGGAATGTTAGTAGATGAATCAAGGCAAATTGGAAGTGGTCAAACAGGAGATGGAAAAAGTGAACATTGACATTTTAGGAATCAGTGAACTAAAATGGGCTGGAATGGGTGAATTTAACTCAGATGGCCATTATATATCTACTACTGTGGGTAAGAATCCCTTAGAAGAAATGGAGTAGCCAGTATAGTCAACAAAAGAGTCCAGTGCAGTATTTCGATGAAATCTCAAAAACGACAGAATGATTTCTGTTTGTTTCCAGGCAAACAATTCAATATCACAGTAATCCAAGTCTATATCCTGACCATTAATACTGAATAAACTGAAGTTGAATGAGTCTATGAAGACCTACAAGACCTTCTAGAACTAACATCCAAAAAAGACGTCCTTTTCATTATAGGGGACTGGAATGCAAAAAGTAGGAAGTCAAGAAGCACCTGGAGTAATAGGCACATTTGGCCTTGGAGTACAGAATGAAGCAAGGCAAAGGCTAATAGAGTTTTGCCAAGAGAACGCACTGGTCATAGCAAACACCTTCTTCCAACAACATAAGAAAAGACTCTACACAAGGACATCACCAGATGGTCAACACCGAAATCACACTGATTATATTCTTTGTAGCCAAATATGGAGAAGCTCTATACAGTCAGCAAAAACAAGACCAAGAGCTGACTGTGGCTCAGATCATGAACTCTTTATTGCCAAATTCAGACTTAAGTTGAAGAAAGTAGGGAAAACCACTAGACCATTCAGGTATGACCTAAACAAATCCCTTACAATTATATGGTGGAAGTGAGAAATAGATTCAAGGGGTTACATCTGATAGACAGAGTACCTGAAGAACTATGGGAAGAAGTTCATAACATTGTACAGAAGTCAGGGATCAAGACCATCCCCAAGAAGAAGAAATTCAAAAAGGCAATATGGTTGCCTGAGAAGGCCTTACAAATAGCTGAGAAAAGAAGAGAAGCTAAAGGCAAAGAATAAAAGGAAAGATATACCCATTTGAATGCAGAGTTCCAAAGAATAGCAAGAAGAGATAAGAAAGCCTTCCTCAGTGATCATTGCAAAGAAATAGAGGAAAACAATAGAATGGGAAAGACTAGAGATCTCTTCAAGAAAATTAGAGATAACAATGGAACATTTCATGCAAAGATGGGCTCAATAAAGGACTGAAATGGTATGGGCCTAACAGAAGTGGAAGATATTAAGAAGAGGTGGCAAGAATACACAGAAGCACTATACAATAAAGATCTTCATGGCCCAAATAACTATGATGGTGTGATCATTCACTTAGAGTCAACATTCTGGAATGCAAAGTCAAGTGGGTCTTAGGAAGCTACTATGAACAAAACCAGTGGAGCTGATGGAATTCCAGTTGAGCTATTTCAAATCCTAAAATATGATGCTGTGACAGTGTTGCACTCGATATGCCAGCAAATTTGGAAAACTAACCAGTTGCCACCAGACTGGAAAAGATTAGTTTTCATTCCAATCCCAAAGAAAGGCAATGTCAAAGAATATTCAAACTACCAAACAATTGCACTCATCTCACATGCTAGTAAAGTAATGCTCAAAATTTTCCAAGCCAGACTTCAAAAATATGTGAACCATGAACTTCCAGATGTTCAAGTTGGATTTAGAAAAGCCAGAAGAAGCAGAGATCAAATTGCCAACATCTACTGGATCATCAAAAAGGCAAGAGAGTTCCAGAAAAACATCTACTTCTGCTTTATTGACTATGCCAAAGCTTTTTACTGTGTGAATCACAACAAACTGTGGAAAATTCTTAAAGAGTCAGGAATATCAGACCACCTACCTATCTCCTGAGAAATCTGTATGCAGGTCAGGGAGCAACAGTTAGAACTGAACATGGAACAACAGACTGGTTCCAAATCAGGAAAGTATTACATCAAGGCTGTATATTGTTACCCTGTTTATTTAACTTGTATGCCGAGTGCATCGTGAGAAATGCTGGATTGGATGAAGCACAAGCTAGAATATTGCTGGGAGAATATCAATAACCTCAGATATGCAGATGATACTATCCTTATGGCAGAAAGTGAAGAAGAACTAAAAAGCCTCTTGATGAAAGTCAAAGAGGAGAGTGAAAAAGGTGGCTTAACACTCAACATTCAGAAAACTAAGATTACGGCATCTGGTCCCATCACTTCATGGCAAATAGATGGGAAAACTATAGAAACAGTGATAGACTTTAGTTTGTGGGGCTCCAAAATTATTGCAAATGGTGATTGCAGCCATGAAATTAAAAGACACTACATTCTGAAGAAAAGTTATGACAAACCTAGACAGCATATTAAAAAGCTGAGACATTACTTTGCCAACAAAGGCCCATCTAGTCAAAGCTATGGTATTTCCAGTAGTCATGTACGGATGTGAGAGTTCAACTATAAACAAAGCTGAGCACCAAAGAATTGATGCTTTTGAACTGTGGTTTTGGAGAAGGCCCTTGAGAGTCCCTTGGAGATCCAACAAGTCCATCCTAAAGGAGATCAGTCCTGAATGTTCATTGGAAGGACCAATGCTGAAGGTGAAACTCCAGTAATTCGGCCACCTGATGCAAAGAACTAACTCATTGGGAAAGACCCTGATGCTGGGAAAGAGTGAAGGTGGGAGAAGAAGAGGATGACAGAGGATGAGGATGGCATCACCAACTTGATGGACATGAATTTTGGTAAACTCCAGGAATTGGTGATGGACAGGGAAGCCTGGTATGCTGCAGTCCATGGGGTCTCAAAGAGTCACACACAACTGAGCGACTGAACTGAAGTGAAAGAAGATGAGTTCCATCTCTAGGAAAATATGATTTGAACAAGGGCAGCTTGAGCAGAGTAGCAAAATGACTCATAAGTTGACCTACTTTGAAAGAGGCAGAAGTCTCATATACACCATTCCTTCTTGTACTGGACTTTCCATTGGACATTAAATAAAGAGTTAATCCTATCTTCCTTAGATTTTAAGAAGCAATATGACCTTAGCTGAGAGTTGAGAATTAGTTTTCTGATTGTTCAAATACAGTTGAGTAGTAGAGAAGTAAGACAGTAGGTTTGCAAACAAACAGAACACAAAAAACCTAAAATATATACTTGAAAAAAATGTACATTAACCTTTTCTGAAACTACTAAAATTGACATCAATAAAGACTATTTATACTACACAGGATAAACAAATTGAAACTAAAAACTATTTCATGTATTTAACTTAGCTTTAAATTAAATTTCATAAGTTTATGTGCTATTTTTTAGGTTATATATGAATAAGGCAGATGCTACTTTTGAGCTCTGGATGGTCAAAGAAAAATGGCTGCTAATCTACTTAGCCAAGGACAATAAGTTTTATCTTGTGCTCAGAAAAAAATCAGGAAGACATTTTTACCTGTTTTACCAAAACAGCAGGATAAACCTCAAACTAATCTTTCTCTTTTAGCAAAACCACATATAAAAGTGAGTGAATATAAAATCTTAATACAATTCTTTAGATTTGAATAGCATCTTTCTTCCAAGAGCTTAAAGCAATTTGCTTTATATCCTTATTCAGTCTAGAAACCCTTCTGTGATGAAGATGTACATTACATGATAGACAAATATGTATTTTTACCCTCATTCTATGAATAGGAGAATTAATACTTAATAGAGTAAGGCTGATTGGCTCAAGATTACAAAGCTGAATCCAGATTTCCTGACTTCCTGGCCAAATCTCTTTCCAAAGACTTTATTTACACTTTAAGCCATGCTGAAACTCCTTTTTTCCCACTTGATTTCAGGGAATGACCTTGACTCCTTGTCATTCAGGCAAATACCATGCTGTCTCCCCAAAATTAGATTCTTTCTCACCTCCATATTTCCATCCATGCAGAATGCTTTTTTCCCTTTGAGGTATTCAAATCCTTCCTTCAGGTCCCATCTCATTTAAAAATCCTCTGACTAAAAGGGCTCAACTTTTGTGGATTCAACCGACATAATGACTACATTTATTCAATCATAAATAATCATTTAACCAATCATAATAATGATTCTGGTGTGGTAATAATATCAGCACATTTCAGAAGACAGTACTCCATTACTTTGTTTTCTTTGAAGACAATGTCTTTGCCATTTTTGTTTGTTCAGTCCCTACATGTGGCCAGAAAAACAGTAGACTGTGAAGGTAACAGCTTACTGAGAGAAGGTTTTATATAGAGACATGTTGATATATTGTCCTTTCTGAAAATTTATGGAATAGCTGACATACAGGCCAATAACTATTATTATATACTTATGATAGTATGTTTGAATCACAGGGTGCAATGTTGATTCAGTTGATGGTAAATAAAGCTGGCAACTACCTCATAGCCACTGCTGGCTCCCTGCTCATCCTGTAATGTCTAGGATGTCTGTCGACAAGCTTATGATGATTACAGATGTGAGCAGCCTTTCATTGTGCCCTTATCCCATCACACCATTCTTAGTCTCTAGCTACATTTCCTGGGGTTAACCCACTTTTGGTTATTCTCCAAACAGCTGCTCATATATTACCAAGTCATCCCTGGTTTTTGAGCAGGGATATGAGGGTGGGTGCATGTGATGGTAGATGGTAATATGGCAGCTGAGGTGTCTACCTCCTCTTTCTGGCCATGATCATTTTTTCCTCCCTTTTTCAATATTTCCACTCTTTTCTGAACTGTCAGACAGAAATTAGACTTTTCCAGGTGGTTGTGGGTTTCCTGTTTTCCCATACTGTTTGATATGTGGCTCTCCAGGTACCTAACAATGAATCAGACACAGAGTAGATGCTTGGTAAAAACTAATTCATCAGCCCCCTGTAAAGGGAGTCCAACAGAGGCACTTGTGAAATACCAGAAGAGTCAAGGCGACTACTGTTAATAAGAATTACTATTCAGCCCTCAAATCAGCAGTAGAATTGCTACTTCCAAAAGCAATTCTTAACCAACAGAAACCCAATCCAGCAAGCCATATATCTATTTAGTTGAATTGCTGTCTTTTTGACTCTTCTCTTAGAAGCATAAGAAATGTTTTTTAGTAGGAATAACAGAACCAAAAACTTCCTATTTTTCCAGATTCTTGGCAAACTGGAATAGGAAAACAGAAACAGTATTGCCATTAAAACTGAAGTTACATAAGAGATATTGAGATCATCAAAAGCACTGGGCTTCATTTACCTATGAATAATTAAGAATCAAGTTCAAAAAGTATGTTTTAAAAGATGGCAGATCCCCAGTAGCCTAGAGACTCTGGCACTTGCATTTTTAAAATTATGTTCATCAGCTTTAACATATAAGGCAAAGCTTTCAAAGTAAGAACTCATTGCTTCTCTTACTCTTCCTTTCCATTGTTCATTAAAAAAAATAAGTAGATGTGGGACTCTCTCACCCATTTTTATGAACTTTTTTAAACATTTATTGAAGGACTCATGTGTATGCTAAGCCTTATTAGGGAGATAGCATTGGTTTTGCATTTTCCATGGTCTTGACATAATTTGCTACTGTAATCCACAAACGATTGTGGTTGTACCTTTAATTTCACCTTAAAGCCAAAAGCAACTCAAGTTAAATGCCAAGCTTCCCTGAGTTATCAATTTAGAAGCTCTCCGATGTGCTTGTTACTGCCTGTTGTTGATTAGCACACTCTCTCCAAGTAGTGTATTGACTCCCAAATGTGCTTGCCATTTATCATAATTATGTTCATTTTATTCTTATCCCAATAATGACAGCTTTCATGTAAAATGAAGGGAGAAAATAAGATTAATATCTTCTCAGTACACCTTTCACATCATGCACAAGCACACGGGCTTCTGAATCCAACATGCGTCTTCTCGGAATTTGGATTTTAGTCTCATTATTATTATTACTCTCATTTAAAAATGGTCTGAAGATAACCATCTTTCACGTCTTTTGAAATGGTCAAGCAATAAAGGTGACATTGAGGTAGGGACAGTAAGGAAGGGGGGCATAGCTTTATCATTTATGTTGTCAGTGAGGGGAAAATAATGATAATGGAAAATTAGGCTAGTCATCTGGTATTACTTTTCTAAATGTGTATATTTAGGCCTGAGAAATGGAATTTTTAAGTTTGATCACTGGAGAATATATTGAAGGTATGTATTCAGCTTTGAAAAAGTGAAAGTGTTAGCCACTCTGTTGCGTCCAACTCTTTGTGACCCCGTGAACTATATAGCCCACCAGACTCTTCAGTCCATGGAATTTTCCAGGCAAGAATATTGAAGCCATTCCCTTCTCCAGGTGATCTTCCCAATCCAGGGATTGAACCTGTGTCTCTTGCATCTCCTGCTTTGGCAGGTGGATTCTTTACCACTAGCACCACATGGGAAGCCCTACAAAAAATTAAAAAAAAAAAAAAAGAAATGACTGGGTAGATGGCAGTTGGTAATGCACCTCCCCTCTCAGGAAACCTAAAATGATAAATTCTCCCTGCAGTTCTTCACCTGGAGCTATAAAGGCACTTTTGCGTGTCCTGTCAACTTAATGGGATTTTTGCCTTCTTGCTATTGGGCATGCAATGGTTAAATTAAAAAAAAATTTTTTTGAGCAGCTGCTGTAAGAAGAGTGGAAAGGATGAGAGGATGTTTACTGATGTTGCTCAAGGAATGTCATGGTGCTTATAGTTAACATTCCACAAAGGATGCCTTTCCAACTGGAACTTGCTCAGGAGGGATCCTTTCTGGGGAAGGTTGTGGAACGAATCTCTTAGTCTGGTCCAGAATAGCACAGAATGCTCAGGTTAGACACAGGGCTGCTGAGCATCTTCTTTTATGATAGAAATAAGATGACAAAGATGGCTACTTAAAATTAACTTGAGTCCACTGCATTCTCCATCATTTGCGAACTGCAAATAGCAACACAGGATATGACCAATCAAAACACATGGAACACAGTCCTGAATAGTGTGGCAGGAACACCAGAGCCACCAGGAAACTGAGGAACTAACTACAAGTCCATAAAAGGGCTCTCTCCAGTTCTTAGAAAGGAATACTAAAAATGGATATAAAAAGCCTGATGTATTACTTTTATCCATATATATATTTACACTTAACTTACATTATAGTGAAGAGAATTCTCATTCCAGAGTGTGGTTGAACACTTTCTCCAACTGTGTTTCTGATGCCCTCCATTTTGAGCAGGGTTTCCATAGCACAATTGATATTTTGGACCAGAAAATTCTTTTTTTGTGGTTGGAATGCCCTGTGCATTGTAGGATGTTTATCAACATCTTAGGCCTCTACCCACTTTATGTCAGCACTTACCCCATGGGGATGACAATAAAAATACCTCCACAATTGCCAAGTGTCCTGAGGAGGGAGGGATGCAGAGACTAGAGTGCTCCCTTTGAGAACAGCTGACCTAGAAGGATAGATAAAACTTACCTTATGCTAAAGTCAAGATTCTGGCTGACAGATTTGAAAACTGTCTAGTAGAATTATGGATGGAAACTTGGCAACATTTATTTCTGATTACACATGACTCATGTTAAAGGCAAGATCGATTTTAGCTAGATGAAGCATTTGTGCAAAGTAAGTTCTTTTTGCCTTCATGGAAAGACTAACCTGCAAAGTGCAAGGAGCTAAGGAACCAACTCAAGGATTTCCAGATGTCTTTAGAGCTTGGCTGAAAGTAAACATTCCATCACTTATTTTAAGAAATGATGATTTTTTTTTTTTTTTGGCCTTTCCCTTTGCTGCAATTCAGTACAAAGCCAATCAAAATAAACCATTTTCGACTGCTTACTTACCAAAGGAGAGGGCTTCCCTAGTGGCTCAGTGGTAAAGAATCTGCCTGCCAATGCAAAAGATGCAGGAGACACAGGTTCAATCCCTGTGTCAGGAAGATCCACTGGAGTAGAAATGGCAACCCACTCCAGTATTCTTGCCTAGAAAATTCCATGGACAGAGGAGTCTGGTGGGCTACAGTACATGGGGCTGCAAAGATTCAGATGCAACTGAGCATGCATGCACTTAAGGAATACTTCTAAAACTCATTCTCCCTCCATTTGGATAATTTTAGTTATTTATCCTTGGCCATGTAGGATGTCATTATTCCCAATAAGGAATAAAACAACTTTAAAATATATATACCTTCATAGACACCAACCATTTCAGGAAGAGAGTTTATTAAATTAGCAATTGACACACCAGCACCTTGGAGGGTGGAAATGTCATGTGATACCATCTCCACCCTCCACTGTTCTCCAGCTCATCTGAGTAACCAGGTATGCAGGTATTTACTCAAATTATTTAAAACTTGATTTCTGAACACTGAGAAGATGGTTCCAAACAGGTGGTCACTTTATTAGTGATTTGGGAAGAATTGCTAGTTAACAAAGATTCATTTTGACCCTCAGTCTCTTTTTTTCCTGTTTGTGAAGGAGTAATAGAAAAGCTGTTTTATAAGTACCTTTTGTGGGCCAGGTGAGAATTTGACTGACAAGAGTACACAGATTTTTTGCGCTTAGATAAAATTCCTTGAGATTATTGTGGTCTTAAAGAAAAATGTGCATAATTTACATAATTTCAGAGGAAAGTAATTTATATTCACTCAGGGACAAGTAAGGAAGGGATGAGCAAAGGTGATGGTCTTGGGGAATATGAGGAATTTGATACAATTAGAGCATTAGAGAGAGGGTGTGTGTGTGTGTGTATTTGAGCTCTACACTTGGTAAGTATTTTGTTCATTGCATCTACATATAACTCCAGAGATGGATCAAGAATGAATTTGTCTCTGTAATATTTTTTCCACAACACTGGTGAGTTGTCAGGCAAGATACAAATTTGTAGGCTTACATTCTGGTCCACCCATTAATCACTCAACATAAGATTATTCTGGTACCATCAATAGTAAATTGAGTATCAAATTAGATAGTGTTAGACTGTCTTCTGGACCTGTAAGCTGCACTTTTGTAGTAAATACATTTTTATCTAGACTTTGAACTACAAGCCAAAATTAAAGGCCTGGTTTTGTTTTTTATTTTTTTTGGTTTGGTTTTACTGTTTTGTTTTGTTTTTTTGCTGCACAACCTAAATTTCTTCATATTTTCCTCATGTTTAAAATTCATAGCATTTTAAAAAATGAGTGTTAGTTGCATAAGATTATTCCATACATAGAAATATTACAGATTATTAAGTATCATTCACTAAAATAATTTTAACAAAACTGGTTAGCTTATTGATTAATAAAAATGTTAATAATATAAACAGGTAGGGGTGATTCAATTTTAATATCCTGTTGTGTAAGATTACCAACTGAGAAAATAATTATTCCCCTAAAAAATGGTTTGTGTTCATGTTGCATATTTCTGTTGTTCTCCAATGTCCTCAATATCGGTCACTGCCAGAGGCAAATGTTAGACAAGACAGACAAATGGTCTGATCTAGAATGGCAAATTCTATGTTTCCTTAATACAGTCTCCTGGAATGACAGCAGTTATGTATTTTTAAGTCGGCTCTTCCATTATGACGATAAATGGTTATTTAAATACAGTCAGGTTCAAATTACACTAGCGGAAAATGCAGCAGGGAGAAGTATCAAAGACAAAGAACTTTTAAATAAATCTCATCTCTCCTCCCGCCATATGAGGTAATTTCCATGCCAGATGGCAGATGTTTATGCTGGTACTTAAAAGAAGTAAAAATTAAATAGATCTCAAAACTTAATTGTTTTAGTTAAAAAATTGCTCTCCAAGAAAGAGGAGGTTAGTGGAGATTTTATTTAAAATAATCTTGAAAACTCAGGATCTTAATAGAGAATTTTAATTTGAAAAAAAATAATCAACTCTTAAGTCATTCATTCTTTTGGGAGTTATTATTGAATTTTGATATTACTTTTCAAGTAGTTTTTAAAAATGCCATTTTTTTTCTAGAAGGGATGGCCAAAAATCTTCAAATGACTATATTTTAATGTATAATGATTTAATCAGCTCTTTACAATTGTACAATAGATGAGGTATTTAGACACTATTAATCATGATTTATATCAGTGTAAGTGAGAAAAGTTATCTATCCAAGACTGATTTTTTATGATGACGAACAACTCAACACAGAAAACAAAGAATCTTCCTAGAACAACTGTTACATGGGCAACTCTGTGTTTCTCCAGACAAAAGCAATCAACATATCAGTGAGAAAACTCTTCTTCCCTTAAAAGCTTGGTATGATGGAGAAAAATGTTATTAATATAACATTTAAATTTATTGCTCAAAAAAGCAAACTTGACCTGGTTGTTATATGGATACTTTTTTGTAAATACATTAACACTGATCAGAAATAAATCTTGCTTTCTTGATTTAAAATGCAAGATAAAGTTTTTAGCAAATATTTCTGGAAATTTCAGTTGAGGGCCCACTATAAGCACAAATAACTCTAGCACTCTTTCGAATCTTTTGTATTTGGAACACTTTCCCAAATGTTTCTTTTTTGTACTATGAGTAGTATAGAAAAATGGCCAATTACAGGAAAATAACATTTAGATTAGCAAATAAATAGTGAAACACTTTATAAATTTATAAGAACTAGAAAATCCATAATATTCTTGAACTTCTGAATTCTTAACAATCAATTCAACAAACCTCAACGGAGCCCCAAAGATGAGTTCTTTCTCTGTTTTGCTATGTATAGAAATAAGATTTCCATGTAAGCAAAAATAAGAAACAATCTCTATCCTCAATTCATTTAGTTTTTTGATTTTGTTGTGTGTGTGTGTGACAATCTGGAGGCTAAAAGAAAAAATAGTTTGATTATCCAAGGCCAAGTTTCAGCTTCATTTTTCCTTTACAAAATTTAAGATACATCCCTATTTATTTGAGGCAGAGTTACAAATTGCATAACCAACAAAGAGCAGCTCACTCTGGTCATCTGTGAGATTCTGGCCTCTGAGTGCACAGTGCCCCTACAAGGAAGACTTAAAGTTTGACAAGATTTGCCCCTAATTTACTTGTGAGCAGGCATCCTTAACACATCCTTAAATTCCTCCACTCTTTTTGCATTCTCAGTTTCTGGGTTATGTCCAACATTTTATGACCCCATAAACTGTAGCCACCCAGGTTCCACTGTCCATGGGATTTTCCAGGCAAGAATACTAGAGTGGGTGGCCGTTTCTTCCTCCAGAAGATCTTCGTGACCCAGGGATCAAACTCGTGTCTCCTGTTGAGCCACCTGGGAAGTCCTCTCTTCTCTTCAACAGGCCATAAATGCTCTCACAAGTCAAACCTAGCTGCTTTCTTAGATTATCACAGTCCTACTGGAGGACAGTGAGTGGGTCCACGGGATTCTAGGATGGCGTCTTTGGAAAAGAGCTGCGGTCCATGAGGTCGCCAAGAGTCGGACACGACTGAGTGTCCGAACTGAACTGAACTGAACTGAAGAGTGCTTGGGTAGCTACAGTAACAAAGCAATGTCAAAAAACAATCAGTCAAATAAAATAGAACTCCAGCTTTCTCACATTTAACAGTGCAGAGATGCATTAGAGGTTCAGAATACATCATAGTTCTCTCCCTCTCCTTTTCTACAATCTCCTAAGTGTCGCTCACGGCTCATAGGTGAAGCTGATTCACCACCACCCCTAGAAAGGTGAGAGAAATAAAAGGCAGTTTCATCGTTTAAAAAAAAAATGACCTAGGCATTGAACATATTATGTTAGCTGCTAGCAAGACTGAGAAATGTAGTCCCTAGCTAGACAGCCATGCGCCCTACTAAAAATGGTGGCGGTGGGCATTGGGGAGGGGGAAGTAAAGCGAGGAGTGATGGGGGATTCTGTTCTTACGAAGGGAAGGTGTGAATAGACACTGAGTGGGGCAATTAGCCATCTGTACCTTAAGCTTTTAATACATGGTTTATAAAATAATGCTTCTGATTAATCTATCTTCCAACAAATATTTCCTGAGTGCCTGTTTTGAATACAGCACTTACTAAACCCACAAGGAATTTTAACGATACACAAATTTTGACCCAGAAGAAACTCTTGATATGTTTAGAGACATAAGCTTTATATACCAATTACAGTACTATCACTAATGTTGCTAATAACATTATATCATAAGCACTCAATCAGTGGTGCAGAAAATGTGTGATATTAGTATTCAGTATTCTTTTTCCTGGTAGGAGGACTACAGGAGAGGCAGCAGCCAACTCATAGATGTCCATTCTTCCTTTGCACATTTCACTTAATAATAACAAGGACCCAGACTTCCTTGGTTAAGAATTCGCCTTGCAATGCAGGGGACACAGATTAGGTCTCTGGCTGGGGAAGATTCCACGTGCCACAGGACAGCTAAGCCCGTTTGCCATAACTACTGAAACCCACACACCCTAGAGTCTGTGCTCCACACCAAGAGAAGCCACCAAAATGAGAAACTAGTACACCACAACTAGAGAAACCCCACCCACAGCTATGAAGACCCAGCACAACTGAAAATGAATAAGTAACTAATCAAAAAAATAATAACAAGAACCCAACACAAATAAGCCCATTCCAGTCTTCAAATCTTAAAATTATCTTTAAAAAAAGTATATATATGAATCACATATATATGAAATTTTGTATCTACCTATGTATGTGGAGCAAGAGAATGTTATTTTTTATTAATTTTGGCATATATATTACTCCCATACTCACCTTTTAGTTAAGCAGAATCCGTTCTTATTGTTAGTGAGGTTGAATCAATCAACTGCATTCTCTAATGATGGAAGCAGATGGAAATAGAATGAGCTTCTGAATCTTCCTCAAGGGCATTGTAGAGAACGCTGCACCCTTAACTGAAAATTGCTCAATTTCGCAATAGAGTTGGCCAATGTAGACCTAGTCTTATATTTTCACTAATTTTGAATTAATACTCTAGAAACCAGCAGCTGACAATGAGCCTGAACAGTTGGTTTAACACCTGAGGCCTCTTTTAAAGACCATTCTCATCACAGTCAAACAACAGGAGGATATATTAGAGAGGAAATGAGTGCGTTTTCTCTAAGACCACTTAAGTAGGAGTTTCTCTTGAACTAATTAAGATTCAATTCTATTTCAGCAACTAATGTCTGAAGCAGACATTCTGTTTGGGAATTATTAATAAATGAAAGCAGAAGGTTCCAGAGCACTTGAAATGATAGTTTTTTGCCTGGTGGATGCTCAGTAAAAATGCTGTTGAAAATAATTAAGTAGAGTAGAAGATTTTAAGCATAATATCGAACATTCAAGGTGAATGATCATGGTATAAAAATTATTAGTAAGGTCTAAGAACTTTTTTAAGGTGGAATAAGGGACACTTGATTATATATTAAAAAAAAATCTTATATCCCCTCAACATTAAGATTTCAGCTCTTAAAATTCTTAAAATTTCCCCCCAGGTATTTGAGGGGAACAAAAGATTGCAGTATGACTGTTTTTATTTTTTTCAGAATGTATTTTTTATAATACAAATTATAGTTCCATTCCAAAGGGAAAAAATGTTTAAATATATATATTAAGCTTACATTTTGGATGTGATGGTTCATGCAACCCAATTCAAAAAGATGCGCTGGTCTAAACCAGAAAAATGCTAATGTAGCATGGAGGGAGATATTTTTGCCTGGCAACCTCAATAAGCACTCTAAAGTTGTCTGAATTATGCTCTGCATTTTCACATAATAAATTGCTACACATGTAAGCAGTAGGCTGGGAAGCACTGTCTTGCCTTTCACATAAAGCCTCTTTCACAAAATCTTGAAAATGGACATTGCGTTTTCCTTTTAGTGATCATCACACTCCATGAGGTTAGTGAGTAACAAAGCTCTTCCTTAGATTTGTATTTTATATCATGTGACAATCCACTTTTTTTTTTTCAAATAAAAGAGCCCTCTCTGTGGTGTTTCCTGTCATTTTATTTTAACAGCAGAAATAGTCATTCACCAAGGCCATCTGCCACCCACCATGAAGTCTTAGGGTCAGACTGCCTTTACAAGTTGCATGGAACTGGGGTTACTGGGGGCACGGAGAAGTGATAGTTACCACTGCTACAAAATTGTGGGAAATGTGAAATCTTTAGGGAAAAAAGGAGGAAATATCAAAATGTTCAATATTCAAGATTTCAAGGTGGACAGGTTTTTAGTGCCTGATACAAAAAAGAAGGTATGTTAAAAGAAAGAAAAAGAAATAGTTAATTACTTAATTCCACTTTTGACATTGTTATCAGTTTCTAGCCAGAGGAAATGCACATCTATTTGGGATTCTTACACTTCTGGGCAGTGGTTCATTCTGTCCCATGCTAACATAAACAATATCCTGTGTTTAACTGTCCTAGAAGACTCATTCTTCTTATGTTCAACTACTCATATCTAATGATCTCAAAACAGCAATCTCTTCTTCTTCAGTGTAGTGTCAAAACCAATCTTAAATCAAAGTTTAGGGGAAAAAAATCAAGGTTTATGAATTTAAGACTTGACAAAAGTAAGCAGTATTAGTCAAGTTTCAATAACGACATTCTCAAAAGTGTCAAAGGCCAATTATAAGTCAAATCATTATGCTGTATATTTCACCTTATACAGTGCTGTATGACAATTACATCTCAATAGAACTGGAAAAAAGATTTAAGTTTAATTATATACAGTAGGGATTCCCTGGTGGCTCAGATGGTAAAGCATCTGCCCATAATGCGGGAGACCCGGGTTCAATCCCTGGGTCCGGAAGATCCCCTGCAGAAGGAAATGGCAACCCACTCCAGTATTCTGGCCAGAAAATTCCATGAATGGAGAAGCCTGGTGGGCTACAGTCCATGGGGTCGCAAAGAGTCGGACACGACTGAGCGACTTCACTTCACTTCACTTCTATACAGTAGAGAAGACTTTCTTCTTGGGCTTACCTTGTGGCTCAGCTGGTAAAGAATCAGCCTGATATGCAGGAGACTTAGGTTCGATCCCTGGGTAGGGAAGATCCCCTGGAGAAGGGAAAGGCTACTCACTCCTGTATTCTGGCCTGGAGAATTCCATGGACTATATAGTCCATGAGGTCCCAAACAGTTGGAACTGACTGAACCACTTTCACTTTTTACTGTATAGAATCCTTCATTTTCCATCATACTCATTATGCTTAACCTAGACAGCTATTTAAAGATATCAGGGTTCTGTGAGAGGAATAGTGGGGCAAAGATCGTGAGCCACTCTATTTTTTCCTTTTCCAGAACACAAAATTTGACAGCCTCCTTTGAGGTTCAGTATGGCCCTATGACTTTGGGCCAACACTTGTGAGAAGAAATCAGAAACGTTGCATGTCTTTAAAAAATGTAAAAACTGTAGTAATCAGTGTATTATGCAAATTAATAATTCATTTTTTTCTTTTTCATTTGAATTTTACTGAAGTATAGTTATGTTAGTTTCAGGTGTACAGAAAAGTGATTCAGTGATGTATATACATACAGGTGCTCAGTAGCTGAGTCATGTCTGACTCCTTGTGACCCTGTGGACCGTAGCCCTTCAAGCTCTTCTGTACATGGAATTTTTCTCAGGCGAGAAAACTGGAGTTGGTTGCCATTTCCTCCTCCAGGAGAACTTCCCGACCTAGGGATCAAACCTGCATCTCCTATGTCTCCTGCATTGGCAGACATATTCTCTTTACCACTGTGCCTCTTGGAAAGCCCATATATACCTCATACATACATATATATATGTATATATATATATATATATGTATATATATATATATAAATTTTCTCAGATTCTTTTTCATTATAGGTTATCATAAGATATTGAATATAGCTTCTTATGCTATACAATAAGTCCTTTATGTTTCTCTATTTTATACATAGCAGTGTATATCTGTCAATCCCATGTGCTCAGATGTGTGTGCTCAGATGCTTAGTCATGTCCAACTCTTTTTGACCCCATGGAGCCCACCAGGCTCCTCTTTCCATGGAACTTTCCAGGCAAGAATACTGGAGTGGGTTGCCATTTCATCCTCCAGGGGATCTTCCCAACCCAGGGATTGAACTCACATCTCCTGTACTGGCAAGTGAATTTTACCACTAGTGCTACCTGAGAAGCCCATACTCCTAATTTATTGTTCTTAAGCATAAAAGAAATTGAGCTTTCAAATATATGCAAATATTTCCATTAAAATGAATGTTCATCCTTACAGCCAGAGAAACCTAAATAGTTAAAAAAAAACTGAGAACACATACAAACCAAAGGATCTGAAAAAGGAGAGCTGAAAGAACTAAGGCTGAAGGGGTAAGAGATGTAAAATTTTGGGTAACAAAGCCTATCTATCACACTTTATGGACTAAGAGCTCTATCTAATCCACTTAAATGTTAATCAGTTACATTTAGATCTTAAAATATAAGATGTGGGTAGAGTTGAATCTGGTTTATCATTCTTTCCCATCAATTGCAGTTTCTTCAGAATAAAATGAATAGAGAAACAGCTTCATCTCTTCACTTTGCTTTTCATAGTTTTGAGTTCAAAGCATCCCACTTAAAAAAAAAAAAAAAAAGACAATCTACTAGTGATCGGTGGTGCTTTTATTCCTTGTCCAAGCACACATCATGTCACCACACTTCGCTTTGCTCTTACTGAAATTTAAGTCTAATAAGGAAGGCTTCTGGCTTCCCTGGTGGCTCAGGTGGTAAAGAATCTGCCAGCAATTCAGGAGATCTGGGTTTGATCCCTGAATCGGGAAGATCCCCTGGAAGGGGATGGTAACCCACTCCAGTATTCTTGCCTGGAGAATTCCATGGACAGAGGAGCCTGGTGGGTTACTGTCCACGGAGTCACAAAGAACTGGACACGATTGAGTGAATAATACTTTCACTTTCACCAAAGAAGGCTTCTAGTTTCATGGTTAGGGTACATCTGGAGGCCAGGTTGGTCACACAGACGATTCTCTGATAAGAGGCAATGGTGGTACAGGAGTAGAGTATTTCTAATTTGCTTTTTCCAAGTCTGTGAAACACACAGCACTGCTGCATCAGGTAAACATGTGCATGAGAAAAAATGAGGCATGAGCTCAGAGAAGGCAGTAAAATGGAAATCAAAAAGACTTTCTCTTTGAGAATTCTTGTCTTCATTTTTAAGGTTATCCAATTATTTCTTTAATTACATCACATATATTGGGTTTCCCTGATGACTCAGATGGTAAACAATCTGCCTGCAATACAGGAGACCCAGATTTGATCCCTGGGTTGGGAAGATCCCCTGGAGAAGGAAATGGCAACCCATTCCAGTATTCCTGCCTGGAGAGTTCCATGCACAGAGGAGCCTGGTGAATGCTTATTTCATCACTGACTATGGGACAATGAGCAAGTTACTTAACTGTTATAAGCTTCATCTATAAAGTGGGTATAAGCGTGGGAGCAGGCATGTGTGTGCTGTCATGTCCAACTTTTTGTGACCCCATGGACTATAGCCCTCCAGCCTCCTCTGTCCATGGGATTTCCCTGGCAAGAATAGTGGAGTAGATTGCCATTCCCTTCTCCAGGAGATCTCCCCAACCCAGGGATCAAAACCAGGTCTCTTGCATTGCAGGCAGGTTCTTTACCATCTGAGCCACCAGGGAAGCCCCGCAAAATACAGGCTCATCATTGAAATAACTCATATACTCTTAGTTTCAGTTGCCCTCAAAGCAAATTCCACTCCCCCCTGTTATTTTATCACTTATATTTTATTTCACTATTACTTAATTATTCAACATCCCACTCATTTATCCTACATCATCTTCCTCTGAATATTCTCTTAAATCTCTTCCACTGTGCAGGTAGGTAAAAGAATCTCCAATCTCCATATGATTTAAGAGACACCCCAGAAAGCTTCTTGTTTTACACTATCTCCGTTAACAGCCTGAGATAGAGGCTAAAAGTTACCTTTTCCAACTGGTTTATTAAAAGACTGCATCACCAGACCTATTCAAATACAAAAGCCTCGTGTGTATTCATTCATTTAATTACCCACTCAAGAAAGACATGTTTTTTAAAAATCCATTGCAATTTAACCTAAAAGTAGGCATGAGATTATTTACTAACAATGGAGATTAGAGAATGGTGACTAGAAGTGATTAAACTGAAGGTGATTCACAACAAAAAGCACAGCACCCAGAACATGAAGCATTGCTCCAAAAAAGCTGACCTGAATTACACCCCATCATGGGCAGCACAAGGCAGTCTCAAGCAGTGTGGAACTGACACACTCAGGAAGAGAGTACCCAGCAGCAATAGAGACCATTCAAAGAGGAGAGGGAGCTCTTAAAAGGAAGGCAGGGTATGTGAGAGAAAATGTTTAGCAACTTCCCTTGACTCTAGATCCGTCTGTGTTCAGGATAGCTCTCCCACCTTGCCCTCGGTGAACTCTGATCCTCCAACCAACCATATGGGTCCTAGTGAAAGTGAAAGTTGCTCAGTTGTGTCCAACTCTTTGCTACCCCATGGACTATACAGTCCATGGAATTCTCTGGGCCAGAATACTGGAGTGAGTAGCCTTTCCCTTCTCCAGGGGATTCCCAACCCAGGTCTCCCCCAGGCTCCTATAGTTCCCTCAATTTCTGATTTCTTCAGCAGAAAATTGCTATGCCAGGCTTTTTACTCACCATTTCATCAAGGAGAAATGGGTTCAATTCCTGGGTCAGGAAGATTCCCTGAGGGAAATGGCAACCCACTTCAGTAATTTTGCCTGGGAAATCCCATGGACAGAGAAGCCTGGCAGGCCACAGTCCATGAGGTCGCAGAGAGTGAGACCTGACAGAGAGACTGACACTTAACACTCATTGAATAAAACTAGCTCAAGTGGTCATTTACTCTTTCATCCAAACCATTGTAAGGGGACACTGTAAGAAACCAAGGCTACATCAGACAACCCAAATGTATTAATATGTCATCCTACTAACAACTAATCTTCATTGAGAACCTTTTCTGTACCAGGCATTATGTTAAATTCTTGACATGGACTGTATCATTAATCCTGACATCAATCTTGCCCATGAAACGTCTTCCGTTACTATCATCATCCACTGAGGAAACTGAGGTCTAGAGAGATTTAGTAACATGTCCAGTTTCTTTGGGTCTTTCCTGGTGGCTCAGATGGTAAGTCTGCCTGCAAGGCAGGAGAGCCAGGTTTAATACCAGGATTGGGAAGATCCTCTGGAGAAGGAAAGGGCTACCTACTCCAATATTCTTGCTTGGGAAATCCCCTGGACAGGGAGCCTGGCGGGCTACAGTCCATGGGGTCACAAAGAATCGGATGTGACTAACTTACTTAGCCTTATGTTTCTATAATACAAGTGGTTAAAAACTGTAGCACATGCCTCTTCCAAAGCCCCATGTGAATAATTACTCCTGTTTTAGATTGTTTAAGCAAAGCCCCCCTGTAGAATTTCCCCATAGGAAAGACATGACCCAAGGCCACATTCAAAGTAAACTTTCTTGCTGGGCTTTATGTATATCATCAACATCCCGAGGGCTAAAGATGTAGTTGAGAAGCTGAGTTCCAGAATCTTTTGAGATATTCTAGAAAATTCCTACGTCCCATTCTAAGTCAGATAAGATTCTCCATCTTAACACCATAGCTCTTGGCATTCTCTTCCTAATTCTTCTCCACCATTCCTTAGGAAAATCCAAAAATAAAACTTAGTTCTATATTCTAAGGTTAAATAAATCTTAAATAATAAAAATCAGACAGAAAAGTTTCAATTCCACTTTCTTCCACCTATACCACATTGTACCAAGTTAGAGGGGTCTGGGCAGCAGGTAACCCCAACACCCCCACATCATGGGATCAGCAGAAAGTTTCTTAGATGATGGTGTTATTATCTTCACACATTCTTGAGATTTAAATTTTGTAGGAGGTTGGGAATCCTCAAGAGTTTTCTATCCTTTATTTGATTAGGAAGTGAGTAGAAAAGACAGATAGGAACTGATTAATTTGTAAAAAAAAAACTGTCATGAAATTTTGGGCTTCACAGGTGGCCCAGGGGTAAAGAATCCACCTGCCAATGTAGGAGACATGAAGTTTCGGGTTTGATCCCAGGGTGGGGAAGATCCCCTAGAGGAGGAAATAGCAACCCACTCCAGTATTTTTGCCTGGAAAGTCCCATGGACAGAGGAGCCAAACTGGCTACAGTCCATGGGGTCACAGAGTTGGAACAACTGAGTGACTGAGCATGCACACATGTCATGAAGTTTTAATAGACGCATAAGTTTAAGCATTTTATAATTTATAATAATGGGTAGGCCAGAGTTGTTACTAAAACTTAGTCATGCTCTGGGTATACAATACCGTCCCAAATGGCTTTGGAACCATTTAGATTTCTGTTTTAATTTCAGCTTTCTTCCTCTCTCTGGGCCAGCAGGATATGTCATGTAGCTTCCTTCAACAAGCCACTGCTTACCACTGAACATGGAGACTTCAAGATGTACTTAACCTTGATGGAGGGAGACCTTGTATCTAATAAAGAGGAATCAAAATTCCAAATTACTACAAAGCACTGCAGCAGGCAAGTTGCAATTCCAGTCATATGAAACCTCTGTTTACAGTAAAATGATGATATGATTCACAATGACTCTAACAGAAGGACTCAACTGCCTACCTAGTCATATTCCATATATTTATAATACATAATTTCATCTTCATACTGGCTTATTACACATATTAAAGCAATACTTTTCCTTGTACAGCCAAGATTCATTGATAAAACAATGAAGTGAACTAACACCCTTCCTAAATAAAGTTTCACCAATAGCACCGTATGTTAATGGACCTATTTCATTGTTAATGTGACTGACTGCTTATTGATTCTTGCAGGAATCTAGCAAGGGCTTCAGAGTACAATTTAGTTTGGAGAGCTCTGGGTCCAACATCTATGCTCAATTACAACTTTCAGAAGGGGAGATCAATAAAATTTAAATTGCTTATGGTAATCACAACTTCAAATCATTGCGATCAGCATAAGCAATCTGCTGACCCCAGCCAAGCTCTTAAATTGAAACTTGTAATGAGTGGTCATTTAGTTTGGGTCCATTCATATTATTTTGGAGGCAGGTGATGAACAATTAAAGATCAGCCAGCACCTTCTCTGCACAACATCCCCATCTTTATTCCCAAAGTATTAATATGCAGTAACCCTTGGGTTCATGCTTTTGCACTTCTTTAATGGGTATTCTGTATGAATAAGCAATTATATTTTCTATTAAACAATTTCAGTGTAATTGAATTAGCAGTTATAATATTGCTAGGGCAAGCAAAAGCTTTCCTAGGGAAAAATTAAGTGATATTGGGTAGTGCAAATTAATTTATAGAACTGAAAAATGTAACCAATTAAATAGAATTGCCTTTGCTTCCCCCCACCACCAAAATACAATTAAGCAGCACATTGTTTCAAAGACTATGTTTCAGAGCAATTTGTTTTCAATCATAATAGCTGTTTTTCATTCATTATGAAAAGCTGTCTATTATAATGAAAATTTCATAGGCAGTTTTCCTTGACAAAGCAGGTTGCAAGTTTAAACAAAGATAGCCTGCAGATTACTTCCTTGATAAGGAGTCACCTTAGAATTACATTTTAATAAATCATTGAAAATAAATCTTCTGCATTACAGCATGAAGGTTTAGAAAAAGAAAAAGCAAATAGAGAGAAACTAATCAATGGAAATCTCCAGCTGCCAATATAATAATAGATGGACCAATGCTAATATATAAAGTGTATTACACTCACACACACAGCCAAAAAGAAAAATGTAAGATAAATACCACGGAAGTCAACTGTCACAAATGAGACTTGAGTAATAATCCCATCTTTACCATTCATCATTCCTACTGGGCCTCCTCCAAGCACTTTGCTGAATTATAAACTAGGGTATTTAGGCCACATATTTTGCAATCGAATAAGATGGCCATCTTTAGATTACTACTGAGATTTAAAGCATCCTACCAAGCTTTTCCAAACAAAATAAAATGCAAAATATATATACATATATGTAATGTATGTGTATATAAAACATATAATATATGATCTATATTAATATGTATATAGTTAGAAAGGAATTTAAAACTGTTGTTGGAGCAACTGTAAATATTTAATAAATGTGCATTAGTAAGAAATTTGTAGTAAAAATATTTAGTAATACCAATGTCGTCTCTTTTATGAATGCCTGGATCTGAAAAGACCACAGGTCTGTCCATATGAATTCCATTAAAAAAAGGATGGTTTAGATTCTTTAGAATTGCTTAGATTTTCGGGATAGTACTTAAAAGGCTTTTATGTAGGGAATGACAAGTCAGGTTTCTAACTTGGGTTCACTGAGGGCTGACTGGAAGGGCAGAGTAGACCAGAGCCGGGAAGGCTGGTTAGTGACTCCTGAATTAGTCCAGGTTAGGAGGTGAGCATTTAAATTAAGGGAGAAGTGGAGAAGAAAAGGAAGTCATCAGTTTTCAGAAGCTAAATTGACAGAATTTCACTTTTGATTGGCTGTGGAGAAGGAGACAACGCGAGAATAGCTTGAAGGTTTCCATTTTGGAAAAACTGAAAGGCTGATATCACTACTTATGAATTAGAGATGTAGATCAAGGTGTATGCAGAGGAGGTGACTAAGTTCATGTGTTAATTATGAGTATTTCCAAAAGACTCAATTAGATTAATGTTATTCCTGGACCCTCTGCCTCTACTAAGACAGTAATGATTGAAAAAGTCATTTATTACAGAAATAACTACTGATGTTCCTTAGGTAAGTTAATCATCACATAATCTCATCTACCTTTTAAATCAGTGTGAGTTAGGTTCATTGTCTGTGAGGCTATGGCTCCAGCCCTTAGAATTTTTTTGCAACCTAATAATATAGCTGATTTTTGGATTGGTATTAAGATTTAAAGGTACACTAACCATTTTCGCAAAAAAGAAGGCTAATATATATTTTATTCAGCCTCTAAGATTTAATGATAAACACAGTGAATAATGCTTGGAATCTGTAGGAAACGTCATCTAACATTTAGAAAATAGTTGACAAAATTTTATATTCATCTAAAGGAAGTGGATATCAAAATTCTGCAGTTGGTGACAATAGTGAAGCTAAATGTTTCCAGGTTTTTAAAGTTGAAGAAACTGTAACTAAAAGGTTTTAAAATTTTTTTTTTATTTTAAAAATAGGGAGACATCCTGGAGCTTGGCACAATATCTGGCACAGAATAGAAAGTCAATAAATGTGAAATATATATATTTATATTTGAAATGTAAGGTGAAGAGCTGCCCATACATTTTAACTTGCCTGAATATTATAAGCAGTTATTTATGTATTTTAGTATCAAACAAATAAAAATATTTTGGCATTTAATAATTCAGTGTAATTCTAAACATACACACTATACTTATCTACTCATCACCTACTTTGTTTAATAACTTTGTCATAAAAATTTTTATGGCTATACAATATTAACAATATAGTTCATATTTGAATTTTTTGGAAATAGACAATTGCAAAATATATAAACTTCATGGATAATAAAAGTTTTTCATGAGTTTCATGATCATTAGAAACTTAACTTTCATATACCTGTTTCTGGAATTTTTAAGATCTGATGAGATATGACAACAGATGAAGTGTTTTTCTTCTTACACAGTTATCTCATTTATTCATTTTATTTAATAGACTACTTTTCACATAATGAGGTTTTTGCTTCTGCTGTTTCTTTTCATTCTGTAGCATCATCTGCTTTATCTTCTGAGAACTCCCCTATGTTATTCAGCATTCCCTAAAACACAATCCTTAATGTAACTTAGCTTAAAACTTCAGTTCACTTTATCTAATATTTATTAAGTATCTACCATGTGCTACAATGGGTGAAAAAAAGTTAAATTCTTTCTTATATCATTTCTTCCTCTTTGGTGATATCAGTGACTACCATATGTTCCAGCTATCCTACTTCTGGATATTTATCTGAAGTTAATTTGAAAATATTATGTGTATCCCTGTGTTATTCACAAAGGCTGAGATATGAAAACAACCTACCTGCCCATTGATGGATAAATAAAGAAGATGTGGTATATATACGCAGTAGAATACTACTCAGTCACAAAAAGATGACTTTTTGCTATTTGCAACAACATGGATGGACTTGAGGGTATTATGTTAGATGAAATATCAGATAGAGAAAGATAAACACCATATGATTTCTTTAATATGTGGAATATAAAATTAATAATACATGAGCAAAAGCAAAAGCATCGATACAGAGAATAGAGTAGTGGTTATCAGAGTAGAAGAGGGGTGGGAGAGGGCAAAGCAGGTCAATTGCATAGTGATTGATAGTAATGAAACTTGGTGGTAAGCACACTGCAGTGTATACAGAGGTCAAAATATATTATACACATAAACATATAATACTACGAACCAACGTTACCTTAAAACAACAAGAGTGGCATTGCTCTGAGTAAATCAGTGGACCTTTTACACTATAGCTTCTACACCTCCCTTTCCTCATTTATAAAATGGAGATCAAATAGTACCCACTTGGAAAAGGACAGATACATGTACATGTGTAACTGAATCACTTTGCTATATAGCTAAAACTAACACAACACTGTTAATCAGTTACACTCCAATATAAAATTTAAAAAAATGTAAGTAGTAACCATATTATAAATTCATGGAGGGAAAAATGGTAATGTTTTCTATAAACACTTTAAAACAGTCCCTGAAACATAGAAGGTATTCAATCAATGTTGACTTCTATTTTCCTTTGTATGGATCCATTTTCAAACTAATATGATAGATTATTAATGGACTATGTATGCTTAATACACTTACATCTAAATATTGTCCTTAAAATTCTGAGAATAAATGCCTTCCTGTAGCCAATATCAAAATTTTCATTCCACCATATTTACACCTACTTAGTAATCATTTACTGCAGCCTTGGCCCAGGTGGTACAAAAATGAATAAGATCTGTATCCAGTATAGAATTTTAGTTCAATAAATACTCTCTTTCTTCATATTTTCCTAATGTGAGACATCTAACACTAACTTTTCCCGGTTCTCGAATCTCCCTAGTTTTTCCTGTTTGTCTATATTGACCATTTTTTAATATTAACTGCAAGTTGTATTAATGAATCAACTTTGCTGCCTTGAATTCTTATTTATACACTCTTACCAAAGGTACATTTTTACTCATGTGGGGTGATTTTTCCAATAGGAAAATTATATCTAAAATGATTTATCCTCGATCTCTTCTTCCTCTACATCTGTACAGGTTATTTTGTGATATCAAAAATCAAACTTGTGAAACAGCTTAGTAATTGCTGAGAAACAAAGGACTTTAGGGTCAAAAAGACCTATCTGATTCCCTAATTATGTAACTTATCTGCATGACCTCGGTCAACTTATTTGACATCTTTGTCCTTTTCTCATCTTTACAATCAAAATAACTATACCTACTTTTGAGGGTTATGATGAAGATAAATTGAGAGAGTGAAGTAGAGAGCTTTGTACAATGCCCTTGTTATCTCAGTATCATTGGAAAGAGAAGAATTGAAGAGAAATTAAATGATTGCTATTTAATTATTGAATTATTGAATATGGGCTTTCCTGGTAGCTCAGACTGTAAAGCATCTGCCTGTAATTCGAGAGACCTGGGTTCGATCCCTGAGTCGGGAAGATCCCCTGGAGAAGGAAATGGCAACCCACTCCAGTATTCTTGCCTGGAAAATTCCATGGATGGAGGAGCCTGGTAGGCTACAGTCCATGGGATCGCAGAGTCAGACACCACTGAGCAACTTCACTGGCACTGGAATATATGGTTCTTGTAAGCTTCCAGAATTTTCTACATACAATACACGAACTATGGTGTGTATTGTTAAAAATCTTAACAATTAAATTTGAATATTAGAAAAATCAGTTTCTAAATGAAATATTACTGCTTGCATGCTCAGTCACTTAATTGTGTTTGACTCTGTGACTGTGTAGCCTTCCAGGTTCTTCTATCCATGGGATTTTCCAGGCAAGAATACTGGAGTGGGTTGCCATTTTCTTCTCTAGGGTGTCTTCCTGAAACCTGTGTTTCCTGCCTTTGTCTCCTGAAATGACAAGCAGATTCTTTACAACTTGAGCCACTTGGGAAGCCCTGCCTTATTTGGAAGGAGTGTCATTGCAGATGTAATGTTATATCAGGAGGGTGGGCCCCTCACCCATGTGACAAGTGTTCCTATAAAAGGGAATAATTTGGAGATAAACATCCACACAGTGAGAAAGTCATGTGAAGATGGAGGTAGAGATTGAGCTGATACTTCTGCAAGCCAAAGAATATCAACAAGAGCTGGCAAAGCACCAGAAGAGAAGAGAGGCACCAAATAGATTTTTCTTCACAGGTCCCAGAAGGGATCAAACTTTTTTTTCTAATTTTTATTGAAGTATACTCGATTTGTGGGCTAAGTCACTTCAGTCATGTCAGATTTTTTGTGACCCTAATGTAACCCACCAGGCTCCTTTGTCCATGGGATTCTCCAGGTAAGAACACTGGTGTGAGTTGCCATGCCTTCTTCCAGGGGATCTTCCCAACCCAGGATAGAATCTGCATCTCTTATGTCTCCTGCATTGGCAGGCAAGTTCTTTATCACTACCGCAACCTGGAACTTGATTTGCAATCAAGTACAGCAAAGTGACTCAGTTATACAAATGTATATTCGTTTTCATATTCTTTCCCATTTTGGTTTGTCACAGGATATTGAATATAGTTCTCAGTGCTATACAGTGGGTCTTTGCTATTTACCATCTTATATATATAACAGTTTGCATCTACTGATCCCAAACTCCCAATCCTTCCCTCGGATTTGTGGCCTTCAGACCTGTGAGACTGTACATTTCTATTGTTTGAGCCATCCATTTTGCTGTCCTTTGTTATTTCAGCTCTAGGAAACTAATACATCATATTCCATAATTAACTAGAAAATGCTTAGCTTCAATTATAATACAAACACGTATACATACATATGCATTGATATGTATAAACCAGAAAATGTATTTGATTGACTGATTGTTTAAAGTAGACTGTTGATTGAAACACTGAGCAATTAAACATAGAATTCAATTGTAAACATTAGAGTCTCCAATTGAAAAGAATAAGGAAAGAAAAGCTTCAAAATTATAACGGCTTTTTATATCAGAAATGTCCCTAAATACATTTCCTCCTCTTTGAAGTCTAAGAGGATGTAGCTATCTCTAAATTGCCTCTCTCAGTTTTTAACAACTCCCTAAATGGGTTTCCTGAGCCCATGAGAAGAGCAGAAGATGCTTTCCCTGTCAGCATTCTTGGTTCATATCACACTGGCTAGTTGCCTCTGTGGAATTCTGATTTTCTTATGAGACTGCTTTTCCCATTTGCCTTGCATTTCTTTTTGTGTCCCTTTCTGTGAACCCTGTGAGGGTAAGATTTAGAACACTTTTACAAAATTTAAGAAATATCTAGTTGACCAATGCCTACAAGTCAGCAAATCATGTACCCTTTGTTCCTGCAGAAAGACCATGACTGATCATTTAGACACATCTTATCATAAAACCTTCCTTCCTAAAACTACTAGGGGACCACTTACAGTTGAAAGGGTCTCAGTTCAGGGCCACAACATTTTAATGTCCAGTTTTTTACTGGAACATAGTTACAGCTGCTTCTGTTAGGAAAATATCTTTGGGATATTTTTTAGATTTTTTGTTTACAGAAATATTCCATAGTGACTAAAACCATCAGCTAAACTAGACTAGGTTCAAATAGCTGGTGGTTCTATTCTATGGCTATAATAGTGTTGATCCTGGGATTATCAAGTAACCTCCATAAATGGAGTCCTCATCTCTTCCAATAATAATACAACCTTGCAAGGTTTTGGGGAGAATTAATGAGATAATGTATGTAAAGTACTTAGCATAGCACTTGGAGCAAAGTGTTGAATATGAAATGCTCAATAAAGACATATTGTATCCTTCTTAGCAGTGGTAATGCATTAGTCACTCAGTCATATCAGACACTTTGTTACTCCATCAGGCTTCTCTGTCCGTGGAATTCTCCAGGCAAGAATACTGGAATGGATTGCCATTCCCTTCTCCAGGGGATCTTTTCGACCCAAGTATAGAACCTGGATCTTCTGCATTAGCAGGCAGGGTCTTTCAGGGAAACCCAGTTTAGGTGGGGTGGTGGTTTAGTCGCTAAGTAGTGTCCGACTCTTGCGACCCTATGGACTGTAGTCTGCCAGGCTCCTCTGTCCTTGGGATTCTCCAGGCAAGGATACTGGAGTAGGTTGCCATTTCCTTTTGCAGTGATAGTAATGTCAATAGTATTTCCAGTTTTCAGAGTCATAATCAGCAATGGGACATTTCAGCTTGGCAGACTGAATGCCTTTTCAGTGATCATAGGCCAACTAAACGTGTTCAGGATTATTTGGCCACTTCTTATCTACACAATCTAAGTTGGGCCTCTGAATATTAGGATGTGGAATTTGAGATCATTCACTGGTATATGATGTGGCACTCTTTGTTATCCACACAAATACAGGGTTCACTCAAGGAAAACCCAATGTGTGACACAAAGTTATAACGCAAAATAAATATACGAACTGTAAATAATTACTTTTAATCGTATAGCTCATTGAAAGGCAAAGTAAGAACTTTTCGACACTCTACAGTTTTCAGGATTTTGTACTCTGCCCACGTTTAGTTCCTCTGTCAGACCTGCCGTTTTGTGTGTAATATAATACTGGTTAAGGTTATCAATCTTTAAAAAAGTATACCATTGCTTTATAGCCACTCCTGCTTTGCAATACAAATGACATAATTACTTGTTCTGGCTGGAGGGGGTCCAGTTTCTCTAGTTCATTTTTTAAATGCAAATCTTATTAAGTATTTTATCCTAAAATGGCTAATGCAAAAAGGGCAGTCTTAGACTAAGATGGACAACATGCCTAAAAAATAAATACTAGGCAAGTAATGAAACCTGAATTAAATCAGTGCACTGGAAACCAAATTGATTACTTATTGAAATATGTTAACATGGTGTAATGGGTAACAGCCAAAGTCAGATATACAATAATATTCCATGAATCACTGTCAGATAATCACAAAGTTTTATATGACCAATAAGAAATTTTAAAATCTTTGCCACCAAAATCTAGATGCTGATACAAAAAATTACAGGTAATTATCTGTGTACTATATAGTTAAGTTTAAGGACTCTTCATTTTTACATGTCATCTTTTTTTTTTAAATTTCTGTAAAAATCATAAGTCTGTTGTCAAATAGAATAATGGACAATTCTTCTATAAACATCTTGCAAGAAACTTTTACAAATGCTAAATGCATCATTTCTATTCAATTCATTTTAAGATTTCAGCTATCCAACAAGGTTTTTTGAAAAATTCTTTTTATTTGGAAATGTGTAATACATATAAAAATATATTTTTCATACTTTCATGTGTGTGCAGTTTAAAGAACAGAAAAATTAATGCTTTTTCACTATGAAGACCTCTGTCCTAGCCTAAAAGACTTGTAGTTTCTGTCTTTACAGATACCTGGGTGGAGTGATGCCTTTTAAGAGACTGCTTTAATTTTGAAACTATACTGAAAACAAATTGTTGGGTTGCTTTAAATATTGGTTTCTAAAATGTATCCATTCCCATTGTAGTTTCAAAAACATTTTTTTCTAATTGTTTCGAAGTTCAGCTCAAACAACTTCCAATGTAATTTCGAAAACCGAAATGTTAATACTTCCTGTGTGGCTCGGCAGTAAAGAATCACCCTGCAGTGCAAGAAAATGCCTGCAATGCAGGAAATGCAGGTTTGATCCTTGGGTGGGGAAGTTCCCCTGGGAAAGGGATTGGTTCCCACTCCAGTTTTCCTGTTGGGATAATCCCATGAACAGAGGAACCTGGTAGGCTACAATTCATGGGATCGCAAAGAGTCGGACACGACTGAGCTCACGTGCGCGCACACACACACAGAGGTTTGTTCAGTGTTTAACAATTACAGAGCAATTCACAACTGTTGTTCATTTTCAAATGATCTGTAAACCTGAATTTCCTGAGCAGTATTTATTAATTTCACTACATTTAAATAATAGTGGGGAAAGCTGGAACAGCATATCAATGCAAACGCTAATAAATGTACTACTTTTGAACTTTAGATTTGGTCTTTTATGCCTCAGTTTCCCCAGAGATATGCTTGAAAAACATACGAACCACCTCCTAGGATTGACAAGATATTTGAGTATTTCAGTATGCCTGATCAAAGAGAGCTCAATAAAGAGGGGAAAGACCATTGACTCATGCTGGGAAGAAAGTGACTTCATTAGCACATCCTAGGGGTGCCCCTTTGAAAGTGTGTTAAATTGTGTTAACAGTTTGGTTCGGAGGCGGGAGTGAGACTAGTTTGAACTTGTCTCATTAATATACTAGTGTGATTCGGAGGTGGGTTTTGCAAGCCTGTTACAGTATTTTCTCCCTGCTCTCTCCAGAATTCTTACACTGTCTACCTCTCAGCTGCTGACTGTTATCAAGGCTCCGTTCTTGAGTGATTTCTAGCTGTAGGACTCCTCTTTTGTTTCAGTCATCACAGACTATTAACAATTCATTTTCCCAAGGAAGGGTCATTTCAGTGTATTATTCTCTTGTTTCAGCAACCCTTTGTCTTCCCCTAAGAAGAAAGTAACCACCTTGCTTTCCAGAGAGGCTAGCACTGAGGGAAGCATATTGTTTTTTGTGAGGAGCAATGTAGAAGGAGGCCCAAGTGACTGGACACACACACCCTAAGGGTTATCTCTGCAACCAATAATTAAGTTCTTAGAGGCTGATTACTTTCTGTTGCTTAGATGCAAAGCAAACAGAAGTGTTGTACATAGGATAAAAGTCAAAGCGCTGAGTATGTGTAAACCTCTTTTGGAAGATTTATTACATGTCACGATGTGGCTATAACTTATTCTCATCTGTCCCCCTTGGCACTTACCAACAGTGATGAAAATGGAGAGTCTTTACTTAGGGAACTCTTGACTGCATTACTATTAAATTATTTGCATATTGGTAGCACAGAGGGATCCTAGGATGGCATTTTTCCAAGTTTCATTATCCTAACCCTCACCACTCAATAATAGTTCCCACAGTTCCGATGAGGTGGAGAGAACCATGGAACTATTTGCCTTCTGAATGTTTTTACTGTCAACAAATGAAACATTCAGTTAATGACACTAAATGAAAGAAAGGAAGGATGGAGAAATGGATGGGTAGAGGGACTCAGTTGTTAACAGACAGAAGTATATGGGTCATAGGGGGAGGGATTTAAATGAATGAGTACAGTTCTATTGCAAAGCCACAGAGCCCCCTATTGGTAATACAATATAGTTTATCTTGCTTATTGCCATTCTATTTTGAAGAACACTTCCATCAATAGGTCACTCGTTACATCAAAAACAGATAGCCATGGATCTTTCTTAGTCCAATTGTGTGCCTCTCACTAACTTCCAAATATATTCACCTGGATATGCACTACCATATACTCACCTTAACAACAAGGTGAATTCAACAGTATTATTATTATCATCTTTTTGTTCCATCTTCCTATGCTTAAAATTGGGCTTTCCTGGTGGCTCAGTGGTAAAGAGCTGCCTGTCAATGCAGAAGACATGAGCTCATTCCCTGATCTGGGAAGGTCCCCTGGGGAAGGAAATAGCAACCCATTCAAGTATTCTTGCCTGGGAAATCCCATGGAGAGAGGAGCCTGGCAGGCTACAGTCCATGGGGTTGCAAAAGGGTCGAACTTGACTCAGTGACTAAACAATAAATGTTTAAAATTATCAGTGGCTTTATGGGCTATTTCTAATCATTGTTAGCTTGTCTTTTAAACATCTAGTCTTCCCCCACCTAACTTACAAATGAGATCTAATTTAAAGTGAATTTCTGCCTTTCAGATCAATTAAGGTAATGTTTCCTACTTTCCCCTTGAATTTAGAATCTTCCATCCTGCTCTACTATCAACACATTAATACATTTTATTAGCAGAATCAGGATAGCCTGGGATGACATTGGAGACAACTAAAGGGCTCTCAAATCTGTAGTAGCCTCCCAAAGTCATCTCAAGTTGATTCATATAATTATTTAAATAAGAGAATCGGCAAATATGTGTTTGAAACCATTTTCAACCCAATATTATTTTCAGTGCCCTGTGTTGCATACTTTAAACTTTTAAACTATATTTGCAAGAGTCATGCGACCTGAAGGCAAGTCACCTGAATCTGCTTTCAGGTACAGATTCGCCCTGAATCTCCACCAACACAAAAATTCAGGAGCCGCTACACCTGACGTTTTTCAGGTTGGTTTCCTCATGCGCATCCATGCAGCAAAATCTTAATCCTGCTCATGCTCAGCTGATGGCTAAAATAACCATGGTCTTCACATCCATCCCATTTCATACTGCTTTAATCCAATTAGTCCTCAACTCAAAACTCTTACTCTTCTTGGAAATTCTTCCCCATTGAATCCAAATCCTTGGTTCATCCACAAATTTATACAACCCCTCTTTTGTTAGTCATACAAATTATTTTAAAATTCTATAAGTATTTAATTAATTCAAAGTACAAGAGAGTGCCTAAATAAAATATTTACATTTCTGTCCCATTTTCAGCCTTTTCTGGATTCTCTTAATCTGGTATCCTTTAAATATTGTTCATCCTTAATCTTGTTCTTTCTAAAAAATTCTTCCTTCTTTGGCACTTGTACAATTTCCCTTGAAAAATCTCAACACCCCTTACAGCTTCTTTTAACTACTACCAGCATGCAGACAGCTGTTGATGCCTATTCAACATTCTTATCAGGGTACACTGGAATTCGTTCTGACTTAATAAATCTATTTATTCATCATTTATTAAGAGACTTTCAGTTTGAACCATGACAGAGTACTTAGTCTTGTAACTAAATTTCCACCATAAACAAACAGAAAACCTAGAAAAAAATATAAAAGGGAACTGTAAGTATTCAACAGTAACTGCAGTAAGGCTATAACACATGAATAAGGAGAGGTCCACGAGTGAGCATCATCATCACCTATCAGAGCCTTGGATAGCTCCTGGACCAACCATAAGCTGAGAGAACTTCTGGGATACCTGGCTAAAAACAGCTGCTGGACAAGAGTGTAGAGTGCTCAGTTAAGTCAGTTCTGTTATGCCAAGCTTAGGACCCTTGCAGGGGAAGCCTCGGACACTTAAATCAAAAATTTGATAATCATAGAGTTTCTTCTCTCTGGTCACCCTTCAAAGAGGACTTGCCACTTAGTTGTGTTGAGAATAGCCTCCACCTGCAATGCTTTCAATATATACCTCAACTTTTGAGCTAGTGCCATGTTCTCCCAGGCAGCACCAAACTAATGACGAAGCAAAGGAGAAAAGACACTACAATGGTAAAAAAAAAAAAAAAAAAAAAGGCTTTACAACATATGGAACTGGAACAGCTGGATACCTACATGCAAAAACAGAGAGGGAGAATCTAGACACAGATCTTACATCCTTCATAACGGGAAAATGTTGGTTGCTCAGTCATGTCAGACTCTTTGCCACCCCATGGAGTGTAGCCCATCAGGCTCCTCTGTCCATGGAATTCTCCAGGCAAGAATACTGGAGTAGGTATTCTCTTTTCCAGGGTATCTTTCCAACCCAGAGTCATACAGTGGAGATAGTCAACAAAGCCAAAAGTTGGTATTTTGAAAAGATTAATTAAATTCATTAACTACTAGTAAGAGAAAGGTGTTGAAAGAGTAAAATACATAAATTATCACTATCTAAAGTGAAAAAAGGAAGAAACCACACATTGTAAAGACATTAAAATGGGACAAAGTGACTCTTAAAGAAACTTCCACTCATGAATTTTTTAAAAAATATATCAATGAAATGGAAACAAACCCTTGAAAAACCCAAGTTATCAAAACCAACACAAGAAGAAATAGAAAATCTAAATTGTTTATATATTTTAAAGCTTTTTTTAATCTGAATTAAGACCTTTTGATTCAATATTATCCCAATGAAACTTAGTACTTTGGTGTGGGAGTGGGAATTGACAACTTGATTCTAAAATTTACATGAAAACCTAGGGAACTAGAATATACAAGATATCTTTCAAAAGTTCAAAGAAGACTTGCTCTACCAGATTTTAAAATACGGTAATTAAGAAAAACTTACCAATAGTATAGAATAGACAATCCAAAAGGAAACCAATACAAATAGGATTGCCCAATTTGCTACATAGTTTCCAGTAGAAGCTAGTAGGAGTAAAGATGATCTTTTCAAAAAGTGATTCTGGAGCAACTGCCTGTCTCTATGGGATATAAACAAACCTTGAGCCTTTCCACACATGATACAGGAAAATTAATTTGAGGTGAATATTAGACCTAAATTTAAAAGTTAAACAATCAAATTTCTGAAAGAACCACAACACGCTATCTTCATGAGATTGGGTGAGATGAAGTTTCCTTAGAAGAACATTAGAAGAACTAATAGATAAAGGAAAAATAATAAATTGGACTCAAGAACTTCTGCTCATCAAAAGAAAGGCAAATACATCTGAGAAAATATATTTGCAATACCTCTGACAAAGGAATTGCATCCAGATTTATAGAGAACTCCAACAAATGAATGAGAAAAAGACAACCAATCCAGCCAAAAATGTGCAAAAGAATTAAAGAGGCAGGGATTTCCCTGGTGGCCCAGTAGTTAAGAATCTGCCCTGCAATGCAAAGGACTTGGGTCTAATCCCTATTCAGGGAACTAAGATCCCACAAGCGCAGAGCGGCTAAATCCACTAGCTGCAACTAAGGAGCCTGAGCGTCACAACTAGAGAGTTTACGTGTGCATCAAGGAAAGATCCTGCCTGCATCTGAGACCAGACACAGACAAATAATAAATAAATATTTAAAAATTAAAAAAAGAATTGGAGAGGCACTTTACAAAAGATGATATTCAAATGGCCAGTATATAAAAACTTGCTCAACATCATTGCTCATTAAGGACATAAACATAAACTCTCTCTGCAAGGCTAAAATCAAGGACTAACAATATTGATTGTTGACAAGGGTATGAAACAACCAGGACTCATATTTAATTTGGGGGTGTATAAACTGGCCCAGCCATTTCTAGGAAGCAATAATATGTTATAAAGCTAATCATATACCTATCAAATGACCAATTATTCTAATGCCTAGGTATATACTTAAAAAATAGTGTGCGCTTAGTTGCTCAGTCATATCCAACTCTTTGCAACCCCAGGACTGCAGCCTGCCAGGCTTCTCTGTCCATGGAATTCTCCAGGCAAGAATACTGGAATAGTTTGGAATGCCCTCCTCCAGGGGATCTTCCCAATCCAGGGATCGAACCCAGGTCTACCGCATTGCAGGTGGATTCTTTACCATCTGAACCACCAACAGTGTAAACACCCACAAAAAATAATAGGTACAAAAAATATTAATAGTCACTTTGTTCATATGAATGCGAAACTATAAATGGTTCATATGCTCATGAATAAGACAATGGAGAAATTCATGACATATTTATGCAATGGAATTCTAGAGCATAATAAAAAAAAATAAACATGTAATACCATGGATGAATCTCAAGAACATGCTAGGTGAAAAAAGTCAGACTCCTGAAAAGTAAACACAGTCTGATTCCATTTATATAGTCCATATGTAGTTTAAGATCACTAAAATTAATTCACTGCATAAGAGTCAGAACAGAAGTTGCCTCTGGTGGTGCAGAGAAGGTGCTGACTAGAAAGGGCAATAAGGAATGTCCTGGGAAGCTGGAATTATTTTATGCCTTCATCTGAAAAGCACTTATGTGGAAGAATACAATGTAAAAATGACTGAGCTCTACAAGCTTTGTATACATTATCATATCATACAATTTATCAATAAATAAATGAAAAGTACACATGAGTACAAATAATCTTTATATTATATTATTATTATATCATTATGATGTGGTTGCCACTGTATTTAGAGTTAGGACTTAAAAAGATGAATGAATATCCTAGCCTGCAATCTATGGGTAGATTTGGGAAGACAGCCGCTTCAACAGACAAATTAGAATAACATACCATTAAATCGTTTTCAGAGTGATTATCATGTTACTGTGAAAATATCTAAGACAGAAACAACTAAGTCTTTTGGGAGCTGATGGAGAAGTCTTCACTCAAGAACCAGTTTTGAGCTTGGAATTTCAAAAGAAAGAGAAATGTGTTGGAGAGAGAAAAAATAGGATAGGTAGAATTTGATATTTCAGATATATATATATATATAGTGAGCCCTCTACCTGAGAAACTTTGTCATAAGAAGCCACCATACTGGTAGAAGTATAACAAGTACCATCAGCATTTGAGGACAGAAGGAAAGATTGAGAATCTGCTTTAGAGCAGACCGCAGTGAAGGCAAAGGCAGAATTTCAAGCTGCGGGTGTGCATACTCAGTCACTCAGTCTTGTCTGACTCTTTGTGTCTCCATGGACTGTAGCCTACCAGGCTCCTCTGTACATCAGATTTCTCAGTCAAGAATACTGGAATGGGTTGCCATTTCCTTCTCCAGGGAATCTTTCCAATCCAGGGATTGAACCGACATCTCTTGTGTCTCCTGTACTGGCAGGTGGATTCTTTACCACTGCACCAACTGGGAAGCCTGAATTTCAAGCTATTTCTGAATTAAACATAATTGGACTTATAGTCTGATTGGAGGGGCAAGATAAAATTTATCCTTCCAATCGTGGAGAATACTATCCTTGTATGTTTCTGGGTTTCTACCTTGTCATGACAGTGAAATAGACACTTCCTGACCTACCTATTTCTTACTAAAACAATATTACATTAATTATAAATGAATGAGAATCTTTCTCAAAGAGTGTATTTTTAAGGTTCCCCATATCCCTCTTGGAACCTGACAAATGCCACTCTGAAATAGTCCTCTGGTTTTGTGGCAGGATTGCATGCAATCGTAGGGGAATATGGGTAGTTTTCTATCTGACTTTTTACATGCCTTACTCTTTTCCATACAATTTATGTTACACTGAGAAGTTGGAGATTCCTCACCTTTCATCTATAAAAATATTCTGTGTTGTCAAACCCTTTGAGCAGTACATCTGCCAAGCTTTCATGTTCCATCTTTCCCATTAAAAATCTGCACCATGAATAAATACCGCCCCCAGTAGTTAGTTAAAATAGTACCCTGCCACCTTTCACCCCTTTTGCTCACAAAGTAATCTAAACCTAGCACATTAAGGGAGAGATCAAAGCGATGTTGCTGTTTTATGTACAGTAGGTGCAGTTGGCTCATTTGTGAGTTACCACTCTCTAGGGCAGAGATAAGGCATGTGAACAGTTAGCTGTGGCCTTTCACCTACAAAATCGAGTTCATAGTGAAATATATGCGATGCACAAAAGAGATAAGTAGGAAGAGATGTAGAAATCAACACAAAGAGGGAAGGGAGGCAGAAACTAGACAAGATTTAAATGTTTTCTCGATATTAAAATGTCACAGGATTTAGAATGAATAATTACCACAGAATTTAAATTTCTTTGTACCTGCTACCATGGGGAATAGGCCTTATTATCTCTGTCCAACAAACACAGGACAGACAGACCAGGCACCATGCAACCTCTATTCATATGTTAACCCCTAAAAGTACCCTGCTAAGCAACTTCTGAAAACTCTTTTCTAAATTTGAACCTGATTTATCTCCCAAGTTACGAGCTTCATCACCAGACAGTCTGGTTCAAATATCAAACATTGTTCTTGAAAGGAAAAAAGTGACTCCCCCACCGTCAATGTAATTTTGTCCCAGTGGCTGAGGATCACATTTGCCATCGTGGGGCACATTTTGCTTTTTCTTTTGTCCTCCACTCCTTTTATAGAAAAATCGCATTAATGCTAGCCAGTATGTGGAATGCAGATGTCCAGACACTTGAGGAAAGTTCCAGAAGGAAAATGTCAGGTTTGACAAAACAGGCAATGTACATATCTTGCAGTATTTTTGAGGATGTCTTCAGGTTTGTGCCACATAGCAGATTTTGTGAGCTGAGGAGCATCGTACTATATTAGCATAATATTGTCTTCCAAGAGCAGACAATAGTTTTAAAAAAATTCTTTTTACTGTACCACATAGGTAGGTCCAGGCATGCTAAATAATTATATTAAAAAAATTCTTTTTAATATTTATTTATTTGGCTGCACCGGCTCTTAGTTGCAGGGGATTTTTAGCTTCAGCATGTGGGATCTAGTTCCCTGACCAGGAATCAAACCCAGGCCCCCTGCACTGGGAGCATGGAGGCTTAGCCACTGGACCACCAGGGAAATACCCAAATAATTTTAAAATGATGTGTACACTGTGAAGATAACTGGGTCCTTTCAGAAAGGCAACTGGGGATACTGTAAGAAATTTAATCTGGATTTTTCACTTTCTATGTGACAAACTACCAACAAGTTGCCTTCTGATAAAACTCATGAACAAACACATCTGTGAGGAGTTAATGTCCATTTATTCTAACTTTTAGTATTTCTCATTTCTGCACTCACTCATCTTTTCCAAGCCAATTTTGTGATCCCTTCCATCAGGGCATGTTTGCAAAAGGATGGCCAGTGTCCTCCTTCTTTTTTGAAAATGCTTAAACTTTGGAAAGTGATCCTGCTAAGAGCAGTGGACAGGGAGAGAAAAGAGTGACTTGCCTTCACAAATGGCCAGAGGAAGGAAACACTATTTCCCCAGGCTGAGAAGTCTGAAGTCTCCAAAGCATCAAGAATTTGAAAGCCAACTTGCTCTAGCCATCCATGAAGATGATAAAATGGAAGAGTATTGGAGGTTAGTTGGGGGCAAATCTCTGGAAGTCACTTGATTCTGGGCACAGGGTCTTCTTGTTTTGCAAGAGTGAAGTGTCACCAGATTTGAGGGATCAAGAAGAACCAGAGATTCAGCCTGTCACATAGGTGCTTCTACCATATGCTTCAGACAGGCATTTCTGACCATTATCTACCACTCTCAAAGAGGTTTTTTTTTCCAGAGCACAGCTTTTGGTTGCTTTAAGTCACCCTACTTTGTTTTATAACATTCCCTCTCTCTGGGTTATGCTCCAGACATTTCTCACAAACTGATCTTACTCATCTTCTAAAGACTAGTCTTCTTCCTACAGGAAGTCTTCCTGGAGTATTCCAGGTTTTAATAAGCTTCCTTTTCTCTGACTAAATCATTTACGTCCTTGCTCCTCACTTTAAGATTAATTGCAACAGTTTTCATTTTAATGTAGTTATTACTATTCAATTATTTAAATAGCCTGAACTTATATAATTTTAAGCTCTCTGAAGGCAGTAATCATGTCATATCATTCTTCATATTAACCATAGTGCTTTGAGAAACATTATTGCTTGGTGGTTAAAATTTAGCGTAGATACTAAAACCAGACTTCCTGGGATTAAGTCCTGGTTCAACCACTAACTAGCTGCATGTCCTCAGACAAGTTACTTAATTTTTATGCCTCAGTTTTCTCTTCAGTGCTATATAGGCATAACAATAGCAATTATTTCAATAGAGTTGTGAATATTAAATGAGTCTATACATTTAAAGAGTTAGAGTAGCACCCAATAAATGTTAGCTGCAATAACAATTTTTAATTATTATTGTACTTTTGTTCACAGTTTTCCTGGAATATCTTCTTTCATTGTTTTTACTTATGCAGATTCATTTAGAAAATATTTCTTTTGTTTCTATTAGTGCAAAGCGCTGTTCTACACACCAAGGAGATGGAAAGACATATACAAAATATTTCTCTCTCAATAAACTTAGAACGTGAAAAGTACCTATTCTTCAAGAAAAACTTACTCTATCTGCTTGATCAAGTCTTTCTGGAAGCTTTCTTTGAATGTGCCTTTGTTGGTCAGCCTCTCCTTTGTGTCCAACTCTTTGCAACCCTATGGTCTGTAGTATGCTAGTTTTCCCTGTTCTTCACCATTGCCCAGAGTTTGCTCAAACTCATTCAGTGATGCCATCCAATCATCTTGTCCTGGCCTATCACATGTCATAGCTTGCATAATGAGATTATGAAATGCCTGAGGACAGGGCCTGTCTTATTGTCCATTTTAGCATTCCTAGTATCTATCGGAATGTTTTTCATTTTGTAAGCACTGAGTAAATACTTAGCAATTGATTTGGCCCTGATGGCTCAGCAGGTAAAGAATCCACCTGCAATGCAGGAGATGCTGGAGACACTAGTTCAATCTCAGGGTTGGAAAGATTCTTAGGAGAAGGAAATGGCAACCTACTCCAGGATTCTTCTATGGGAAATCCCATGGACAGAGGAGCTTGGAGGCCTACAGTCCAAAGGGTCATAGAGTCGGACATGGCTGAGTGACTAAGCACATCTTGGCCTTATTTGTCATTATTTGTTTAGCACAAATCTCAACAAAAGCAAATGTGTGTGTGTTCAGTCACATCTGACTCTTTGCAACCCTATGGACTGTAGCCTAACAAGTTCCTCTGTCTATGGGATTTTCCAGCAAGAAGAGTGGAGTGGGTTACCGTTTCCTTCTCTGAGGGATCTTCCCAACCCTGGGATTGAATCTATGTCTCTTGTGTGTCCTGCATTGCAGGCAGATTCTTTACCACTCTGCCACTTGGGGAGCCCCAAGAAAAGCAAATACGAGTTCTATTAGAAATGCCTTGTTGTTGGAAGAGGCAGATTTTCCACAGTGTTGATCTTTGCAGTAATACCAATTAGAAGTTCTAATAATTTTAGTGGAGTCAAGAAATTATGAAGTCAATTTTCAAAAACTGTTATATGTGTATATATGTATGTATAATTCTTGCAGTAGGGTAAAAATAACTTTTTTCAAGGATATTACATAGGTCCTATGTTTTGAATTTTTCTAAGTGGATCTTACAACTCATTAGCTATTAAAAACTCAAAGTTGTCTTGGAATAGAATCTAAAGTTATAGTGTCTCTAAGTACAACACATTTGATTCTATATTTTATAAAAAGATAATAAACAACACAATCATGTATGATTTTTAATTTTCTACATTTGATCCTGAGTGGTTTGCCTGTTATTGATCTTCTTGAAGGTCTAGGGTTACAACTGTATTCATAACTTTTAAAATTAGAGCTCTGATTGGATTATATACCTTTTTATAACCCTACATCTAGCACTCAGGGTGGAAGGAAGGAATAATAAATATTTGCTGCATGCAGAATGGATGAAAATTCTCTTCTGTTAATACAATATCAAGGAATAAAAGAGATTATTTGACGAAAGTGTTTTTAACATAATCAAACTTCATAGTAATAATTTGATTGAAATAAGATATATTTTAGCTATAATTTGAAGAAATCACATTTAGAAAAAATAAAACTCAGGGTGGAAGTTACTCCTTGTTTATACATTTAGGATAAGGAATAAAATCAGCATGAATAATGCGTAACAAGATTCTGCTGTGAACATTTATTAAGTCGACTGGGTTCCCTGGAACTAGAATTGTTCCTGGCACGTTGGCATATTCTAGGTGCTCAATAAATATGAGCTGAAGTTTTTTAAAAGTGAATTTCTTAGTTAAGAGATCAACTGCCTTTTGTTAGATATATTTAAAAGAGAATCTCAGATAAATTTTAAAATAAACAATGCAAATTATACAAATCTGCTGGCTTAAGCTAGCTGAAAATATCGCTTCTATTCTAGCTTTTATTGCTTATGTTCTTTCACTTTCATTTTCTAAATGAAACTAATATCAAATGTGATCTTTGCTTATGAGGAAACCACATAGGAAAGCTATTGAAGTAGGGTTAAATTTACATTCTGTCAAATTGTTTTACTCTAAGAATTCTTGGAAGTCAAGCATGCTGGCTAATTCCCCCAAAAAGAACTGAATATTCCAAAAATGATTCAGAACTCCCACTCGCACCTGCTAAAAGAAAACAGAAGAATAGAAAGAGAGCATAGGAGGTGAGAGAAGAAAGAAAAAGTTAAAAAGAAGATTGGCTGTTCAGTTAAGGTAGCAATGAAATCTTTGAATTATCTAGAGACCAAACAAGTCATGGAATAATTCTCTAAGAGCCTTTCCTAATATCCAGCTTATGGACACAAGCCAAATCTAGTTGAAGCATGTTGAAAATTGAACAGAATCACACACACAAACACAAATTGAAATAAAATAAATGAGAATTACTTGGAACTGTAATGAGACATAACAAGTGATCACAAGAACTAGCAATTTCCATTGTTTAATCCGTGTTTTAAAACTAGAAACTATTTTATAATGCTTAATAGCTCAACTATATGACTTTCTACCACCATTCATAAAATAAATTTCTTTCTAATTTGCATAATGTTTCATGATTTTTACATTAAAGATTTGTTCTTAGTGATAATTTCATTCATCCATTCATTATTCATTCATTTATCTGTTCATTCAACAAACATTTATGGTGTGCCTATAGGAGGAGTATTCTTATTGGTTCAGAGAGAGTAGAAATAATACATGCTTACATAGACATACACCCAAAGTACAGTTCCCTAATGGGTTGGTGAAATGGACAATGTAATGGTGACTGGGGAGAGAGATGGATACAATAGAAATTAGTTTTGAAAAAGAGAAGCAATTTTCTCTAATACAGGGGGAAAAAATACTAGTGATAATATAAATAATTTAGGAATTGTAAGTAGGAGATTCCCAATAAAATGGAGAATTAGTACAGAATGCTGACTTTTTCTCTACCAGATTAACCCTACAGATTTCAGAGATGAGATATAGAAGCATAGATATAAGAAATCAGTATAATAACTAACAGAAAGCCTGGGAACATTGAAGCCTGTCTTAAATTGGGCAGGGGAGGGGGAGGGAAGTGTTTGATGGCTAATTTTATGTGACCCTGACTGATACAGGGAGCACTGTTATTTGGTCAAACTATTCTGAGTGTTTCCATGAAAGTATTTCTTAAAATAAGATCAACATTTCAATCTCTAGACTAAGTAAAGAAGATTGCCCTGCCTAATGTGGGTGGGCTTCATCCAATCAGTTGAATAACTGAATAGAACACAAAGACATTTCTTTCTGAGTGAGAAATAATTCATCCTACCTTACCTCCTTCAAATTCAGACACTGGCTTTTCCTTTCTTTGAGCTTGAACTAAAACATTGACTTTTCCAGCTTCAAGTCCCACACTACAGCTGTTCTTCTGGTTCTCAGGCCTTCAGATTGAGGCTTGAACTACACCATCAGCTCCCAGCTCACCAGTTCACCCTGTAGACCTTGGGACTGGTCAGCCTCCATAGTCACAAGAGCCAATTCCTTACAACCTCTCTTTCTCTCTCTCTCCTTCGGTTTCTCTGGAGAACTCAGATTATTATAGTGTGTGTCTGTGTGTGTGTGTGTGTGAGACAGAGATTTAGGGGTGAAGATGTAGTATTGGCATGACAATATAAAGTGCCGGGTAACAAAAGCAAAAGTAGGAGATTAGGATGCTGAATCATTTTTAAGCTGTATTTTTGGCTCTCTCCCATTTGTCCCTGAGAGAATCATTATTTGCCCCATCACAACCATGTAGCAGAAATCAACAGGAAAAAATGTTGACTAGGTATTATTCAGGCTGCTGTAGGCATTCAGTCATTGACTCCCACTACTCCAAGTTCTAACTGAGCTTAAGAGACATGGGGGAAGGAAGAAGAGTGTTATTTAAGAATGTCGAAGGGGTGAGTGGGACGAATCAAGAGAGTAGCATTCCCATAAATACACCACCATGTGTAAAATAGATAGCTAGTGAGAAACTGCTGTATAGAACAGGGACCTCAGCTCAGTGCTCTGTGATGACCTAGAGGGGTGGGATGAGAGGGTGGGAGGAAGTTCAAGAAGGAAGGGATATATGTATACATATAGCTGATCAGTATTGTTGTACAGCAGAAACTAACACACATTGTAAAACAATTATACTCCAATTAAAAAAAAAATAAAAGATAAATTTAAAAAATCTCCAGATTACTTATAATATTAATACAATTTAAGTTCTATGTATATAGTTTCCCAGTATGTGGCAAATTCAACTTTTGCTTTTTGGAGACTTCTGGAATTAAAGAACATTTTTTTACCAAAATAAAAACGGACAAAGAATGTCAAAGAAAAAAAAACTGTAACGTGGTGAAGGATGTTAACTAATTTTATCATAGTGATCATTTCTCAACATTTACAAATATTGAATCATTATATTGTATATCCAAAACTAACATCTTATTTTATGTCAAATATATTTCAGAGAAGGTATAAATTGAGTCAATATGGCCTGAGAGCAGGATTGGGTTTTCTTACCTCTGTAAAATTTTCTGATTTTATGCTTGTTGCTATTGTTAAGCTCACCTTTCAATGTTTGTTTTTTCTTCAGTTTCTTGGACATTTTCTCATCTTTTCATATATCAGTGATTTTTAGGCTTTTGACACATTTAAGAACATGATTTTTTAAACTGTGCTAAGTATACCCCCCCATATAAATACATATAACATTTTCCCTAGAATTTCAGGGAGTTTCTAAATCCTTGAACTCTTAGAAAAGTTCATAGAATTTGATAGATGGACCATATATAAGATATATGGGCTCTTAGATTAAGAAATATATAAACTGTTAGGCTGAGGAATATACAGAGCAATGTCACAGCTCTGGTATGAGATTAAAAACCTCTAAACATTTAGTTTAAAATCTTCAATATTTGAAGATGGGAATACTTGTGTTAAGGGAACTCAAGGTTCATATTTCTGATGGGGAAAGCAGTTATATCTTGGAGGTGATTCCCACTTCTTCAGAGAAAGGAATTCCAACTCTCTAAATACAATCCTTTTCAATTCAGCTAGAAAAAACATTCTCCCTAGCAATAGAGCAGAACAGAGCAGTCTATAGTCCATATTCCATAGTCATTTCCCTTCAATTGTAGTATCATGAAAACTCTTTCCATTTGTGTTTACTTCATCTTTACCAGCAGGTAGTATAGAATTTATTACTCAGACAAAGGACAGTTGGGTAAATTGTTCAAAGCCATACAGTAAGATAGTGGTACAACCTCTCCCAGACCTTCAATTCTCCGTCTAGTATTCTTTCCATACTAGACTGGAATATTGAACTGTATTCATTCATTCATGTCTTCATTCATCTAAGAAATATTTATTGAGTGCTCAGATTATATATGACTTCTTGACAATAAATTTAATTATATTATATGGCATGCATTTTTTGAATGATAAATCAATCAAATGCATCATGCTTAGTCCTGTTGTAGTATTAAAAGTGAAAAAAATAGTTTCATTCATTCATTGAACAGATATTTATTGAATTCCTTTTATGTGCCAAACATGCTGATTAAAAGGTATGTGCAATGAAGTAGGTAACTTATGTTCTGGCAATGAAGATTTTAAGCAATTACTCATGTACAGTATGAAATTAAGGAAAAGTTCATGTAACCATAAAGTGTTTTGGAAGATCAACGTTTTCTAAGAATTCAGAGGAGACTCTCATTTATAAAGAGACACTTAGACTAAGCCTCAGGAGATGAGCAGGAATTATCTAGTTAAACAGGGGATTAAGGGCTGAGGGAGACAGATAAAATAACCTATATTTGACCTGGCAAACTTCATACAAATATAATAGAAGAAACATCGATAAGCATTTTAAATAAGTATTTAATTTATTTGATATAAGAGAGGGAAAACAACTAAAAGAACACAGAGGGAAGAATTATCTAATTTCAACTGGAACGATTTTTAACAGAATGGTCATTTGAATTTTGCCAAGAAGAATAGAATTTTTGACACAAAAGAGTAGAATGAATGAATATTCCAATCAAAATGAATGAGTGTTACAAAACCATGGAGACAGGGAATCATGGTGCATACATAGGAAAGAACTTATATAGCCAGAACTCATACATCCAGAGCAGCAGTGCCTATAATGAGTAGTAAGAAACAAAAGGGGTGTAAAGAAAATAGAATCTTGATAGCAGAATAAAATGTATATTAAATGTTTTGAACACTTATTTGATGTCTGATTTCAGATCAAAACGATGAATATCATACAATGAAATTTGAATTGTATTATAATGGCAATGAGGCATCCAAGTTTTTTGGATCAGAGAAGTGACCAGATTTCCCTTTCGAAAGACAAGTCTGTTGCCAGTGTGGAGGGTTACTGGTCGAGAGAAGAGACTGGAATCAAGGAGTCAATAAGGAGTCTACTGCAATTATCAAAGCAAGAGATACAAAATCAGAATATATTAGTGACAGTAACAATGAAATGGGGGGAAAATAAATGAAAGTATTTTTTGCAGAAATGAAATGGATGTGTGAGATTTCCCTGATGGTCCAATGGCTAAGACCTCATACTCCCAGCGCAGGGGGGCCTGGGTTCTGTCCCTGGTCAGGGAACTAGATCCCCCATGCTACAATTAAGAGTTAGAATGCTACAGCTGAAAGATCCCTCAACCAGAACACAAATCAAAGATCCTGCATGCCACAACTAAGATATGGTTCAGCCAAATAGCTAACTAAATAAATAAATATAAAAATAATAAATAAAAAATAAAATAAGAAATGAATGTGATTAACTTACTGGCTTGAGAGCAAGGGATTTGAAAATATGTGCAAACTTTCATGCTTGAGTGACTAGACAATAGGGAATAAAGAATGGATTTATGGAAAATGAGGACTTGAGTACATACAGATGAAATGGCCCAGTCAGCAGTTAGCCATGAGGGCTTTAAGCACAGGGAGGTTGTGAATGATTGCAGTGTGTTCTGTGTGTTTCCTCTAGGCTGTGCTTTATAGCTAGGCATCGTTATTGGTATGGTGTACCATACCATACCATAGTTTAAGAATTAGTGATGATTTAGATGAAAGGATATTCCACTTAATGATCAACAGTGCCGATACAAAAGTAAATGTTTATGATAAAAGAAACCACAAAGGTAACTCATGTGTACATATAAAATAATGAACCACATACTATGAAACAAACCAAAAAAATAAATAAATAAAGATGCAATGAACTATCACCTCGCCCTGGTCAGAGGGCCATCATAAAACCATCCCTAAACAATAAATGCTGGAGAGGGTGCAGAGAAAAGGGAATCCTCCTACACTACTGATGGGAATGTAAACTGGAACAATCATTATGGAGAACAGTATGGAGGTTCCTTAAAAAACTAAATATAGAATTACCATATGATCCAGCAGTCTCACTCCTGGGCATATATCTAGTGAAAAATCATAATTTTAAAAAATGCATGGACTCCAATGTTCATTGCAGCTCTGTTCACAATAGCTAAGACATGGAAGCAATCTAAATATCCATTGACAGAGGAATGGATAAAGAATATATGGTACATTATACAATAGAATATCACTCAGGCATAAAAAAAGAACAAAATAATGCCATTTGCAGCAACTTTCATGAACCTAGAGTTATCATACCAAGTGATGTAAGTCAGAGAAAGACAATTATCATATGATAGCACTTATTTGTGAAGCTAATAAAAATGATGCAAATGAACTTATTTACAAAACAAAAACAGACTTACAAGTCTTAAAATCAAACTAATGGTTACCAAAGGGGAAACATGGGAGAAAGTGATAAATTAAGAGGTTGGGATTAACATGTATTCACTATTTATATAAAATAGATAACTAATAAGGTAACTAATAATATCTATATAAAATGACTAATAAGGACTTCCTGTTTACCCAGGGAACTCTACTCATCATTCTATAATAACCTATATAGGAATAAAATCTGAAAATAATGGATATATGTATACGTATAACTGATTCACTTTGCTGAAACTAACACAATATTATAAATAAGCTATACTAAAATAAAAAAATTTTAATGAAGAAAAAACACTCTAGGTTTCAAAAATCTGTGTCCCTTCTTGGTACTTTTACCAGTAGGATCCTGTGATCATCTTATTGCCATTGGTAGAATCCAACCATCTTATTATGCTTAAGTGGATAAGATATAAAACAAATCAAAACTAAGCTAGACTACATTGGCTATAGATTTTTTAAAAAGTCATTTTCTAATTCCATATTGCTCCTACTCAAATCAAATCAACTCAGGGTCAGGGCTGGAGATATTAGATTCCCAGAAGCTCCAAGGAGAGATGGTTTGGTGAAACAGATTTTCTTCCTTCTTATATATTAACTCTACTATTTAGTTCAAAACATGTCTGGTTTTGTTTCTTTGTTTGGCATATACACAGGTAAAGAAAGATAAAGGAAAAGATTTGTTTTGGGAAACTATGACTTCTAGATTTGATCTTTATGAGTAGGGTAATAAAATAGAGGATATACTCCATGTTCTGAGTCTGATGGTAGTTTCAATGATGATGGGGAAAATGACAAGGTGATGGTTTAAAAAGTGAGAAGTTCAATTTGTGCCAGATTTAGCTTGGTTGGGTGGAAATATATGAATATGTTCATGTCACTCAGGGAAGAGTAGGTGTTAAACTGGAGCACAGCTGAGAAAGTTTGTGTTGAGATAAAGATTTGGAAACCATCTTATACATATGGGGGGGAGCAAGTGAGAAAGAAGTAACAGAGCACAGATTTCAATCTTGGACCTTAGAGAAGGAAACAATTGACTGGAAGAAAATATAAAAATAGCAAATCAATGTCCAGCCATGAGAAGGTGTCCATGAGAGATGAAAGTTGGAGGCGATCCATGGAAAATTATAGATTTGGGAGACTGTAGACTAGATGTTTGCAAAAAACACTGGAGGTATTTGCAAAGTGGTATATGAAGGACTTTGCTCCATAGAAAAGAGAAATTCACATTTCCTATCCAATAGTTCTCTCAGGTAGGCTTAGGTCAAGGTGAGGTTGACTCTATGACTGTTTTATTGGATTTAAAGACAGCAGCATATTCATATATGTATAAAATAATATTGGGTTAGCCAAAAAGTTAGCTTTGGGTGTTCTATAAGATGTTAAGGAAAAACCCAAAAGAACGCTTGGCCAACCCAATATCTCCTTCACAAGAAAGATGTTAAAAACATTTGATGATTGATTACATTTAATGCAGCATTTGGTTAGCATCCACATCTCTTCTCAGTCATCTAGAAGACAAGAAGATAAATAAATCATGGGTCTTGCTCTCCACTGGCTTACAGTCTTGTTGCAGAGATATATACAACCACAATACAAAGCTGGATAAGTCATTTATTGAATGCAAATAGTACTGTTCTCTATATATCTTATGGAACAGAAAACACATTGGATGGATTAGGAAGACTCGGAATTGATGGGAAGCTGGAGAACCAAACTCATACACCGAGAATCACCAAGGCCAGACAGGAAGCTAAGATGCCACCACAGAGGAATGATAGCAGGCAGGATCTGGTGAGGCTGTGCCTGCCCAGGTTGAATGACCATTTTCAGAACAGAAAGGGAGTACAGGGGACTTCCCTAGAGGTCCTTAGCACGGCTAGGACTCCAAGCTCCCAAGGCAGGTGGCCCAAGTTCAATCCCTGGTCAGGGAAGTAAGATGCCATATGTAGTGGAGCAGCTAAGCCCACCAGCTGCAACTACTGAACCTGTGCACTGTGGAGCCCAAGAGCACAGCTAGAGAGTCCATGTGCTAGAACAAAAGATCCCACATGACACACCAAGGTCCCACATGCTGCATCTAAGACCCAGTGCAGCTTTAATATCTGAAAAAAGATGCAATTGGCTTCCCCAATCAAAAGACATGAATCTGCAGTTACAGTGTTTCCCCTGAATGTTTGTGGGCATCTTGATGAAGTACTCTGAGATATAAAAATGTTTCTGAGTGTGATTAAATTCTAACAAATTAATAGTTTTAAGTCACTGATGACAGATATGAGAAAAATTATCTTGCATAATTGTTAAAGCTAATACATAAAGACAAACTATAGAACCAATTGTAATAAAAATGAAATGTTAGCATAAACATTTCCTTCTAAATCACCCTTAATCTTTACACTGGAATCAAACTGCCTTCAGCATTAAAATACTTTGGGTGTTCACCAAAAATCCCTCTAGACAGCCTTCATCGGCTGCCAATACATCTCCATCACAGTCCCAAGTAGTCTGTTCATTCTGATTAGACGGCGTGAAGCTAATTTAAAATATGGCCTTTGTTGTGTCTACAGAAGCCTAATCAGCTAGGCAGATTCTCTGACACGCTGGCATCCAATCCGTCTCCACGTCACTGAAGCAGAAAGACAAAGATTATGGCCATCAAAGTATATCTTCAGGCAGAGATGTAACTCTCCAAACTAGGGCTTAGTTAAAATTGTCATGTTTTAAAATCACTGTAAGGATATTCAGATTTTTGATAGAATTTTCAGGAAGCTTCGAAGTGTCTCAGTTGTTTTATCTTGACTAGATCTCATGGTAAGTGTCTTGCTTTGCCTACAGTATCTTACAGATAGAATGGTTTTATATACATAAAACAAGGAGATTTATTGAGAAAATTTACTATTATTTTTTCTGATGCAATCTCACCAGAATATAATACATATTCTCCTCTTTCATCAGTAAGAATAGACTGGAATTGTGTTTCTTTCTCTTTGTTTTTAGAATTTTTTTTTAATGTGGGCCATTTTTAAAGCCTTTATCACATTTGTTACAATATGGCTTCTGTTTTATGTTTTGATTTTTTTGGCTCTGGAGCAGGTGGGATCTTATCTCCTCAACCAGGGATCGAACTTGCACTCTCTGCATTGGAAGGTGAAGTCTTAACCACTGGACTACCAGAGAAGCCCCCAGAACTGTTTCTCAAGTTCTGGGTTTTGCCTTAATGCACTTGGTAAAGAAAGAATGCCTTTTTTTCAGAGCCAGAGAAAAGAATCTGTCAGACGATCTGTTTGGCTGTTATGAAGGTAATAACTACAGAGGCTTGTGTGTTAACGAGATGTAGGCTCAGGTGTCTTAGGACACATGCGGACAGAGGATATTGAAAAGGTAATGCCTCAAACTCAAATGCCGGGTTAGATTCAGGCAAGAAGGCTTTTGGATTTGGGTTTATGCAATTGGTGTTGACCTGGCCACAAATGAGTGGTAGAAACTTGGATAGAAACAACAACAATTCTAGGAAGTGCCACCATCTCAGAATAGAGCACATAAGCCTGAACCTCACCAATGATCTTCCTTCAGTAAGACTCATAAACTCTAAACATATCTGCTCCATAGTGTAGGAGTGAGACCTCCAAATTCATCAGAGGACTTTTTACTAATCCTTGAAATGAACCAAACTTTGTTTACAATCTAAAGAACTGTATCATTTCTTGCCTCTAAGATTAGGGAAACAATTTCTTGTATATATCATATTTGTTTTTAAAATAATAATAGGAAAACTAACATTTCTTGAACACTCACTTTGGACTAGATAATATGTTCTTTCTATATATCATCTTATTCATGTCCCACAAATTTTTACAAATATACGTATATATAATTTAATATATAAAAAGGCTTCCCTTGTGGCTCAGCTGGTAAAGAATATGACTGCAATGCAGGAGACCTAGGTTTGATCCCTGGGTTGGAAAGATCTCCTGGAGAAGGTAAAGGCTATCCACTCCAGTAGTCTTGCCTAGAGAATTCCATGGACTGTGTAGTCCATGGGGTGGCAAAGAGTTGGATACGACTGAGTGACTTTCACCTTCAATATATAAAAATTTTAAATATATTTTAATATAAAATTCAAAAAACATTTTATTTGTTTATTTGGCTGTGTTAGGCCTTTGCTGTGCAATACAGGATCTTTCCTTGTGGTTCTCAGACTCTAGTTGCAGCTTGTGGGCTTAGTTACTCTGTGGCATGTGGGATCTTAGTTCCAGGAATCTTCAGACCAGAGATCGAACTCAAATCCACTGAATTGCAAGCAGATTCTTAAGCACTGGACAATCAGGGAAGTATACGTAGTCAAATTTAGGAGTGAAACTTCATTATTATTGTCCCCACTGAGATAACCAAGATATAGGAAAGTAAAATAATTTGTTACATATATCTAGTCGGCTGTAACTGTGGTATTTAAACACATTCTCTGCCTCCAGAGCCCAGGATTTTATCTTTCTATTCCTCCATAAAGGCAGAATCTTTCAGAAAATTCTCAGTGAGTATTAGCGTCTGCTTCAGGGTACAGCACAAGTAAAGGAGGGAACTGAGCTTGGTTCCTGACACAGTATGTTGAAAAGCAATGTTTGATCAGAGAATAACAGGGATTATAAGCCCAGCCTTTCTGCTGATATATATTTGTTAATTCAACAAAAATCTAAATTAGCTCTTCCTGATTTCGAACCTTCCCTACTTTTCCTTCTGTGTTTTTTCTTTCATTTAAATCTTGTTCTCATCCCCAGAGGTGGCATGGTGCACTGCAGAGAACATGAATCTTGGAACCAGTTCCAAGGTTCCATAAAATAGTCTAGTTTCATTGGTCTTTTTTTTTTTTTTTTGACTGTTCCTGCAACATATTATTTCCCCAACCAGAGTTTGAATCCGTGCCCCCTACAATAGAAGAAGGGAGTCTTAACCACTGGACTGGCAGGGAAGTCTCATCATTTCTGAATCTACCATTTACAAACTGTGTCCTTCAGCACAGTTTTTAAAATATTTGGATTTAGGAAATTCCCTGGCCATCCAGAAGCTAGGACTTGTGCTTTCACTGCCAAGGACCCAGTTTCAATCCCTGGTTGGGGAACTAAGAGCCTGCAAGCTGCAGGGTGTGGGCCAAGAAAAAATTTAAATTTAGTTTCCAGTTAGATAAAGACAAGAACCCCTACCACACAAGGTTGTTTTGATGATTAAAGACATAACACACATAAAACTCGGGGCCCGTCAATGACACTCAACGCTCCTGAGTTCCCTTTGCCCTGCTTTGACTGCCTTCTTTTCCTGATGAAGGGACACAAGTGCAAACAGCTACCATGTCTTAAAAGCCTCTCCCTACAGCAGGAAACAAGGAAGAGCTGCTCAGACTGGAAACTGAAGATTTCCTATCTCCCCCATATGTAGAATCACTTTAACTGAGTCATTAAGAAATGACCTCAATTACATTTAAATACCCATCTTGATACTTTAAATACTTTCTTTAGTGCTTTGTGTTTTAAAACCAACACCTCTGATGCCTTAGTACTTTTCTTTGGGAATGTTTCTTAGGTACCAAATTTGATCCCTTTGGTGGAGACTTCAGGGCCCTTTAGCTCAGACTCTGTAGGTTAGTTGTAAGAGTTCCATAATACCCAGGCCCTTATTAACCTACCGTGAGTTAGAGGTACTGATTTACTTACATCACGCTGGAGCAATTTTTGCTTTCAGTACTGGTCAAACTTCTAAACTTCAGCAAAAGCACTGAGGTGAAAATCACGACACCTGGGAGCTCACCTTGACTGTGCTGTTCTCTCTCAGCCAGACCTGGAAACAACAGCCCTCTGAGTTCCTCCAGAGGGCGCATTTCCCCTTCAGTCTATCCTTTTCTTTTCTTTTTTTTTTTTAACATTTATGTTATTTATTTGGCTGCATCTGGTCTTAGTTGCAGCACACGGGATCTTTAGTTGCAGCATACAAATACTTGCTTGTGGCATGTGGGATCTAGTCCCCTGACCAGAGATTGAACCTGAGCTCCCTGCATTGGGACTGTGGAGTCTTAGCCATTGGACCACCAGGGAAGTCCCTCTCCTTTATTCTTATACTCAGAACACGACAGAGCACTTGGAACAAAGTGCATACATTGTATGTCGCTTCAGTCATGTCCGACTCTTTGTGATCCCATGAACTGTAGCCCACCAGACTCCTTGTCCATGGGATTCTCCAGGCAGTAATACTGGAATGGGTTGCCCTGCCCCGCTCCAGGAAATCTTTCTGACCCAGGGATCGAATCTACAGGGCAACTAAGCCCATGGGCCACAACTACAGAGCTGAGACACAACTACTGAAGCCCACAAACCCCAGAGCCTGTTCTCTGCAACAAGAGAAGCCACCACAATGAGAAGCCCATGTTCCCCATTCACTGCAACTAGGGAAAGCCTGGATGCAGCAATGAAGACCCAGCACAGCCAAAAAAAAAAAAAAGAGAGAGAGAGAGTCAAAGAACTAGAATATGAAGTAGAATCTGATGTGGTCAGGTTTGATGAGGGTGTGAAGAATAAATGATGCGGAAAGAATAATCTCTTCAGTAAGTGGCACTGGGAAAATTGGACCACTATCTCATACCATACCCAAAAGCCAACTCAAAATGAATTAAAGGCTTAAATGTAAGACCCAGAACCACAAAACTCCTAGAAGAAAACATAGAGAAAAAGCTTCTTGACATTAGTTTTCAGATATGACACCAAAAGCACAGGGAACAAAAGCAAAATAGACAAGACAATATTATCAAAAGCTTCTGCACAGCAAAAGAAACATCAGGAGAGTGCAGAGGCAGCCTATGGAATGAGAGAAAATATTTGTGAATTAGATATCTGACAAGGGATTAATTTCCAAAATATGTAAGGAACTCACACAAATTAATTACCAAAAAAAAATCCAACCCAAATAATCCAATTTAAAAATGGTCAAGGACTTAAATAGACATTTTTCCAAAGAAGATATACAAACAGGTATACAAAAGGTGTTCGACATCACTAATCATCAGGAAATGCAAATCGAAACCACAATGAGTTATCCCTTCTCACGTGTTAGAGTGGCTATCTTGTTTTTCTTTAGTTGCGGAGTCATGTCTAACTCTTTTGCAACACCATGAATGATAGCCCACCAGGCTCCTCTGTTCACGTGATTCTCCAGGCAAGAGTACTGGAGTGGGTTGCTGTTTCCCTCTTCAGGGGATCTTTCCCACCCAGGGATTGAACTCAGGTCTCCTGCTTGGCAGGCAGATTCTTTACCACTGAGCCACCTGGGAAGCCCTAGGATGGCTGTAATAATAATAATAAAGATAAAAAATGTAGATGAGGATATGGAGAAAAGGGGCCCTTACACACTACTGGTAGATATTTAAATTGGTGCAGCCACTATGGAAAACATTACAGTGGTTCTTAGAAAAAATAAAACAGAACTGCCATATTATCCAACAGTCTCATTTCCATGTATCTATCTGAAGGAAATAAAATTATATCTGCAGCCCATGTTCATTGTAGCATTATTCACAGTAGTCATGACTTGGTAACAACCTAAGCAGCCATTGATAAATGAACGGATAAAAAATATGGTATCTATATCAAGGTCCATTTATCTACCTATCTATATATCTTTCACTTTGGTACAACATACAATAAACACATGCCGCTTTAAAGCTCATTTCTTTCTGTCTTCCAAATGAAAACTTAAGGGTTACATCCGATTCGATGATTCGTACTGTCTTCCTACTCTGCCTGCTTCTTATTTTCTAAGTCTGCAATGTTAAAAGAGATTCTTATCTCAAAAAAAAAAAGTAGAGCTTGAAGATGGACTGAAATGCTGCAGTCTCTTGATGAAACTTGAACTGATGAGGGATTGCTTCTTATGGATGTGCAAAGAAGGTGTTTGACTGAGATGGAGAGTGGTGAAGATATTGTGAAGACTGTTGAAATTACAACAAAGGAGCTAGAAGATGACAGAAACTTAGTTGATAAAGCAGCAGCATGTTCGAGAGGTGGGCTCTACTTTTCAAAGAAGTTGTACTGTGGGTAAAATGCTATCAAACAGCATAGCATGCTACCAAAAAATCATTTGAGAAAGGAAGAGTCAATCGAAGCAGCAAACTTCATTGATGCCTTTATCACCACTACCCCGCCCTTTAGCAACTGCCATCCTGATCAGCCAGCAGGCATCAACATGGAGGCACGCTCCTCCACTCACAAAAAGATTACTACTCACTGAAAGTTCAGATAATGGTTGACAGTTTTTAGCAATAAAGTATGTTTAAATTAAGGTATGTCCGTTTTTAGACATAATGTTATGGCACACTTAATAGACGACAGTACAGTGTAAACATGTTTTTGTATGCACTGGGAAACCAAAATCCATTTGACTCGTTTTATGGCAATACACCCTTTATTGTAGTGACATGGAACCAGACCCATAATATCTCCAAGGTATGGTTGTATTTGTTAACTTTTCTTTAAAAAGTTTTTACCTATGAACATATACTCTCTTTTAAAATATATTTTTAATTGGAGGATAATTGTTTTACAGTGTCACGTTGGCTTCTGCTATACAACAATGTGAATCAACCATAAGTATATTCTCTCTCTTGAGTCTTCCTCTTACCCCCTCATCCCACCCCTCCAGGTTGTCAGAGAGCACTGAGCTGAGATCTTTGTGTTAAATAGCAACTTCCCACTAGCTATCTATTTTACACATGATAGTGAATATATGTCAATGCTACTATCACAATTTGTCCCACTCTTTCTGTCCCCTGTTGCTTCCGTAAGTCTGTTCTTATTTTTTTTCTCTTAATATTTTATTTTGATGTTTGGAACTCCTGATGCAACATTCTAGAGCAAGGTCCTGAACAGGACCTCCTGTGCCCAAGGGACTGATAAAGGAAAAAGATCTATTTATTCTTTGTGATTTGATGCACAGAGGAAAAACTTAACACACAATAACAGAAGTTGGTCGTTAATAAATCACATCCTAGTCTCTTTCAGGGCTTCCGCAAGCAGACATCTTCTGTTTTCCCACAGCTTCTGTATAACAACTTACTCTGTATAACAGGCTCTACATTCATCCACCTCACTACAACTGACCAAATTCATTTCTTTTTATGACTGAGTGATATTTCACTGTATGTATATATATATATACCACAATGTTGTTATCCATCCACCTGTTGATGGACATCTAGTTGTTGGCTTTTTAAAAATGGATATATTATTTTTATTTACTTTCTTATCTAAATAAATATATATTTTATACCTACTTTTATATTTTTAAGTTTGTTTTTTTCCCCCCTAAAGTGCCAACAAATTGCATAAGCTTTTGGTTCCATGAAAACTGTATCTTCCCCACCTCTTATCATATTACCCATCAGAGACACTAAAGATGTTGGTCCACACTAGAGTCATCTTTCTGGAAGGATATGTTTAGGGCCTTTCCTGAGGGGCTTCAGCCCCCAAAATGTGAATATATGAAAATAAGCCTTCATCTGTGGAATTTCAATCCCCTGCTGACAAAGCTGCATATACTGTCCTTCAACTCTCTTCTCATATGAACACTTCTCTTATTGTCCTTTTTCATTTCTGTGGCTTCACCCTAGTCTTCTAGTTGATAACATTTGATTCAGTGCTTTTAGATTCCACAGTGTGACTTTTCCTTCTCCAAGATAGCTCATGCCTGACTCCCAGCCACCCTTGCACATAGGTCCCAAAACTGGTCATCAAACATGGTTTCATACTTCAAGCGCTAAATAAATAGTTAATAGAACCCTTCATCCTGCTTCTTTGCTGGCTACTGCTATGAGGGACTCATGTGATCTTGTTTTCCATCCCCACCAGAGCAAGAAAGCCCATACAAATCCTATTTTTCCACAGGGCATCCTGAGAAAGAAGAGAAACCTCTTATATCAAAATTTGGAACTGGGATCTCAAGCACTTATAACAATGTTCTCTGCTGCTTGACTTGACCCATGGAATCATAACAAAGAGAGAAAAAGCATTTATTTAACTCAATTGCTGCCTGGTTTAAATGGTTTTCTGTGAGTGAACAGGAGAATTAACAACCACCATTCTCAACATTGTTTTTAAGGCAAATTGTGCTCTTACATTACAAATAACTGACTTAATAAATGATGGTTGGAGCACAAACTGCTGGTGCATTGAGTAAACAAACTATTTGTTTTCAGTTTGTGAAGTTAAAATTCTTCTGCTAATTCTGTAATTGGAGCTGGTTGCAGCATAAGGCAGCAGACAATTGACCACCCAGATGTCACTATGACTGTTTATTAAAAGGAATCCAGGTACATGGTATTTACCATCCTTCATCATCTTTATTTCTCTTTTTAAGTACAGAGCAGACAAGATTCACTTAATTTCTGCAAAAAGGTTTGTAATAAAGAAGAACCTTTGTGTTCTGTTATATGTTGATCACTAAAGGGATAGTGCCTGTAAGTTTAAATTGTACACAGTCGTCCACCTCTGGGAACACTCTCTCCTGGGTAAGGAGCATTATGCCTTTTGCTCACAGCAAACATCCTGACCAAGCCTACAGGATGGAAGAAATTAACACATCCTCTCTGGAGATTGACCAGAAGCAGGAAATGTTTGACTTTACCTTTTCCCCTTTAGGTATAAAAGAAGCCTGAATTCTAATTCAGGCAAGATGATTCTTTGGGACACAAAGATCTGCCTGCTCTATGAATCAAGTCTCTATTCCTTGCCCCAACAACTCATCTCTAGATTTACTGGCTGGCTGTGTGCCTTGCAGAACTGTTTGGACTTGATAACAGGTTCAGAAGTTGCAAAAACTTTCATTTCCTTTTTGCTGCTGTGGTCTCTGGGGATCATCCATTACATTTTGTTTGAAGTGAAAGTGAAAGTGTTAGCTGCTCAGTCATGTCTGACTCTTTACGACCCATGGACTGTAGCCTGCCAGGCTCCTCTGTCCATGGGATTCTCCAGGCAAGAATACTAGAATGGGTGGTACTTCCCTTCTCCAGAGCATCTTCCCAACCCAGGGATCAAACCCTGGTCTCCTGCATTGCAGGAAGATTCTTTACCATCTGAGTCACTAGGGAAGCCCAGTTTTTTTTTGTTTGTTTAATGTTGCCCTTATCTGAGATTCAGTGCAGTAGCTCAGTAGCTCTGTCTGGGGCAGGACAGAGACCACAACTTTCAGCACATTGCGTGAATCTCTATTCAAGTCATCTAAAGCTGCCTTGAGCCTCTTCAGTTCCCCACAGCCCATTAGTTTTCATTCAAGGATACAGAACTAAGCCTTATGATGACGTCTAGTCCAGTGCCACGCAAAGCATGATCCCGTATCAGCAATGGTCTGCAAGCTGTTACCAGTCAAGGACAAAAGAAATACAGAAATCAAGAGAATGTTTTTAAAACAAACACCTTTTACAGTCAGCTGACATTGCTGTACAACATCACATCTAAGTATATAATCAGTCATTTCATTGAACAGGGAACACCTACTTCGGTTGTTATCAAACTCACCAAGTGAGTTACCTGTGATGTCAAGCACAGTAAGACCGTGGGTTGGCCTGCAAGAGAGTAAAAGTAAAAAAAAAATTTTTTTTAATCAATTCTCCATGATAGTTTTTAAAGCTTTGGTCTAGGTTACCAAGAGGGCACGGGGAGGCAGGGAAATTTTAATGAATGCAAGTGGACTATCTCTCTGGAGATAGTCCTGATTTCTGTACAGACTCAGATAACTCTCCAGCTTCATCATGCCCTTAGACTTGAATGAGTGTATTAGGACTAACGTGTGCCTGGTCCCAGCTTGAATAATGTATATGTGTTAAGTTACTTCAATCGTGTTGACTCTTTGCAACCCCAAGGACTGTAGCTCTCTAGGTTCCTCTGTCCATGGAATTCTCCAGGCAAGAATACTAGAATGGGTTGCCATTCCCTTCTCCAGGGGATCTTCCCAACCCAGGGATTGAACACAGGTCTCCCACATTGTAGGTCGATTCTTTACCATATGAGCCACCACAGAAGTACAGCTTGGATGATATTCCATGATAAACAGCCTCTTCAGAGACTGTAATGCACTTTCCTTCCATCCAGCAGAGCAGAGGTAGCTGGTGTCCGGTACAGCTCTGGTGTACAAAAGAAAAGCCACACAGGGACATCTAGTGGTAAGGAGAAATCGCCAACCTGCTCCAAAGGAGTCCATGAATTTCCAAACCCCAAGCCGCCTGGGAACTTTGGATTCATTTATTGAATTTTACCTCACACTCTAGCAACTTAGTCACTGTGTTTGAAGGAAAGCAGAGGTCAACATGATGTTCGGCCCCTGAAATGGAGCTGGATACTCCAGCCATCTGTTAGGACACCTCTAATAAGTCTCTGTACATCCAGAATGAAGCAAAGAGTGAAGGCAATAGATAGATTATTCAGGCGAGAATGCCAAGGAGAGAATACAGATAGAAGATCATCATTTTATGAACAATTACTTCAATACTGTCTTTCTGGTTGGCTGTAAAATGGACTTAATTACAGAGAGGCAGAAATGAGCCAAAGCTCTAAAATAAACTGAATACATTAAAAAAACAGCCCTCCAAATTCGCTGATCTATAAATTAGCATCAGCAAAACTTGTAGAGATTTGCCTGTGAGTTCCCCAGCAAAATGACAAAGCCAAATCAAAGCTAGCTACCCAGATTGATAAAACAAAGCCCTTAGAAGAAGTAGATCTCTCCTGGCATTTGAGAGAAAGACTGGAGCTAAAATAAATAAAGTTGTGTCGGTTTTTATTGTCAAAAGCTGACTCTTACACAGGCTGATAGATGTGCAAATAAATTTAATTAAGTCCAAGTTAATAGCTGGTAAAAATCATAGTAGATTTTACAATGAGAAACATATCTAAGGTCTATAATTGCTGAAGTTTGCCTTTTTATGCCTTGTTGTTTGGTCCTATACTACAACTCATGTATCAATGCATAGCTTTTAAAATGTATCTAATGGAATGGGTTTCCCTGGTAGCTCAGCTGGTGGAAAATCCGCCTACAATGTGCAAGCCCTGGGTTGGGAAAATTCCCTGGAGAAGGGAATGGCTACCCAGTCCATGGAGAATTCCATGGACAGAGGACCCTGGCAGGCTAAATACAGTCAATCCATGGGGTCACAAAGAGTCTGACACAACTGAGTGACATTCACTTTCACTTCCAATTGATGTAGTATCGAAGTTCTTACTTCAACCCACCTACTTCCACCCAGCTAATGACCAGAAAATAATAGCAGTTGTCCAATTCATGTTCACTAACACCCTGCTTGATTACAATGGCCCATTGCAGTTGAATTTGTATTACAGCTGAAACTCTTCTAACAACTCAAATTTCTCCCTCTTTCCCAAGTGAAATTTGGGTACAAGAAGAAGATGAAACTGAGGAGGTGATCTCTAGTCCCTGTGTTGTATTTCTCTTCTTGCTCCTACCTACTTCTCTGAGCTGAAACTGGATTCCTCTGCTCTCTGACTGGATTTAGACTGTCCTATCTAAATGCATGGGGCTTCCTTGGTGGCTCAGTCAATAAAGAATCTGCCTGCAATTCAGGAGACCCAGGTATGATCCCTGAATCAAGAAGAGCTCCTGGAGAAGGGAATGGCAACCAACTCCAGTCTTATTGCCTGGGAAATCCCATGAACAGAGGAGCCCGCAGGCTACAGTCTATTGGGTAGCAAAGAGTCAGACACGACTTAGCGACTAAACCACCACCATCTAAATCCACTCTATGTCCACACTGGTGAAATCCACAGTTTACTGTCTGCTCCTTTGTTGTCTAGTATTACTTCATCTTTCCCAACCAACTTCATCTTAGGTCTATACCTCTTCTCTCCACCTACAGGTCCTGCTACAGCCCTCCCTGGAGTCATCCTTTGGGTCAGGGATCTCTTGATGGGTCCACTGGTTTCTCAGCGATGCCATCAAGAGCATGCCAGAACTCCAGGAAACAGTTTGTGACAGTGAGTCAGTGGAGAGCTGAAGCTCTAACTTCTGGACCTCTCTCGAACCATGTGACCCTGGTGTTGCTACTCCTTCATCCAAGCTGGTCACTCTGGAGCATCCTGTGGGGTGCACTTCTCCCACAGTTCCCTATGAGAAGCAGGGTGTTTTCATCTCATACGGCTCCAGTAGCTCATTGTCACAAATGCAGCAGCTTAAAACAGCTGTAAAAAAGTGGATTCTCTTCCAGCTCTAGAGGCCAGAGTCTGAAATCAAGTGGTCAGCAGCGTGGGTTCTGTCTAGAGGCTTTGAAAGAGAATCTACTCTATGCCTCTCGCCTAGCTCCTGGCAGCTACTGGCAACTTTGGCATTCCTTGGCATTCCTGGACTTCATAACTCTAGTCTCTGCCTCCATCTCCCATTACCTGCTTCTCTCTCTATGGTAAGCCCCCTACCTATGAACCAGTTCTGTTCTGAGTGCATTTGGTAAGTCCAACACAGTTAGTCTAGGTACCCAACTAACACAATCAGCTATACAGTATTGTCCTGTAATAGGTTTATAGCACTTTTCATACAAATAATACATAAAAAAACAAACTCAAAAAAATAAAGAAAATATTTTTAATATCACACTATAGTGCCTTGGAAAGTACAGTACAGCCGCTGGCATATGGGGGCTGACATTGCGTGAACAGACAAGAAGAGTTACTGACTGGAGGAGGGAGAGGATATGAGAGATGGTAGAGCTAAAGGATTGTCAGTTGTAGGAGATGAAGGGTAAGCTACAATTTCACTCACACCTGACATTGACAAAATGCATGTTCATCTCTTTGAAAGTTGGTGGCTTGAAGGTTTGTATGTAGAGGATGTAGGGTGTCTCTGTCTCTTTTCCCTTCTCATCTCTTGTGAGGATTTACCATTGGTTTTAAATCTCATCCTAATCCAGAATAATTTCATTTTGAGATCATTAATTTAACTATACCTGCAAATAGCCCTTTGTCCACATAAGGTCATGTTTATAAGTTCCAGAGGTTTGAACATCTTGGAAGGGAGGGCACTATTAGACCAACGACATGGGCCTTCTCATAAAGGCCAGGGGTGTGTAGTCCCCTCAGGGGATCCCAGTAGCATCTCAATCCCACATCCAGTCTCTCTGAACCCCTTCCTTTTTGCACTAGAAGCGTTTCTGCTTGCTGTCCCTCTTCCATGAGGAATTCACCAGTCAGATCCACCCTCTTCCTACTTCTGAGCCTCTTTTTTCTAGTAGGTGCCTACTTTCCTCTTTCCTGGAGTGATAAAAACTTGGACATGCACTAATGGCAAAAAAAAAAAAAAGCATGGTTTAAAAGAGAGATTGTATTATTTGTGAGCATATTTCAAAAATATTATCTCCATTTATATATACAGACATACACAGAGTCTGTTACTTCAAAACGTTGGCCCCACATACCAACATCTTAAAAAAAACTAAAGGAGAAATTCGTGGTGGCTCAGGTGGTAAAGATTCTGCCTGCAATGTAGGAAAGCTGGGTTCGACCCCTGGGAAGATCCCCTGGAAAAGGGAATGGCTACCAGCTCAGCATTCTTGCCTTGAGAATTCCATGCACAGAGGCTACACCCTATGGGGTCCCAAAGAGTCAGACATGGCTAAGGGAGTAACACTTTCACTACTCCAAACTTGGAAAATAATCTAAAGTTTTGGGACTTCCCTGATGATCCAGTGATTAAGACTCTGTGCTTCCAATGCTGGGGGCATGGGTTCCATCTTTGATTGGGGAACTGTGCAGCATGACCAAAAAATAAATAAATATATAAAACACACATCAAAAACAAATACAAAATGGAAAGTTTTATTTATAAGAATGATAATCACAAGTACCCACTAATATAATTCAGCTTATATATATTTTCCTCTCTAGAGGACAAAATATTGTTAAAGTATTAGTTCAACCTCATTTAGGTTTTGATAAGCTATAGTTCTAGGTCTTAGAAGAATTTTCTCGCTGCTACCTCCTGTGTTTTACTATTTTATTTTAGTACATTTTAAATATAAATAAAAGTAGAGAAAACAGTATAATAATTCTCTATGTACCTATCATTCAGCTTCGACAGTTCACAACTCATGACCAAACTGCTTCCTTGATACTTGATACCTTCATGTCTCTCTCTAACCCATCCCTGAGTTTTGAAGCTATCACATCATCTTTAAATATTTTTCCAAAAGATGGAGTCTCTTTTTTTGTACATTCAATGACATGATAATCCTTGAAATTTCTAAAACAGCTCTTTTTTAATTTAATTTCTATTTGTTTTAACACTGGAAACATTTTGTATTGGAGTATAGCTGATGAACAATGTTGTGATGGTTTTAGGTGAACAATGAAGGGACTCAGCCATACACATACATGTATCCATTCTTTCCCAAGCCCCTCTTCCATCCAGGTTGGCACACAGCATTGAGCAGATTTTATCAAATATTCAATCATGCTTACATTTCCCCATTTTTTTTTTATTATTTTCACTTTGTTTTTAGCTTGTTTTTTTGAATTAGAATCCAAATGACATCCTTACATAGAGAGATGATAAATCTCTCAAATTTCTTTAAATCTTTAGGTTGTCTCCATATGTCTGTCTGTTTCTCTTTTTCTTTTCTCTCCCTTCAAGCTTTTGTTGAAGAAATGCATGGTTCATCCTATGAAGTTTTCCACAGTCTAAATTTTTCTGGATTTATCCTCATGGTGATTTTTGTCCTTTATATTTTCTGTAAATTTGTATTTAAAAAGACAATCCCTGGTTGTCTTTGTGTGTGTGTGTGTGTGTGTGTGTAATGTTAGCAGTCAGTTGATAACTGCTTAGATCCAGTAATTCTGAAGGTGTTAAAAAGATAAATTATTTCTTTAATTCTTAGCTAGCAGGCTTTTAAGAGCTATTTTTCCCTAATAAGTAATTGTTTATGCTGAGGAGCAGTTTGCATGGGAGAGGCAAGATAATTGCTTGGTTATTTTCTATGTATATGTGACCTTCTATATATGTTGTATATACACGTGCATATACATAAAAATGTGTGTGTGTGTGCTAAATCACTTCAGTCATGTCCAGCTCTTTATGGCTCTATGGACTGTAGTCTGCCAGGCCTCCATGGGGATTCTCCAGGCAAGAATACTGGGGTGGGTTGCCATGCTCTCCTCCAGGGGATCTTCCCAACCCAAGGACTGAACCTACATCTCTTACGTCTCCTGCATTGGCAAGCAGATTCTTTACCACTAGCACCACCTGGGAAGACTACATATAGGAACACGTCTGTGTGTAAATATATATATATGTATTTTTTTAACACATTAAGAAACGTTTGATGTCTTACAATTTATTGCAATTATTATACTTACTAATACTTACATCATCCTCATTTTGTTAAGGGAGTCAATGCAATTAGGATCCCAAGTCCTTTAGAGATAATGTTAATAGTCTTGAATAGTATTCTTATTTTCTGATGTGACAAGATTCATTTTGCATTTCCTACATATAGCTGCTAGTCCTTTTTAGTGGCAAGAGATAGAAAATATCATCTTTGTTTTGTTTTGGATAAAACACATCATAACTTCAAAGTAATACTTCCAATTCAAATTTAGGAATACAGGGTTTTTACCTAACCCAGCTGATTTCATATCTATTTCACTCTCTGCCATCCCCCAAATCCTGGTTTCAATGACATAAATATAATTATTTCCTTTATCCATACTAAGTATATGATGGTCTCAGAATAAAATAAACACTACCACCAATTATATCATTACTGAAGAGAGTTTTTCCTTTTTTAAAACTTATTTTGTCCCACTGGGGATGTACAATTCACCTGAGATGTCTTAAAGTCACCTGGAATAATTTCTCTCTGAAAGTTTGTAGCATTCATAGGATACAATTTGAAATTTCTTTTCTTTTTGCTTTCAATATGTAGGAATTCCATTTTGTGTCTAATTATTTTACTCTGTAAAACATTTACATTTCCAAAGTTGCTTCTTCAAAACAAAGAAAGTTAAAAGAATTTAATTAAAGGAAATTAAAAGAATAGTTTCTATCCCTCTCTCTTCCATCTATTCTCTCTTCTTATATGTAGCTATTAATATACTTTTTAAACTTTATGGTTTGTCTTTGTTTTTTCATTGGTTTATAATTACACACATAATTTCTTATGTCCTGGAGATTATTCCATAGTAACACTAAATTTTTCTTATTCATATTATGCCTGCATAATAATCCACTGTGTGCATACACTATAGTTTATTCAACCATTCCTTATTGGTATTTGAATTATTTGTAGTACTTCAAATAATGGTGCTTCAGTGACTAGGCTTGTTCACAAGTAAGCTTTTAAGTATTTTTTTTAGTTGAAAAAAAATCTTTTTTATGCTTTTGTTACTTTGTCTATCTTTAATGAGAATACTAGATCTCTTAAATATTTAAACTTTATATTTTATTTGCAGATGATAGTTAATTGAATAGTTTTAACATTAGTCACAGTGCTGTGATGTGGGTATGTGAAATCAGTTAATACCTCACTTTTTTGGAAATGAAAATGTTGATTCTAAACCCAATCAATTTGAATTATTTGCAGTACTTTGCTATTACAAATGATACTTCAATGAACAGGCTTGTTCACAAGTAATTTTTAAAATATTTGTTTACTGATGGATGATTTTTGGCTGCACTGGGCCTTCGTTTCTGTGCATGGGCTTTCTGTAGTTGTGGGGGTTGGGGTCGACTCTCTAGTAGTGGTGAGTGGGTTTCTCATTGTGGGGGCTTCTCTTGCTGCAGAGCACAGGCCCTGGAGCGCACAGGCTCCCACAGTATGGCTCATGGGCTCAGTAGTTGCGGTGCACAGGCCTAGTTGTCCCTTGACACATGGAATCTTCTCAGATCAGGGATTGAACCCATATGCCATGCACTGACAGGCAGATTCTTAACCCCTGGACCACCAGAGAAGTCCCATAAGTACTTTTATATTTTTGATCCATGGATCTTTGGAATAGTTTCCTAAAAATGGAAATCTGTGTAATTTTCTCTCATTCATATTTTGAAACATACTTTGAAATGTTAACTCAGAATTCTAAACATAATGGTCATTGGCTTTGATAAAGAGTTTAGGGTCATTTTTTAATCAGAAATTTTCACATTTGTGTGGCAGAGCAGTCATGCTTTTCCTAGAGGAGCAGTATACTATTTCTCCATAAAATAGCTGCTTCTGCTGCTAAGTTGTGTCAGTGGCATCTGACTCTGTGTGACCCCATAGACGGCAGCCCACCAGGCTCCCCTGTCCCTGGGATTCTACAGGCAAGAACACTGGAGTGGGTTGCCATTTCCTCCTCCACCATAAAATAGTGATAAATCTAAATCCATCAAAGAAACTAGGAGCAATTCTAAAAGCAATAACTGTGACTATGTTATATGTATGCAATATAAAATCACTACCATGAGCATAAATGTCCCAGGGAAAAACAAAGATGTTAAATTAGATCTCATCAACTGTTTCTGAGTTTTCTGTTCAGTTTCATTTGACCATAGCTTATTCTGCTCTCTGTTAGTATAAATTCCTTGGCATTGGGTATGAAATGATGAAACATTAATGATTTTAACTACCATTTTTGAGAAGTGAGTGATGTAATGGAGTTACATTGGAAGCGTCATAATTTCTATATATCTGTGTGCATTGTGTTAAGTCACTTCAGTCATGTCTGACTCTTTGCAATCCTATAGACTGTAGCCCACCAGGCTCCTCTGTCCACAGGGATTCTCTAGGCGAGAATACTGGAATGGGTTGCCGGCCCCCCTCTCCTATTTATCTACTCCAAGCAAAAGGAGGCTCTTCCAGCCAAAAGGGCTTTAAAACTTTGATATCTATCGGAGTAACATCAAGAACACTGATCTCAGTAGACAAATACCACACCATATCACTTACATGTTATCATTCATTCTACTTATGTGACATCTAAAATACAACACAAAGGAACATATCTACTAAACAAAAACATACTTACAGACATAGAGAACAGATTTGTGGTTGCCAAGGGAGTGGGGTAAAGGAAGGAAGGACTGAGAGTGTAGAATTAACAAATACAAACTATTGTGAATAGGATGGATAAACAACAAGGTCCTACTGTACAGCACAGGGAACTATATTCAGTATCTTGTGATAAACCATAATGGAAAAGATTATTAAAAATTATATATATATAATTAAATATATATTAAAAATTATATATATAATTGAATGTCAACCCATTCCAGTATGCTTGCCTGGAAAATTCCATGGACAGAGGATCCTGGCAGGCTACAGTCCATGAGGCTGCAAATATTTGGACAGGACAGAGATTGAGCATAACATAACTGAGTCACTTTGCTGTACAGAAGAAATTAAACACAACCTTGTAAATCGACTATACTTCAAAATAATTTTTAAAAAAGAGCTCTTATCTCAGAGAGAAAATTCCACTACCAAGGAGAGCACATGTGGACTCAAAACATACTGGTAATAAGCTGTTTTTTGGTTGTTGTTTTGTTTTTTGTATTTAATTTTTATTTTATATTAAGGAATAGTTTACTTACAATGTTGTGTTAGTTTCAGGTATACAACAAAATGATTCAGTTCTACATATACATATATCCATTCTTTTTCAGATTCTATTTTTTTTCCCCCAGAATCAGCTTCTTTATTCAAGCCCTGAGTGTGCAGCAGACCCCACCCCGCCTTGTGTCAGGGATTCCCTCTATCCCCAGCTTCACCCTTGCACTGGTGCTCAACCTGCCCCTGCCCCCTCTCCCCCCACCCCCCAACAGATTCTTTTGACATATAGATTATTACAGAGTACTGAGTAGAGGTCCCCAGTGCTATACAGTAGGTTCTTGTTGATTATCTATTTTATATATAGCAGTGAATGTATGTTAATTCAAAACTCCTGATTTATCCCTTCCCCCACCTTTCCCCTTTGGCAACCACAAGGTTGTTTTCAAAGTCGATGAATCTGTTTCTGTTTTGTAAATAAGTTTATTTGTATCATTTTTTTTTAGATACCACATGTAATGATATCATATGATATCTGTTTTTTCTCTGATTTACTTCACTTAGTATGATAATCTCTAGGTCCATCCATGTTGCTACAAATGGCATTATTTCATTCTTTTTTGTTACTGAGTAAAGGTCCATCTAGTCAAGGCTATGGTTTTTCCAGTAGTCATGTATGGATGTGAGAATTGGACGGTGAAAAAAGCTGAGCACTGAAGAATTGATGCTTTTGAACTGTGGTGTTGGAGAAGACTCTTGAGAGTCCCTTGGACTGCAAGGAGATCCAATCAGTTCATCCTAAAGAAGATCAGTCCTGGGTGTTCATTGGAAGGACTGATGTTAAAGCTGAAACTCCAATACTTTGGTCACCTCATGCAAAGAGCTGACTCATTGGAAAAGATCCTGATGCTGGGAAAGACTGAGGGCAGGAGAAGAAGGGGAAGACAGAGGATGAGGTGGCTGGATGGCATCATCGACTCAATGGCCTTGGGTTTGGATGGACTCCGGGAGTTGATGATGGACAGGGAGGCCTGACATGCTGCGGTTCATGGGGTCACAAAGAGTCGGACACTACTGAGCGACTGAACTGAAATGAACTGAATATTCCATTATATGTATGTATCACATCTTCCTTATTCATTTCTCTGTTGATGGACATTTAGGTTGCTTCTATATTTTGGCTATTGTAAATAGTGCTTCAGAGTACACCAGAGTACATGTATCTTTTCAAATTGTGGTTTTCTTCAGATATATGCCCAGGAGTGAGATTGCTGGATCATATATTTTCAATTTTTTAAAGAACTGTTCTCCATAGTGACTGTACCACTTTTCATTTCCACCAATGATGTGGGAGGTTTCTGTTTCCCTATACCTTCTCCAGCATTTATTGTTTGTAGACTTTTTGGTGATGGCCATTCCAACTGGTATGAGATAACACCTCATTGTAGTTTTGATTTGCATGTATCTAATAATTAGCAATGTTGTGCATCTTTTCATGTGCTTTTTGGTCATCTGTTTGTCTTCTTTTCATACTGTTCATGGGGTTCTCAAGGCAAGAATACAGGGGTGTTTTGCTATCCCCTATTCATTGGAAAGACTGATGCTGAAGCTGAAGCTCCAATACTTCGGTCACTTGATGCAAAGAGCTGACTCACTGGAAAAGATCCTGATGATGAGAAAGATTGAGGGCTGGAGGAAAAGGGGATGACAGAGGATGGGATGTTTTGATAGCATCACTGATTCAATGGACATGAGTTTGAGCAAACTCCAGGAGAAGACTGGTGTGCTGTAATCCACGGGGTTGCAAAGAGTCAGACACAATTTAGTGACTGAACAACAACAAATGTCTTCTTTGAAGAAATGTCTATTTAGATTTGCTCATTTTTTGATTGGATTGTTTTTAGTATTGAGCTGTATGAGATGTTCTTATATTTTGAAGATTAATCCCTTGTCAGTCATTTCATTCATATTCTCCTGTTCTGTGGGTTGTCTTTTTGTTTTTTCTGAAAAATAGATTAAAGACCTAAATGTAAGACCAGATACTATAAAACTCTTAGAAGGAAACATAGGCAGAACATTCTTTGACATAAATCACAGCAATATCTTTTTGGATCCACCTCCTAGAGTAATGAAGATTAAAGGAAAAATAAACAAGTGAGGCTGAAACTTAAAAGCTTTGGACAGCAAAGGAAATCATACACAAAATGAAAAGCTTTGTTTCCACAGAGGTCAATTAACAATATCTCAATCCTTTAACAAATGAGAAAACAATTGCTTATAAGATTACCAAATATTCCAGCGTATACCATATCATATAAGACATAATAATTTAGAACAAAGATAGATAATAATCTAAATATAAAATGATGCTGAAATAAAGTTTTTTAAATTGTTTTGATTAAATTCAGTTATTTAGTGAAAAAGAACTAGAAAAATTACTGTATCCATTCATTTTCTTTGTATTCAATTGTATAAATCAGGCATTGACAAACTTTATCTGTAAAAGGCCAGATAGTAAATACTAGACTTTCTGAGCTAAAAGGCAAAATCAATCATGCTATGTAGGAACTTAGGAACTTATATTACAAATAAAAAAAATGTCCACGTGTTTTATTCAAAAATTGAAAATGAAATTAAAAAATAATGATAGAGAACAATTTTGTTTTTGTAATTCAGATTTACTAGTGAGAAGGAAATTTTATTCAGAGGATAACATTTTGCCAAAGTGGAATTCAAGGTTAACATTTCCTGTCATCGGATTTATGGCAAATGTTCATAAGAAAAAAAAAAAATGTAGCTTGTAGGCCAAAAAAACAAGTAGAAGAGCAGTTTGAGTGCACAGGCCCTAGTGGACTACCACTGGCATAGACAGTTCTTACGATAGTGCGGATTCGATCAGTTCAACAAATCCTTTTGCTTTCTTTCCAATCCCTAAATTAAAGAGTTCCCACTAGAAGGCAAACTGTATGTCTATTCACTGATGGATAGCAAATGCCTAGAACAGAACCTGGCGCAAAGGAGACCCTCAGTATATATTTCTTTCATGAAAAATTAAGTAATATCTAAAAAATATCTATTTTGCATTTAAATATTTGGACTAAGTAGAAACTAACTCTTAAAGTCAAGGTTCTGGGAGCCCAGGGTAAAAAAGACCAAGAAGCTCTACTTCACTTTCTTCTTGCTTTCTATTTGTTTGTTCTACAGCCACTACTACCAGTGACTGATCTACTTAAGTGATGGCTCATTCACTGTCTGAAGAAAATTTAATAGAAGGAAATCTTAAAGTAAGGATGTGTGTGTATGTGTGTGAGTCACTCAGCAGGTCCAACTCTTCGTGGGCCCAAAGACTGTAGCCCACCAGGCTTCCCTGTCCATGGGATTCTCCAGGCCAAAATACTGGAGCGGGTTGCCATTTCCTTCTCCAGGGGATCTTCCTGACCCAGAGATAGAATCCGGGTCTCCCACATTGCAGTCAGATTCTTTACCATCTGAGCCAGCAGGGAAGCCCTAAAATGGGGGTAACTCAGTGCATTTCTTTATTTCTGAAATTAACACACAACCCTTTGAATTTGGTAGCATCACAATCATGATTCAGAGGAAAATTAATTTAAAGGTTATTATCCTAAGACACTAACCACAAAATGCTATTTAACACACAAATCTAGCTTTGACCCCATTAATAGAGGCTACAAGCTTCCTACCGTAATTATTCCCATAACTTTCTATTCATATTTTATCACTGGAAAAGGAGGAGACCAAGGCACCTGCCTCGAGAAAAAACAGAATTTCTCAGAGACTATTTTAAATATTTTTCTAACTTAATCCCTTGATTTTAAATGTGAAGACATGGAGAGAGAAAGAGTGGGTGATTTGCCTGTGTCTCATGCAAACTAATGGGAAGCTATGGTTAGAACCAGTTCTTGGTTCTCAACGTGTATTTCATGTGTTGTCATGAAAGATGAGTTATAAAGAAAAAGTAAATTACATTCCATCAGCTATCAAGTTATAGATGTAGTTCAGACAAGGAGTTAGTACAGCCCTTATTTTCATGATTAATTCAATCCATAGAAAGATAAAATACAATGATTCCAGCAAATACTAACACAAAAATTTGTGCCAGTAATGTTGTCTGTGCTACACTCAATGCACCAATAATTAGAACTTGATTAATTTTGATGAAACACTTGGTTAGAAGCAGGGTGCAGATGATAATTTCAAGAGAACAGACTGGGCACCGTTTGGGAACCAACTTGATTAGAGAGGCTATAAGGCTATCCAAATATTTGTTCCTTGTCCCATCTGTCCCCTCAAGGAGCACATTGCAGATGAGAGCAAGAAGGCCAAGTTCACATACCACATAGTTATAACTATTTCTATCACACCAAGTATATAACCACTAATATGATAAAATTAGGATGTATCAGAATGAATGCTGTTTTAATCACATAGTTTTGCAGAGTTTATGTGTGTATGACTTGAACCCCTCTAAAGAGGGCAGGTGTGGTAGATTAGTTGTGTAAATAGACTAAATTCCTCATCTTTTCAGGTATCCAGGTTCCTGGGCCACATGATTTTGCAATTCTTCTAACAGACTGAGTCTGTATCCTAGCACTTTAATTCTGCAGTCACACGTATGACTTTCTTTGGCCAATAGCTTATTAGCTGATCTGATATTTGCAGAATCTTAAAAAGGTGTTTACGCATTTCCATTTTATTTCTTACTCTTTGCTGTGGTCATGATGACACATCTAGGCTAGCCTTCGGGAGCAAGAGTCAGCACACGTTTTCTGTAAAAGACCAGATAGTAAATCTTTCTGGTTTTGTTGGCCACATGGTCTCTATTGTGATTATTCGACGATTCAAAGCTGCCACTGTGGCCTGAAAGTAGCCACAAAAAATATGGAAATGAATGAGCACAATTGCATTCCAACGAACATACTTATGGCAGTATTTATAATGTTTGTTATTTATAGAAACAACCATGGCCTGGATTTGGCCAATGAGCCATAGTTTGCTGACCCCCATATTAAAAGGTGAGACACATGGAGTAGAATTGAGTAACTCTTGAGGTCATTTAGAATCAGCCAAGCTCCAGCCAATTGTCAGGTACATGAGCGAGTCAGACACATGGCCAGGAAAACCACTTAGCCAACTTCTGGCTCACAGAAGACACATGAGCAAACTCGGCCAACATCAGTCGAACCCTGTAGAATCATTTGCAAAGCCCCTGAGGCATGGATGATTTGTTATGCAGAAGTACGATGGCCAAAGATTGTTAATACAATAGGTAAAGGCTTGATTTTGCCATCTCAGAATTAAAGATGGGATTTAAGGAAGTTAAATACCTTGGTCATTATCTCAGGCAGCCAGAAAGTGTCAGAGTCAAGATTCAAATTTAAGTGTTTCCAAATCCGATGTTCTATTCACTAGATAAGACTGCTTCAATTCTTTACTTTTATTTTCATTTTAGATGGTTTTGTTTATATAGCAATGCAGATATAGATGGGCTTCCCTGGTGTCTCAGTGGCAAAGACTCTGCCTGCCAATACAGGAGACATAGGAGATGCTGGTTTGATCCCTGGGTTGGGAAGATCCTGGTGGAGGAAGTGGCAACCCACTCCAGTATCGGTGCCTGGAAAATTCCATGGACAAAGGAGCCTGGCAGGCTACAATCAATGGGGTCTCAAAAGAGTCAGACACAACTGAGTGACTAAAGCAACGAATATATATAGACATGTATAGTGAGTGAAAGTCGCTCAGCTGTGTCCAACACTTTATGACCCATGAACTACAGCCCACCAGGTTCCTCTGTTCATGGAATTCTCCAAGCAAGAATACTGTAGTGGGTTGCCATTTCTTTCTCCACAGATATATATATAATTTAGGGTAAAAGATGAAGAATTTTAGACAGCTCTGACTCCACTAACTCCCCTCTTAGCTATAAAAATTCATGTCACCCAGGCTTAACATTTAGACAATTTTCTTTAAATTGCTAACGTAGATCTCTTCATGATGTACCCTAGTCTATATCATCCTGGTTCTTATTTTCCGGAACTCCAGTAAGGAGGAAATAACTTAAATGGCTCCTCTTGCACGCAGCTCCTACCTCTCCGTTTTACTGTTTCCGTTTTATGCAGGGCTGTCAGGGCTTTCTGAATTAAATGTGACTTAGGGCCTGCGCTTGCTGACTGAGGAGGCTCATAGGTCCTATAGCTCATCCACAATCTTGTACTTGAGCTGTCAAGCATGAGCAATTGGTGCCAAATTCAAGTCAACATAGCCCCTTCCCAGTAGTCTGCTTTTGACAACCCCTCCTTGTCAAATCCAAGTTTACATAGGATGTATGGTGAATAAAATGCTCTGAAAGATACAAATGTAGATGTGGTGCTTCCACTGATAACAGGAACACCTATCAGCTTCCCACAGGGCTGACATTTCAGGCTAGCAGGGGGGAGATGATCATAAGATTTTTGTGCTGCTGTTTCTAAATGGATTGTAGAGACTTTCAAGGCAAATTGCCTCACTTCTCATCACCTGCCTCTAAGAAGACTCAATGTGAAGCAACTTTGAAACTCAAAAAAAAAAAAAAAAAAAACTGGGGGGAGGATAGTTATAAAGGAGAAGCCTCAGGTGAATGGTTTCTAGAACTTAGGTTATCCTGGATTCCCTAGGCTTGAGTCTCTCTACATGAAAGATGAATGCTTTGGGCACCGGAATTGCTATTCCCTTCTTCTCAATGCCTAGAGAAATATCTGGCCTTGGAATCACTGAATGTTACACCTAGCTGTTAGTAGTTCTTAGGTGTTACTTGCAGGAATGTGCCATCAGTCAATTGTGTCTAACTCTTTGTGACCCATGAACTACAGCCCACCAGACTCCTCTGTCCATGGGATTTCTCAGGCAAGAATACTAGAGTGGACTACCATTTCCTGCTCCAAGGGATCTTCCCAACCCAGGAACTGAACCCACGTTTCCTTCATTGGCAGGTGGATTCTTTGCCACTGAACCACCTATGTGTTTCTTGAGGTTCCCCTAAAAAATAAGAATCAGAAGCTGTGCATTTGACCTTTCATAATTAACCACTTAGGCCAACACAGCATAGACATGGGAGATTGCTCACTTTCAGGTCAAGAAGACCCAAGAGGTAGACTCTGTCTTTTCAGTTGAGTTCAGTTCAGTCACTCAGTCCTGTCCAACTCTTTGCAACCCCGTGATCCACAGCACACCAGGCCTCCCTGTCCATTACCAACCCCCAGAGTCCAACCAAACCCATGGCCATCAAGTCGATGATGCCATCTAGCCACCTCATCCTCTGTCTTCCCCTTCTCTTCCTTCCCTTAATCTTTCCCAGTGTCAGGGTCTTTTCCAATGAGGCAGCTCTTTGCATGAAGTGGCCAAAGTATTGGAGTTTCAGCTTTAACATCAGTCCTTCCAATGAACACCCAGGACTGATCTCCTTTAGGATAGACTTGTTGGATATCCTTGTAGTCCAAGGGACTCTCAAGAGTCTTCTCCAACATCACAGTTCAAAAGCACCAGTTCTTTGGTGCTCAGCTTTCTTTAGAGTCCAACTCTCACATCCATACATGACTACTGGAAAAACCATAGCCTTGACTAGACAGACCTTTGTTGGCAAAGTAATGTCTCCGCTTTTTAATATGTTGTCTAGGTTGGTCATAACTTTCCTTCCAAGGTGTAAGTGTCTTTTAATTTCATGGCTGCAGTCACCATCTGCAGTGATTTTGGAGCCCAGAAAAATAAAATCAGCCACTGTTTCTCCATCTATCTGCCATTAAGTGATGAGACTGGATGCCATGATCTTAGTTTTCTGAATGTTGAGCTTTAAAAGCTAACTTTTTCACTCGCCTCTTACACTTCCATCAAGAGGCTCTTTAGTTCTTCCTCACTTTCTGCCATAAGGGTGGTGTCATCTGCATAACTGAGGTTATTGATATTTCTCCCGGCAATCTTGATTCCAGCTTGTGCTTCCTCCAGCCCAACGTTTATCATGATGTACTCTGCATAGAAGTTAAATAAGCAGGGTGACAATACATAGCCTTAACGTACTCCTTTTCCTATTTGAAATCAGTCTGTTTTTCCATGTCCACTTCTAACTGTCCTTCCTGACCTGCATACAGGTTTCTCAAGAGGCAGGTCAGGTGGTCTGGTATGCCCATCCCTTTCAGAATTTTCCATATTTTATTGTGATCCACACAGTCAAAGGCTTTGGCATAGTCAAAAAAGCAGAAATAGATGCTTTTCTGGAACTCTCTTGCTTTTTTGATGATCCAGCAGATGTTGGCAATTTGATCTCTGGTTCCTCTGCCTTTTTTAAAACCAGCTTGAACATTTGGAAGTTCATGGTTCCCGTATTGCTGAAGCCTGGCTTGGAGAATTTTGAGCATTACTTTACTAGCGTATGAGATGAGTGCAATTGTGCTGTAGTTTGAATATTCTTTGGCATTGCCTTTCATTGGGATTGGAATGAAAACTGACCTTTTCCAGTCCTGTGGACACCACTGAGTTTTCCATATTTGCTGGCATATTGAGTGCAGCACTTTCACGGAGTCATCTTTCAGGATTTGAAATAGCTCAACTGGAATTCCATCACCTCCACTAGCTTTGTTCACAGTGATGCTTCCTAAGGCCCCCTTGAGTATGGTGCAAAGAGAACTGTTTCATTCAGAAGAAGGATTAGATATCCAAGGAAACAGATAAAAAGAAGAATGCAAAGGTAAGTGTTGAGTGTACCTAAGTGCCCACAATGGTGAGGAATTTGTGTTTTTAGACTTGGTCTCTCAATCCCACTCACAAGACTGGTCCAGGTGTAGAGATGAGTATGTGGTACTGTAGCCAATGGACTATGAATATTTTTAGTACCAGTCATGACATCATCTTAATGAAATGGATCTATGTATGTGAAGATCCATATGAAATGGATGTATCAGATTGCCTTAATCTTATGCCATTGAATATTTGACTCATCCAACTCTGGTCTAAACCCATGCTCACCAGGCCACACAAACCTTTTTTTTTTTTTTTTTTTTTTTGCCACATAAGCCTACTTACAATATGCAGACCACTGGGTCATGGAGTAACTTTGGTACCTTTGGCGATGCTCCCCCAGAGAAAATCAACAGATTATTTCTGATCATAATTTAGTTTCCAAAGCAGCTTAACCACAATGTCAGAATGGATTGATCCTTGAGTTTCAGACCACTTGATCATGAGGAAGTTACAAGACTGAGTTTCTATGAATTCTTTGCTATCATGGCTTACACTCAAGTTTCATTTATGAGCCTACCTCTCAGGCCCTAGTCACACTGATACCCTGATCAAGTAATGAGTTTTCAAAAGAGGGACTCACCCACTTGGCATTGATTAGATAAGGTTTGCTCAGTCTTTTAAAACCAGAGAGCCCTTTAATATATATAAAATTCTGATGTCTCACAACCAGCTATCAACATGTCCAAGCCCAATAAGTATGTCTTAGAGGTAGATGTCCCCACCTGCTAAGAAGATTCTACTCTATATAATACTACATGAAATAACCATAGGAGATATGTCCTAAATAACATAGATTTCATATGTATATATATATATCTATATATATATATATATAGATAGATAGATAGATAGATATATCTTGTGTGTGTAGATGCTAGCTCTAGAGAGTCTATAAAACCTGCCCCATCCTCCAGCCCCATTTGAAAGTCACTCACCCTCTCCCTTAAAACTCCCATCACTATAAGAATTACAGATAAATACCTTCTTATTTCTACAGAAAGATCTTGACTTACTTACTGTAGAGTTTTGTTTAGGGTCGGTGACAAGACACTAAGGTGTGAGTGAAGGGATTGGTGAAATTTGAAAAAGTAACTTGTTACCTAATTACTAAGTATATCCATAATGGTTACTTTAATACTGGTGATGGTGGTGATATAATACTGTGTGTATGTGTCTGTGTGAAGTCTGAGAATGGGGTATGTGAATACAGATGTGTATGTCCATGTACATGAATCAAAATATATATACAAAGATAAAGAAACACAGTTGTTGCTTTTAAAGAGCTCTAATTAAATGGTAGAAACATGAGCATGTTCATCACATCCCTCACAGGTTAACAGTGTTAATACAAGCTGTATAATCTCTTCTCCACCTCTGTCCCATCACAAGACAAAGCCATTTATGGCACAGACTACCCGCCCCCCCCCCCAAGAGCCCAGTGTGTCATGTGATCAGGTGGGGATTCTTTGGTGCAGGGGATACTGAACCAGTAAATATTCTTATCCTTCATCCACTCTGAGTCTCCCATTAAAAAAGTTTCACTAATAAATTCTCCCAACACCTACAGCTTCTCTTCTGAGTGAATATAGTTAGAAACCATTTTAAATCATCTTTAAAACTATTATTCAGACTTGGAAGTGGAAGTTGGTAATATCTAGACATTTTCATTTCTTCTTAGGCATGTTCTGGACATATACATAATTCTCATACCTCTCAGAATACGTAACTTAAATGTCCTTTCTTTTTCCTGATAGTCATTAGGTATTGGCTATCAAATATTAGCAGCTGAGTGGGTAACCATTATAATAATCACAGTGCATTCTGATGCTACTCTGAGAAGCAATACCAGGGAAGTAGAAAATTTATTAAAACAATTATAGAAGTGATGATGGATAAACAAGTATCTTATAGAACTCAGCTAACTGAATCTTTGTGCTTGATAGATTACCCAAATAATTTACACATGGAGGACACTTTATTGTTTAGAATATCCTTTCTTCATACATTTCATGTACATAGACCATTTGACCTTAAAAACTCTCAAAAGTATAAGAGAACTACATATTACAGTGTAATAGGTTACCCAAATCCAGAATATTGGGGGGGGGTGTTTATGCAGGTAGAGATAATCTTTTAATTTTGAGCTTTTCACTTCTGAATTCATGATCTTACCCATTATTTATAGCACAAAGCTTTCCTGATATGCAAAGCTGCTTTTAACATTGGGAACAGAAGTAAAAAGAAACTTGTACCAAACTCTCATGGTCAATTGTCCAAAACAATTTACTAACTTAAGAGCTGCTCAAATTATGAAACTTACAATACAATACAGTAACTTTTCTTTTGTGTGGTGAACCTAAATGAACAATTATGAGAGCCACTAAAAGCACTATTTAAGAAATATGTATTTGGAATTAATATCAATCAAGAGATAGAAAAACTAATAATTTAAATGTCAAGTATAAGAAAAATATTATTTTAAACTCTCATCATTTATTAAAAAGGTTTAAGTACACATAATTCCATTTAAGACAAAAAATCTAAATGTGTGATGTATGCAGTGTTTATAGGTTTGTAAACATTTATGTTTTATGATTATATATTTTTATATAGAAACAAAACTAAGCATTTTTGATGCTAAATCCATTGGGTGAAAGTTTATAGGAAGACAGGAGTTGCAGTCTCAATTTATCACCCAAATATGATTACAATGTTAAAAAGATGGCTTTACAATGAACAAATCTGGTCAATACTACCTTACTAAATTGATTACCACTAATGAGACAAACTGACATATGTCTATTAATGTACTGTAACATGAAGAACACAACATTACCAAAAATGTTTAATCTGAATCCAAGAATGAGAAAATAATAGACTAAATCAAATCAGATTAAGGATCATTCTGTAAAACAATCAGCCTCAAACTCATCAAAAAATGCTAGTGTCATAAAAGACAACAACAAAAAAAACCTCATCCATTTTATTGAAAAGTAAATAGAAATGATAACAAAAGGCAGTGTGAGGTCCTTGTCTCATTCCTAGATCAAAAATAAAGTAGTTATAAAGGATATGATTGGGAAAATTAGGGAAACTTTAAATATGAACTATGTATGTTAAATATATATGTTAAAATGGGCTTCCCTGGTGGCTCAGCTGATAATCTGCCTGCAATTCGGGAGACCTGGGTTCGATCCCTGATTGGGAAGATCCCCTGGAGAACGGAACGGCTACGCACTCCAGTATTCTTGCCTAGATAATCTCATGGACTATATAGTCCATGGGGTCACAGAGTCAGACACAACTGAGCAACTTTCACTATCACCATATATGTTAAATAATAGTATTGTATTAGAGTTATATTTCCTTTTTAAATTGGAGTATAATTGCTTTAAAGTGTCTCATTAGTTTCTGCTATTCAAAGAAGTGAATCAGCTATATGTAAACATAAATATCCCCTCCCTCTTGGACCTCCCTCCCACACCCATCCCACCCATCTAGGTCATCACAGAGCACCAAGTGAGCTCTCTATTCCTTCCCTGCAAATGGGTTCATCCATATCATCTTAGTCAAATTTCTTTGGTGTGATAATGATATGGTTATTTGGAGACTGTTTTGTACACAGGAGATACATGTCGAAGTATTTAGAGTGAAGTGTCCTATGAGCATGGTATCTATGGCTCGCTTTCAAAATGGTTGGATGGCATCCAAAATGCATGGACATCAAAATGGACATGAATTTGAGCAAACTCTGAGAGACAGTGAAGGACAGGGAAGCCTGTTGTGCTACAGTCCATGGAGCCAGAAAGAGTCAGACATGACTTAGCAATTGAACAACTTTCAAATTGTTCAGAAAAAACATTGAGTGATGGAGCTAAAGCAAATATGGGGAAATGTTAACAACTGGTAAATCTAGGTGAAACATACATAAAAGTTCATGGTACTACTTTTCTGTAGCTTGAACCTTTTAAAAATATTTTGGGAAAGATAAAACTAAATGAAATTATCCTTTGAATTATTTATTTCATATGCCCATTTCATCAATATTGAAATACAGGTTTAACATACATTGTACTTACTCTTTTTAAAGATTTAAAATATGAAATGTTTAACAAATGTTACAAATTATAATCAAAATTTATGACAAAGCACTGTGTGAATAAGACAAAGGAATTAAAAACTATGTTAAACGTCCTGTGTAAACACAAAACAAGAGTAAAAGATATTGGTAGCATTAATATGCAGACTAGGTTTTCTCTATCTTAATGTTAATTTCTCTGTTCCCCTCCCACTTAAAATCATAAAAGGATTCATTATAAATTGGAAGTACAGAATTTTAGAAAATCATTGGATGATGAGTTGTATGATTCTCTTTACAGGTACAGCTTACTCTTCAGCAATCTGTAAGCCATTGAAAGTGTAACTCCATAGCCAATGAAAAAAGCCAAAGCGCGATTCGGCTGGGGCAGGGGTGTCAAATACGCAATCGTGTGGTAGATTCGTGCTCCGACAAAGAGTCTGAAGTGCAGGATGGCTGTAGAGAGGTCTGGACCACTCAAGGAATACAGAAGGCCAATACCAAGAAATGGCACAATGTTTTCAAGGTCATTCAAGTGGGCTCTGTGGGAAAAAAGATGACATGTAAAACCCTAATTTCAAAATCAGCAGAAATACATTCACTTTTCCTTCTCTTCTGAAACTAAATAGAAGTGTTAATGGATCTTAAACATGCAAAGTAAGATTCATTTTATTTCTCTCAAATTCCCTTGCTTCCCTATCCACTTGGCTGTTATTTAGAATAACTCATTATTTTGTTTCTTTTATTTTCAGTGTATCTCAACATATAAGAAAGCAGGCTTTTTGCACTTTCAAAAATATCCAAAGTGCATCTACATAATAAAACTGCCATCATTTTTATACATATAGAATATTTTTTCTTCTGAGGTCTGTACAACAGCAATTCAAGATTCCTCTTATAAAAATTCTTCTTCCCCAAAGAAGAAAATCCTTTGGTTAGTATATTTCTTAAGACACCCCTCACTTGTGCTAGGATGCAAAACCGTCACTGATACCACCCTTGCCCATTCACCCAAGCCACTAGGTTACCAGGAATCAGTTTACCAATCTTAATATCAAGAATTTCTTTTCTCCACATACAGATAACAGAATATACAATGAGCCTTTCAAACACGGGAAAAATGTCAGCCAATCTATCCTAAAATTACAAAAGGAATTAGTAGTGATGGGGCAAAATATACACAAACATGATAGCTGATAATAAAGGGAAAGTCATGCATCCTAGATCTGAATTTCATACCACAGCTAGAAGAAAACAGAAAGTATGGTTTTGACACAACTTCTCCAATTCATGGCACCTCCAGCTAGGATCATGAACACAAGGCACGTCAATTACCAACGAGATTTCTTTTTTTTAAATATAAAATGTATATATTTTTTAAAATATATTTTTATAAATATATTTATAAATTTCCTAATTCTCAAATCTGGTAACCCTGTTCCAGTTTCCACAGTTAAAAACTGCTTAAAAATCTAGACTATAAATTGAGATTTTGATAGAACTTGTAAGCTATTGATACAAGATAGAGACCTGGGTTTGATCCCTGGGTTGGGAAGATCCCCTGGAGAAGGGGAAGGCTACCCACTTCAGTATTCTGGCCTGGAGAATCCCATAGACCACAGTCCATGAGGTCACAAAGAGTAGGACACGACTGAGCGACTTTCACTTTCACTTTTTCCTTCTAGTCAAAAAAAAGTGTAATTACTAAATAATCTCAAAGATCACCATTATCCCCTCCTTTCCGTTCTCCTGTTTTCTGTAGATTATCTCTAAGGTCTCCTGATAAACAGAATAATAACATAAAGGCATGCACAAGGCAACAGGAACTTAGATAAGTAATAGTTTTGAAAGATTTAAATAAACAACCACCTGTTCCTAAATAAAGCCAAGACGGAAAGGGTATGACTGTTCTCGTTCCCTCTGTTTCATGGACCAACCCTAGGGTTACTGAAAGTGAGGTGGGCAAGATAGGACAGAAACACTATTCTCTACTAAAGATGAGCTCACATCACCAATTACATCAAGGGTATTTGTTTGGATCTTTTGAACTCTCCTGCTGGAGCACAGATATTTCTTCACCTCCCATCTAGGCCATGTTACTTTTCTCCTTTACCACATTCTAAAAGGACAGACATTTTTAAAGTTGAGAAAGAACCTATAATGATGAGACCATGTAGAAATATGTTTGCGCTCAGTCACTCAGTTGTGTCCAACTTTTTGTGACCCATGGACTGCAGCCTGCCCATGGATCCTCTGTTCATGGGATTCTCCAGGCAAGAATACTGCAGTAGGTTGCCATTTCCTCCTCCAAGGGATCTTCCTGACTCAGGGATCGAACCTGTGTCTCTTATGTCTCCTGCATTGGCAGGCAGATTCTTTACCACTGCACTACCTGGGAAGCCCCAAGTCTATATTAAGTAATTGACAAATAGAATATAGGGGTAAAGAGCTCCAGTGGTGGGGGTTGGGAGAGGAAATTTAAGGGCAGGGGTTCCTTGGAATTTACTGGCCTCTCCATTTTTTCTGGCCTCCCTCTATTTATTTCTTTCATTCAGTTCTTTTTCCTTGTCCTCAACCCTCAAAATGGTCTCACAGCATTCCTCACTGTGCTAGTAAGGCCTGTTTTCAACGGAGCCTCACGTTGTGTTAATTTATGCCATTTTACACACTCTTATCTCTCGGTTTTATTTTTTAACTTTTTATTTTATATTGGAGTATAGCCGATTAACACTGCTGTGATAGTTTCAGGTGGACAGCAAAGGGACTCAGCCATACACATACATGTTTTCATTCTACCCCAAACTCCCCTCCCCTTCAGGCTGCCACATAATGTTCGGCAGAGTTCCCTGTGCTCTACAGCAGGTCCTTGTTGGTTATCCTTTCTAAATATAACAGTGTGTACATGTCGATCACTTTTTTTAGACCCCGCCGTAGGCACATCCTCTCCCAGTGAGCATCTGCTGCAGTTTAGCATCACCTTTCCACTGTAACCCTTTCTCTACCCAAACAACAGAGGGCATCCTGTGTCATTCCTAGATGGCTACCAAAATCTAGTAGCAGATGGACATCCATCTTTATGTATGACCACTTTCTACCAGCGTCTATTACTTCCTCTTCATCATCCCATGTTCCCATGCCCTTTCTATTTTGGGCAGATGTTCCTTGGTGCAAGCTTGTTCTGGACTGACCTTAACTCCAGCCCTGCTCTGTGCTCAAGATGCTTCAGCCATATCACCCTAGTCAGATCAGAACCACTCGGACCTCAGCACCGATCTGACCTAAACCAGAGTTGCTATACATCGTTGAGAACTGTCAGGGGGTGGCCAGCCACAAAATGAGCTTCACACCAGACTAGCTGACTCCTTTCTCTTACCCAAAGCTCTTCATGCTCAGGATGTAACAGTGTGTTCAAGTTCCTGCAAATAAATTTTTCCAAACTGCCATGATCGCTCATCTCCTTTTTTCCTTTCAAATCCTAACATTCTTCAACTTCTTCCCTTATGAAATATTCCCAAAGACCCTAGGAAGTTATACTTGTATCCTACTACTTAACACCCAAAGGGAGATAGCTTTATATCATTCTTTAAACACTACATGAATGTTAGTCTGCTTTTCAATGGAAAAGTTATAAACCCCTCAAGGGCAGGAACTCAGTCTTAAAGCCATTTTACAACATTCCAATAAAAGGAGTGACAGTGATACACACAATAATCTCTCAATAAATGCTTCATTCATGCACTGGGGCCAGAAAGGAATCATCCAGCTTTAAGTTTTATCCCATCCTCCACTTCCCTGAAGAGTTTCCAGTGAGTACCAACTGGACCCCACTTAAGAGTCTCAATAAAGAGGTATTCTCTACTCTTGAAGGTAGCTTATTCTAAACATCTCTTCCTAAGTACTAAAACCCTATTTTTCTCTTTTAAATGTTTCACCTTATTTCTTCAGCTGCCCTGGTTACCTTACAACTTTATGTTGTTGTAAGGAATGTACATGGGACTTCCCAGGTAGCTCAGTTGTAAAGAATTCGCCTGCCAATGCAGGAGACTCAAAAGACGTGGGTTGGATCCCTCGGTCAGGAAGATCCCCAGCAGGAGAAAATGGCAACCCTCTCCAGTATTCTCGCCTGGAAAAACCCATGGACAGAGGACCCTGATAGGCTGCAGTCCATGGCGTTGCAAAGAGCTGGACATGACTGAGCAACTGAGTGTGTAAGCATGCGCGCACCCACACACACGGGGAATGTATATAGTCTTGAATTCTTTCTAGAATAATATGGGATAGGATTAAATAAATGCATAATGTAAAAGGCTTTCTAATCATCACTGATTTCCATATGCCCAGAATATAACTTACTTTAGGCTACTTATCTTGACATTTCAACACATATTCCTTTATATTTTTAATTAAGTGTCCCATATGTGTAGTGTATATTTTCTCAATATTGCATGCCTAAAAGCATAATTTTCATGTCCTTTGTAGACAAATTCAGTCCCTGTCACCAAAATATGCCAGTAGAAACAACTTGATAATTACAAATAGAAGTAATGAAAAAGAAAAATTCCAGGTTAAAAATGGAGAGGGGAGATTGTGGAAACTCTTATTCTGAAAAGTATCTCCAAAAGTGATTTAGTAAATCACTTTGTTAACAGAATTGATCGGATCTCAAAAAATACACCTGGAAAAACTAGAAGCTTCTCTCTCCTGGAGATTTTTTTCTTGCCACATTGAAAAGCCAGTGTCTGATCACCAGGGGGCGCTGGACACACAGTCCCTGCACCTCCTCAAGGACACTCACTCCTTTCACAACTAAGGACAATTGTTCTCACTAAATGGTATTTGTTGTTCACAATCTGATGAGATCAGCTTAGATAATGGCTTTCTCCTCTAGAAATACCATCCCATGGGCAAGAAGAGACAGAAGTAGGGGACTGAGAAGGGAGCGTGGAAGGCATCTAAAATCACCAAATAAAATTTCTTTTGCTAAGCTTTCATGGGCATGCTGTGGTCCGTGGAATCACAAAGAGTCAGACACGACTTATCCACAGAACAACGTGAACAACAACAACATGAGTGGAAAGAGAGAAGTTCAGGAGTCCCCTATGTCGCCATCTTGACTGACTTCCCCACTGAAAATTTTTTTCTATTGAGATTTTCTTGCCAATCCATGTTTCTAACATGTGAAACACTGAAGTTATGTACCAACTTCATTTAGTATTTTCTAATGCACATCTACACTGTGGTATAACTCTAGACACATTTCACAGGATAAGCAAAATTACATAAAATTAAAGAAGCAGTGAGGAGTTTTCACAGCCATACTTAAACATTTAGATATTTAGTTTTGTGATGAATAGTTAAGATAGGGAACACCATGAGTGTATTTGACTACACTTCTACAATTTGGTGAGTATAAATAGATATTGAAATGAAGAATGAAAAAAAAATGTACTTCTTTAATTCAGGTATCAGCTGCAGCATCTAATTCCTTTAGAATCAAGATCATATTTGCCTTATCACTTTTGGTTTCCTGGAAAGTCTGAAGCCTTTCCAAAGATTTCTGCAGATTCCCTTGCGGTATTTAGTCTCAAGATTAACTTAGTCTTCAATCCTGCATTTGTGGACATCTTCATATTCTTCATTTTGATATAAACTTGGCTCTTTCCTCAACTTTCTCAATAAATCAGTTAGAAAATGTGAATTAAGATTTGTTGTTGTTGTTGTTTAGTCACTAAGTCATTTGCATGCATTAAAAGCTAAGTTGTTATCAACTTAAAATAGACTATTATTAATATAAAACAAGATGTTTTACATAAGACTCAGGGTAACCACCAGGTAAAAACTCATAGTAGATACAAAAGATAAAAGGAAAGCAATCAAAGCTTACCCTTAGAGAAAAATCATCAAATCATAATGAAAGAGAAAGGAGCAAAGGAATTCCAAAACAACTAGAAAAAAAATTAACAAAATGGCAATAAGTACATGAAGTGAAGTGAAAGTGTTAGTCACTCAGTCACGTCTGACTCTTTGTGACCCCATGGACTGTAGCCCGTCAGGCCCCTCTGTCCATGGAATTTTGCAGGCAAGAATACTGGAGTGTGTAGCCATTCTCTTCTCCAGGGGATCTTCCCAATCTAAGGATAAAACTCAGGACCCATGCATTGCATGCAGATTCTTTACCATCTGGGCCACCAGGGAAGCATCAGAAATTACTTTAAATTGAAATGGGCCAACTTCTAGATAAAAGTAAGACAAGATCTAATAATATGCTGCCTGTGAAGAGTTAAGGACATAAATAGACAAAAGGTGAAGGTGTGGAAAAAGATATTCCATGCAAATGGAAGCCAAAAGAAAGCTGAAAAAGCTATACTTATATCAAAGCAAACTAACAAGAGACAAAAAAAGTTCATTATATAATGACAAAGGGGATCAAGGCATTAAGAGGACATGACATTGGTAAATATATATGCATCCAACATAGGAAACTTTAATACATCAAGCAAACACTAACAGATCTGAAGGAGAAATAACAATAACATAATTGTAGAGGACTTCAATATCTCATTTTCAACAATGGATAGATCATCTAGAAAGATCACTTAGCTCACATGGAACTAAAAGACATTTATAGAACTTTACATCCAACAGCAACAGAATATACATTCTTCTCAGGCACACATGGAACATTCTCCAAGACAGATCATTTCTTAGGCCAAAAAGCAAGTCTTAATAAAAAGAAGTGCAAAATCAAGCATTTATTCCAACCACAACAATATGAAACTAGAAATCAATTATGAAAAGAAAACTGGAAAATTCACAAACAGGTCAAAGAAAAAACTCAAGAGAAATCAATAATATCTTGAGACAGATAAAGACAGAAATAGAACATACCAAACTCATGGGGACTCAGCAAAGGCAATGTAAGAAGGAAGTTTATAGTGAAGGAAAAAAGTCTCAAATGAACAACCTAACTTGACGTATCAAGAAAGTAAAAAAAGAAAAGCAAACTAAGCCTAAAATTAGTAAAGGAAAGAAATAACAAAGATCAAAATAGACATAAATGAAATAGAAACTAAAAATACAATAGAAAAAGAAATCAATGAAACTAAGAGCTGATTTTTTGGAAGGATAAAATAGACTAACTTTACTGCTGTTGCTGTTTAGTCACTAAGTTGCACCCGACTCTGAATCCCCACGAACTGTAGCCCACCATGCTCCTCTGTTCATGGGATTTCCCAGGCAAGAATACTGGAGTGGGTTGTCATTTCCTTCTCCAGGGATCTTCCCGAACCAGGGATTGAACCCACGTCTCCTGCTTGGCAAATGGATTCTTTTCCACTGAGTCACCTGGGGAAGACGAACTTTAAAATAGTATCAAAAAGAATAAAATGCTTAGGAATAAATTTAACCAAAGAGAGGAAAGATCTATATACTGAAAACCATAAGATCCTGAAGAAAGAAATAGAAGAAATGTTAATAAATGGAAAGATATTCTCTGCTCATGGACTGGAAAAATTAATGTTAACACTGTTAAAATGTCCACACAACCCAAAGTCATCTACAGATTTTGTGTACTCCCTCTCAAAATCCCAATGGCATTTTTTGAGAAAATTTTTTAAAAAGTCCCCAAATTTGTGTGAAACCACAAATGACCCTGAATATCCAAGCAATCTTGAACAACAAAAACAAAGCTGGAGACTTCATACTTCCTGAATTCAAACTACATTACAAAGCTATAGAAATCAAGTCAGTATTTTTTTGGCATACAAGCAGACTCACAGATCAATGGAACAGAATAGAAAACCCAGAAATAAACTCATGCATGTATACTCAATTTTTTACACAGAGGCCAAGAATATACAGTAGGAAAGGGCAGCCTCTGCAGTAAATTGTGTCAGGAAAATTAGATTTCCACATGTAAAAGAAACTGAACCCTATCTTATACCATACACAAAAATCAACCCAAAATGAATTAAAGACTTGAACATAAGACCTGAAATCATAACATTTCTAGAGAGAATATAAAAGTTGTAAGCTCTTTGACACTGGTCTTGGCAATGATATCTTTGGATTTGACACCAAAAGCAAAAATAAACAAGTGGCATTACATCAAACCCAAAAGCTCCTGCTCAGCAAAAGAAGCCATCAACAAAATTGAAAGGCAAGTTATGCAGTGGGAAAAAATATTTGCAAACCCCATATCTGATAAGCAGTATTAAAAATATATAAGGAACTCACAATTTCATAGCCCCAAATTAATAGATAAACAAAATAATCCAATTAAAAAAGGGAGACCCAAATAGCCATTTTTCCAAAGAAGACATCCAAATGGCCAAGAGGTACATGAAAAGGTATTCACCATCACTAATCAGCTGGGGAAATTCAAATCAAAACTAAAATGAGTTTCACATTATACCTATTAGGATGGCTACTGTGAAAAAGACAAGAAGTAGCAAATACTTGCCAGAATATAGAGAAAAGAGAACTCTTCTACATTGTTGCCAGGAATATAAACCAGTACAGCCACTATGGAGAACAGTTTCGAAGGTCCTCCCTGGTGGCTCAGATGTTAAAGAATCCGCCTGCAATGCGGGAGACTTGCATTCAATCCGTTGGTTGGGAAGATACCTGTAAGAGGGCATGGCAGCCCACTCCAGTATTCTTGCTGGAGAATCCCCATGGGCAGACATGCCTCACGGGCTTACAGTCCGTGGAGTCACAGAGTTGGACACAACTGAGCAACTAAGCACAGCACAGCATAGCACAGAACTTACCTACCATTATCCCCAAAAGATTAGACTATTATTCGGTCTTAAAAAAAAAAGGGAAATCTTGTCATTTGAATGAACCTGGAGGGCATTATTGGTGAATGAAATAACTAAGACAGAGAAAGACAAATATTGTATGGTATTATTTATAAATGGAATCTCCTGAAAGGAAAAAAGGCTGAACTCATAAGAACAGAAAGTAGTCATTGCCAGGGGTTAGGGGTTGGGGGAAATATGGAGAGGTTGATAAAATAGTACTGACATTTATAAGATGGACAAGGTCTAAGGATTTAAAGGATAACACGCTGACTACAGCAGATAACACTGTATTATGTAACTGTAACTGAAAGCTGGGGCTTCCCAGGGGGCACAGTGGTAAAGAAACGACCTGCCAATGCAGGAGATGGGAGAGATGGGAGTGAAATACCTGGGTCGGGAACATCCCCTGGGGTAGGAAATGGCAACCCGGTCCAGTATTCTTGACTGGAAAATGCCATGGACACAGGAGGCTGGCGGGTTAGAGTCCAGGGGGCCACAGAAGAGTCAGCCATGACCGAGCAACTGAACCCATAGTACATACAACGGAAAGTTGCTATGAGAGTAGAATTTAAATGTTCTCGCCAATAAAAGAGGGGAAGAGAGATGAAATCAGAGGTGATGGATGTGTTAATTAACGAAATTCATTAATTAATGTCAACTAATTCAATGGAAGGACTCCTTTGAAATATATATGTGTATCAAATGACATTGTACACTGCAAATTGTACACTTACAATTTTGTCAATTAAGCCTCAGGAAAGATGAAAGAAAAAGCTTGTAATTTACATCACTTTATGACAAGGATTAAGAAATATACCTTCAGAACTAGAATTGAATGTGCTTTTAAAATAAGTTTATTAATGGTATCATTAGGAAGCTATGATGGTATCTTGGCTTATTGGTTTCATTGTTCACTGAATTCTCTGTATATTAAATATCATATCTACAAAGGAGGGAGAGAGAGAAGATAGGTAGAGATTTCCCAAGTTCATACTTTCTATTTTATGCAAAAAATACCTAGTTCTTCAACCTTTTACCCAATCTGACAGTCTCACCCCTGGAGAAAGAGGACAAAAACTGTAAGAATCTACCGTCCTCATTTCACCTCCTACCTGTCATTACTTTTGATAAATCCCTACACAGAACAAAGTCATTAACCCTAACAAAGTTCACAGAAAAGCTAAATTGGAAATACACACAATCACAGTGATAGTTGCAGACTTCTAGATCGCTAATTTTCTATAATTATACAGAGTAGGTAAAATGATTGACTTTTCTTTCTTTTTCTTCAAGACCCCAACATCCTCACTTGACTCTGAGACGAACATCCTGTGATCAAATGAGTCATTTCAGGAGACACTGGTTTACCTTCGAACACGTTCCACCCTGTCATCGGTCCGAAGATACTTCTTGGCATTTTCTCCTTTGCCAAAGCTTGCGCAGTCTTCTGGGTTGGCAAAAACCTATTTCAAATACGAAGAAAAAAAAAACAACAAAAAACCTATTTCAAATACCAAATAACATGGGGGGTACTCTATCTGATATTCACATTTTATCAGAAGAAATACAGGCATCCAAGTTGGTCATTATGAAAAAAAAAAAAATTGGGAGCTACAGATCAAACCCAGGGGTAGGAGAAATCATGTGGATTCTCAGGTAGCTTAGTGGTAAAGAATCTGCCTGCCAACCTAGGAGACACAGAAAATGCAGGTTTGATCCCTGGGTCCAGAAGATCCCCTGGAGTAGGAAATGGCAATCCATTCCAGTATTCTTGCCTGGGAAATCCCATGGACAAAGGACTGTGACAGGCTACAGTCCATAAGGTAGCCAACAGTTGGACACAACTGAGCACATACACACAGGAGAAAGCATCTTTTCTTAATACCTGAATTTTTAATAACTGTAAAAATATCTTTAAACAGAAGCATAAATAAGAACTTAAGTAAAAACTGATATATAAAAACAGTGAAAAGGCAGCAAAACCAGAAAAAAAGCATAATTTTGAGTCCTCATTAAAATAATAAAAAGCTATTATTATGGTGAACTGGCATTTTTTAATAGCAATGTTGATGCACTTTTCCTGAAGAACATTATTTCCAACTGATTGGCTCGTATGAAAGTCATAAGTTTATTTGCCAAAGATACCAGAGAACAAGCACGCAGCATAAAAGAGTGGGGACAGGAAAAGTGTTTTGTACCTTGTTAGGATATGTGTGCCTCTTTTTCCTCTGAATTAACTAAAACTTTAGGTTGAACAATCCAGTGAAATATAAGAAGTTGAATTGCATTCCTATAAACACCAAGCTCATGTTCCAGGGCATATTTTCACATAGTCCTTCCTGTCATTATTATGCTCTTTGAAATGATTTCCCCATTCCCTGAAACTTGAAACATGCATTTAAAAATATTTATGTTCCACTATTTAATGATTTATAATAAAGAAAAACATGAACTATAAAATTAGCCTTAATTTAAGCTGAGAAATTTCATAAATATTATAGTATTTTTCTTAATATGACATGAGCGTTTATTTCAGATAAAGATGTTGAGAAGAACCGATCAGCTCTTGAGGACAGATCTGTCTGTCTGGTTCTGAAATAAATGCATGGCACATACTGGAAGTTCAATAAAGAGATCTTGAGTAAGTAAATAATGTATTACAATGGAAAGTGCTTGAAATAGGAGTTTAAACCAATCTGAATTTGAATCTCAGCCTCAGCCTTGGTTGGTATGTAACCGTAGGAAAGCTACTTAACTGCTCTGATTTTGATTTCCTCATCCATGAAATGGGAAGAGTAATGCTCATTTCACAGGATAATGCTAACAATTATGTAAAATGCTTCCCTGAGCTGACACACAAACAGTGTCACGGTGCCTTGCATAGATCACTGGCACTTCACAAATTTGAATTCCCTTCCCCTTCTCCTAAGACAAGCAATATTTCTGCTGTCCTTGATGCCACAGTATTCCTAGAGGATAGTGTGGATCTGGTAGTTGCTTGTCTTTTAGTCTCTCAGCTGTGTCTGACTCTTTTGAGACCCCATAGACCATAGTCCACCAGGCTCCTCTGTCCATAGGATTCCCCAGGCAAGAATACTGGAGTGGGTTGCCATTTCCTGCTCCAGGGGATCTTCCTGACTCAGGGATCAAATCTGCATTTCTTGTGTCTCCTGCCCTGGCAGGTGGATTCTTTATCACTGAGTCAAGACCCAGTAGGAGCAGCCACTTTATAGCCAGAGGCTCATACACCTTGCCCTGTTAGAGGTTTACCCGTGTGGATATGTGCCCCATTAAAATGCAGACATCACTGGGAAGGAATGATACCTCAAGACAGTAATGAGGAAAAACCTTAGGGAGGACTGTGACTTCTAAATAAAAGCAAGGCTCTGGAGGACAGAAACTAAGGACGGGGACCAAGAGAGAGAAATGAAGTTTTCCAGAAAGAAGTTGGTGAACAGGCACAGGAGTCAGACCAGTGAAAATCTTCTAACTCTGTAGCTTTGCTTTACCCATGTCACTGTTGTCACAAAACCTGCCCGCATACAGGTTGTGTGCTCAGTCACTCGGTCGTGTCTGACTTTTTTGCGACCCCATGGACTGTATGTAGCCTGCCACGTTCCTCTGTCCATGGGATTCTGTAGGCTAGAATACTGGAGTGGGTTGCTATTTTCTCCTCCAGGGATCTTCCCAGCCAGGGATTGAATCCATGTCTCTTGCATCCCCTGCACTGCAGACAGATCCTTTCCTACTGAGCCATCAGGGAAGCTCTTCCCTTGTATATGGGTTATGTGTTTCAAAACTTTCTACCACCTTCCCCAAGCCTCCTCTTAAAAAAAAAAAAAAATTCTTATAATGCTGGGTAGAAATACTATCCACTTAAGAAATCATAACCACACAAAATTCAAATGCCTTGTCCCAATCATAGAGACTCTACTGATAACAATAAGAACTTAATTCTGTGCCCTAAGGCATATCCCTGATCTGTAATAGAGCTGAAAACACCAGTTCACCTTCTAGAAAGTGACTATTTATTTTCTAAGCTCTAGTTAGCAAAATTAACTTCAAAATCACAGTTTCCTTGAAAAATCTGATACTTCAGAAATCTCATATGTTAATTGAACAATAAAAACAAACAAACAAAATATTTACTGATTTTTGGGAGAAACTACATATTCCATAAATATATCAGAACCACTTGAACTAAACGACTGCATCTTCATTTACAGTATTAAACAATATGCCATTAGGCTTTAAAAAAAAATAAAATAAGAAAATTGCTTTCCAGAATCCCAACTGTTAAAACAAAATACTGCCTCCCATGTCTTACCTTTCTTGTCAATCTATAGAATGCAGTTGCAGTGCTCATAAACATCATTTTTGTAAGCACAATCGTCGTGTAGGAGGCAAAGGCCATGAATACTTCATTCTCCATTAGCTGTGAAATGTTGACCATTTTTTTGATTTTGGTCTGGGATCTTGAAAAGATTTTAAACAAGATAGGAAAAAACAAACATAAATACCCCCAAATAACTTGATGGTCACTTGGTGTCCTTATACTACAGCGTTAACCATATTGTTCTAAAGATATTTTGGGTTATTTGAAGAAGAAACAATCATTTAGATTTTTTTTTTAAATAACAGTATCATTTCTTTTCTAGTTCTTTTTTTTTCCATTTTAATTATTTAAGTTACACTTTTTATATAAGTCAAGAAATATATGTAATAGTCTTTGCTCTTTTCGATGGGTTTCTTTTTTTTAATCTGTTTTTATTAGAGTATAGCTGATTTACAATGTCATATTAATTTCTAGTATACAGCAAAGTGAATCAGCTATACCTATTCATATAGCCACTCTTTTTTGGATTCCCTTACCATTTAAGTCACAACTAAGCACTGAGTTCCCTGTGCTATAGAGTAGGCTGTCATTCACTAGTTATCTATTTTATACATAGTATCAATAGTGTATATATGTCAATCCTAATCTCCCAATTCATCTCATCCCCATCCTTGTTTTTTTCTGTTCTATATCATTGAGCTTGAACATATCAACCAAGTACTGTGTGAAAATGAAAATATAGGGGTTATCACAAGCAAATCTTCACTAAAGCTAGAATAAAATCATATTGTACATCAAGATGAGCCACAAATTGGACACAAACCAGAATCCATGGATCTCTTTCAAAACATCAAACTATGTACATAGTAGTACCATTAACATTTGAGTAGAAATGCCTAAATTCTAATACACGCCCTTCTTTATAAATTCAGTTCACAGCCTTTTGTTATTTCAGTGGTAATCAAGATCTCAGACTTCAGGATTTGAATTCCAGGTACATCATTTTGTTATTGTCTTTTATTGAGAGATTTCACCTCTGTGAAACTGGATTTCTTGGTTGATAAGACAGGAATAGTTGTTGTTCAGTTACTAAGTCTTGTAGAACTCAGCAACCCCATGGACTGCAGCACGCCAGGCTTCCCTGTCCTTCACCATCTCCCGGAGTTCACGCAAACTCAGGTACATAGCATTGGTGATGCTATCCAACCATCTCACCCTCAGTCGCCCCATTTTCCTCCTGCCCTCAGTCTTTCCCAGCATCAGGGTCTTTTCCAATGAGTCGGCATCTCCCAACTTAGTGGGTTATTGGCAGGAATTAAGTGAGATAACATGTGGAACATACCTAGCACAGTGCCAGGTCCATGAAAACCCTCAATAAGGCTTATTATCTCCTTATCATGATCATCACTATCACCACGACCAGGGTCAACATTCACACCAACACAGTGAAGAGGGTGAGACAGGATAATGGAAACATCAAATAAAAGGCTTGCAGAAGTGGGGGGAGAAATAGGCATTTATGATACTTTTGAAGAAGGGACAAGGGGAGGAGGATTAGTTTTACAAAACTCTTCAGGTCACTTCACATTCTATATTTACTCCCATCAAAAAGCTGTCAAGAGTAAATGGAATGTAACTCCCTGAATCTAGAGTTGGAAGAGTAACTGGAGAAGCGCTTAGGAGGAGGAAGAAGAGGTACACAGATGACACTCAAATCCAAGTGGGTAAGAATTTAGGGAAAAGCCGAAATTCTTCACTATCTGACATTCTTTTTTAACCTCCTCTGTTCTATTATCAGCCCCACTACCTACACCTTCTCTTTCTTCCACATAAACACACATCTTTTATCATGAGTGCACATGTGCATGCATGCTAAGTCGCTTCATTCATGTCCAACTCTCTGCAACCCTATGGACTGTAGCCTGCCAGGCTCCACTGGTCATGGGATTTTCCAGGCAAGAATTCTGGAGTGGGTTGTTGTGCCCTTCTCCAGGGGATCTTCCCTACCCAGGGGTCAAACCTGCGTCTCTTACATCTCCTGCGTTAGCAGGTGGGTTCTTTACAACTAGTGCCACCTGAGAAGCACATCTTTTCTCATACCCAAGCTTAAACACCATTTTACTGGCTTAGCATGGAGTGTTGTCTCTTGTAGACATATCTGTTCCCACCTTTAAAACTCAACCCCTGCATGCAATCTATTTAGAGCACATATTCTAATCATTCTATCCATCTACCAATAATCTATAAATCTATATATCTTCTAGACTCTGCTACAGGTCATCCAGTTGTCTGTATGCTACTGCTAAATGTGACATAAGTCTATATATATATTTCTATATATATATATAATACATATATATTTTATTTTATAAGACTTGGCTATGTTATACCATGTACTTTATGTTCATTACTTTACATAATTTCTATAAGACAATAATCCTCATATCTATTCTACAGATGAAAAAAATGGAAATTACAGGTATTGAGCAGCCACACTGGGACAGGAACACAAGTCTCTGATCTCACATCTCATATACCAACCACAGTGCACTGTCTCCTTCAAGAGACTGCAAACTGCTTAATTCGGATTCAACTAACACTGACAGAATGCCTACTCTGCACCTACCCTACGCCTGCACCAGTGCCAGCACCCATTCCACCAGATATCTCCTTTCTTCTTCCAATTATGCTACAAGGTAAGTATTAGCCCCATTTTGGAAATAAAAACCCCAAAGCTTGCTAAGCAATTGCTATTTTGAAAATTCGGCTAAAAATAGCCTCCTTGGGTTCAGGCAAATAGAAATGTACAATTAACCCTTGAACAACACATATCTGAACCATGTGGATCTACTTATATTTGGATTTTTTTGATACTAAATACCAGAATGGTACACAATCAGTAGTTGGTTGAATCTGCAGATGCAGAGCCATGGATACTGAGGAACTGTGTATAAGGAGGGGGTGACTTTAAGTTATACGTGGATTCTCACCTACCCATAGGATAGGCCCCCAATTCCCATGATGTTCAAGGATCAGCTGCATTTAGTTTAAACACTCATACACACACACACACACACACACACACACACACACACACACACACACACAGTAGCAAATTAATCCACCTCCACAAGTCAGTAGTCTTGAAAGCAAGTATGATAGATTCTGCCAGCTAAAGACTGTCACTTGCCATCTGATTCTATGAGAATCTTTATCATGCCTCTGAAAGGAGTTCAGAGTTTATCAGAAAGAAGTTACCCTCTGTTCTAGGAAAACCGGCAAAACTGGCTCTCAGATAGTTAGACATTTTCTAGGAGAAATTTTTATGAGCCAAATTTCTTGCATCTTCTCATACCTGCTGCTGTTGCTAAGTCGTGTCAGTCGTGTCCTACTCTATGTGCCCCACAGACAGCAGCCCACCAAGCTCCTCCTTCCCTGGGATTCTCCAGGCAAGAACACTGGAGTGGGTTGCCATTTCCTTCTCTAATGCATGAAAGTGAAAGTGAAGTCACTCAGTCGTGTCCGACGCTTCGCGACCCCATGGACTACAGCCACCAGGCTCCTCCATCCATGGGATTTTTCCAGGCAAGAGTACTGGCGTGGGTTGCCATTTCCTTCTCCACTTCTCATACCTAGAAAAGCACTAAAATCATTAATGGAGACACCTAATCCTCATAACCAGCAGCAACCTTCTACCAAGATCTAGGTTTGACTGCACATACTCCCTTTACCAAAATCATTTATATACTGACTTCCCCATCTACCTCTTTAGAGAAGGTCCTCAGCTTTAGAGAAGCTAGCTGAGGGGCTGTCTCCTGGGCTACAGTCCTCAGTAAGCCTCAACAAAAAATGAACTCAGCTCTCACATTATGTTTTTTTCAGTCCACATTTCTCAGTGCAAGATAATATTATACTTTTAGTAACATTTTTAAAGATTTTTTTTTAATGTGGATTTTTTCCCCCAACTGTTGCTGGGCAAAGAACCAATTGCTAAAACACTGGTTCTGTTTTACCGGGCTGCTTTGTTTTTTTTGGCCACCAAGGCATGTGAGATCTTAGTGCCCCACCCTCAACAGGGATCAAAACCACACCTGCCTGCATGGGAAGGTCTCAACCTCTAGAATGCCAGGAAGCCTCTACCCCTTGCTTTTTGCAACATTTAATGTATCTACTATTGTTCTAGTATGGGGGTGGGGAGGAGTCACAAATAAACTGCATTCTTATTCACAGTGTACTTGGAGTAATTAGCTTAATAAGGAATCCCTAAATCCTATGCCTCTGGACAGACACAGGAGGGAGGTTAATTAAAAAAATAGTAGTAATAACTTAAGAAAAATTTATCAAGTAGGAGGTGCTACTATCCAACCCTAGTTTTAAAAGTCAACAGGTTTCTGTAGGTCTTCACCAATGTTCTCAGAATGAAATGCATTTAGCAGTGAAAGAAAAGTTGAGAGGATGGGTTTCTCTCAGTGAACATGGGTATTGAAAGAGTAGAGAAAAAGTAGAAGACTTTCAGACTGTTGCTGGGAAAAGAACACAAAATCTTGAGCAGTTGGGGACAAAGGTTAATGGCAGGATTTTTTTTTTTTTTCCCTCTAAATGTGAACAACGCACAAAGTGTACTTCACAGAGAGAATTTCTCAATCACCAAGAATGTGGCTTAGCTCCTCCAGTCTGTGGTTTTGGGAGATGGCCAATACTGAGCTCCTGATACCGCACTCTGTGGGCCGGCAAATTGCCTCTCAGTATGGATGTGGTCCACTCCCAGCAGATCTGAGGGTGGGATAAGCAGAGCTAAAGGTAAGACATTAAGAGATAGGAGTCATTTATAGCATGAAATTAGGTGGCGCTAATCTAGACCTTTTTGTCAAGGTTTATTTGTCAATAAGCTGCCTTGAACTTGCATCATGCCATTGCACTGCACTCCAAATAGAAGTTACTAGAAGCTTTGTTCATGAAAGATCATCAAGAGAGAGGAGAACGGTAAAGCAATAATAATAATTCAGAGGTTAAATTGTTCAGTGACTTGAGTAGTCAAGGAATGCAGTAGAAATTATCTAAGAAAAGTAAGCAGAGCAAAACATGAAACTGACGTTTATTTCTATAACTGATGAGTTATAGAAATTATTCCAGTGATGAATTCTGTTTGGACAGTGTGTTGTCCCTTTCATTGTCCAACACTGGTTGGCATAATAGAGCATATATCTACCTGTCTCACCAGCGAGGGGGACTCAGTCACCTAATGTGGAGGGGGTGCCTTTACAAAGGACAAAGACAGATTCCAGAACTAGACATAGTGGATCCAATTCTGTCATTTACCAGCTGTGATTAACTAATCTTCCCTGCAACATGAGGTTAATAAAACCTCCTACCTCACAAAACTCTTGGGAGCATTAAGCGAATAAAGCATAAAGTGGGGAGTCTGGGAAAGAGTGGATGCATGCCTATGAGTGGCTGGGTCCCTTAGCTGTTTGCCTGGAACTGTCACCGCATTGTTAATTGGCTATGCCCTAGTACAAATAAAAAGTTTAAAATTAAAAAAAAAATAAAAAAGAAAGGCAGTGGGGCCTGGTAAGTGCTAGGTAAGTATTTGGTGAATAAATAAGCTCTTACCTTGGCACTATTCTAGGCATTGAGGATACAGTTTTGGAGTTTTCAAAGGCCGTAGCATTACCAACTCAATGGACATGGGTTTGGGTAGACTCTGGGAGTTGGTGATGGACAGGGAGGCCTGGCATGCTGCAGTTCATAGGGTCGCAAAGAGCTGGACACGACTGATCAACTGAACTGAACTGAACCTTGAACATACAATGAAACTGTGACCCAGAGAAATAGAATTAGTAGTCTGACCCAAATTCACAGTGGAGGGCCCAAGACTGGAACCCAGTTTTCTCTAATATTGAACCTGTAGGCTATCTACCATCAAGGAGAAGAATTCTGGACTACCCTGGTCTTTTGGGGAATTCTTTCTGTCAAATCCCCTTCCTGTCTTATCCCCCTCACCCTCCCACCAGAATCCCATCCCCACCCCCTTATTGTCTATCAGTTTAGTGATAGATACTATTAACTGAGAAATAGCCTTCTTCTCTTTATAGGCTCTTGGCCAAAAAGAGCAAAGTTCTCTTATTTATGGTGGCTTTTCTCCATCAATATTGTGCAACACATAGAAAATGTGAGCACGCATTCCCATGGTCATGACTCTGCAATTTCAGACCTTCTTAAAGCAACAGAGCAGTGCCCGTGAGATAAAGAGAAAAGACAATTTGGTGGTCTCCTTGCTGTTTGTGAGTTCTAGAATTTACTGAATAGACTGACTGCAGACATGGCCCCCTATGCTTCAGGGCCCAGGTGTTCGGGGTGCAAGGTGGGGGTGGAAATGCTGCTCGCTATTGGAGGGAGGGGGACTATGCTCAGGAAACTATGCTGACTTCCTTTTCCAGTCTCAGCATTTAACAAACTCCACTCTCAAACAAACCCTCAGAAAAACCACCCTTGCCACAGAAAGTAATATTCAAATTTAGACCGATTTGCTCTTTGTCAAGATGGCCAAAGATGGTCAACACACACTCACAGGAGGCCTCTTACTCTGGAAACCTCAGAAAACAGCAAAACTCAATACCAGCCTAATTCCCAGAGAATGCAAAAGGTGTGAGTACGTTGGTATTCACAGCAGGCTAGGGCTCTGAGAACACTGGGCTGGCCTGGTTTAAAGCCTGTTAGCTGGGGGCCTGAACAACTTTCCAAAGGCTATTCAATAATGTTTGATGACAGCCCACGTGGCACATTTTTAGAGAGTAAACAGCAGAGGGAAAGGAGAAAATAAAAAGTGGGGTTGGGACTACCAAAAGGGCTTGTGACTATTTCAAAGAAAGCAGCAGGGAGATAGAATCTGCAGGCACCCTGGCCCCTACCACCCAAGCCCAGCAACGGAGTCACAGATGAGGCCTTAACTCCCAGGGAAGGGCTCCTCTCTCCTCTACTCCTTCCACACAGCTTCCACCTCCAGACTGCCTGCCTGCCCACCCTCCCTGCAAGAACCTTCCCAGGAGGTTTGATCCTTAGCTTTCCAGTCAACTGACTCTAACGATATCTAATTCATCTAATAGGATCTGATTCAAGTCCTCCAGCACTCTGTTCATTATTATTATTATTTTTACCTTGCTGATGTTTCTCTGGCCTGTCAAAGTGAACCAAGAAGAGCAAGTTCTATCTTTCAGGCGATGCGAAAGCCAGTTTGTCCTGGATCTCAGAGTTTCTGCAGGATTTTACCCCTTTAGGATGAACAGAAGTTGCTTAAACTCCAGCCATCCCTCGATTTCTGTTACATGAGCTCACGTTTTACTCCCCCAAAGCTCAACAGGCGCCCTTTCCAAGTGGATGCTCCCTTGGCTTGAGAATTCAAAGTAGGTAAATCACCACTTGAACACAAAAAGAGTTATTCTCTCAGGTTTTATTCCTGGAGTTTGACAGTTTATCTACGGAGTTGGGGGGTAAAGGTATGAAACACCCTTTTAAAAGTAATGGATTGAAAAGCAAACTTTTAGCAGTTACTCTGTGCAAACAAGTTTCAGATCGGCAGAGATCCCCCAAGCCTGCACCTGCCAGCCCGGCCCCCTTCCCGCCCGCCACCCTCTCTCATCTTACCCTCTGCTGACACACCCCTCCCGAGCAGATGCTGTGAATCCGGGCTGGAGAAAGACCGTGAACTGTCCCAGAAGCGGGTGGCTCGGGAGCTGTGAGACTTTCACTGCGCTGGGCTGGCGGGACACAGAGGCCACGCCCCCTCTGGTTAATTTCCTCCGCTTTTGGCTCTGGATCTCCGAAAGCACAAAGGCCGACTTCTCCAAACCCCTCCCCTAAATCGCCTGATTTTTCTCTCCCGGAGTAATCTCCGCCCACCGGTTGCGCTTTCTGAACTGTTTCTTTTCTGCGCGTGCTGAAGCTCTCAACCCAAAGGCCACTTGCCCGCTGCAGCGCCTGGGGACCTTTCAAATTTATGTAGCTGCAAACAGTTTTTAAAGGTCTCAGTGCTGAAACCACTGAAAGCTGTAGAGAAGGTTTAAATCTAGGGGGCGGGGCAAGGAAGGGACATGATTAGAAGTCGCTGATTATTCTGTTGAACTTTGCTTTCCTTGCTTTGAAAGGTTGGCCTTGACAACAATGTAACCTTTGGTGCAGATTACCTAAAAGTCCTCCAAATCCATGATCCTGGACAATTTGCTTCTCCACGCTGAACCCTTTCTGTTCAGAGTCTAAAATGGCACTAAAAGAAATTAAACTGGGTCAGTTGTTACACAATCAGCTTAGTATAGCTTTTGTAAGGACTTAAGGGGAGTGTTTAGGAAAGGTGTAGTTATTCCAGTATCAGTATCTAGGCTGCAAGGAGATCAAATCAGTCAATCCTGAAGCAGATCACAGCCCTGAATACTCATTGGAAGGACTGATGCTGAAGCTGAAGCTTTAATACTTTGGCCACCTGATGCGAAGAGCCCACTCATTAGAAAAGACCCTGATGCAGGAAAAGATTGAGGGCAAGGGTAGAAGGGGACAACACAGAGTGAGATGGCTGGATGACATAACCATCCAAAGGACTCATGACTCAAAGGACATGAGTTTGAGCTAACTCCAGGAGAGAGTGGAGGACAGAGCAGCCTGGCGTGCTGCAATCCATGGGGTCACAAAGAGTCTGACACAATTAAGCGACTGAATGACAACAACATATCGAGCCTCCTAGTCCCACAACAGTTATTTATGGATGTAACTCCTGTCAACTACGAATTGGCACTTACCATTGGCACTTATCATCCACCTCTACAAGAATTAAATATGTGATACTGCAGCTGCTGATTTTCAACACCTGCCAAGAAGAGTTCAGAGTGGAGCAGAAATGAGGCACTCTGCCTGGTTGTGGGGACAGGGCGAGGCAGGGCAGGAAGTACTGGTCGAACAGGTCTTCAGATATGTATTTTCAGAAGGTGATTTTATGAGCCCAATTCTTGTATCTTCTCATATCTAGAAAAACACAAAAATCCTTCATGGTGACATCTGCTCCTTGTGACTAAGAAAACTTCTGCAAAAAAAAAAAAAAAAAAAAACGTGATTGATTTCGTGTACTCCCACTTCACCAAAATCACGTATATATTGACCTTTCCCCCTGCCTCTTTGGAACAGTATCTTAGAGCTATCTGAGGTGCTGTTTTCCCAGGCTACAGTCCTCATTTTGCCCCAAATAAAACATAACTCACATTCTACATTTTTTTAAAGTCATCACTTCCATGGCTTTATCGAAACATGTTTAAGTATTTATGTTTTCCATCTATGTTACTTCTCACATGCTCCTACTTCTTACACGTTTACCACCTGCTGTGTGTAGCGTACTTCCTTTCTTTGACCTCATTTTGCCTCCTTTTGGCTTTAAAAGGTGCCTCCAGGACTAGCTGTCTAAGATTTGATGGACAAATCCATATTCTATCAAAAAAGGAGGTAAGATTTACCAGTTTGCTCTAGGAAGCAGAAATTAATCACAGGCCTGAGATCACTTTCTACAGAAATATGTAAGTAGAAGAACTAGAAACTCTAGCATCAGCAGACATTAGTGCTTCACTTTCCTTGTCTGAGTCTTTTTAAAAGTACATATATTTATTCTATCTCAGTGAAATATACTGGAACTTGGCTGTGACACTCACTGGAAAAAGACAGAATTGGAGATAATTCTGAATTCTTGTCAAGGGATTTTAACACTACAAGTATTTAGAAGACTCTTTTCATTTATTATGAGGTAAAAAGGCTCTAATCTTATGGATAACATTACAGAAAAAGGTACAGAGAGCTATTATTTAAATAATTTGATATGTAGAATTCCAGTTGAGCGGTTCTAACAAGTTTTTGAAATGATCACCAGACTCATCTGGTGCTCTAATTATAAAATGAATTCAAACCATTAATCAATCAGTGAATAAGTACTGAGTTCCTGCTATCAATAAACCATGTACAGTTATTGCCAGTCTGTTATATATATGACATTGCCTTTGGTACAATAATCAGCTATTGATTGTAAAGAATTGATTTAATAGATAGTTATGAAGTGAATGCAGGGCACTTGGTTTGATGCTAAGATTTGAAACTAAGATGTGTGTATTAGTTGTTCAGTCATGTCCGACTCTTTGCGAGCCCATTGACTATAGCCTGCCAGATTCCTTTGTCCATGGAATTCTCCAGGCAAGAATACCCATTCTCTTCTCCAGGGCATCTTCCCAACCCAAGCATCAACCTTGGGTCTCCTGCCTTGCAGGAAGATTCTTTACCATCTGAGCTACCAGGGAAGGCCCATGAAACTAAGATAAATAACATCAAATAATTGTGCTCCAGGAGTTTGCAATTGAGTGAAAACAGTAGCCTAAAGTAAGAAGTTGCTACTAAACCAAAGGAAGAAGAATTTCAATTTAAAAATGAGAATGATAATTGGGGTATGAACTAGAGTAGTAATAGCTTCCATTGTGGCTCAGCTGATAAAGAACCCGCCTGCAATGCAGGAGACCTGAGTTCGATCCCTGGGTTGGGAAGTTCCCCTGGAGAAGGAACAGGCTACCCACTCCAGTATTCCGGCCTGGAGAATTCCATGGACTGTATAGTCCATGGTGTCACAAAGAGTCGGACATGACTGAATGACTTTCACTCACTCACTCACTAGGGTAGTAATAGGAAAAGGTTGTGAAATAATTTACACTTCTACTCATCTCTGTTGCATGCTCTTAGATGAGTGAGGAAGAGAAAGAGTTATTTTTCATCTTGTTTTAGTTTAAGTAAGGGAAGGGTTCAAACTCTGAACCCTTTTGCTCACCACCATTTTAAGCCTATAATGAGATCTTTCAAGGAAACTCAATCCAATGTCCAGGACAAGTAATTCCACAGTAAATATTAAAACAGTTTAAAAGGTCACTGATGTGGGGTGGGGAGAGCAAAGGTCATTCAGCAAAGAGAAGCTGCTGCAACAATGAAAAGGAAGATCAAATCAGAAAGATCTGGAAGAATAAAGCATTAGAAATCTAATAGTTCTTGCCTTAAAAAAAAAAAACAGACAAATGAAAAATGTCAGAAAGTATTGCCATCACCACTAGACTAGGTTTCCCATAAATGGGAAGAAATCAGGTGCTCATCACTCCTTTTGATTGTCTAGGACCTTTGCTTATTCTCTAATCCATACAGTAGCTGCCTCTGCAAATCTGAAACTAAGGATATAGATTCTTCTTGGAGATTTCAGTAAATATATGTGAGAACATGTCTTAAGATGAACGGAAGCAAAAAGTGAAAGAAAAATAAGCAACTAAACTTATTAAGATTATTTTAGAATTATAATACACTTTTTAAAGGTATTGTGTTGTTTAATTGCTAAGTCATGTCCAACTGTTTTGAAACCCCATGGACTGTAGCGCCCCCCACCCCCACCCCGACTCCTCTGTCCCTGGCATTTCCCAAGAAGGAATACTGGAGTGAGTTACCATTTCCTTCTACAGAGGATCTTCTCTACCCAGGGATGGAACCCACATCTCCTGCATTGGCAGGCATGTTCTCTACCATTGAGCCACCAGGAAAGCCCCTTTTAAAGATATACTACATTGTTCATCTCTCCAAACAACCCTATAAGAGAGTTTTTATTTTTCCTATTTTACAGTCACTGAGGTCTAGAGGAGTTTGGAAATTGTGTTAACTTTTAAAATAAAATCTGAACCTAATACCTACTGAAGTTAAAGTAGCCACAAAAACAGAACTAAAAAATGATGAAACTCATGAAGGAAATCAAGAGAATATGGTAAAGGTTTAGGATAAACAAATGGGTCAAAACAATAGAAAGGAAACTAGAAATAGAATCACACTTAGTTGGTTAGTTGATTTTCAGGACATTGTACACTGTGTCAAGTTCTTCAGTTGAGTCTGACTGTTTGTAATCCTATGGACTTTAGCCTACCAGGCTCCTGAATCCATGGGATTCTCCAGGCGTGAATACTGGAATGGGTTGCCATACCTCCTCCAGGGGATCTGCTCAACCCAGGAATAGAACCCATGTCTCTTGAGTCTTCTGCATTGGCAGGTGGGTTCTTTACCACTAGCACTAGATTTTCAGCAAAGCTTCCAAAGCAATGCAATAGAGAAGGGAAAGTTTTCAATAAATGGAGCTGGAACAACTGGATAGCCATATAGAAAAATAGGAACTTCAACCTCCAGCTCACACTCTACATATAAAAATAATTCAAGATGGATCATAGACTTAAAAGCTAATCCTTACAAATAGCTGTGAAAAGAAGAGAAGTGAAAAGGAAAGGGGGAAAGGAAAGATATACCCATTTGAATGCAGAGTTCCAAAGAATAGAAAGGAGAGATAAGAAAGCCTTCCTCAGTGATCAATGCAAAGAAATAGAGGAAAACAATAGAATGGGAAAGACTGGAGAGCTCTTCGAGAAAATTAGAGATACCAAGGGAACATTTCATGCAAAGATGGGCACAAAAAGAACAGAAATGGTAGGAACCTAACAGAAACAGAAGATACTAAGAAGAGGTGACAAGAATACACAGAAGAACTGTACTAAAAAGATCTTCATGACCCAGATAATCACAATGGTGTGATCATTCATCCAGAGCCAGACATCCTGCAATGTGACGTCAAGTGGGCCTTAGGAAGCAGCACTGTGAACAAAGCTAGTGAAGGTAATAGAATACCAGTTGAGCTATTTCAAATCCTAAAAGATGATGCTGTGAAAGTGCTGCACTCAATATGCCAGCAGATTTGGAAAACTCAGCAGTGGCCACAGGACTAGAAAAGGTCAACTTTCATTCCAATCCCAAAGAAAGGCAATGCCAAAGAATGCTCAGACTACCACACAATTGCACTCATCTCACACGCTAGTAAAGTAATGCTCAAAATTCTCCAAGCCAGGCTTCAGCAATACGTGAACTGTGAACTTCCAGATGTTCAAGCTGGTTTTAGAAAAGGCAGAGGAACCAGAGATCAAAGTGCCAACATCTGCTGGATCATCGAAAAAGCAAGAGAGTTCCAGAAAAACATCGATTTCTGCTTTATTGACTATGCCAAAGCCTTTGACTGTGTGGATCACAATAAACTGTGGAAAATTCTGAAGGAGATGGGAATACCAGACCATCTGACCTGTCTCTTAAGAAACCTGTATGCAGGTCAGGAAGCAACAGTTAGAACTGGACATGGAACAACAGACTGGTTCCAAATAGGAAAAGGAGTACGTCAAGGCTGTATATTGTCACCCTGCTTATTTAACTTCTATGCAGAGTACATCATGAGAAACATTGGGCTGGAAGAAGCACAAGATTGCCGGGAGAAATATCAGTAACCTCAGATATGCAGATGACACCACCCTTATGGAAGAAAGTGAAGAAGAACTAAAGAGCCTCTTGATGAAAGTGAAAGAAGAGAGTGAAAATGTTGGCTTAAAGCTCAACATTCAGAAAACTAAGATCATGGCATCTGGTCCCATCACTTCATGGGAAATAGATGGGAAAACAGTGGGATAAGTGTCAGACTTTATTTTGGGGGGCTCCAAAATCACTGCAGATGGTGATTGCAGCCATGAAATTAAAAGACGCTTACTCCTTGGAAGAAAAGTTATGACCATCCTAGATAGCATATTAAAAAGCAGAGACATTACTTTGCCAACAAAGGTCCACCTAGTCAAGGCTATGATTTTTCCAGTGGTCATGTATGGATGTGAGAGATGGACTATAAGGCAAGCTGAGTGCCGATGTTTTTGAATTGTGATGTTGGAGAAGACTCTTAAGAGTCCCTTGGACTGCCAGGAGATCAACCAGTCCATCCTAAAGGAGATCAGTCCTGGATGTTCACTGGAAGAACTGAAGTTGAGGCTGAAACTCCAGTACTTTGGCCCCCTGATGCAAAGAGCTGACTCATTGGAAAAGACCCTGATTCTGAGAAAGATTGAGAACAGGAGGAGAAGGGGAAGAAAGAGGATGAGATGGCTGGATGGCATCACCAACTCAATGGACATGGGTTGGGGTGAACTCTGGGAATTGGTGATGGACAGGGAGGCCTAGTGTGTTGTGATTCATGGGGTTGCAAGAGTTGGACATGACTGAGTGACTGAATTGAACTGATACTATAAAACTTCTAGAATAAGACATAGGAAAATATCTTCATGACCTTGGAGTTGACAAAGATATGTTAGGCTAGACACAAAAAGCATTATTTGTAAGGGAAAAAAATTGATACACTGAGGTTCATCAAAATTAAGAAGTCTGCTCATCAAAAGATATCATTAAATAAATGAATAGGAGACTTCCAGTGGTTAAGGCTTCACCTTCCAATGTAGGGGGTTTGAGTTTGATCCTAGTCAGGGAGCTAAGATCCCACATGACTTGCAGTCAAAAAAGCAAGACATAAAACAGAAGCAAATTCAATTAAGACTTAAAAACATAAATGAGTAGGCAAGCCACAGTCTGGGAGACAATATTTTCAATACATTTATCTAACAAAAATTTGTATGCAAAATATATAAAGACTATCTCTAGCAGTAATTAGAAGATAAAATATATAATTAAGAACAGAAAAATTGCAAAAGTTTTGAACAGACATTTCACAAAAGAAGATATATGAATGGTTAAGAGGCATATGTAAAAGTGTCCAATGGCATTAGTCTTAAGAGATATGATGTCAAACCACAGTAAGATATTTCTTTCCAAACATTAGAATGGCAAGAATTAAAAAGACAGATAAAATAAAATACTGATGAGGGTGTGAAGCAACTAGGATTCTCACATGTTGCCTGTGAGTATAAAAACGGGGTATCCACACTAGGAAAACCATCTTGTAGGTTCCTATAAACAAAAAGATAGGCCTAGGCTATGGTCCTAATCCAGGTGGGAGACCTGGGATTGACCACTGGGTCAAGAAGATCCCTGGAGAAGGAAATGGCAGCCCACTCCAGTATTCTTGCCTGGAGAATTCCACGGACAGAGGAGCCTGGCAGGCTACAGTCCATGGGGTCACAAAGAGTTGGACATTACTGAGCAACTGACATGCACACACATGTATGTGGTTGAATTTTTGTGACTGGAGTTGGAATTCTTCCTCTGGACCTATAGTAAGACCTAATGCAACATTTCCACTCTGAGGTATTACTCAAGAGAAATGAGGACATTTAGACACAAAGGAGATTGCTTAAGAGTGTCTCCACTGCTTTATTTGTAATTGCCCCATACTGGAAAAACCCAAATGCCCATAAGCAGAAGAATGGGAAAACAAATTGTGTTACATGTGGATAAAAACCCTGTACTAAGTCACTTCAGTCCTGTCCGACCCTTTGCCACACTATGGACTGTAGCCCACCAGGCTCCTTTGTCCATGGAATTCTCCAGGCAAGAATACTGGAGTGGGCTACTGTTTCCTTCTCCAGGGGATCTTCCCAACCCAGGAATCAAACCCAAGCCTCCCACATTGCAGGCAGATTCTTAACCGTCTGAACCACCAGGGCCAATTCAAAATTTGCTAGTTCAACATTCCATGTGTGTCTTAGTAATCGCATACATACTTAGGTTAATTAAATCAAGCCCTTCAGGGTAGATGATATGTTGGCTATAGATATGAAAACAAAACCTGAATTCACAGAAGCAAAGCTGAAAATACAGTCTCAAGTTTTGAGAACAAGCAATGGGCACCACTTGCTATGTCCATAATTGCTTTTGTGTCTTTGACATCATAGAAGTTCTGTGATAACAATTACCAGGACACCCTAATAAAAGTCACCATCATTTCTTATTGTGGAAGCTCTTTTAAAATTATTAGAAGCTTCCACTGTGTTGACAGAAATCACTTGGCAAATCTTGTAGAAGCTATTTTTTTTCTGCCAAGCCCATTTAAAATTCTTCTTTTTCTCAGTTTTGATTTAGTAACTTTAGATCTCTGCATTATGTTGTGTTTCGCACAGAGCTATTGACTTCAACTAAGGAACCGTGAACAATAATTATTTTGCATGAATGAGCGCTGGTACACCATTGTCAGACAGGCACTTTACACTACCACTGGTTTCAAAATTTAGGACAGAACTGTCAAACAAGCAAATGCCTATACCAAAGACTTCTATTTTCAAGCTACAGGCATGAGTTCTATGATGTGCAATAATAGAGTGAATCTTTGCGTTCTCATGAAAGCTCCTGATTTGACAGTACTGGAAACGACAGCCTTTTCCTTTCTAGAATAGATATATCAGTGGTAGCAAGAGTACAAATTTTCAAGCAGGGCTGAAGAATGGCATGATTGCAAGAAAAGGGGGACTTCAGCACTGAGATTATTCAATGTTATTAAGAAGTATTAGTTTTATGGTGAGCAGAGGACAATTTACCCTGAACTGAGAATATCTGATTTGGTTTGCTTCAGTGGACATCTTTCTAATCATTCCAGGACACTTTTATGGACTTATCAATGTAAACCCACTAAAACTTTTTATCCTAAGAAATAATATGCCTAACTCAAATGTTTCTTGACATTTTACAAACTCCAGGAAGGTAGTAAAGAATCTGCCTGCAATGCAGGAGACCTGGGTTCAATCCCTGGGTTGATAAGATCCCCTGGAGAAGGGAATAGCAACCCATTCCAGTATTCTTACCTGGAGAATCCCATGAACAGAGGAGCCTGAGGGCCACAGTCCATGGGATTGCAAAGAGTTAGACACGACTAAGTAACTTGTCGCTTTCAAGAATTAAGCTTGTGACAGTAAGTATTCATAGACAAGGGCATACATTTTATATAAATTAACGTATTTTGAGTTGGGCCATAAAGAAGGTTGAGTGCTGAAGAATTGATGCTTTTGAACTGTGGTGTTGGTGAAGACTCTTGAAAGTCTCTTGGACTGCAAGGAGATCAACCCAGTCAATCCTAAAAGAAATCAGTCCTGAATATTCATTGGAAGGACTGATGCTAAGGCTGAAGCTCCAGTACTTTGGCCATCTGATGAAAAGAGCTGACTCATTAGAAAAGATCCTGATGCTAGGAAAGATTGAGGGCAGGAGGAGAAGGGGATGACAGAGGGTGAGATGGTTGGATGGCATCACTGACTCAATGGTCTTGAGTTTGAGTAAGCTCCAGGAGATGGTGGGTGAAGGATAGGGAAACCCGGCATGCTGCAGTCTATGGGGTTGCAAAGAGTTGGAAACAGCTGAGTGACTAAACAACAGAAACCCTTTCAGTACAGCCAGGTATGACTGATAGGAACATAAGGCGAAATAATTTTCTGTCATAAACTTGATTTTAATCCCTTTAAATTTTTATAACACCTCATTTTTTTCCTAGTGTCTTTTCTTCTACTAATAATTTGATTCTTCTTTTTCCTTTTTTTTTTTTTTTAGCACTTAAGAACATTCTTTTTTATTTATTTATTTTTTTTATTATTGTTTTTGCCATACATTGTCATGATATCACCATGGGTTTACATATGCTTCCCCTCCGGGTCCCCCCTCCCTCCTCCCTCCCCCCCGGGAAATCTCGCTGCACCAGTCCCGAGCATCAATCCTGGGCTGGCGATTGATTAGACACATGACAATTAACATGCTTCAATGCCCTTCTCCCATATCATCCCACCCTTACCCTCATCCACAAAGTCCACAAGTCTATTCTATACATCTGCGTTCCTTTTGTTGTCTCCCATGTTGGGTTCTCATTACTGTCTTTCTAAATTCCATATATATGTGTTAATATACTGTATTGTTGTTTTTGCTTCTGGCTTACTTCACTCTGGATAATGGGCTCCAGTTTCGTCCATCTGAGTAGAATTGCTTCAAATGAATTTTTTTTTAATGCTGAGTAATATTCCATTGTGTATATATACCACAGCTTTCTTATCCATTCGTCAGTTGATGGGCATCTAGGTTGCTTCCATGTCCTGGCTATTGTAAACAATGCAGCGATGAACATTGGGGTGCACGTGGCTCTTTCAATTCTGGTTTCCTCTGTGTATATGCCCAGCAGTGGGATTGCTGGGTCATATGGCAGGTCTATTTGCAGCTTTTTAAGGAACCTCCACACTGTTTTCCATAGTGGCTGTACTAGTTTGCATTCCCACCAACAGTGTAAGAGGGTTCCCTTTTCTCCACATCCTCTCCAGCATTTATTGCTTGTAGACTTTTGGATGGCAGCCATTCTGACTGGTGTAAAGTGGTACCTCATTGTAGTTTTGATTTGCATTTCTCTGATAATGAGTGATGTTGAGCATCTTTTCATGTGTTTGTTAGCCATTTTTATATCTTCCTTGGAGAAATGTCTGTTAAGTTCTTTGGCCCACTTTTTAATTGGGTTGTTTATTTTTCTAGAATGGAGCTGCAGGAGTTGTTTGTAAATTTTTGAGATTAATTGTTTGTCTGTTGCTTCATTGGCTATTATTTTCTCCCATTCTGAAGGCTGTCTTTTCACCTTGCTTATAGTTTCCTTTGTTGTGCAAAAGCTTTTAATTTTAATTAGGTCCCATTTGTTTATTCGTGTTTTTATTTCCAATATTCTGGGAGGTGGGTCATGGAGTATCCCGCTTTGGATTATAGCAGAGAGTGTTTTGCCTACGTTATCCTCTAGGAGTTTTATAGTTTCTGGTCTTATGCTTAGATCTTTGATCCATTTTGAGTTTACCTTTGTGTATGGTGTTAGAAAGTGATCTAGTTTCATTCTTTTACAAGTGGCTGTCCAGTTTTCCCAGCACCACTTGTTAAAGAGGTTGTCTTTTCTCCATTGTATATTCTTGCCTCCTTTGTCAAAGATAAGGTGTCCATAGATGCGTGGATTTATCTCTGGGCTTTCTATTCTGTTCCATTGATCTATGTTTCTGTCTTTGTGCCAGTACCATACTGTCTTAATGACTGTGGATTTGTAGTATAGCCTAAAGTCAGGTAGGTTGATTCCGCCAGTTCCATTCTTCTTTCTCAAGATTGCTTTGGCTATACGAGGTTTTTTGTATTTCCATACAAATTGAGAAATTATTTGTTCTAATTCTTTGAAGAAGACCTCTGGTAGCTTGATAGGAATTGCATTGAATCTATAGATTGCTTTAGGTAGTATACTCATTTTCACTAATTGATTCTTCCAATCCATGAGCACGGTACATTTCTCCATCTTTATTTTAATTAAATAATTTAATTGGAGATTAGTTGCTTTACAATATTGTGGTGGTTTTTGCCATACATCAACATGAATCCACCATAGATATCCATTTGTCCCCTCCCTGTTGAACTTCCCTCCCACCTCCCACCCCACCCTACCCTTCTGGGTTGTCACAGATCTCTGGGTTTGAGCTCCCAGCATCATATAGCAAATTCCCATTGGCTATCTATTTTACATATGGTAATGTAGATGTCTCAGTGTTACCCTTTCAATTTGTCCCTCCCTCTCCTTCCCCCACTCTGTCCACAAGTCTGTGCTCTGTGTCTGTGCCTCCATTGCTGCCCTGCAAACAGGTGCATCAGTACCATCTTTCTTGATTCCATATAAAGGCATTAATGTATGATATTTGTGTTTCTCTTTCTGACTTACTTCACTCTGTGTAGTAGGTTCTAGGTTCATCCACCTCATTAGGACTTACCCAAATGTGTTCCTTTTTATGGCTGAGTAATATTCCTCTATACGTTTATGGCTGAGTACAAATATTCCATTGTACTTAATATTCCATTGAGTAGTAATTTGATTCTTAAAAGAACACTTTAGAATAAGTATTACCTTCCTTACATATATTAGGAAACTGAAGAACAGAGATAAATGACCTTGAAATGACATATAGCAATTAAAAAGTAAAGGGAAAGGTGGGGACAAAACTGACTAAGATGCCACACAGATTCCTCTGTCTTATTCTTTTACATATAAGTATTTAATTTAATATTAAGATATTTGAAATAGTTCCCTTTTATTGGCCCAGATGAGTATTCAGTCTCTCCAAAATGAATTCATACTTGTATATTTAGTATTGCTGATTTATAAAGCTAGAATTTTAATTTATTAGGTTAAAAAAAGAATAGTCATGTCTTTCCACTGACCAGATTAGTCAAATCTTGTTTACAAAGTGCTCCTTTCCTAGGTGGAAAAGCAAACGGGAAGTAACAAATTGTCCAGAACAAAAAAATACCTCACCCAGCCTACAGTAGAACTGGGAGAATTATCTTAGCTTCCCTTCAGGAGACACCTTTCCAGCGGCCACAGAAATAACAGAATTTTTAGACTGGACTCTCCAATTTTAGCCCCTTTCCCCATCAGTATAGCCTACACAGCACTGTCACAACACCAGTGAAGCCATTCTTCTAGAAACTTGTGGTAGAATTTCAGCACCAATGCTTTCAACTGCTCTGTCTTGCCATTCTCATCAGTGGGATGAATCAGAGGGCAGAAAAGGTAAAGTACTCGGGAAATGGGATGTCTTATTATCTGGTTCAGTCAGCTTCCAGGACATCAAAACCTTGGCACTGATAGTGAGATCGACTGGGCATGCAACCAGTTATAATAGTACCCAAAAGAGTGCTTATGTGTAAGTCAAATTTCTTTCTGTTGAAAGAGTATGAAAGATTTGTTGCAAATTACTAAACTGAAATTCTGAAAACAGACAATACATCTTAGTACACATACAAAATTATGAAATTCAAATCAGGAAAAGTTTGCAATTTTACAATTTTCTGGCACCCTCAAAAGAAGTTGGCAAAAAATAATCTGAAAATTTTTTTTAATAATTTTTTCAAAACTGAGGGAAAACAGTTGAAAAGAAAAGACAGAAGTTTTAAATAGCTCTGTATAAGATAGAAGAGAGATAAGAAGAGACGGTTACTAGAGCAGATACCTAACAAACCAGGGCCAGGAGATCAGCAGGAGCCGCTAAGGGAAGTATTGAGAAAGAGATGAAGTGGCTGGTGAAAAAGAGGAACTTCAGAGGGAGGAGAGATACAGCTAAAGAGGATTTTCATGAGGATTTCAAGCATAGTATGTAATATAACCCTCTTCTTTTCCCATTAGTCTTCAATAAAGAATCCAACTCTCTAAAGACTTAGGGAGTTGGTTTTTCTTTAAGGACTCATGAGAGGTGCTGAGCTGGGCTCCAGCAAACAGGTTCAGAATGTAAATCCCCTTGAAGCATAGCCAAGTTTTCATCAAACAACTAATAACAATCAACTCTCAGCAAGCTCTGATCCCAGAGTCAGTTCTTCCTTGGAAAGAAACTGACAGTCACCAGATTCAATGGCTCAATAACTAGCAATAACTTGATTCAGACTGGATTTTCTGCCTACATGTTCTACTCGGTTTTTGTCCAGCAAAATTCATGCTGCATCTTGTTTTGGAAACCTTAGGGTAAAGTCTCAGTCTTCACTTGATTACTTGCTCATAGCACAGTCTATATATATGGAAGTCTGGATGTGATATCTGTGGAAATTGCTGACTAACTACAGAGAAGGATGATCTTCATGTTGCCATTTCTTTGTAAAATCAATGATGTTCTATTCTGGTACTCACATGGCTTAAGAAAGATAGGGGTGGGGTTTATACCACCTATTATGATAAAAATAGTTGCTTCTTACTTCACATGGTATCTGAGAATAGATTGTTCTACATTGACATTCAGTTCAGTTCAGTCGCTGAGACGTGTCCCCAACCTCATGGACTGCAGCATCCCAGGCTTCCCTGTCCATCACGAACTCCAGGAGTTTACTGAAACTCATGTCCACTGAGTTGGTAATGCCATCCAGCCATCTCATCCTCTGTCATCCCCTTCTCCTCTCACCTTAAATCTTCACCAGCATCACAGTCTTTTCAAATGAGCCAGCTCTTCGCATCAGGGGGCCAAAGTATTGGAGTTTCAGCTTCAACATCAATCCTTTCAATGAATATTCAGAACTGATTTCCTTTAGAATGGACTGCTTGGACCTCCTTGCAGTCCAAGGGACTCTTAAGAGTCTTCTCGAACATCACAGTTCAAACATATCAGTTTTTCAGCTCTCAGCTTTCCTTATAGTCCAACTTTCACATCCATATGTGACTACTGGAAAAACCATAGCCTTGATTAGATAGACCTTTGTTGGCAAAGTAATGTTTCTGCTTTTTAATATGCTGTCTAGGCTGGTCATAACTTTTCTTCCAAGGAGTAAGCGTCTTTTAATTTCATGGCTGCAGTCACCATCTACAGTGATTTGGGAGCCCCCCAAAATAAAGTCTGCCCCTGTTTCCATCGTTTTCACATCTATTTGCCATGAAATGATGGGACCAGATGCCATGATATTAGTTTTCTGAAGGTTGAGCTTTAAGCCCACTTTTTCACTCTCCTCTTTCACTTTCGTCAAAAGGCTCTTTAGTTCTTCACTGTTTTCTGCATACCTGAGGTTATTGATATTTCTCTCAGCATTCTTGATTTCAGCTTGTGCTCTATCTAATCCAACATTTCTCATGATATACTCTGCATATAAGTTAGATTCCCAGGGTGATAATATACAGCCTTGACGTACTCCTTTCCCTATTTGGAACCAGTCTGTTGTGCCATATCCAGTTTTTTTTTTTTTTTTTATCCTGCTTTTCTTGCCTTCTAGATGTTTTTCCACATTCTTTTTAAACTCCTTGGATTCTTTTATTTTCTTATATTCATGAGATTTTAATTTCTTTGCTTAAAGAATTGAGCCCCCATTGTTCCTTCCTTACCTTTATGCTTGACCCTAGTTACCCTAGAAAAATCTGGTACATTCTACATCCCATTGCTTCTGGGAATCTTTATGGTCCCTCTCTCAAACCTCATTACTCCATCTTGTCCACAGCTCTCTGATGTGATCCATTGCTTTAAATCTGGTTTTTGTTTTTTCATCCATATCCAGTTTTAACTGTTGCTTCCTGACCTGCATACAGGTTTTTCAGGAGGCAGGTCAGGTGGTCTGGTATTCCCATCTCTTTCAGAATTTTCCAGTTTATTGTGATCCACAAAGTCAAAAGCTTTGGTGTAGTCGATAAAGCAGAAATAGATGTTTTTCTGGAACTTTTTTGATGATCCAGCAAATGTTGGGCTTTTGATCTCTGGTTCCTCTGCCTTTTCTAAAACCAGCTTGAACATCTGGAAGTTCACGGTTCACATATTACTGAAGCCTGGATTGGAGAATTTTGAGCAAGCATGTGAGAGGAGCACAATTGTGCGGTAGTTTGAGCATTCTCTGGCATTGCCTTTCTTTGGGATTGGAAAGAAAACTGACCTTTTCAGTCTTGTGGCCACTGCCGAGTTTTCCAAATTTACTGGCATATTGAGTGCAGCACTTTCACAGCATCATCTTTTAGGATTTGAAATAGCTCAACTGGAATTCCATTACCTCCACTAGCTTTATTTGTAGTGATGGTTCCTAAGGCCCACTTGACTTCACATTTCAGGATGTCTGGCTATGAGTGAGTGATCACACCATCATGATTATCTGGGTCATGAAGATCTTTTTTGTACAGTTCTTTTTTGTATTCTTGCCACCTCTTAATATCTTCTGCTTCTGTTAGGCCCATACCATTTCTGTCCTTTATCGTGCCCATCTTTGCATGAAATGTTCCCTTGGTACCTCTAATTTTCTTGAAGAGATCTCTAGTCTTTCACATTCTATTGTTTTCCTCTATTTCTTTGCACTGATCACTGAGGATGGCTTTCTTATCTCTCCTTGCTATTCTTTGTAACTCTACATTCAAATAGGTATATCTTTCCTTTTTTCCTTTGCTTTTGGCTTTTCTTCTTTTCACAGCTATTTGTAAGGCCTCCTCTGACAGCCATTTTGCTATTTTGCATTTCTTTTCATGGGAATGGTCTTGATCCCTGTCTCCTGTACAATGTCACAAATCTTCATCCATAGTTCATCAGGCACTCTATCAGATCTAGTCCCTTAAATCTATTTCTCACTTCCACTGTATAATCGTTAGAGATTTGATTTAGGTCATACCTGAATGGTCTAGTGGTTTTTCCTTACTTTCTTCAATTTAAGTCTGAATTTGGCAATAAGGAGTTCATGATCTGAGTTACAGTCAGCTCCCAGTCTTGTTTTTGACGACAGTATAGAACTTCTCCATCTTTGGCTGCAAAGATATAATCAATCAATCAATCACCAAAATCTGGTGATGTCCATGTGTAGATTCTTCTCTTGTGCTGTTGGAAGAGGGTGTTTGCTATGACCAGTGCATTCTCTTGGCAAACCTCTATTAGCTTTTGCCCTGCTTCATTCTGTACTCCAAGGCCAAATTTTCCTGTTACTCCAGGTGTTTCTTGATTTCCCACTTTTGCATTCCAGTCCCCTGTAATGAAAAGGACATCTCTTTTGGGTGTTAGTTCTACCAGGTCTTGTAGGTCTTCATAGAACCGTTCAACTTCAGCTTCTTCAGTATTACTGGTCGGGGCATAGACTTGGATAACTATGATATTGAATGCTGCATGATGCTGGAGCAGTGAGTGGCAGCTGCTCGGCGCTGGAGCAGTGACAGGAGATACCCCATGTCCACAGTCAGGAGTGGCAACTGCACTTTGCTGGAGCAGCTATGAAGAGGTACCCCACAATGACATTGACAGGGCTCTTTGTGTCAGCTGCGAATCTTCTATCCTATGTCAGCAATGGCTTAAGAAAGTCAAAATATGTTAATAGTTTATGGGACCAGGATACAAATTATTTCTCACCGAGATATAGTTAATGTGCAATATTATATATGTTTCAGGTGTACAACATAATGACTCACATTTTAAAGGTTATATTCCATTTATAGTTATTATAAAATCTTAACTGTATTCCTTGTGCTGTCTGTATATCCTTATAGATTATTTATTTTATACATAGTAATTTCTACCTCTTAATGCCCTACCCCTATTATGCACCTCTCCTCTTCCTACTCACCACTGGCAACCACTAGTTAGTTCTCAGAGTCTGTTTCTTGTTATATTCACTAGTTTGTCTTGTTTGTTAAATTCCACATATCATATGGTATTTGTCTTTGTCTGATGCATTTCACTTAGCATAATACCCTCTGAGGCCATCCATGTAGTTGCAAATGGCAAAATTTCATTATTTTTTATGGCTGAGTAATATTTCATAGTGTATACATATATTGTATATATATTGTACATCTTTACCCATTAATTTGTTGATGGACACCTAGATTGCTTCCATATGTTGGCAATTATAAATAATGCTGCTATTTTAGCTATATAGATATAATTTGGAGATATTGAAGGTTCAGTTCCAGACTTCCACTATAAACTGAATATCACAATAAAGCAAGTCACAGGAATATTTTGGTTTCTCAGTACATGTAAAAGTTCTATTTACATTATATGTAGTCTCTTCAATGTGCAATAGCATTTTGTCTAAAAAGAATAATGTACACACCTCAAGTAAAAAGCACTTTATAGCTAAAAATTTTAACCATCATATAAGCCTTCAATGAATTGTAATCTTTTTGCTGGTGGAGGGTTTAAAATATTGTGAGAATTATCAAATTGTGACACAAAGACAGGAAATGAGTAAATGCTGATGGAAAATTGAGCTGATAGACTCGCTCAATGCAGGGTTGCCACAAATCTTTAATTTGTAAAAAGTGCAGTATTTGTGAAGCACAATAAGACGAGGCCTGCCTGTGTGTGAAATGCCAAGCCAGAGAGACTAGGGAGATAGCCTAGATGGATTTCTCACTCTGGGATTGATCAGTCAACACATGCTCCCCTCATTTCCATTTCGATAACCTCTCCTCTTATCTGATAATATCTTCTCAGTCACATCAGTCTATCTAAAACCCATTGGGCTTCTTCTCCTTTAATTCTGAAACCTCTACCCAGTTAAACATGCTCTCAGGGACTTGCCTGGTGGTCCAGTGGTTAAGACTCCACACTTGCAATGCAGGAGACATGAATTCAATCCTTGGATGAGGAGGAAGATCTGCATGCTTTGTGTTGCAGCCAAAAAATAAAATATTGCTTTGCTTTAAAGTGATCTCATTTCTGCCGAACTTTTTTTATTTAAAAAAAGGTTTATTTTTATTTTTTGGCTGTAGTGGATCTTCATTGCTGCATTTGGGCTTTCTCTAGTTGCAGTGAGTGGGGGTTACTCTTCATTGCAGTGTGCAGGCTTCTCATTGCAATGGCTTCTCTTGTTGCAGAGCACAGGCTCTAGGGCGCCTGGGTTTCAGTTGTAACTCATAGTCTCAGCAGTTACAGCTTATGGGCTCTAAACTGTGGGCTCAGTAGTTGTGGTGCTCAGGCTTAGTTGCTCCATGACATGGAGGACCTTTGATCCCTAGTCTCCCCAGACAAGGTATCAAACCTGTGTCCCCTGCATTGCAAGGCAGATTCTTAACCACTAGACTACAAGAGAAGCCTTCTGCTTAACTTTTGTAGCAGATTGTATTTATCTCTTTTATGGCATGTTTACATGCTCTTGTAATCTGGTTACTTCTGTAATATTTTAACACTCCTACTACACTATTCCTACTCACCTTAAAATGTACAGAATATAAATAAAGGTACTGAAGTTTGCTGAAAAACATTGTGATGTGGGCAGGCACACACACAAACACACACACAAAAAAACACAAGAAGAAAATAAATGAAATGGTGGTGATTATTTTCTCCAGCGTAAAGGCATCCATATGATTTCCATCATCTTCCTTATACTTCTCTTTACTATTACAATAAATGTATTATACGTAATACATCAGAACGTGTACTACTTTTTAATGTAAAATACGATTGTAAATATATTTGATCAGAAATCCAAATATCTGATTTATACCTTTGTCAAAGGTACTTTAGGCCCTTTTCTTCACAAGACACTCTTAAGTGATATCAATAAAACACAAATCACTTATCATCTAGGGTTATTTGGTGGAAGGATAAATAATTCTAGTTTATATCATAAGATCATATATCATATGTCATATTATATATCATATGTCAAAGAATGCTCAAACTACCACACAATTGCACTCATTTCACATGCTAGTAAAGTAATGCTCAAAATTCTCCAAGCCAGGCTTCAGCAATACATGAACCATGAACTTCCAGATGTTCAAGCTGATTTTAGAAAAGGCAGAGGAACCAGAGATCAAAGTGCCAACATCTGCTGGATTATTGAAAAAACAAGAGAGTTCCAGTAAAACATCTACTTCTGCTTTATTGACTATGCCAAGCCTTTGACAGTGTGGATCACTATAAACTATGGAAAATTCTGAAAGAGATGGGAATACCAGACCACCTGACCTGTCTCTTGAGAAACCTGTATGCAGGTCAGGAAGCAACAGTTAGAACTGGACATGGAACAACAGACTGGTTCCAAATAGGAAAAGGAGTACATCAAGGCTGTATATTGTCACCCTGCTTTTAAACTTATATGCAGAATACATCATGAGAAATGCTGGGCTGGAAGAAGCACAAGCTGGAATCAAGATTGCCAGGAGAAATATCAATGACCTCAGATATGCAAATGACACCATCCTTATGACAGATAGTGAAGAGGAACTAAAAAGCCTCTTGCTGAAAGTGAAAGAGGAGAGTGAAAAAGTTGGCTTAAGGCTCAACATTAGGAAAACTAAGATCATAGCATCTGGTCCCATCACTTCATGGGAAATAGATGGGAAAACAGTGGGAAAAGTGTCAGACTTTATTTTGGGGGGCTTCAAAATCACTGCAGATGGTGATTGCAGCCATGAAATCAAAAGATATCTACTCCTTGGAAGGAAAGTTATGGCCAAACTGGACAGCATATTGAAAAGCAGAGACATTACTTTGCCAACAAATGTTCGTCTAGTCAAGACTATGGTTTTTCCAGTAGTTATGTATGGTTGTGAGAGTTGGACAGTGAAAAAGGCTGAGCACTGAAGAACTGATGTTTTAGAACTGTGGTGTTAGAGAAGACTCTTGAGAGCCCCTTGGACTACAAGGAGATCCAACAAGTCCATCCTAAAGGAGATCAGTCCTGGGTGTTCATTAGAAGGACTGATGTTGAAGCTGAAACTCCAATACTTTGGCCACTTCATGCAAAGAGTTGACTCATTGGAAAAGACCCTGATGCTGGGTAGGATTGGGGGCAGGAGGAGAAGGGGAAGACAGAGGATGAGATGGCTGGATGGCATCACCAACTCTATGGACATGGGTTTGGGTGGATTCCAGGAGTTGGTGATGGACAGGGAGGCCTGGAGATCTGCAGTTCATGGGGTCACAAAGAGTCGGACACGACTGAGCAACTGAACTGAACTGAACTGAACTAGTGGCATCTGTTCAAGTGGTTTTCAAGCTATTTTTTTTTTTCAGTAGAGCTCTATTTTCAAATGAACTCTTACACAGAACCTTAATATTTAAAATAATTTTCAGCAAGGTGCAGGATTCTCAAATGGTCTAAAATCTTTAGTGATTGGAGCAAATATGAACCCTGAATCACCCCCTTGAAACCTTGAGTTCCTCTGGCTCAACCCTCTCATTTTACCAGGGAAGAACTGAGTCACAGAGAGGGTATAATGCATGTTCAAGATCACTCAGCTGGAAACTAGAACCTACATTTTCTAAGGCTAAGTTTCCAGCTCTTATGTCATGCACTCATGATTTTTGTTTGGGGTTATTTTATTTTATTTGAGGGAGATTATTTTAGAGCATTCCATTTCTCTGACCTAACTCCTGATTAAGACCTATATCTAATTTAAATCAGAGATTCCTTACCCTCTGCTTACGCCCCTAATCTCAATGCCTAAAGTCTTGGCTTCATTTCAGACTCCAAGTAAGTCTTCCTTGCCAAAAATTTCTGTCACTCTGGCTATGTCCTGACTTCCAGGGCTTGCTCTCTATGCCTGATTTATTATCAGACCATGTGCTCATCACTACGTTGCTCCTCCTTTGAGAGACTGATGATATGTTTGAACCTAAAGGTACTGACATCCTTTTTGTCTAGTATGGTCTGATTTTGCAATTGAAATCATTCCAGTCTTCATGTGCCTATCTCTAAGTTAAGGTTAAGCAATACTTCTAGATCTTTCCCTGTTCTGTTTTCTTTCTTGCCTGACCTGTAGGGCAAATCCTTGAGTGCATTCTAATTTGGTCTTCTAAGAATGAATTGGAGTGGTTCATCTCTCTTTTTCTTTCATGGACACGAGTCTACAAGGTAATCACACAAGACATGACTAAGTGCTCAGATGAGTAGAAAAGGCAATACCAGCCTTGATGGTTTTAGAAAAAGATCAATCTGGGTGAAAACAAACAGGAAAAGGCTCTTGAAGAGGACAGCACTTTTTGGTACCATCAGATAGACAGTTAGCAGGGAGACAACATGAGCAAAAGAAAAGTCTGAAATACAGTGAGTCTGACCAGGATCGAGAAAAAAAAGGAAAATGTTTGTACAAGGGACTTGTGAAAGATTATTTTTGCTGGAGCTTAAGATGAATTATTTTTTAGAGTACATTAAAGTAATTTTAATCACCAAGCCTTCAAAAAATTCTGGTTTTATTTTATTGATGTATGGCCACATCCTTCTCTTTATTTGTTGTCATTAAATGAGTCTTAGGTGAAACCATGAAGCAGGCAATAGTTCATCCGGCAGAAAAGGTCAGCCTGGCTTTTCCTTGAACCTAGAAATACACGAAAATGCCTGCAATGCTTTCTTGGATCTGTCTAATAGTCAGCTGCCAGTCTTTTTGATGGTGTGTGTGTGTGGAGGCAGGGGGATATGTTCAGTCTGTCATGTCCAACACTTTGATATTCCATGGACTATTGCCCTCGAGGCTCCTCTTTCCATGGAATTTTCTAGGCAAGAATACTGGAGTGGAGTGCCATTTCCTCCTCCAGGGGATCTTCCCAACACAGGGATTGAACTTGCATCTCTTATATCTCCTGGCAGATTCTTTACCACTACACGATCTGGGAAGCCCAATAAAACATGGTAGCTGCCTATAACCTGAAGTTGATCTCAAACCTTTGGGATCATTCCCTGCCAAACTTCTCTCTATGTATTTGTTAGAACTTTTTGTGTTGCAAAAATCAGAATGCTTAACTCAAATTCAATTAAAAAAGGTTTATCAAGTCTCATAATTCGATAGTCCACAAGTATATCTAGCTTCTAGAATGCTTGGATCAGGTTTCATAAGATAAAATTGGGATGTTTCTCTACCACTCTGCTCTGCTTCCTTGGTGTTGGCTGCACTCCAGGCACCCTCTTCCCTCATATTTGCAAGAGTCCTGTCTCTGGAAACACATTAAGTCACAGAGATAAGCTTTCGTGGCCCTAATTGGTTTTAATCAGGTTACGAATCCATCTCAGAAATAGTGTAGATGAAATACACCAAATGGTTTACACTGATGAGGTAGTTAGGTCAACTTGGAAGATGTTTTTGAATGAGATGAATTTTTAAATTGATGAACATTGAATAAGCGTATTGTCCTCCATAATATGGGTGGGCTGCATCCAATCAGTTGAAGACCTAAATAGAACCAAAAAAATCGGTCTCCCAGAGCAAGAAGGACTTTTTCACCAATTGCCTTTGGTCTTCATCTGCACCATTAGTCTCCTGGGTCTTCAAGCTGCCAGCCCACACTGAAGATTATGGACTTCCCACCTTCTATCATCACATGAACCAGGTTTTTTATAATAAGTTATGACCAACCTAGACAGCATATTGAAAAGCAGAGACATTACTTTGTCAAGAAATGTCCGTCTAGTCAAAGCTATGGCTTTTCCAGTGGTCATGTATGGATGTGAGACCATACCTGTATGGATGTGAGAACATGTATGGATATGAGATACATGAGCACTGAAGAGCTGATGCTTTTGAGCTGTGGTATTGGAGAAGACTCTTGAGAATCCCTTGGACTGCAAGGAGATCCAACCAGTCCATTCCAAAGGAAATCAGTCCTGAATATTTACTGGAAGTTAAAACTCCAATACTTTGGCCACCTAATGCAAAGAGCTGACTCATTTGAAAAGACCTTGATGCTGGGAAAGATTGAGGGCAGGAGGAGAAGGGGATGACAAAGGATGAGATGGTTGGATGGCATCACCGACTCAATGGACATGGGTTTGGGTGAACTCCAGGAGTTGGTGATAGACAGGGAGGGCTGGCGTGCTGTGGTTCATGGGGTTGCAAAGAGTCAGACATGACTGAGTGACTGAATTGATCTATCATCTATCTATCTTTCTACTTATCTACCCTACTGTGTCTTAGAGAACTCTGATTAATGCAGTCACTGAGTTGCTCATAATAAGACAATGAAGAAATGTCCACTGATACTTTGCAATTTTCTATGACCTTTTGTCTCATTTCTGATACCCAGAGACTGGCTTTGAATCTCAGTTCAACTTTTTGTTAGATATACAATCAATAAAGATACCTGACTTATCTGTTCCTCATTTCCATCTTATCCATTTCCCATTTAAAGATAATAGCTCCTACCTTGTAGTGTTGTGGTGGTGATTACAAAAATAAAGAAATATTTGTAAAATGACTTAGGGCCAAAACATAGAGAGTATTCTACTGTGTTGTTATCATCATCATCATCTCCTCCATCTCTTCTTCCTCACCATTTATTGGGTTTCCAGTTTTTCTACATTACATTGCCCAGGGCTTTCAATTGAGCATTCCTGGCCTAGTTTTTTCAGTTGCTTCTGCCTCTTCAATCATAATTTACTCATGCCAAGAAGATTTTCATCAATGTATTCTTTCTATAATTTACAAAGCTGAACAGACACCCTGCAATTGTAGATTTTGAAAGCTGGTGGAGATCGTCTAGTCCTGCAGTTTATGAAGTAGGGTGCATATAATCTTGGTATCTTGAGTCAATCCTGAGGGGAAAATGCAAAGATTTATATTTTTAGTGTACAATTTAAGAAAGCAATAAGCTCATTATTTAATGAATGGATTCACAATACTATACATATGACTTACTGTAAATACATATTCATCTATAAATGCTCCAAGATTTTTTTAAATTAATAAAATAGTATAATCAAAAAAGTTGAGAGACCAGTGATCTTACTTATTCTTGTTACTTTACCAAGGAGGCACATGACCCCAAAGAAAGGAACAACTTACCCAAGATCTCAACTGTGAGTAGAAAAATCTAGTAATCAATGGAAGAGCATGAAATGCTCAGAGCTAAATTATTTAACCCCACTGGGTCTCAGTTTCTTCATCTTTAAAGGGGAAATTAAGAACCTTAAAAAGAAAATTGTTATGAGTTTTAAATTAAATGAGAGAATATTTAAAGAGGATAGTATAGTGTTTAGACCAATTTTATGTGTGTGGACCATTTTTAAAGTGTTTGTGGAATTTGTTACAATATTGCTTCTGTTTTATGGTTTTTTTTTGGTGTTTTGGCTCCAAGATATGTGGGACCTTAGCTCACTGACCAGGGGTCAAATCTGTAACCCCTGCATTGGTAGGTGAACTCCTAACCACTGGACTGCCAGGAAGTCCCAGCTTGGTCCTATTTAAGGGCTGATTAATGTTCCTTCTCTTCCTTTTGTGTCTGTGTGTGAGTGTTAACTGCTCAGTCCTGTCTGACTCTTTGTGACTCCATGGAATGTAGCCCACCAGGCACCTCTGTCCATGGAATTCTCCAGGAAAGAGTACTGGAGTGGTTGCCATTCCCTTCTCCAGGATTTAGTGTCTAAGGAGGTCTTTCTGTTAAACAATAGTGCCTTTCAAAAAGTGGAGTAAATAGCTCTGCATTACTTAGGGCTAAGTAAAAAATGTCACTAAGTAAAATTTTTCCAATTCAAAATATTTTTAGAGGATTGAAAGACTATGATAATAATAAACCCAAGTACCACAGTAGACTGGTGGCTCAGGGATGCAGGGGGAAGGGGTTCCTTTGCTACCCACATGGGTCAACACTGTGGTTGGTACCAGGATTCTCTATTGAGGAGTTATGATCAGTACTCTGTTTGGAAAGAGAAACCAGGGACTTGTCTTAAAGTTGGTATATATAGAAACACACTGATTACCTAATGAATATTCATTTGCGATCATATTTTTAGAGGGTTGTTCTATTTTAATAGAGTTGTTTTATTGCTCACCCCAACCCCCCCCAGCCATCACCACATTGAGACCACTTATTGTCACACATGCCTGTAGTCTTAGCCTGGCAGTCCTTCCATTCCTTCTCAAAATCCTATGCAAATAAGAGTAAATCTCCTTCATACTCTTATGTGCTCTAAATAGCCACTATACTGTGCGAACTCTCCACTTTCAACTTAATAAGTCTTCCCATCCCTAAATCAAAACTAATTAGCTTTGTTTTTCAAATTGCTGACACTGGGGGTCTTCGCTATAACCAACCTGTGTGTGATTAGTGATATAACGGCTAGTGCTGAGCTTGGGCAAATATTTATAGAGTAATCATATTGGATAGGGTTGAATAACCTCTTGGATTAAGTGTGAGCTTCTGCCAGACAGTGCTGCAAAATTGTGCTAATTTTATGGTACAGCCCATTGTTCTGTCTGCTGATACAACCTCTACGACACTGATACAAATATAATCAGGAATATTAGGGCATAGTATGATTCCTTTATCGGTGCTCTTGGCAATAATGTGCCAGAAGACTCCAAATATCACTTTGCAAATATAAATTACGTGGCCGGTAAATGGAAGCTCATACAGAGAGACAATTAACTACACACCTAGCACAGAGATGAGCTTAAGGTAAGTCGTCACTGAATAAATACTTATTATATTATTAGTATATTAGATACCAGAGGAACAATTTTGCTTTTATTTACTTCCAGGAACAATGAACAAATCCTAATGAGGCAAGCCAGTTTCAGTGTTAAAGGGGGATTTCTTTTATATCAAGCTGATTGATATGAACTTCAAGTTCTCACAAAGACATAGGGAGTGAATCTGAAAATACACAGTTCATTCTTAATATGTACTCCTTAACCTGCAGTCTGAAAGGAGACTCAGACCTTGGGAAGGAAGAGTCGACGGCAGTAGTTTATAAAGGTCATGCAGTTAAGCAGTGACCAAACAGAGACTAGAAATCTCATCTTCACATACCCTGCCTCAGTGCTCTTCCAACCTGGGCATAAGGACCTAGTAAAACAATATACTGTAATATTGATGTCCAAACGACTTTAGGAAACTGTGTCATTTTCTTACCTATATTCCTTACTCATATTGTTATATAGTTTTTAGTTTAATAAAGATTATATATTTGGTATACATAGGTAATAAGACATTGAGCTTTTTTATTTGTGTAGATTAATTGCAATTGTACCATTTTAAAAATACAGCTTAGCTATCTGCCTTAGACACTCCAACCAGTTGGCTATATTTAGATGTGAGGAGGAGGCAGAGTAATTCTTAAAGAGTTCTATATTTCTTACAACTGACTTGACTGACAGTCCTTAAGTGCTATTTCTTTCAAAGCAGATATGACTCACAGCCCTTAGGTAGAGTGTGCACAGGCTGGAAATATTGATCTGTCCACATCCCAGAAACATTAAGACACAATAAAAAGAATTCTTAACTTAATTCTGAATAATGCAATAGGAAAAACATAGGAAGAGTACACAATCGACAATGGTAATGGATCTGTAATGTTTCATAATGTCAAGGATTTAATTTAAACTCCAGAGAAAGAAACTGTCTTTCCAGCCTGAACTCACCCCCTTCAGCTTAACTGTGACAGTTCTGAGAATAGGAGGTACCTAAAGAAACTTCTTTAAAGATATAAATAAATATGCATTATTTAAGTCATGGAGGACCAGGTACCCATCTTGGAAATCACTCTAAGTCAACAGTGTCAGCATTTAGAAACGAGAGCAACCAAGAGGCAGTTTGGTAATTCTTCCCTTTGGAGTTTGCTAATGTTCCCAATGGCTCCACATCAACACCGGCCAGAGGTAAATGGAGGAAGAGATGGTTGCGAAAGGCAACGGGAGAACCAGAAGTCCCAGTTGGTAGTGCTCCCTCTCTGGTGCTTCTTGAACTACTCAGAAACCTGTTTTTCTATTTGCCCCCAGCCAGCCTTCTTGCCGAAATCATTTCTGGTTCCCACAGAAGGCAGCAGAGAATAATCAATACTGCTGTGGGTTACGAAACATGAAGTTTTCTCAATCTGGGCTTCTCCCAGCCCCACAGAAGTGCCAACAGCTGGGTTCCTCCCTCCAGCAGCGGTTCAATGACAGGGTTGCAGGCTGCACTGCAATCACTACTGAAGAGTAGTAGTTTCATTTTTTTTTTCTAAAGTTAAGCTTTCTACAAATAGCTCTGTTTCCATTTAATAAATGTGTATAATGTTTTCCTAGGGCAATAGAGATTGGCTTCCACAATTGCATTATTTGGGGAGCAAATGTCAATGGATGAGAAGAAAACGGTCTAAAGGCAGAGGCAGCCCGTGAGTGTGGGAGGAAAAAGACTGACAGGTCTCTGAAGGACATCTCTTTGCCTGCTGAGATCTCCTCTTTTCTCTTTCCCTGCCCCCACCTCTGCAAATCACCACTATCCTCTCTCACCCACTCCTTTCTCAGTCTCTCGCTGGAATTTGCAACACTGGGCTTCTCCATCATCACATAGATCAGAGTTATTGCTTGGATAATTGTCCACTTAGCCTTCCTCTGTAGGCTGCAATTTGACCCATAGGGCAAAATCAGCCCAGTCCTCAGGCAAGGACTAAGTGTTCATATTTAAGAAGCTTTATCACCACCTTACATCAATTTGTTTGCTATTATGACCCTGTGACTTGTGCAGTCAAGTCTCCTCAAGGCTAGATTCTAGTTGCTGAGTCATCTTTACCACTTAGTCTTTCACCTACTTTGTACTGCATCCCTGCAGCTAGGCTCTTGGCATCCATTACTGAGTATCTGAATACGTGTCTCTTTTAGACTCTTGGTAGCTCTCTCTACAGAGTTGGGGTCTCGGTGGACCCTGTAACTATCTGCTCTGTCTCTGCTTAAGGTGACACATGAGGTTCCCTCTAACCCTCTTTCATATCATATCTGTTTTTCCACACTTGGAATCATTTCCCAATTTCAGATCCCCTTTCTGTACTCACATCCTTGCCCTCCCAAGGCTAGATCAATAACTTGATTATAATCCTATTCTAGAGACTCTGGGAGTATCTATGGACTCTTGGACCTGATCTTCTCTGGTCTGGTTCAGTTCCACAATAATATATGTAATAAGTAATAAAAAGCATGAATGCTAATAGTAACTTTTACTTTTTGAATACCTATAGAATTCTAGGCACCACAATGTTAAGCATTATTTTAATATTCCCAACTATCTGAACTTATTGAGAGCTGCTAGCCTGGTGACAGGCATAAGGACATCACCTTCCCAATTATGGAAATACTGTAATACTTTCTCATGGGTTAGTAAATACCCACGGCCTTAGTCTTCCCAGTGCTCCCCACCTGACTCTTCAACTCCCAGCCTCTCTTGCCATCAACTGCTCTCCCCATGAATGGGAACTAAAAAGTTGATGCCTGGGGATGTCTCTGATGGTCCAGTGGTTAAGACTTCATCTTCCAGTTCAGGGGGTTCAGGTTTGATCCCTACTCAGGGAACTATGATTCAACATGCCTCATGGCCAAAAACCAAAAGAGAAACAGAAACAATGTTGTAACAAATTCAGTAAAGACTTTTTAAAAAAGTCAATGCCTGGCACAGAGCTCTGGCTAGTATTGATTCTAAGTGGTGGCTGATATGCCACCAGGCTGTCAAATATTTTTAATATCAGTCTCTATTAGTATTATCCTTAATCTATTGATTAGGAAAATGATGATCAGAGAAGTTTACTTGCCAGGCCACATAATTAGGAAATGAGAAAGCAGAGACTCAAGTCCATGTCTGCTTATCTTCATAGACCATTTTCTTTCCCCTAGACCAATAGCTCATAGACAAAGAGCAATGTTTCCCAAAATTGTTTGATAGTAAAAGTAAACCTTTGTCAAAATTATAGATTCCTGGGCTCCTCTCTCTGTAGATTCTGATCCAAGTCAATCTAGTTTCTGGCTAGAATCTACATTTTTCAAGAAGGTTACTCTTACAGTTATTAGAGCTTCGGTTACAATGCACTAGAGCATTTTTTTTCCAGAACACAATCTGAGACCAACTAGAATTATGATGATATCCGAGTGTCTTAAGTGGGCAAATAAAAACTTTAACATCACTTCTTCCCTGGTGACTCAGTGGTAAAGAATCTGCCTGCAGTGCCGGAGATGTGAGTTAGATGCCTGCTGAAGGAAATGGCAACCCACCCTAGTATTCTTGCCTGGGAAATCCCATGAACAGAGGAGCCTGGCAGGCTACAGTCCATGGGGTCACAAAATTCAGATACAACAGAGTGACTAAGCCACCAATCCTGAATCACAGAAAATGTTTTTGAGCAGAACAGGGTATGTGTATCAGGAAGCGGGCTAGTCACTGCTTGTTTTAAGCAAAGTGGTACAATCCACTGTATAACAAGTGGAACTCTGCTCAATGTTATGTGGCAGCCTGGATGGGAGCAGAGTTTAGGAGAGAATGGATACATGTATATGTATGCCTGAGTCCCTTTGCTGTTTGCCTGAAACTATTACAACATTGTTAATACCCCAATACAAAACAAAAAGTTTAAAAACAAAGCAAAGAATTAAAAGAAATAAAATTTTAAAAACAAAAACTCCCCAAAATGTCATTGTTTTGCATCTCTGGAAACATCATTAGAGATAGTCTATAGTTAGAATGAAGCAAGATTACAGTTTATAGACAGGTCAAGTGAAAAAGACTTAGAGAGTTAAAACAAAAATGATTCCATGAAACCAGGAGAGGGGACATCAAGTTTACTAAGAAAAACATCTTGGTTCTAAAAGCTACCAATTTATCCCAATAGCATTCCAGAATCTGCTTTGCAGAACATCTACCTGTGAATAAAGAAGTTAGAGGAACTTAAATGCACATGGTTAACTCTGGATGTCACTGGTGTCTCTCCCCTGTGTTTTGTCATTGTTCTGCAGTCGTGTTTTTTCCAGTAATGCTTGACAATGTGGTTAGTCACATAAAGCCTTTCGAGTAGTTTCTCTCTCCTGACATCCTCTATCCCATTTCTGCTGTTAGCAAAAGCTCATCATGAAACATCAAATGATGTCCAGAAAAAAAGGCAAGGATCACACACTAGTTACACAGGGCAGGTTTAGGATGCAATTCTCTTTCTTAGGAAAAGGCTTAGAAAGAAACAGGAAGAAAAAGAGCAAAATAGACAAGCGATTGTCTCCAGCCGACTTTTATAATGGGAACTGATTCATTAAATATTTCTGAGGATGGCAGAGTCATCTAACTCAATAGAACCTCTTAGAGGCTCTTCCCTGACAAGTAAATCATCCATGAGTGGGAGAAACCTACAGCGGAGCTGAAATTTACTACCACAGGACATGGCCCAAGCTGGGTTGATTCTCTTCCAAGTGACAAATCCTGCCAAATGCTTTAACACCTGCCATCGTTATCGGCACACATACTCCCTGAGACAACTGAGAAACAGCTCATCGGATAAACCAGTAAGTAAAATAAAATGCCAAATGCGCGCTCAGCAGAGGCTGATAAAATTAAACATTGAAATAAATTTAACTGAATACTTCCAAATGGCACACCTGACAATGAGGAGAACGCACATGGGCAGAAGCCATGGAGAGAAAAACAATATTGCGCCATTTTTCTATAATTCTAGAAAGCCAAACTCGTGTATAACCGCACCCGCATCATCTACAAATAATGCGACTTTCCACCCTAGAGTGGAGAAAAAGGAAATAAAATAAAACAATAGCAACAACAAAGATCATCAAGCTTAGAATTACACGGTACAAGGGACTTGGAATAAGCAACGCTGTCTTCCCTTATTTATTTGGGTGAAGAATAAAGCTTTTCTTCGTTGACTTGTTAGGATTTTTTTTTTTTTTCCTCCAGTACTTAACACCTGTATGAAACTCCCTGACTTAAGAGGTCGGTCTTAGCTAATGAGGTGTGTCAACACGATTGGAAGCCCATTTCTAAATGAAAATTGCACTGTGCTGCGAGCACAATCCCTTCGGGTTGAAGAGAGCATTTATAAAGCAGCAGGGGTGGTAGCGGGGGCCTTCTCTGCAAGAAGGGGCTGGTGGAGTTACCGCAGCCGGGGGAGAGAGACGCTGAACGACAGCTATGGGCTAACGTGATAATTCTCCTCCAAATTAGTCGCATTTCTCCAGGTTACCTTGGTAGACAGTGAGCAAAGGCAGATATAATCCCTCTCCTAATTGTAAACCAGCACCAGCCTAATTATATTCCCATTTACCCCAGATACTCTAAAATCATAGGCTTTCTGTTTGCTAATTCCTCTTATTCATGGTTTTATGGCTCCAGAGGAGGCTTTGGGGAGAATGAATTGAAAAACAGCGCAGCCAGTTAGTTCCACATAGACATTAACTATGAAAAAGTAATGGAATGAAGGCGAAAAAGGGGGAGGGAAGGAAAAGCCTTATATTTAGTTTAGTTTGATTTCAATTAAGACTGGAGAAGGACTTGAGGCCTTGCCACACAGTCCAGGGAGTCAAGGTCATATTTCCAAGAGTACAAAGTAATGTTACAGCCATCCAGCCTGTATTTCCTATCCACTGAACAGAGCCCATCTGTGATGAACTCCACGGCCTTTATTTTAGAATGTGTTTTATCTGTATCCCCAGGTTTTATTTAAGATCTATGTAACTATGAGTGTTTTTATGTCAACTGATTAACGTTAGCCTTGGGAGGGACCCACGCACCAAAGCTCTTGGGATAATGCTGAAAATCAGACCAGGTTGAAAGCTGACAAGTAGGATAAATAGTGAGGGTCACAGTGGTAAACGAATTCATTCAAGTCTTTCAATTAATGTTACCCCCATGCTCCTTTTCCCAGTTCTCACCCCTTGTGATGTCTATGGGTCTAGTCTGTGTCAGGGGGATGATAATGTTAGAACATTATATAACTATATGCTGGGAGAAGGCAGTGTATGTGTGTGCTCACATGTGTGTCTGTGTGTGTACTAGAGAGATCAAGCTACATAATTCTTGATTGAGAACAAACTCTTTTTTAAATTTATTTCTTTTTAATTGGAGGATAATTGCTTTACAATGTTGTATTGGTTTCTGCCATACATCAGCATGAATCAGTCATAGGCACACATATGACCTCCCTCCTTGAACCGCTTTCTTACCAGCCCCGGGTTCCCAAATCTCACGCCTCTAGGTCATAACACAGCACCAGGTTGAGCTCCCCGTGTTACACTGTGATTTCCCACCAGCTATCTGTTGTACATATGGTAATGCATATATTTCCATGCTACTCTCTCAGTTTGTCCCACCCTATCCTTCCCCCTCTGTATCCATTAATCTGTTCTCTATATCTGAGTCTCTACTCCTGCCAAAGTATAGTGTGTGTTAGCTGGTCAGCTGTGTCCAACTCTTTGTGACCCAATGGACAGTTAGCCTCTGTCCATGGAATTCTCCAAGGAAGAATACTGGAGTGGGCATCTATTCCCTTTTCCAGAGGATCTTCCTAACCCAGGGGTCCAATCAGGGTCTCTCGCATTGCAGGCAGATTCTTTACCATAATGCTGTGTTTGTTTCTGCTTACAGCAAAGTTATACATGTATATATTCTTTTTCATATTCTTTTCCATTATGGTTTATTACAGAACCATATTGAATATAGTTCCCAGTTCTCCAAACCTTGCTGTTTATCCATTCTATGTATACTAGTTTGTATCTGCAAATCCCAAACTTCCAATCCATCCCTTCCATACCAGCATCCCTATTGGCAACAATAAGTCTGCCTATGATCTTGGACCTTTCTTTTCCAGGTCAGGAAACACTGAGAAATTGAATTTAAATTTGAAGGTTACTTGGTAAATACAGCTGGAGTTCTGTACCCATAGGCTCCACATCTTCAGATTCAACTAATTGCAGATTGAAAATAATTGGGAAAAAAATTCAGAAAGTTCCAAAAAGCAAAATTGGAATTTGCTGCAAACTGGCAACTATTCACAGTCTGACATTTACATTGTATTTATTACTATTTACATAGCATTTACATTGTATTAGGTTTCATAAGTAATCTAGAGATAATGTATACAGGAGGATGTGCATAGGTTATGTGTTAATATTTTTCCATTTTATATAAGGGACTTGAGCACCTGGAAACTGTTGGTACTATGGAGGAAGTCAGGAAGATCCCTTGGAGGAGGGCACTGTGACAACCTACTCCAGTATTATTGCCTGGAAAATTCCATGGACAGAGGAGCCTGGCAGGCAATAGTCCATGGGGTCACAAAGAGTTGGACACAACTGAAGCAACCTAGCACACACACACAAGGAGCTGTGAGGTTGTCCTGAAACCAATCTCCTGTGGATACCAAGGAGTTGCTGTATGGAATCAGTGAATTAAAAATTGCATAGCCCCTAGAGATGATATTCTCATCAAGCTACAAAGCCTCATGAATCATTCCTCTCCACTGAAGGGTTCTGTTTGCCAATTTTATCAGGTATTTGTGTTCTCTAGTCAAGTTACCCTCTTTCTTTGGAATGTTGTGCTTTCCCTGGAAACACAATCACTTATCCTACTTTCTTCTGATTCTATAAAAATCTTATCATCTGTATTACCAAAATGTTCCCTGTTTTTATTTAATCATCATTTTTTTTTCCTGATGACCTCTAAAATATTCTTTCAACTGACTTGTTGATTTTTAAGGTCTAGCTTAAGACTTTTCTTTCCTCACCTACCCTGCTGAATTCCAATTCAACCTGATATATGACCATCACATGTAAGGTAGAGAATTAACTGTTGAGTGGATATGAACAGTTCTGAGCTATGATCCTTGCTTGCATCATTCAGTATCCATATCATGTTGATGAGCCTGTTAGACTACCTTAGAGATTCATAGAGTGGGGGAACTATGTGGACAAGATTGTTGGATTCACATCCTCCCCTCACGTTTGCTAACTGTGTGATCTTGAGCATCAGTTTACTCAACTCCTTTGCAACTATTTCCTCATCTATAAAATATGAGTGCTAGTAACATCTTCTATTTGGTGGGGTTATAGTGAGACTTAAAGAATTAATATGCTTCCTTTTCTTAGAACAATGCCTGACAAACAAACAAAAACAATGTGTTTGCAATTATTATGCACTACTTTCTCAACTGTTAAAAGCTCCACATTTACTTCTTTTCAACTACCCGTAGGCACAGAGACATCTTGTATGTTATCATCATTGTGGGTGGTCTTCATCATCACTTCATTTTCTAGTAATGGAAACATGGATGGTCAATAATACAGCCTCGTGTTCATTTGTTCATTCATTTGCTCACTAAACAAATATTTACTGAGTACTTGTTCTATGCCAGGCTCGTTTAACATTGCAGATACAATGCTAAACAAGATAGAAATAAGGCTTCTGGCTTCATGTAGTTCTTATAGAAGATAGAGGCTTATACAAATGAAATAATAGAGAAATAAGATAATTAAAATTAAATTGTGATATAAGGGCTATAAAGAAAAAGAAAGGAGTGATCATTTGTGAACACAAATTTGTGACTTGTCATGAGCTGGGAGAGATGAGACCAGTGAAAAGGCCCCGAGTAAGAAAGCAACCAAGAAAGAAACAAAAAGGGCTTGATATTTTGAAAAACAAAATAAGATCCGTGGCTGCTTTTAATGATATGGATGTGACAGATATCTACTAATGGGAGACACTGGAAGTCATGATTAGGAGTTTGGATTTTACTGTAATCAAAACAAGGGCTTCCTTGCTGGCTCAGATGGTAAAGAATCTGCCTGCAATGCAGGAGACCCGGGTTCGATCCCTGAGTCAGGAAGATCCCCTGGAGAAGGGAATGGCTACCCACTCCAGTATTCTTGCCTGGAGAATTCCATGGACAGGGAAGCCTGGTGGGCTACAGTCCATGGGGTCACAAAGAGTCAGACACAACTGAGCAGCTAACATTAACTAACAACTAATGAACTAAAACAGGAATCAACTGAACTGTTCTCAATGCAATCTCTGTGTTAAGGGGAGAACCGATTGTAGGGGAAAAAAATGAAAATGAGCTCCATCAGGAGGTCACTGCCATTGTCAAAGGTATGTATTAATAGATGGTGAGAGATGGACAATTTAAGGTGTGTTTTGGAGGTAAGACAGACCATCCATCTCCAAGTGAATGAGCGAGACTTTAACACTGAAAAGCTACTCTCTCAGGGAGTTAAAAAGCAAGGTAGGCAAATGACACTTCCACAGAGGTGGGGGGAGGGGTCACTTGGAATCATTCAGTTTATTTAAATTATGAATAATATGAATCAAGAGAAAAAAATGTATCCCAAATCTAAATTTACTAACAATGATCATCCATTTTCTGAAAGCCCTTTTATGGACTGAATTATAAAGTAGGTAATGCTTGTCTTCGGCTTTCCAATTTGTACTTTTAAAAATATTATTAATGATTTTTGAGAGGTTAGCATAAATGAAGTGCCCTTCATTCATGTTTCCATTTAAATCATGTAACAGCCCTTTAGGTATTTATTATGATTATGCTCAATTTTATAGACATGGTGTAACTGAATCTTAGTGAAGTAATTTTTCCAAGAGCCAAAGACAACAGGTCTAAGATGAAACCCAAGTGAATGACACAAGAATCTTAATAGAACCACTATTTTACACCATTGATGGCACCACCTTTCTCTCTCTTTCTCACACACACGCAATTTTCCCTCAGAGAGAATCTATTACTTTCAGTCTCTCCAAATCCACTAATGACCTACCAAATTTTGACAGATTACATCCTTCATCTCAATAGTAGAACCACTAATTGTGAAAATCCAGCTTGAGCAAGGCAGTAAAGAGATACTTCCTGAAACAGAGCAGCCTTACTGGTACCTCTGATAGCACATCATAGCCAGCCCTGTGGATAAATGTGGCCTTAGCCAGGAAAGGATAAATGATAGATGATTTGGAAGAAATAAATGACAGGAGTGTTAAAATGTTTTAGGGCAGGGGACATTCAAATAAATGCTACTGGATGATTTATTTTCCAAAAGGTATTATATTCACTGCTGAAACACACCTCCATGTCTGCCAGAAATGTGGCCATAAAAAATCTATGTGTATAAAAAATTTACACTGTAGCAAGCTGACCTCAACCTTGCATTTACCAAAGCCACCACCTTAGTGGCAAGAATGCATTTCCAACTTTCTCCTAGACTTCACCACCTGGATGTTGCCCCCCTAGCACCTCAAGTAGGATTTATTCAAAATTCAACTCATTACCTTCTCTCCAAACATTTAATATTTGAAATCTTAGTTAACACATCGTTTCAGCAGTTGCCAATATCAACTTCAAAGGTTTTATAATTGCTTCTCTTCCTCAGCTCTTCAGTTTCAGTCCAAAGCAATAGCAAATATAGACAGTTCTTCTCCTGAACTAACTCAACCACCTACCCCTCTTTCCTTCTGCACTGTGACTCAGGTAGTTCAAGTCTTCAACATGCTTCAAGTGCAATATTTCAGGCCAGGTTGTCTAAAACATCAGAATCGAAGGCAAAGCCAAAAGTGCTTAATATTGAGGGGAGAGGTGAGGGGGAAAAACAAATTGAGACAGGGAAGAAGGAAGTACAAGATGATCTGCTTCTGAACTGTCACAGCTTCTCAAGGAAATCCCTGTGCTTCTCCATTCCACAAGACAGAATGAAAGCCCCACTAGGTAGAATCTGTGCGAGAGGATGCGGAGCAGATTTTCTTTGGATCATGTCTTCCATCTCTTATTGGTCAAAGAGATAACCAATCTCTTTTGAGCTTTAACTTTCTCCTTTGGGCTTTAACTTCCTCAACAATTCCATCTTGGTCTCAGGTCCCTCTGGACAACCACGGAAGACACTGGAGCCTCCAAGTACCCCCACTCAGGCTGGAACGAAGTGCTAGCTCTGCTCGCTAGTTGCAGTGGGTGGCATGGAGTGTGTGTGTGTGTATTCAGTTACTCGGTTGTGTCCAACTCTGTGAGACTCCATAGACTGCAACCTGCCAGGCTCTTGTGTCCGTGGGATTTCCCAGGCAAGAACACTGGAGCAGGTTGCCATTTCCTTCAGCAGGGGATCTTCCTGACTCAGGGATTAAACCTGTTGTCTCCTACGTCTCTTGCACTGGGAAGTGGGTCCTTTACCAGCGGAGCCACAAGGGAAGCCCATGCACTTATAAGTAGCATAGAGGCTGTGCCAGATCTCAGCCCTTACCTCCTCGGGAAGGTATAAACAACTGGAGGTTTGGCAGCTATAAAGCGATTTCAGAGTGTAGCGTGAAATGCTGTGAGGAGTTTCCAGGGCCAGTCTGGACAGAAAAGAAAGCAAACCACTGAGTTTGGGGTGGGGAGACAAGCTGATGTGGGGCGACACACACTGAATCTAATAAACTTTATTCAGTGGTACTCAGTTCTGCTCACAAACTCCAATAACATACCAATGTTAAGGACTTCCCTGGCAGGCCGCTGGCTAAGGCTCCATGCTCCCAATGCAGGGGGCATTGGTTCAATCCCTGGTATAGGAGCTAAGATCTCATGTGCTACATGGCATGGCCTAAAAATAAATAAAAAGACAACAAAAAACACCATGGAAAAAATAAACGGGGCAGAAAATGCGAGCAGATAATTAAATAAACATTTTTTTTAAAGTACCAATCTTAGATGTATAGAAGGTATCCTCACTTCTTCCCCAGGTGGTTTAGTTTCCAAGTCATGTTCAACTCTTGCAACCACATGGATTGTAGCCTGCAAGGTTCCTCTGTCCATGGGATTTCGCAGGTAAGAATACTGGAGTGGGTTGCCACTCCCTTCTCCAAGGGATCTTCCTGACCCAGGGATCGAGCCATGTCTCCTATATTGCAGGCAAATTCTTTATCATCTGAGCCATAAGGGAAGCTCCACTATTTCCTCAGTTGTCATTCAGTCACTTTGTGACCCCATGAACTGCAGCATGCCAGACTTCCCATTCCTTCAATATTTCCTGGAGTTTGCTCAAATTCATGTCCATTGAGTCAGTGATGCTATCTAATCATCTCATCCTCAGCCTGTCCCTTTCTCCTTTTGCCTTCAGTCTTTCCCAGCATTGGGGTCACTTCCAAAGAGTCAGCTGTTCACATCAGGTGGCCAAAGTATTGGAGCTTCAGCTTCAGCATCAGTCCTTCCAATGAATATTCAGGATGGATTTCCTTTAGGATTGATTTACATGTGGATTTTTTTTCAATAAATTCATACTACAGTACTACATAATCTGAGGTTGAGTAAATCCATCTATAAGAAGCCACAGATACCAGTGGCTCACTGTGAAGTTATACATGAATTTTAGACTGTATGGGGTCAGCACCCCTCACCCCAGTGTTGCTCAAAGGTCAGCTACATTAGTTCTTTATTACAGCTATAACAGATCATAACAATTAGTCACCTAACACAACATAAATGAACTGTCTTACAGTTTTGTAGATCAGAAATCTGCTGTGGATCTCAGTGGGCTAAGATCAAGATGTTGACAGGCATAGTGCATTCCTCTCTGGAGATGCTAGCCAGGCGGCAAAAGAGGGGCTATTTCCTTGCCTTCTCCAGTTTCTAGAGGCTGCCCCCAGTCCTTCTTTCATGGCTGCCTTGCTCCATCTTCCAAGCAGTGTCAAACTGAGTCCTTACACTGCCATACCTCTGTTTTCTTTTTTTTATTTTCAAGTCTCTCTTCTAAGGATCCTTAGCATTAACGTTGAAACTTCCCAGAAAACCCAGGAAAATCTCTCAATCCTAAGGTCATCTGATTAGCAATTGTAATCCCAATGTTAATTCTGCAATGTTAATTCCCATTTGCCATGTAACCTAGCATACTCAGGCATTTCAAGGATTAGTCTGTAAACATGTTTAGGGGAAAGGGTATCATCATTCTGCCTGTCATACTCATATCCAGAATAATGTCCTTGATTGAACCACATGAAATTGTCATTTATGTAAGGCAAAAATGGTCATTTATATATATATACATATATTTGCTTGGCCATGCTGCATGGCCTGTGGATACCAGTTCCCAATCCAGGGATTGGACCCACACCCCCTGCATTGGAAGCATGGATTCTTAACCACTGGACCACCAGAGAAGTCCCCAAATGGTCATGTATTGACAAATTCATCTGCTTCTATTATTAGTTCTGGTAAGAATGAATTAGTACTTCCTCTAAGATAGAGAATTTCAATGTCATTGTCACCATGTAGCTGAATCTTTGATCCATTTTTTGGATAGCTAGCTCTTCTATCCAAAAAATAGTGGCAGATGAGAGCTAAGTGTTAAGTCACCGTTGCTGGTGAATCGTGCACTCAACAGCACCAGTGCTCAGGTCCGGTCCTGATTGTACCGCCTCCATCCTATAATGATTCGCTGCTGTGTGCGTTTAATATGGTGATGCACGAGATCCAAAAACACTCCATTTATGAGAGGCAGCTCATATCCCATTCTCATTTGCTGTTCCACGATCAACTACTCAGTCTCCATGAGGGCTCTGAAACATCCAGGGAACTATTCTTTAAAAAGAAAGAGTGGTAGTCCAGGTAAGAATCTGCCTTCCAATGAAGAGGACACAGGTTTGATCCCTGGTCCATGAAGACCCCACATGCAGTGGAACAACAAAGTCTGTGTGCAAAAACTACTGAGCTTATACACCTAGAGTTAGTGCTCCCCAAAGAGAAGCCCAGGCACTCCAAGGAAGAGTGGCCCTTGCTTGTCACAACTGGAAAAAGCCCATGTACAGCAATGAAGACCCAGTACAGCCGTAAATAAATAAATAAAATTTAAAAAAGAGAGAGAGTGGCCTCATTTCAGAACCCTAAAGGACTGCACTGCAACCCAGCCCCTGGGAAATCCTCATTCATCATGATAGTTACCCCTAGTTGAAAACAGTGGGTCAGATGCTCTAAATGGCAGGGTGGCTTGACTGCACCCTGCACCTTGGACATGCCATGCTGGCACTGGGCCCAGATATAAACTGGCAGATTTCCAGAGTACCTTGATAAATAAGTTATATATTCTGCCTTCTAAATCCAAAAGGACCCAAGATGCAAATTACAAGGCACACCCTTCTTAGTGATAAGAGATACAAATCCTTTATTAATAGTTTTCCCAATGTGCTCCAAACCAGTAGGTCCCTAAACACTTCATTAATGTACCAAGCCCCTGGGGTTTACCTTTCTCCCTTTGTCATACAGCATGTTTTATGAAAGCATTTGGGCCACTTGCCTCCTGTTGCTCATCAGGTGTAGTTAATATGATGTCATCAACACAGATGAGTTACATGACAACCTGAAGACCATCAGGATAATCCAGATCCCTGTGTTATGACAGAAAGGAAGGGATTTGTGCAAAATGATGAAGGATATGTACTGATGGAGGTCCGAATGCATTCATCAGATCCAGAGCTGCATATCACATACCAAGGCAATGCTGATCTATCACAGTCAAGAACCTACCTGTGTAGCCTCTGCGACTGGGGCTCCACGTTCCTGGTGATTCCATCGTAATTTGTCAGGTTATTGCAGAAACTGGACAGGAGAATTGAGAAGGCAGGGATTAAGACATAATCCCCATGGTCCCTGTATGTTTCAACTCTTGAATAAAAGCACTAACTCTGCAATCCCTTCTGGGACGTAGTATTTCTTTTGATTATAAGGACTTCCTTGGCCCTTCCTATCATAATGGCCCTTACTCCACAGATCGGAGAACCACTGAGAGGGTTCTGCCAGCAGCTAAGAATATAGTATCAATTAACCTTAGAAGGGGCAGAAATAGACACAGATAGGATCCATAGACCCACAAAGCCCACTATGAAGCCAGCACTTCAGTTCTCACCTGCCTTCCATAAACCCCCATTCAAACTAAGGGCCAGAATACAATTTAACATCAGATCAGGCTTTCCTGGTGGCTCAGCAGTAAAGAATCCGCCTACCAATATAGGAGACGTGCATTTTATCCCTAGGTCAGGAAGGTCCCTTGTAGCAACCCATGCCAGTGTTCTTGCCTGGAAAATGCTATGGACAGAGGAGCTGGTGGGCTACAGTCCATGGGGTCACAAAGAGTCGGACATAACTGAGCAACTAAATAACAACAAACGTCAGGTCACAAATCTAACATCCTTGAAAACATTGTGTATTCCCCTTGCACTGTTCTCCAGTAAATGGGCATGTGATCTTTTCTGAAGGTTCAGAGAAGTATTTACCAGACAGACTCTTGGTGGTATTGTGGGGGTAGTCTTTCCTCAAAGGAATTCAGTCTGCCCTTCAATCAATGTGATCTATGTCTGTAAAAATGACTTAGATTTGGAAACTACATGCAGGCTTCAATTTTCCATTATAGCAACTAATTTCTACTTGCCAACCCTATTTTATTTTTATTTATTAATTACATAAATTGAACATCCCTTAGTTTGCTGTTCCTGTATCTTATTCTCAGGATTACCACGACCTATTGACCTTTACCACAGATTCCTGCAGATAAACAGACTTTGACTGTCACAGTTGGTTTGCTACTTTTACTTCTTATTCTGTAATTAAATTAATTTTATCTCTGATAATTAAGCACTATTACCTGGCTCCTGACATTCTATAATCCCAACATCCTTATAGATAACAGGGAGTCTAGTTTCATGGCATATTTTACTGCCAATCTCCAGCTTGCAGAGAACATCGACCAGTAAGTTTCTCCAAGATTTTGGCATCCTCTCTAATGACTTCTCTGTTATCTTAGTGAAGGGACTATCATCACTTTTACTCTTCTGCCCAGTCGCTCCCAGGGACCAAAGTCAAATTCTGGGTCTTATTTTATAGAACAATTCACCTCTCTGAGGCTTCCCTCACTTTCCTCAAAGTGCCAAGGAAATTCTGGCCTCTCCACTTCATTTACTACTGCCCGTTATCATGTCCAAGCTATGTCCAAGAACTATCCTGACAAAATCCCAGACCCAACCTCAGGCACTGACTCCTAAGTCATTGCTTTTATTTTGTTTTGGTTTGCTTTGCTTTTTTTCAAGATAAAATATTTATTTCTTTGGCTGTATAGGGTCTTACTTGCAGCACAAGGTCACTTTTCGTTGCTTCTTGTGGTATGTGGGCTTCTCTCTAGTTGTAGTGCGTAGGCTTACTTGCCCTGTGGCATGTAGGATCTTACTTTCCCAACCAGGGATTGAAACCATGTCCTCTGCATTGCAAGGCAGATTCTTAACCATTGGACCACCAGGGAAGTCCCCTGAGTCATTGTTAAGTGTCCACCATGTCCATGAATGTTTGCATATTCAGATATTTATTACATTCTTTATCTTTCAGAAATAGGACTTTTACTTCCTCACTGAGGCTGTATTGAGACTCTTTCTGGGTATTTGGTCTACCAGCATTGGAGGGGTAGTGATCACACATCCTGAGAACAAGCATAATCTCAGGTGGCAGCTTCTCAGCTGACGTCATTGAATGGTCTCTGGACAAACAGAGTCTGTTCTCCTCTAAAGAAGGAAGAAGGAAATTCTTTAGCTACCCAGAAGCATTTAGAAGAACTTTTGGCCTTAGTGTTCTCAAATTTGTCTACTTAAATATCTCAGAGGTCCACTCTTTCTCTATTAGACCTCTAACTTTGATATAGGACCCTTGATAAGACTCTTCTTTTAGTCTTCTTTGCTGCACTGATTTACAATAAGATCCTAGTCCTGATTTACAGCCCAGCCTGTCATGTGGCTACATGGGGTGAGAAGCTCCTTTAAAGCTCCTTGAATCTTTAAAATCAGTGGGTTTTAACTTGGCAAGGAGGTGCCCCAAGCATATCAAAGGTAGCTGTCCTACACTGCAATCCTTACAATTATCAATGCTCCAGTGTAACAGCCACTTCCTTTCCCAATACCTTGCCTTGCAGATGCATCCTTTTTTTCAATTAACCACAGGAGTGTCCATCACTGAGATGTTGTTGGATGCTAATGGTCCTTTTACCTTCAGACCAGTGGGCAATTCAACTTCAAAATTCCGATCTGAGATTCCCCTTTCTGGTATCACTCCTTATAGAGTTGTCTCAGCCTCTCCCAGAGATTAAGAAAGACTATACTTGCTGATGTTTCATGTTGGTGTGGGGAAGACAAGGCAGGATAGCCCTAAGAAAGTGCAGCAGGAGATGAAGCAAAGCAAAGCAAAGCAAATATAAGGTGAGTTGGTTACAATATGTGTCACCACCCACAACAAGCCACAAAAAATCTGCAACTGGATTTCCCTAGTGGTCCAGTTGTTCAGAAGCTACCTGCCAATGCAGGGGACATGAGTTTGATCCCTGCTCTGGGAGGATCCCATATGCCTTGTGGCAACTAAGCACCATGCAAAGCCAGTGCTTTAGAGCTGGGGCTCTGCAACAACAGAAGCCACTACAATGAGAAGTCCTCGCACCACAACTAGAGAGTAGCCCCTACTCACCACAACTAGAGAAAACTCACATGCAGCAACAAGATCCAGCAGTCAAAAAAAAATAATAAGTAACTAAAAAATCATAACAAAAAACCTTCTAGGACACCCAGAGAGAAATGACCATTTCCTCTTTTGTGTTTCCCAGTAACTTAACCTGAATCTTAAGACTCATATCAGTATCAGTATCAGTTCAGTTGCTCAGTCGTGTCCAACTCTTTGCGACCCCATGAATTGCAGCATGCCAGGCCTCCCTGTCCATCACCAACTCCCGGAGTCCACCCAAACCCATGGCCATCAAGTCGGTAATGCCATCCAGCCATCTCATCCCCTGTCTTCCCCTTCTCCTCCTGCCCCCAAACCTACCCAGCATCAGAGTCTTTTAAAATGAGTCAACTCTTCGCATGAGGTGGCCAAAGTATTGGAGTTTCAGCTTCAACATCAGTCCTTCCAATGAACACCCAGGACTGATCTCCTTTAGGATGAACTGGTTGGATCTCCTTGCAGTCCAAGGGACTCTCAAGAGTCTTCTCCAACACTATAGTTCAAAAGCATCAATTCTTCAGTGCTCAGCTTTCTTTAGAGTCCAACTCTCACATCCATACATGACTACTGGAAAAGCCGTAGCCTTGACTAGATGGACCTTTGTTGACAAAGTAATATCTCTGCTTTTTAATATGCTGTCCAGTTTGGCCATAACTTTCCTTCCAAGGAGTAAGCGTCTTTTAATTTCATGGCTACAATCACCATCTGTAGTGATTTTGGAGCCCCCCAAAATAAAGTCTGACACTGTTTACACTGTTTCTCCATTTATTTCCCATGAAGTGATGGGACCAGATGCCATGTTCTTAGCTTTCTGAATGTTGAGCCTTAAGCCAACTTTTTCACTCTCCTATTTCACTTTCAGCAAGAGGATCTTTAGTTCCCCTTCACCTTCTGCCATAAGGGTGGTGTCATCTGCACATCTGAGATTATCAATATTTCTTCTGGCTAACTGGATTCCAGCATGTGCTTCTTCCAGCCCAGCATTTCTCATGATGTACTCTGCATATAAGTTAAATAAGCAGGGTGACAATATACAGCCTTGACTTACTCCTTTTCCTATTTGGAACCAGTCTGTTGTTCCATGTCTAGGTCTAACTGTTGCTTCCTGACCTGCATACAGGTTTCTCAGGAGGCAGGTCAGGTGGTCTGGTATTCCCATCTCTTTCAGAATTTTCCAGAGTTTATTGTGATCCACACAGTCAAAGGCATTGGCCTGGTCAATAAAGGAGAAGTTGATATTTTTCTGGAATTCTCTTGCTTTTTTGATAATCCAGCGGATGTTGGCACTTTGATCTCTGTTTCCTCTGCCTTTTCTAAAACCAGCTTGAACATCTGGAAGTTCATGGTTCATGTATTGCTGAAGCCTGGCTTGGAGAATTTTGAGCATTACTTTTCTAGCGTGTGAAATGAGTGCAACTGTATAGTAGTTTGAGCATTCTTTGGCATTGCCTTTCTTTGGGATAGGAATGTAAACTGACCTTTTCCAGTCCTGTGGCCATTGCTGAGTTTTCCAAATTTGCTGGCATATTGAGTGCAGCACTTTCACAGCATCATCTTTAAGGATTTGAAATAGCTCAACAGGAATTCCATCGCCTCCACTAGCTTTGTTTGTAGTAATGCTTCCTAAGGCCCACTTGACTTCACCTTCCAGGATATCTGGCTCTAGCTGAGTGTGAGTGATCACACCATCATGATTATCTGAGTCGTGAAGATCTTTTTTGTAACGTTCTTCTATGTATTCTTGCCACCTCTTCTTAATATCTTCTGCTTCTGTTAGGTCCATACCATTTTTGTCCTTTATCAAGCCCATCTTGGCATGAAATGTTCCCTTGGTATCTCTAATTTTCTTTAAGAGATCTCTAGTCTTTCCCATTCTGTTGTTTTCCTGTTTTCTGTTGTTTATATAAGACTCATATAAGTGACATCTATTCAGAAAATGCAGCTGTGATGTATAAAAAGGACATAGGTATGGTGGTTTGCTGGCAATCCTGGAAATTCCTTGGTGTGTAGAGGCATCACCTCGATCTCTGCCATCTCCCCATGGAATTCTCCCTTGTGTGTGCCTGTCTTCAAATTTCCCTTTTACAAAGAAACCAATGATGCCAGGGTAAGGGCCAATCCTACTAAGTATGATGTCATCTTAACTAACTACTTCTGAAGTAATCCTATTTCCAAAGAGGGTTACATTGTTGAAATTGAAGACTGCAGCCTATGAGTTTTAGAGGACACAATTCAACCTATAACAAAATCCCAGGAAAGTTTCATACATTTTGGGGGCCTTATTCTTTTTATTAGAAAAATAAGTTTAATAATGTCATTTGCAGCAACATGGGTGGACCTAGAGATTGTCATATTGAGTAAGCTAAGTCAGACAGAGAAGGAAAAATGTCATATGATATCCCTTATATGCAGAATCTAATAAAAAGATACAAATGAACTTATTTACAAAACAAAAACAGACTCACAGAATGAATTTATGGGGCAGGGGGCAGAAAGGATAGTTAGGGAGTTTGAGATGGACATGTACACACTGCTATATTTAAAATGGATAACCAACAAGGTCTTACTGTATAGCACAGGGAACTCTGTTCGATGTTATATGGTGGCCTGGATGGAAGCTTAGTTTAAGGGAGAATAGATATTTACATATCTATGGCTGTCCACCTGAAACTCACAACATTGTTAATTGGGTATATTCCAAAATAAAATAAAAGGTTTTAAAAATAAGAAAAGAAAAACAAGAATAACAGTACAGAAATGAGGCATAAATTAAATGAAGGCCAACTGCAATATTTGAGAGCCGCTACATGGAATAGCAGAGAAAGAGAAGGGATGAAAACAAAAGGAATTTTGTCTAATTATTAGAAAAAAGCTTCTGCATCCAAACCACTTTCCATTTTAGAGTAGGACAGCCAGCAAAACAACAGCAAGGAGATACACGAAGTGTGTGTGCGCTCAGTCACTGTCATGTCCGACTCTTTGTGACCCCATGGATGGTAGCCTGCCAGCCTTCTGTGTCCATGGGATTTCCCAGGCAAGAATACTGGGGTGTGGTGCTTAAAGAGATCTTCCTGACCCAGGGATTGAATCCGTGTCTCTTGCATCTCCTGAGCACTGCCTGAGAAGCCCCTGAGATACATGAAGAGTACAGAGTAATACATTCTTTAATCATAACGAGTTTCTTTAACTAGTGAGGGGAGAAAAATAAGATCATCTATACCAATCTTTTACAAAGCAGAAATAGGGACACAGAAGTAGAGAACAAACATATGGACACCAGGGGGAAAATGGGGAGCAGGAGTAATTGGGAGACTGGGATTGACATAGTCACACTACTGATGCTATGTATAAAACAGATCACATTCTATATTTTTCATGCTTTTTTTTCATTATACAAGCACTGAATTCAAATTTCCTACCGATATCCACAGATGGTCTTCTGAACTCCTAACTAATTTCTTTTTCTGAAAGAAAGACAATATTTCTTTGTAACATTTTTATTACGCAAGTAGGGGACAAAAACCTTGAGACAAATTTGTTCTCAGAAATTGCTGGCATTGAAAATACTTTGTATTCATTCATCGAAACTGTTGGAAAAATTGTACATTGGAATCCCCAACAAAGGCATTTTGCATTATTCACAATGTTTAAATGAGGCTGTCAATCTCATCACACAGTAAATAAGGAGGTTATAATGATTTTTGCATAGTCGCAGCTACTAATGCTTTTAGCAGAGAATTTCTGATCTTGATTTAAATATTTAGAAGACCCTTAGACCGGTGCGCATGCACGCATGCACACACACACGCACAAGTCAGAGAGAATAAAAAAGAGAGAGAGTCTACCAACAGTCCTCCAGAGGATCACAACTCAACATCTCTCCACACTTCACTTCCACCTTGCGTTTTCAAGTCTCTCACTATCAACTCCATGAACCACTCAATTTTGTTCTTTATAATCATTATTTACAGCCTTATTTTATGCTAGTTGATGTAAGAGGAGTGAGAGGAAAGACCTGAAGTTGAATACAATAAGAATTTCCTGAATCCCTTATAAGCAAAGAGATTGAAAACATAAGGGTACATCATTGCGGCTTCCCAGGTGGTGCTAGTGCTTGGTAACCTGAGTGCCAATTCAGGAGACATAAGGGATGCAGGTTTGATCCCTGGGTCAGGAAAATCTCCTGAAGGAGGAAATGGCAACAGAATTCCCCACTTGGTATTCTTGCCTGTGAAAATTCCATGGACGGAGGAGCCTGGTGGGGTTGCACAGAGTCAGACATGACGAAAGCGACTTAGCACACACACACACATACATAAATAATTCTAAGACAGAAGACACCATAGAAATAAATGTCAATGTGTATTCAGATGAGGGAAAAAAAAATCCTACTGTAGATAAGAGTGAAGGAGGACCAGGCAGCATAACAGAGGAGCAGTATTTGAAAAAAGCTTTTAGCAATGAGCAATGTTTTTAGAAAAGATACTAAAACAATAAAGGAGTCAAGCTTTAAGTTGAATGTGGTTGTGGTGTAGGGAGAGTTATGTGGCTGAAATATGTTAAAATGCTGTTTTTAGAAGTCAAAATTGTATGTGGGGACCAAACTGCAGAAAATTCTGACAGTCAGAATGAGGAGTCTATTTTCTCAAACATTGGGAGATTTTTAAGAGGAAAGCAGAAATGTGTACTATTTTATAGAAGATTCCCTTGATAACTTGAGCTCAAGTTCAAAATAGGAAGAAGAGCTGGGAAGCTCTCACAATGGTGGGTACCAGCTAAGTCCTCAAACCTCCACCAGACTTCATGCCATTCAACAAATATCTCCTTTTTCCTGCATCCTTTTTTTTATCTCCTGTACATTCCTATTCAGTCAATATCCTCACTAGATCCTTTGGCCCCACTTTCTGTCCAGCCATAAGGATTCTTGCCTCTCCATCTGATTAGGCAAAGCCCAGCTCAGCAGGAAGATAGGGTCCATCTGTCTGAACTTGCACTTATTGTTACCATGATGCTTATTCCATTCTACCATCATATATATTTGCATGCCTCTCTCTTTCCCACTTGACCATGCTCTTCTGAAGGGCAATGGTAATGCTTTATCCCTAGCCAGGCACCTGGCACATACCAGCTGTCCCATAAATATAATTCCATAAATAAAATTCCTACCATTTCAACTTAGGGGGAAAGTGGTTGCTTTATTAAAAATTTTCATGACCTACAACTTAACATTCTGAATAGCATGCCAAGAGTTTCCGAGCCTATAGCCTGGGTTTTCTGGGGTATCCCCAAACAAAGATAGTTGATATAATTTTCTGAAATAATTTAATTCTTATGATAGATATCATTTCAGAGAGCCATATGTAATGCATTTTTTCAGTTTTCCATAGAGTTTATCAAGTGCAATTTTGGTCACATACAGGTGCCCAAAATCCTGAAACATTTCAGAAATTTTAATTATCAATCAACTAAATAAGTCAGTCATATTTGCAAACCATATGTCCTACTTTGGTGTCAAAAACAAGTACTATATTTATTCTATATAAATAAGAACTTAGATATCTAGTGGCATGTTTCTTTCAACATTCTTGAAATGTGAATGCAACCAATTCTAGATCTTAAGATTAGTCTAAGCCTTGTTTAAAAATCTCCCAACAAATTTAACTCCAAAACTTTGATGAGAGATAATTTTACTGAAAGTTTGCTTGAAAAACAGGATTTGTTATTTTACATATTACAGAGCAGGAGTGTCTGAAAAACGTTTTTGGTGGTACTTCTTTTTGAACCCAAAGATCCACCCCTTAAAGCAACTTCTCTCTTTTCTACCCCACCCTCAAACCTCTCATACAAGACTCAGTCATTCTGGGTTTTCTTACTCCATTCTCAGGCCATTTTTCTCAGCCTCCTAAACTGTGTTTAGAAACTTTTCCTATACTTTTCCCTCTTATTTTTTCCCTATTTTTATATCATTTTATATAATTCATAAGACAGTGCTTGTATAAAAATTCACATGAAATTGCTAGAGAGCATACCACCTCCAAAGAGGTCCTGGGTTTTTGTTACATTCGGTTTTCTAAGGATGCGCTCAATTCAATGGTAAAATGCAGACATTATGCAATATTTCACTATCTTTGGTAAAACTTTTCTCATTGCTTTGTCTCCTCACAGTATTAACTCTGATAGCCACTTTGCACAGAGTATGCTATCACTAGGATGTCAAAGAAAAACATTAAGCTTGGATCTATGAGAGCCAAGTATCTCTGAATGATATTAAGAGCCTGTTGGCCCCCCAACTCCCACTTCTTCTTTCTTTCTTTCTTTCTTTCTTTCTTTTCTTTTTTTGCCCTACAGCATGTGGGATCTTAGCTTCTTGACCAGGGATTGAACCTGTGTCCCCTACAGTAGAAGAATGTGGTCATAACCACTGGACCACCAGGGAAGTCCCACCACTTCCATCATCTATCTACATGGTGAGGCAGAGTGAGAGCTCAATGGCTTTCAATTCTAGATATTGAGACCCTCCTCCTCAGTCAGATAAGAAGCAAACATTTGGGACAAAAGTAGCTAAGATGGTAAAGACTCTACCTTCAATATGGAAGACCCAAGTTCAATCCCCGGGTCAGGAAGATAGCCTAGAGAAGGAAATGGCAACTCCAGTTGTCTGGAGAATCCCATGGACAGAGGAGCCTGGGTCACAAAGTTCATAGGGTCACAAAGAGTTGGACATGACTGAGCAACTAACACACACACACATAGATCCCATTGGTGGGTTGATGATTGCTGTTGATGGGATGCGCTCTACCACTCAAACTTAAGAAGCAAGGGAGGTTTGGAGCCAACACTGAAGGGGAAGGGGCACACTAACGCCCATGACACTGGACATGACATTATTCCCTTCAAACGTGTGTTGTCATGTAGTCACAGCCAAAATGAACTGAAGCAGTTCACTATCTTCATACCCTCTTTCAAAACTCACTAACAGGAAAACGAAGGACAGTATCACCTATTGTAATGTGCTATTTTACTCAGTATCAGAATGTAGCTGTGCTGTTTCTGGATATGAAGGGGGAAAATTCCAAATGAAAAAAACAAGTAAAAATCAAAGAATTTAGATGGGAAGGGAGAAGGGGTTTTGCTAATAGGTTTTATGGAAAACATTAAATTTTGAAAAAAAATTTAGTATTTTGTAATGCTATTGCTTCCTGTAAAAAAAAAAAAAAAAAAAAGCTGCCTCTTGAGCCCATCTGTATGGCTGGAGCGCTGAGACCACCACACAGACAGACATAGGACCTACTGGTGTTCCCAATGAGTCGGTCTAGAAAGACGAGAAACAGCTCACAGAGTGCATCCACCTCTCTTCACTGGCTGTCGTTATTATTGTTCAGCCACTCAGTTGTGTCCGACTCTTTGGGACCCTATGGACTGCAGTAAGCCAGCTTCCCTGTCCCTAACCATCTCCTGGAGTTTGCCCAAATAGAAGCTAAAATTTGAGAGAAGGAGCTCCATACAAGAAAGGTATTAAGGAAACCATCAAAACATGGTTTCCAAAAACTGAACATGCTCTAGATTACAAAGAGATGGATTTCATTCCTAGAACCTATTGATGTCTCTGTTGTGGGTAGGTGGTGGCTGTTTAATCACTAACTTATGCCTGACTCTTGCGACTTCATGGACTGTAGCCCACCAGGCTTGTCTGTCCATGGAATTCTCTGGACAAGAATATTGGAGTGGGTTGCCACTTCCGTCTCCAGAGGATTTTCCTGACCCAGGGATCAATCCCAAGTCTCCTCCATTGCAGAGACTCTTTACTGACTGAGCCACCAGGAAAGCCTGTTGTGGGTAGACAGGATGCTTTTGTAAAAATTATTAAATGATTGTGCTTCTGAAGTTGCAGGGTCACATTCCACCCTCTAGAAAGCAGAGCAATTTTCACAAGGCTTGGAATCCTCTTGGATACATCCTAGAGACCAGAACAAATTCCACGGCACTTTCCTGTCCCTCTTCTTAAGTAAAGTAACTCAGCCACTCTCAGCTTACCCAGTATTCCTCTCTGAAACCAGCTGAGCAAAAAAGGATACTTCCTCCTGGTGTGGATAGGAGTAAATATGAGAATTTCAGAGACATTATTTAATGTTTCCCTTATGATCTGTCTCCTAGAAGAACATTTAATGCATCTTTTATTTTTTATTAATTTTTATTGGTATATAGTTACTTTACAATGTTGTATTAGTTTCTGCTGTACAGTAAAGTGAATTACCTATTTATATGGCAACCCACTCCAGTATTCTTGCCTGGAAAATTCTATGAAGAGAGGAGCCTGGCGGGCTATAGTCATGGGGTTGCAAAGAGTTGGACATGACTAAAGCAGCTTAGCACACACACACACATATATCCCCTCTTTTTTGGATTTCCTTTCCATTTAGGTCACCATAGAGCACTAAGTAGAGTTTCCTTATACAGTAAATTCTCTGTTAGTTACCTGTTTTATACATAGTATCAATAGTGTGTTTGTATGTAAATCCCAGTCTCTCTATTCATCCTGCTCACCCCTCCTTCCCTCTTGGCATCCCATTTGTCCTCTACATCTGTGTCTCTGTTTCTAAAGCATCTTTTAAATTTTCCTTAGAGCTGGTCAGACACAATACTGGGCACATATAGGTAATCAACAAATATATGTTTATTGATTTCTTAAATGCACATTTCAGAAATTTTAATTATAGGCCCCTCAGAAGCATTGTAGAACACTGATCTAACAGTCACTGGACACCCACTATGTGAGGCACTGTATGGATGTCCAGGGAACTGAGGATGGAGTATGCCAGAACCCCAGAAGAAGTTCCCACAGCATCAGCCTGTTTGTCCCACTAACCAAATAAAACTCAGAAACTGACCTGAAGAGGTGATCTAAAAGTCTCTTTAGACTGATCATTTTCAAGGCTCGTTACACAATCGCGCATTAGAGTTTTCAGCTCTTTAGATCAAAAAGTCATAGACCCAGAACAAGCTAAGCACATAAGCAATATTTGGACCGCTGTAGGAAGACTCCTGCCTCTCTCAGCTCACTGACCAAACCAGACAGCCTAATGCCCATTCTCATCCCATCGCTCTGGAAAGCATCACTGTGCATTAGGACAACCTGGTGGTAACCAGCATTGTCCATTAAACCTAGATCATGTCCACTAGCAAGGAAATCATTTTTAATGAAAAGAATTCCATTTTAATGTTCTCTAATGGGCCATTTGGTAGTATACAAGAGGGTCAGAAGGGTTAATTAGGGACTATTTGAGCAAGTGTAAGTAATGTGGTTTTCCCAGGTTGTCAGCTGGGAACTCCAAATCCCCAAGCAGAATACTTAGATGCAGATATAGTATATGATTTTATATACCCATGGGATAATTTCAGTACCCCACAGCTCAATTGAAATGTCAGGTTGTGAAAATTTGCTTCAGTAAAACAAGTTTAAGTCACATCCGTCCTTCTGATTTTTATAGGATCTGAGGGGCTAAAATCCTGCTTCATTTTTTTGTTTTATTTTTTTAAATTAGCGTCATGAACTTCTGTTTTGTTTTTTCACTTTATGTACTTCAGTATAAACACTGAAAAGCAGAATCTCTTCTTTTCTACACAAGCCAGCATTCAGGACAGTAATTATCTGAATTGTTTAATTCTTGCTCCCTTCCTGTTTGCATGTAACACACTTTACCGAAATTTCCTCAGCGTGAGACCTTCCTAATAGTTTCTCTTTTTTTCAGCAATTGTGAAGGAAGCTGTCTGAGGAGAGGGAGTAATTTTGGAATTTGATAGCAAGGCCCCTGAGGATATGAAAACTCTCTCAAAATGCATTGTACAACCGCCTGAGGCAAGGAAGGTATACAAGTTCTGAACATCTGGCTTGAAACTATTATTTACATAATGGACTCATTCTTTCCCACCCTCAACATTTACCTCTGGATCCTCTGCTGTCTCCCTCAGGGAATGCTCCAGAGAGCAGCTGAGCCATCCTAAGCCAGCCTGGGCCAGCTGGTAGTGAGCCTGGCCTCCACTTCCCCCGCTTCATTCTTCAAGTTCAAGTACAAGGTTTGTTCTTATGCTTATCCTTTATGATTTTCACTTTCATTGTTTCCATCTAAGGTATTTTTTTCCGAAAGTATGCAATTTTTCTTTGAGCTACAACAAAAACTCTTTTTGTTTCTTCTTTAAACAATTCTTTACCGAGGACCTCTTTGAGTTCCTTGTGTAATTTTGAACCAGAAGGGCAACTCTAGATAGAAAAGAAGAAAGCTTAAAATTTAAGTTTATGGAAAACTTACATAAAAGAATTAAGTCAACTGAAAAACAAAGAACTAAAGCCAAAATTCTCTGCCAGATCAATTGATAAAAACTAGAGAATGCACAAACACAATGGAAAAACATGACATTTTTCTGAAGTTAAGATCTATCAACCAAAAAATAGGACTCTCCAAGATAATCTTGGATAAAAAGAGCAAGGAGTGGGAGATTTGTCCAACATTTTTATTAAAGTTCTAAGAAGACCATGTGGCATGTGAATTGGACTAGGTAAGCAGAATAATGAAAAAGAGCAAAGAGCCCTAAAATAGTCCCACACAAATAATAATGAGCAGAAATTATAATTATTCAGTCAATGGGTCTAGAAAAATTGGTTATCCACAAGGAAATTAAATGTTTGCTTTTTAACCTAGATCACACCCAGAAATCAGTTACTGGTTGTAGAATTTTTAAATATGAAAAGTGAAAACTATAGATATTATAGAATAATGTATAGAATATCTTTACAGTCTGAGAGCAGAGAATTTCTTAAACTGCATATCATATGCTTAAAGATAGGTACATCACTACATTGAAACTAAAAACTTCCATTCATTGAAAGACCACAAAGTGGGAGACTTTAGCTATATTCTTAACAAAGGATTTGTATGTAGAATCAGTTAGAAAAAGATAATACAATAGAGAAATGAGCAAAAATGTAAATGGGCATTTTTTTCAGACAAGGCAACACAAATAGCCCTAAGCATATGAGAAGATGCCTGTTCTTATTGGTAATCAAGAAAATACAAATTAAAGTCATAATGAGAAATGATAAATTAATATTATAAAAAATTAGAACAATGATATTTAAATTTTTTTTAATTAAAATTCAATCAAAACAAGGTGAAACTCTAACATACGGCGGGTTTAATTTGTTACAGCCATTTGGAAAGAAGTTTATCCAGATTGTACTAAGGAAAATAGAACATAGAGATATCCTCTGATTCAGCAATTTCATTCCTATGCTGTGGACTGAATGTTTTTGTCCCCCCTCCCAAAATGTATGTGACGAAAGCCCAACCCCTAAGATTAGGAGTTGGGAGTCTTTGAGAGATGATTCTGTTATGAGGGTGGAGCCCTCAGGGATTCAGTTCAGTCGCTCAGTCATATCCGACTCTTTGCGACCCCATGGACTGTAGCACACCATGCTTCCCTGTTCATCACCAACTCCTGAAGCTTGTTCAAACTCATGTCCATCAAGTCTGTGATACCATTTAACCTTCGCATCCTCTGTTGCCTTCTTCTCCTCCTGCTTTCAATCTTCCCCAGCATCAAGGTTTTTCAAATGAGCCAGTTCTTCGCATCATGTTGCCAAAGTATTGGAGTTTCAGCTTCAATATCAGTCCTTCCAATGAACACCCAGGACTGATCTCCTTTAGGATGGACTGGTTGGATCTCCTTGCAGTCCAAGGCACTCTCGACAGTCTTCTCTAATACCACATTTCAAAAGCATTAATTCTTAGGCACTCAGCTTTCTTTATAGTCCAACTCTCACATCCACACATGACTACTGGAAATACCATAGCTTTGACTTGATGGGCCTTTGTTGGTAAAGTAATATCTCTGTTTTTTAACATGCTGTCTAGGTTTGTCATAGCTTTTCTTCCAAGGAACAAGTGTCTTTTAATTTCATGGTTGCAGTCACCATCTGCATGATTTTGGAGTCCCCCAAAATAAAATTTCTGTTTCCATTGTTTTCCCATCTATTTACCATGAAGTAATGGGACCAGATGCTATGATCTTAGTTTTCTGAATGTTGAGTTTTAAGCTAGCTTTTTCACTTTCTTCCTTTACTTTCATCAAGAGGTTCTTTCATTCTTCTTCGCTTTCTGCCATAAGGGTGGTGTCATCTGCCTATCTGAGGTTATTGATATTTCTCCCAGCAATCTTGATTCCAGCTTGTGCTTCCTCCAGCCTGGCATTTTGCATTATGTACTCTACATATAAGTTAAATAAGCAGGGTGACAATATACAACCTTGGAGTACTTCTTTTCCTTATCCCGTCTGCCATGCAAGAACATAGAGAAAACATGGCCATCTAGGAGTGGGTCTTCATATGCCACTTCATCAGTCATCTGCTGCTGCCTTGATCTTGGGCCTCAGAACAGTGAGAAATAAATGTTTATTTACAAGGCAGTCAGTTTATTGTATTTTTGTTGTTGTTATAGTGGCCCAAACAGACTAAGACAGAAAATACCATAGACAAACTCTAACCTGTAAGGTAAGGAAAATTGTATAATATTCTTTACAGCCCCAGGAAAGAAGTGATCTTAATGTTCATCAGTAAAACCATGGATGAACCGTTGTGTGTTTACACAGTAAGACATAGGAGTGAAAGTTATGAATTACTATTATATACATCACACGAGGCCACTGGCCCAAGGCCCATGACACCTGCCCCCAGAGTACCATACATGCCCTCCAGTTTAGACTGGATTAGCAGGTATTGCACCATATTCCAGCATGCAGAAAAGGAGAAGAGGAAAAAATAAGCAATTTCCTCTAAGGAAGTGACAAAATAACACACACCCATTCTAGTCATACTACCTCGGCAAGAATTCAGTCACATGACTATATAACCACTGCAAGACCGGAAAACATAATATCAAGCTAGACAACCATGTGCCTTTCTAAACTCAGATGAAAGTTCTATTCCTAAGGTAAAGAAAGGAAGTAATGTGATATTGCAGATAGAGGTGCAGCCCCCGATATCAATGTCTACCTAATTCCATTCTCTTCACTCTCTCCCTAGAGATAATCTCTGTTGTGAATTTACTCTTTATCATCCCCATTCCTATCTGTGTATCCACAGCAATTACTAATTTTTTAATTTTTAACCCTTAGAGGCATGTTGTCCTCCTGGATATATGGCTTGAATGTTTTTTCATACACCTGTATATTTCAGAGATTTTCCCTTGTTAATATGTGTAGCTCTAGTTCACTCAGTTTACCCACTCTTCAGTGGTCATATGAATGTAATACAAGCTATTTATTTATTCTCCTGGTGGTGAAAATTAGGTTGCTTTCGATTTTTCTTTGAAGTCCAAAGCTCAAAGACTTCTTCAAAGTCCAAAGGTGTTAATGTTAGTCCAAGATGGAGATCCCCATGCCCTAAGCTATGTGCTGTGTCTGTACTATAAAAATTAAGAAGACAGAGAAGATTTCAATTTTTTATCTCCTCAAAGCATGAATCTGCACTGATTGGTTTAAATATCTGTTGTGTGTTTCAGTTACTTCCTGCTTTGAATTTTGCTCTTGAATATAAAGTTAGTAAAGGTAACACTAATGAATTAATGCTACTTGATTTTGCATATCTGGAGTAAGATCTCTTTTATATTAATGCAGATTTGTGTAAAAATAGTCGGTGCTCGCTTATAAAGAATCCACCTGCAATGCAGGAGATGCAGGAGACATCAGTTGATTCTTGGGTCAGAAAGACCCCCTTGGAGGAGGAAATGGCAACCTGTCCCAGTATTCTTGTCTGGGAAACCCCATGGATAGCAGAGCCTGGCAGGTTATAGTTCATGGGATTGTAAAGAGTCGGACACAACTGAGCAACTGAACACACACATAACCAAATCAACACTGCTCTGGCACTTCTTTTAATGGGACGAGAGCCTAGCTTTAGATACAAATAAGTTAAACATCTGCCTTTCAGAACTATTTTTTTTCAACTAGGTTTGATTTTGATCTGTCTCATAAAGAGTTGTTTTTAAAAGTTAGAAAATCTCTCAAAATATAATATACAACTTAAATGCTAAGATGAAAAAGAATTTTAAAAAATCAGAGAGCAAAAAATAGATTATTTTTACTGAATCATACCATAGCTTGAAACAATCTAGAAACACTTTTCAACATTTTCAACCTTTTTACAGCTAATCTGCTCAAGACTGCAAGCCATGCAGCACTCCATCTTCTCCCAGGTTTCCTACAGGTTTAACCAGGACTAGCAAGAAACCCACCTGGTGGTGTGAGGCAGGCACCCTCCTGCTCAACCCTCATATTGCATCTACATCCAAAGACTCTACGGCCTTTGTTATTGATACATAGGCAACAAAGGAGGATGTACAGTAGTACAAGATAAATAGGTTTGGGACCTCAAAAGTTAGCCTGGACGAAGATGGAAGCTTGGGAGACTGAATCTATTCAAATGACATAAAGCTTCTTTCAGTTTTTGCTCAACACTCCTGCCCACCCTCAGCATACACACAAATACACACATCATACTTTGCTTGCTCTAAGTTCATTAATAATATTAATCAATTGATTGTAAACAAGGGAGAGAAAAAGTGTTTCCAGAATATGAATAAATTTTGGGATTTACCTGGTGGTTCCAGTAGTTAATAATCCATCTGCCAATGGAGGGGACACAGGTTTGACCCCTGGTCTGGAAATATCCCACATACTGTGGAACAACTAAGCCCACACACCACAACTACTGAGCCTGCACGCCTAGAACCTGTGTTTCGCAGCAAAAGAATATACCGCAATGAGAAGCCCACACACCACAACTAGAGAGTAGCCCCCACTTGTCACAACTAGAGAAAGCCCATATAGAGCAATGAAGACCCAGCACAGCTAAAAGTAAAGAGATAAATGTTTAAAAAAAGAAAGAAAGAACTTCTTAGTATGATATATTTACTTAATATTGACACAAATAGGCAAGACTGAGGTGTCCCAAATAATATTTGAGGATATAGAAAGATGCTTTGGGAAAAAAAAAAAGTTTAAAGTGTTTTATAGGTCAAGAAAGAGCTATTAAAGGATGTGACCTATCACTAAGTGGATAAAAATATTAGCGGTGGCAGTAGTATCTTGAACTTATATGGAATTTTTTATTCAATGTCTTTTGGCACTTTATTAATAATTAAATATAAAGTACACCTTGATTTCCTATCTCCACAAAAATGCACATTAAGTTCATACCAGATATGTACCTATGTTTTCCAACACACCTTCATTGATTTATGTAGCAGAATAGTCTTAGAAAAAGAGGAGGGGAATTTCACTGAGTGTCTACCATATGCCAACATATATTACATACATTATTTCATTTCATCCCCACAGCAATTATGAGTATCATATTCCTATGCTTAATTTATAAATGAGAAATCAGAGATTTAGAAAGGCAAATAACTTTTTAAATATTTCACAGCTAGAAGGTAGAAGAATCAGCATTTGAATGGAAGTCCATCTGGCTTCAGATTTCAACAAGCTTTCTTCCCCTATTAAAAATCCTTCCTAATGAATGCAGTATGCATTTGTGAAGAGGTAGAATGAGAGAAATTTCCCCTATGTCCACTTACTGTGCTGCTGCTGCTGCTAAGTCGCTTCAGTCGTGTCCGACTCTGTGCGACCCCATAGATGGCAGTCCACTAGGCTCCCCCGTCCCTGGGATTCTCCAGGTAATAATACTGGAGTGGGTTGCCATTTCCTTCTTCAATGCATGAAAGTGAAAAGTGAAAGTGAAGTCACTCAGTCATGTCCAACTCTTAGTGGACCCATGGGCTGCAGCCCACCAGGCTCCTCCGTCCATGGGATTTTCCAGGCAAGAGTACTGGAGTGGGGTGCCATTGCCTTCTCTGCCGCTTACTGTAGAGAAGCAAAATTTGCCACTCCAAATTGCATAGCTCTGGCATAAGGAATAATTTTAATTTGATTATTTTTAAGACCCAAAAGACTCAAGAACTGTTGATCTACCCCTAAGTGCCTAAAAGAATGCAGAGGACATGTTCCAGGAAGGGAGTGTCTGCTTAGATCAATAAAATATGAACTCATTTGTTTATCAAATGCTTACTTTTCCAAATCCATGTCAATTGCCTTCCTCCTCTTTGAAATCCCACTACTCCCAACTTCTTCTTTTGTCTTTAACTGAAGATAGTATTTAAGGCGAAGTTTGGGGGTAAAGAATCTGCTTGCTGTACATGAGTCACGGGTTTGATCCCTGGGTCGGGAAGATCCCCTGGAAGAGGAAAATGGCAATCCACTCCAGCATTCTTTTCTGAAAAATCCCAGTGACAGAGAGGAACCTACAGGCTGCAGTCCAAAGGGTCACAAAGAGTCAGATAGGACTGAGAGACTAAGCACTTCTGCCTCTTTGGTGAGTTACTCAGTTTTCTTGAGTGTTTCTCAGGTATTGTTGCTGTTTGTTGTTGTCTAGTTGCTAAGTCGAGTCCGTTAGCAACCCTTTGGACTGCCAGGCTCCTCTATCCATGGGATTTTTCAGACCAGAATACTGGAGTGGGTTGCCATTTCCTTCTCCAGGGGATCTTCCCAACCCACAGATCAAACCCACTTCTCCAGTTTGGCAGGAAGATTCTTTACCACTGAGCCACCTGGGAAATTCCTCTCAGGTATAAATGTTATTAAACTTTTGTCAGATTTTTCTCCTGTTAATCTGTCTCATGTCAATTTAATTCTTAGACCAATTAGAAGAACCAAGAAGAGTGGAGGAAATTTTCTTCCTCCCTGATACTATAATCTAATAAAAAGGATGAAATTAATGGAGAAATGGACATCACCTCTCATAGCAAAGCTTGTCAGTAGTGAAAGCCTTTGGGAAAACTTGTTGGAATACCAGTCCCTAGGGTAGTTAGACAATGTGGCTTTGCCTCCTCCTACTAAGTCATTCACAGTCTAAGCTTTTCACTAAAATGCTACTGATTGCAAGTGACTTCCAAATCCAAACAAGCATTTTAGGTCTATTTAATAGATCAATACAGTAATTCGCTTCTGGGCCCCTGACATCATTTGTTTAGACCTGAAGTCTATGTAGTCAGATTGAGATGTATACATTAGCATGGGCAGGAAATTACACAAATAACTTGCACTGAAAGGTGTTAAACCAATTTAGATTGTGTAAAGGAGGTAGTATTTAACTCATTTCCAAGTGACTGGGATTAAATGGGTCATTATAAAGGCAATGCCTTCAACTAGCATCACAGAAGAAAATAAACCTTTCGGCCAAACGGATACACTCCATCAGGTATAGATGCTTCGGAATTCCACTGAGCAAAGGCTAGAAAGAAAACAGTCAAGAAAACCTAATATAAGATGAAGAGTTTTTTTTCCTTCTCCCCCCCCCCCTTTTTTTTTTAATCACTTCTATTTGACAGTGAAAGAATCTCCCAAGGGAAATAGCAGAAAACCTGTTGCTTGATTCACTTAAACTCAGTGGACAAAACACCAGAGGGGAGCAATTTTGCCTTAACTCCCCAGAGGATCAGAGTCTATGTGGAACTAATAATAATTTTCCATCTCTAATTTTGACAACACGAAAACCAGAGTTATGTGCTTATTTGATCCAGTGTTGGGTTGGGTTCCAGCAGCAACATTTCATACCAACTGAAGTCTGTTAATTATAAGTGCTGGGACACCAGCCAAAAGACCATTACAATAGTCTGAAGGGAATAAAATAAAAAGTTTTAACATGGATCCTTCCATCAGGAGCAGAGAATTGGCAGTGGAAGGAAAATTTCATTACAGCTGAGGTGTGACTCATTTGTCAGGTGTCGAAGGAAAAGAGGATTCTCCATGAAAGAAACAAAAGAGATACTTTGAAAAAAGAGTTTAAAGGAAGTCCTTCGCTGACCAGTAAATGATTTGAGTATGAACATCAATTCAGCGCTGGTAACAGTGAAGTCATATAAGCATTCATTCATTCATTTATTCACTCTTTCAACAAGCAGTTGTTTCATCACCAAGTACTTTGCTGGATGCTGTCAATCTGAAAAGGAATAAGACTTCATCCATATCTGTGAGATGGAAGGACAAAATGGGAAAAAGAGATAAAAATAGATAATGGTAATGCGATATCTTGAAGCACAGTGCTGGAGCAGCACAGAGACAGGACATGTCACGGTCCATGGACTGAAATGTGGGTATAGCTTCCGAGAGGACAGGAAATCTGACAAAAATCTTGAAATACAAATAAAACTTAGCCAACTGGAGAGGTTAGTATTCATGAAAGAGGAGACAGCATGGGCCAAAAGAAACTAAGGCCAGAGTTGTGGTGGGAAATATTGGTGGGTTTCCCAGGTGGTACTAGTGGTTAAGAACCTGCCTGCCTATGCAAGAGTCTTGAGAGAGGGTTCGAGGATTCAATCCCTGCATCGGGAAGATTCCCCTGGAGGAGGGCATGGCAACCCACTTCAGTATTCTTGTCTGGAGAATCCCATGGACAGAGGAGCCTGGTGGGCCACAATCCTTAGGGGCACAAAGAGTCGGACATGACTGAGTGACTAAGCACAGCACCAGATCTATTATATTTGGCTTTTGGTTTGGGATTTTTGTTTGTTTGTTTCATTAGATACATATATCTGTATACAACATGTAAAAGCACCCATGCATGTTTTGCTAGATTGAATTTGAATCTAAATCTGCTTGTACCCTTGCCTTCTTTCAAAAAAAGATGCCAAGTTAGTTCTAGAATGCTCTTTCAGGCCCACCGTTGCCTCCTCTTTATTTTCTATCAATGTCTCTAACAGACTGAAGCACAGCTGAAAGTTACTATCCAATCTTATCATTCAGCAGCACAATTCTGATATGAATAAATATTTTCATTACTTAAATCTCAATTTCCCATTCAAATGACCAGTATATAAGGCATTACCTTTCCTGCCATTTGCAATCTCTGAGTTATGCAGCATTTACCTGTAAGTAGTAGTGAGAAAGGAGAAGGAAATGGCAACCCACTCCAGTACTCTTGCCTGGAGAATCCCAGGGACAGAGGAGCCTGGTGGGCTGCCATCTATGGGGCTGCACAGAGTCAGACATGACTGAATTGACTTAGCAGCTGCAGTAGCATGAGTGAGAAAAATGATAAAAATCAAGACACCAATTTGATAGGTGGGACATCACCATGGCCTTTCTAGTCTAATTGTTACTAATCTGCCTTTACATATAAATTTTTTTCATTCATTTCATGAGCATTTATTGAGCACTACTTTGAGGCTTTTGGATGTTTCTGTGGGGATAAGGGGGACAGTGAAATGTCCTGATGTTGTAAAACAATTCTTCTATAGGGAGACATTCAACTAAGTGTGTGTATATATGTATATGTGTGTGTGTGGTGTATATGAAGATGGATGGATAAATACATACATATATATACACATAAATTAACAACTTGGAGAGAGTAAGGGGTACTAGAGGAGGAGGTTTTTGGGATGTGGGACTTGCAGTGTTAAAACAAGGAAAGTTCCAGGCAAAGCAGGACAAACTGGTCCCCAGAGTGTAGAGTGTGTGCTCAGTCTTGTCCGACTCTTTTGAGACCTCATGGGCTGTAGCCCCCCAGGTTCCTCTGTCCACGAGATTCTCCAGGCAAGAATACTGGAGTGGGTTGCCATGTCCTCCTCCAGGGGATCTTCCCAACTCAGGGATCCAAGCTGCTGCATCTTCTGCATTATCAGGCAGACTCTTTGCCACTGAGCCACCAGGGAAGCCTGTCCAGTGGAAAGTCAGTAAGCAGTTTTAAAGAGGAAGCTCAGTGTAGGCCTAATTGAGAAAATGGTAACTGAGCAAAGTCTTGATGGAGGTGAGGAAGATGGATATGTGGTTATCTGGGATAAAAGCATTCTATTTAGACAGAGGAAAGGGCTGAGGAAAAGGCCCTTCCATGAGAACATGTTTGGTGTACATGGACATAGTGAGAATATGTATTCCAGACAGCAAAATTTTTAAAGTGAAGCTTAATTCCAACAAACAGTACTCAAATGCAGTATCTTCTACTTAACACTCTGATAGTGGACTTCTCCAAACTCCCTAAGAAAATATTTCACATTATTGGAAATATAAACACACTAGTTTTAAATAGCTAGTGAATAAATAAAACTATATTTGTGCTAAATCAACAAGCCAGAAGAACTTGAACCCTCAATTCATTATAGTTGTTGTTTAATATCCTTACAGTCATTTAGTGTTTATCAATATAAATAAATCCAACATGAAAATAATCAACATAGTAATTTTTCTTCTGCATATTTCAGCTTTGCCTTAATGATAAAACATGGTTATGGGAATCCTAAAACATTCAATAAATATCTGGCTGTTGTCATTGTTGTTTAGTTGCTAAGTCGTGTCTGATTCTTTGTGACCCCATGGACTGCATCATGCCAGGCTTCCTGGTCCTCCACTATCTCCCACAGTTTACTCAACTTCATATCCATTGAGTAGGTGATGCTATCCAATCATCTCATCCTCTGCCGCTCCTTTCTTCTTCTGGCATGACCATAATAATCCCAGATTTAATCCATACCAAGACAAAATCTGCATTTCACAAGAAAAATAGGAATTTGCATGTTCTCCTTATTTTCATTTTTATTGACAGCGTATCTGAATAACCACACTGAAGAACATTTTTGTTCAGAAGGACTTTATATAGATTCATTAGAACTATTGTTTCAGTAAACCATGCAATTGCATCCAATTTCGTGTTCATTTTGCATGTTGTGGGCAGAATTTACTTGTTCAGGCAGAGTGAACCCTTCAAATAAAAGTGAATTTACAGAGAGAGCCCAAATCCTTCCCCCCCCCCCCCCCCCCCCACCATCCAGGTCATTTTCTACTCAAGGATACATTTTGGCCTAACACCACATCACAACAGAAGTCCCTTTCTTTTCTTTTCTTTCTTTTTTTTTTTTTACCACATCCTAAGCAATTTCTCCAAGGACTTCCTCAGAGTTATCTGCAGATGGGAAAGGCAATTCACAATGCAATAAAATTTATAGCTCATAAAATTATGAATAAGCCAAACGTTAAAAAAGAAAAGTTAAACTAGGTTTAAAATGATTTTTATAATATCAACCACATGAATTGACACAGAGTATGAATTGCAAATGTAAGGGAAGGCAACAGCTAAATGTTCTGTGCTCTCTGGATGTTAAATGAAGACCATCAGCACAGCACAAAGAGATTCAGGAAATAGTTACTGGTTTCTCTCAGTAGAGGTAGCCAGAGTAAGGCACAAAGTAGATTTTTTTTTAAAAAGTGGATTAACTGGGTATGGCTATAAGTAAAATCCCCAAAAGAAGGAATTTGAAAATTAAAAGATAAAATGAAATGAGTCAACCCAAATCACCAGTGTGGTTTTTCATGGTGTTGTTAAAAAGAGTAAAAATTCAGGCAAATAAAGACTGAAATAATCCAGACTCTTTTTTCCTCTGAGTGGTAGATGTTCTTTTAGAAAGAAATATTGAAATACTTACCAACATTTAGAATAACCTCAATTTTCCATTTTACTTACAATAGATACCTTTGGAAAAAATGACATCAGAATCTAGGAGGATGAGTGAAAAAAACAAATATTATCAAATCTAATCCAGGATTGTCAAGTCCTCACAGGACTGAGTCTTTGACAGTCTTCTCATCTTGCTATACACCCCTTATGAACTCATCTGTTTTATTGGCTCTAATGGTTATATATACATTGATGATTCTCAGGCCAATTTCATTATGGCTCACATTCTTGTGTCCCAGGTCCAAATATCTATATCTGAACATCTTTACGTTTCTTGGGAACTTCAACCATACACCTCAATTCAAGCTAAATGAGCTTTTTCTTCTGTATCTTCCACTCCAGTTAAATGTCATTCATTCACCCAAATGTGTTTGGGGACCTGGGTGGGGCAGGGATCTAGTTAATTCCATAATCTATCTGGGACCAGTATCCCTGACCCATTCTATACAGTGAGTACAGTTAGGCATCAATGTATGGTCAGTTGTGTCTGACTCTGCAACCCCATGGACTGTAGCCCTCTGGGCTCCTCCTTTCTCCATGGGATTTTTCAGGCAGGAATACTGGAGAGGGTTGCCATTTCCTCCTCTGAGGTGTCTTCCCACCCCAGGGGCTGAACCTGTGTCTCCTGCATTGCAAGGCAGATTCTTTACCTGCTGAGTCACTGAGGAAGCCTGCAGGCATAAATACTTAAGACTTCTTTATTCTCTTTACCTCCTCCTTCCTGTTCATTTCCAGTATTATTTTTTTCTCAGTTTCATTCTGGACCTTTTGCTTACTTTGATCTATATCACTGGAGATTGACTTCTGACAACTGTTTCTGAAGCTCTCTTACCAGTTGGATTCTATGTCATTTTGATCAATAGGTAGGGGGTGTGCACAAGTGGAAACTTGGAGGCCTAGAAAAGGGGGACCATCAGGAACACCCTGTCACATAGGGACCCAAATATCCTGTTTACCAGGCTGCAGGATTTTGTCCATACTATTGCCCTAAATAGAATTCACTTTTTCACCCTTTCCATAAGGCAGATTCCCATTTTATTCATGGTCAGTTCAAATATTATCTGATGGTCTTCTCAACTCAAGGGAACTAATCCCACACTTTTATACAGGCATCTTACATAAGAATCCAGGAACATGCTCTGAGCACTTTGAAAACATGTTCAGTACAGCATTTAGTGTGCCAGTGAAACTGGCCCCTCATCAAAGATATCAACATGTATGCGTGTGCTCAGTGGCTCAGTCGTGTCTGACTCTTTGTGACCCCATGGACTGCAGCCCTCCAGGCTCCTTTGTCCATGGAATTTTCCAGGCTAGAACACTGGGGCGGGTTGCCATTTTCTCTTTCAGGGGATCCTCCTGACCAAGGGATTGGCAGGTGGTTTTCTTACCTGTGGCAGTGGTTTCTTTACCAATGAACCACCTGGGAAGCCCCAAAATATCAATACTTTATTTATTATTAAATTATTTAGATACATCTTATTTGACTATTCAGTTCTTCCAAAATCTACCAGGCAATCCCACTCCAGCCACCACTCCCTTTTCCATCCTGCATTCCCACATACACAAGTCTTTTTCTGACTTCAATATTGAAATCCTCCGCCAGGCTTTGTTTTGCCTTTGTTTTGCCTTTGTTTTGCCTTTGTTTTGCCTTTGTTTTGCCTTTGTTTTACTCTTCCTGGAATGGCTGCAACCACTCTTACGGTTCTGTTGACCATCAGTAAGCATGTGACTCAATTTGCATTTCTGGTCCAGATTGTCTCCTCAACTTCTAATATAGGTATTCTGGACATCTATTTCAGGATGTTCAAAAGCAGTATATCAAAACTGAGTCCATGATGTTCCTCATCCCCATATATAGTCCTACTTCAAAACCCTCCCACCATCTGTGTCTCAGCAAATAGTGCTATGAAATCTTTCCAGTCAGAAACCTGGGGGTCAAGATTGATTTCCCCTTCCCTATCATCTATATTTAAATCAGTCAGAAATTTTTGTCATGTTTTCCTCCTTCATGACTCACTAATCTATACCCTGCCTTCCACCCTCATTAAAACACCCACAAATAGGCTACGATCACTTATCTCCCAGGTTATGTCTTTGCTAGCCGGTTTCAAGGGCTCCTAGCCATTCTTCCCATTCATGCTGTAAGGATACTCCTTCTGGCTCTTTAGAATATTGTTCTGACTCCATCAACCCACAATAAGAAAACTTCATGGCTTTCTCAAGAGTTCAGCATAAAATCTAAGCTCTGTATCATGAAACAAGACCCTCCACAATCTTGCCCCACTCCTTCTCTTCATATTGTGACCTAGAATTATCAAAATGAGGTTTCCCAGGTGGCACTAGTGGTAAAGAACCTGCTTGCCAATGCAGGAGACCTAAGAGATGTGGATTCAATTCCAGATCTGGAAGATCCCCTGGATGAGGGCATGGCAACCCACTCCAGTATTCTTATCTGGAGAATGCCATGGACAGAGGAGCCTGGCAGGCTATAATCCATGGGGTTGCAAAGAGTCAGACACAACTGAGCACACACACACACACATAGCACACACTTTGTGCAGAGCACTGTGAAAACGTAAATGGTTTGATTTTTGTTCTCTTGGAATTTTTACATTCTAAATATATAGGTAGATACATATGTAAGTTTGCTATCAAAGTCTATCACATGGACAAGATATGCAGGATCTTGCCAGCCTTATAAAACAGCTCACCACTGCCCCTGGATTCCGTGGATTCAGAAATAACATTGTTCTCATTTGTATATGTAGCTTCACAATACAACTTTCTAAAATCCATGTCAAGAGCTAGGAAATGAGTCAGAAAAAGACATCTCACTCTATGAGATAACTCGCTCTAATTTCCTCATTAGTGAAAACGACATCATCATAAAGACTATCTGCCAACAATCTGATATAAAAACGTACATGCATCATGAAAAATAATTGCTGTTCAATTACTACTGAATTATAAAGCCGTCATACAGGTGCAATAATGCAAGAGCTTTGAAAGTATGAAAACCTGCTTAGCCTAGGTAATTACATGTGTTTGAAAAAAGTCTCGAGAATAAAATTTGCAGAGTTTGAAGAAACAATGAAATCAGTATCAAAGTGCTATTTATAACTATATATTTTTAAATTTTCTGTTTTTTCTCCTGCATAAATTTTGAAAGGACAGGGACGATTTTCTAACTCTGGGGTCCAGGGAATGAGAGAGAGATGAGGAGCTCTTCCTTTGCTTTTTACCTTCTCACCTCTCAAATTGGATCCACAGGGACAGTACTACAAAGATAGAAATCTAGCTATAACCATGGTAATTGCATCTTTTAAAATAGTTAAATCTTACTTATGCCCTGTTCAGAGTTTACATATATGAAAAGTAAAATTTATAGGAAGGCAGCTCTATTATTACTGTGAAAAGGATATATTTCTTGTAAATTCCCGGGATCTTTAGCAAGGGAAATTAGAATCTGAAAACTAAAAAGGGCTTTAAATATCATGTAATCCAAGGGCATTAGTCACCATGAAAGAAAACTGAGGTCCTGAGAAGTTAAGTTTATTGTACAAATGTGTGTAGATAACAAGAGAACTGGGTCTAAAAGCATTTCTACAATGTTATGAACTTAATTAACTATAAAATTTATTGGTCTGGGTCAATTTCTAATTTTTAAGATACTCAATCTTCAGAGCTCTAAGACAGATTACTTTACCCAACTACAATGCTATAGAAATAAAATTGGATTGGCAACAAAGTGGCATGAATTTTTTCACAGGACAAGCTATCAGTTAGTTAAGTAAGCTTAGACAAATCACTTCACCTCTCAGACCTTCAGTTGTAAAACATTGTAAAACAAGGAGATGGTGGTGGTTTAGCCACTAAGTCGTGTCTGACGCTTGCTTCCCCATGGACTGTAGCCCACCAGGCTCTTCTGTCCACTGGGCACAAATACCCTCTTCCAGATTTAAGACTGTATAATTTTAATGTTAGGTGCCAGTCCATCTAAAATTATAAATTTTAAAAACCAGATGCCACTAGTCCTACTCCTATATCTATATTTCCAACCCTTCCTCCCCCTGTGATAAGATGCTTTCCTTAAGCAAGGCATCATTCTTTCAAAACATGACTATTAACTTAAGACCAAACCTATATTCTAAGCAAATGATTGGATTAAGACCAGGGGTGGGGACTTCCCTGGCAGTTCACGGGTTAAGACTCTGCACTTCCAATGTAGGAGGCATAGGTTCGATCTCAGGTTGGGAAACCAAATTCTACATGACTTGCGGCATGGCCAAAGACAATTTGTTTTTAATGTTTTTTAAGTGGGAGCTTTAAAATTCATCAACATTTTAAGTTTTCAAGGTCAGTACCATAGAGAGTAATAATTTCCTCCTACCGATCGTCTCTAAAATTGGCAAAACCCAAATCTGAGGTGAATGACAAGAAATTAGTTTTACCTTCATATTGATTAACATAGCACATGATTCAACAGCTTACATTTTTCTTTAAGTGAAGATGTAATCTAGTATTAAAAATAACAATTTTTAAGTAGATTTGGCAAAATTTTAAAAATAATGACTCAAAAAATTTAAATTTTAAAATAGATTACATCTTGTGGTAAATTTCAAAACAACTAAAACAAATTCATTTTCTTTCCTGAATAAAAACGTTAACTTTTTCTTAAGGTTATCATCCTGGTGTATGTTTAGCAAAGGCTATAGTCTCCTACAGTTTTCTCTAGGTGCTTTTCAAAGGTATAACATGGTGCTCCATAAATTCCCATGAAATACATTACTCAGTAGAGGTGATTAAACAGCAATGTATGTTCTGAGATTGCCAGAGCCGTCAGGATGCCCCCTTACTCGGATGACAAGGTCACTGAGACTAAGAAGGAAACTGCAAAGCGGATTTTCCTTTGGGGCATCCCAAGGCAAGGCCCCTCCTGGTATTTTTCTTGGGAAGTTCTGTTTATGCTCATCTGTTTATGTTTTAGCTCATCTCAGGTCAGTCCCAGTTAGAAGGAATTCATCCTGAGATAATTCCCTCAGACCTTATTTCCCTCAGGGGATTGGGGAAGGCAGATTCCCTTCCCCGAGGACAAAGGAGGAATAAGGGAAATTTAAATAAATTGCTACATCTTCTACTCATTACTGGGAAGTTTACCAAGAGTTCTCTGGGGGTCATGGCAAGGCCACCACCAGAAGGGCTCGTACTTGGGTCACCTTTCCACATCCCACTCCCCCGACCACTCCACGGAGGAGGCTCCCTTCCTTGAAGAAACCAGGCTGGAATGGGACTTAGGAATGCTCATAACTGTGGCCAGCATAGTTGGAGACATTGATTGCTTTAGGATAATGTAGACATAGGAATTCGTTATAGTAGTTATAAGGTTAGTAGGGTTTTATTGCTAAAGCAGTGCTGCTTGACTGTCTCTTAGTCCTCTTTCCTCTTCCCAAACTGTCTCTTTGTCCTCTTTCCTCAAGCTTAAGCCCTTGCCTCTAGCTTCTACATAGTTGCACCTAATAAGAGAAATGTAGCCTTTCTACTTAGATTGATGTACTTATCGAAGTATGCTGGAGACATTCAAATGGTAAACATACTATTGTTAAATCTAATTATGCAGAAATCTTACCTTCTGCAAGGAAAATGAGCTTAATGTTAAAGTTGTTGATAGTAGGCAGAAAAGAAAAGATTGTATAGAATAATATGTGACATAATGGGTGTGTTTCTTGGGTATAAAAACTGTAAACCAGCAACAATAAACGAGAGAGACTGCTCCATCACCACACATCGACTCAGTTCAGTTCTTCCACCGACGCCACTCATCCCTCAAGACCCCCGGACCCGCCAGGGCTGGACCCTGGCATGAGATGCTTTTGCCTTGGAATATTAAACATTACTACATAAAATGTCATTGGGGTTATGTTTTAATTCTACTCAAAGCAGGAAGTAACTCTTCCCACACGCATACAAAGGGAACTCCATTCCCCTCTTGCATCATCAATTGCATATGCTGCAGGTGCCCCAATATGTCAAATGGTAGGGATAGTTTGACTCCAGTTCTGTTCCTTAGTGGGCTTCCCTGATAGCTCAGTTGGTAAAGAATTTGCCTGCAACGCAGGAGACCCTGGCTCAGTTTCTGGGTCAGGAAGATTCACTGGAGAAGGGAAGGATATCCGCTCCAGTATTCTTGAGCTTCCCTTGTGGCTCAGCTAGTAAAGAATCTGCCTGCAATGAGGGAGACCTGGGTCTGATCCCTGGGTTGGGAAGGTCCCCTGAAGAAGGGAAAGGCTACCCACACCAGTATTGTGGCCTGGAGAATTTCATGGACTGTATAGTCCATGGGGCTGCAAAGAGTCAGACACGACTGAGCCACTTTCAGTTTCACTTCACTTTATCTCTGTTTCTTAGTGTTGAACAGTACCACTATCCATAGCAATGTCTGCGATGTAACGTACTCATCATCCTTGACACTCTTACTTCATCATGACACATATCCAATTAGTACTAAAGACTCTACCTTCAGTTTTCTAGCAAATCCTGGCATTTGTTTTTTCATTCACTTTTGCCTAAATTACTATGCTAGTATTCTAGGTAGTGGTGGTAGTAAAAGAAGTAGTTAGGAATTACTGAGTTTTGTCAATACTCTTAACTGGGGTCCATACTGCTGATCGTGAATGGAAAAAGAAAATGATTTGGTATGAAAGATTTTAGTCTTTTGTATCCTGCTTTATTGTAGAAATGTGTTCTATTCAATGGGTTTAACATATAAAAGAGGGATGATTTCAGGAACCAGTCCAAATTCAATATTATAAAGCCATTTATGATCTAGTTTTTTTCTTATCTCTTGGCTTCCTGACTCTTTTCTCCCCGACCTTGGAGCTCCCCAATCTAAGCTTTTCGAATCCATAAAAAACTAAAAACAGAGCTATCCTATGATCCAGCAATCCCACTCCTGGGCATATACCTTGAGAAATCCATAATTCAAAAAGATACATGCACCCCAATGTTCATTGCAGCACTATTTACATTAGCCAAGACATGGAAGCAATCTTAATGTCCATCAATGGATGAATGGATAAAGAAGATGTGGTACATATATACAATGGAATATTCCTCAGCCATAAAATAAGAATGAAATAATGCCATTTGCAGTGACAAAGATAGACCTAGAGATTATTATACTGAGTGAGGTAAGTCAGACAGGGATAGATAAATATCATATATCACATATGTGGAATCTAAAAAATAGTACAAATAAACTTATTTTCAAAACAAAAATAGAGTCACAGATGAAGAAAGCAAACTTATGGTTACCAAGGGGAAAAGGGAAGAGGGGACTCTTTTCCACTCTCAGCCACTAGACACAAACTGAAATAATATTCCAGGCACTGTTCTAGGAAAAAGGGTATAAAGATAAATATGAAACTGCCCCTATTCTCAACACACGTGAAGAAAATGGGGAGATTGTGATTGACATATACAGACTATTATTAATATATATAAAATAGATAACTAGCAAGGACTTACTGTATAGCACAAGGAACTCTACTCAATACTTTATAATGATCTGTATGGGAAAAGAATCTAAAAGAGAGTGGATATATATATAGGTACAATTGACTCACTTTGCTGCACAGCAAAAAGTAACACAACCTTGAAAATCAACTATACTATATTTTTAAAATTTTAAAAATAATTTTTAAAAAAGTAAAGTGATCTATGTTATGGAGAGCATGTCCTCTGTTAGGAACAAGCCTTATCTTATACATTTTCCCAAAGCTGAATTGTGTCCTTTTAAGGGATTCAAGGACTTCCCAGATGTTGTTAGTGGTAAAGAATCTACCTGCAATGCAGGAGACATGGGTTGGATCCCTGACTCGGGATGATCCCCTGGAGGAGGAAACGGCAATCCATTCCAGTATTCTTGCCTGGAGAATTCCATGGACAGAGGAGCCTGACAGGCGACAGTACAAAGAGTCATAAAGAGTTGGACCCAACTGAAGTGACTTAGCATGCACACAGGGGATTCAAGCATAGGTATTACTTGCGTGGAAATTTTTCTGTAGACTTTATTTTTATGGGCGTATAATTACTTTACGATGTTAGTTTCTACTGTACAGCAAAGTGAATCAGTCATATGTATACATATACTTCCCCACTGCTCCCCAACAGCTAGCGCTGCTATAAGCTCTACTGTACTCTCTTCTTCCTCCACCACAGCACATAACTCTCTGGAGTGTAGTTCCTGCTTAATTGTTGATATTCCTCACTGTATGGTTACCCCTATCCAGCCAAGTTTGCTATTTTGTCATCACGGGCTCCCCAAGGCCTGGTAGCTACTCGGTGCTCAATAAATATTGCTAGTGGCCAGATAGGGTTCATTAGGTGCATAACAATGCCTTTGTTTCCTTCAAAACATCCTAAGAATATCTGATCTTAAATTGTTTTTTCATTGATTCACTCAGGAAGTCAACTTGTCAGGTATTCATATATAGACATCAAGTGGATTCTACTCAATCACTATAGTCAAGATCTGGTAGCAGATTTTAAAAAACAAATAAATAAGCAGCACTTCCTGTAGAACTCTGCATGAGTAAATGTTATTTCTGTCTGGTGTGTCACACTCACTCTTAGCCACTAGACACAAAGTGACATAACATTCCATGCACTGTTCTAGGCAGGGAGGTATAAAGATAAACATGAAACTGCCCTGATTCTCAACACATGGTCAGTGAAGAAAATGCAAACTAATTAAAAACTATTTTCTAAGAGAGATGTACACAGTGTCTTAAGAACATACTGAAAACTATCTTTGAGAATCAAAGAAGTATATTTAATTGAAGCATAGGTGATTCACAATGCTGTAACAGTTTCTAATGTACAGCAAAGTGATTCAGTTAAACCTTTATATATATATATATAATATATATATATATACTCTTTTTCATAATCTTTGCTATCATGGTTTATTATAGGATATTAACTATAGTTCCTTGTGCTATGCAGTAGGACCTTGTTATTTATCTGTTTTATATATACTAGTTTGTATCTGCTAATTCCAGACACCTAATTTATCCCTCTCTCTTTGCCCTTTGGTAACCATAAATTGTTTTTTATGTCTATGAATCTGTTTCTGTCTTGTAAATAAGTTCATTTGTATCATATTTTAGATTCCACATATGAGAGATATCATATGGTATTTGTCTTTCTCTTTCTGACTTACTTCACTTAGTATGATAATCTCTGGTTGCATTCATGTTGCTGCAAATGGTATTATTTTTGTTTTGTTTGGCCAAATAATATTTCACTGTGTGTGTGTACGCTTGTGTGTGCACACATGCATATGTGTATTTATATATATATATATATAAAATAGATATATATGTGGCTTCCCAGGTGGCACTTTGGTAAACAACCAGCCTGCCAGTGCAGGAGATATAAGAGACTTGGGTCTCATTCCTGGGTCAGGAAGATCCCTTGGAGGAGGGCATAGCAACCCACTCCAGTATTCTTGCCTGGATATTCCCCTAGACAGAGGACCCTGGTGGGCCATAGTCCATAGAGTCTCAAAGAGTCAGACATGACAGGAGAAACTTAGCACCCACGCATGTATATATAATATATAGATCACAGCTTTATTTATTCGTCTGTCAATGAACATTTAGTTTGCTTCCATGTCTTAGTTACTGTAAATAGTACTTCTACGAACATTGGGAGTACATGTGTCTTTTTGAATTAGGGTTTTCTCAGGGTATATACCCAGTAGTAGGATCGGTGAGTGATGATAGATTTATTCTTAGTTTTTTAATGGCAACTTTGTACTGTCCTCCATAGTGGTTGTACCAATTTACATTCCCACCATTCCCTTAAAAATGCTTATTCTAACACAACATTGTAAAGCAATTATCCTTCAATTAAAAATTTTAAATGCTTAGAAGGGACTTATGAAAAATTATTTCATAAGTACATATCAAATTTGAAATTATTATACCAACATACTGTAAAATCATTTTGAAAGATAATACAGTTTTCTCAGAATTTATAATCAACTTGGGGATATTTTATAGAAATGCTTTCTAACCCTGCATTGTTAAAAATGTTCTCCTTAAAAGTAGGGCTTGCTTACATTTCTGGGACATTTCCAATGAAACCCTTGTGGAATCTGATACATTCAGGCTCTGGGTGCTCAGTAAAAATCATGGGTGGTCATTAGGTTATCAAACAGGCCTTTGACTGATTTCCTCTATTAGAGAAGACACATTAAATATGTATTATATGTATAATATATATTATACATATATAATATAAATAATATCTACAAAAATATGTATTATAATAAATTTCCTTTACTAAATATGATAAGTAAAGTTTTGCATTCCAAAAATGATACAGGCACTTTAATTTTAAAACATGCCTGGTTTTATTATAATTTGACATTAAATATCAAGATGCCTAAAAACTTTCCCACACTTTAACCCTGTGGTGTTATTTCTGAGAAACTTTATGCACAAATATTCATTAAATTTGTGCTAATAAAGGTGCCTTCTTTTTTAAATGTGGGCTCAGGGTCCAACGTTAAAGAAAGGTTGACATAACTGATCTGAGACAAATGTAACTAACCCAAAATGGAGGAATAGTTAAGTGAGCCATGTCTATTAATGCAACCATAAAAATTCATGTTTACAAGGAGTTCACAACGGCATGTTAAACTGCTTATAAAATTACCTACAAAAGGGCTAGAAAACATATTATACAGTAATTGTATACAATTATACAACTGAAATATCTCAGCATTGGAAAATGCTTTCCTATTGTTTCAACTCTACTCAGCAAATACTGTTGCTTTGGGGAAGTCCAGGTGGTTCAGTGGTAAATAATCTACCTGACAATGCAGGAGACAAGGGTTCAATCCCTGGGTTAGGAAAATCCTCTGGAGAAGGAATGGCAACCCGCTCCAGGGTTCCTACCTGGAGAATCCCGTGGACTGAGGAATCTGACGGGCTACCTTCCATGGGGTCGCCAAGAGTCAGACATGACTTAGCGACAGAGCAAACACTGCACGCTCCCTGGTAACCATCCCCTGATGACAGGTTCCCACCACCTGAGTCATGTCCTTGGGCAGAAATGCACAAAGGAGCCAAAGAATTCAAACACAATCATCACCAGGCCTCGGGTAAGAGATGGTGCTACCCTGTTTGTGAAGTCACATGGCAGGAGTTCTTTGTCAGGTACTGCTAAATATTAACATATCAACCAGTGGCTGGGGACCATCTTTCCCTTCCATCTGGGATGGGAGAAAAACAAACAAACCAGTATCACTGAGGGTTCTTTGTAAGCCACAGAAATCAAAGGGGGCTAATTTAAACCAAAATTGATTGTAAATTGAGTCCTGGGACTTCCCTAGCAGTCCAGTGGTTAAGACTTCGCCTTCAATGCAGGGGCTGTGGATTCAAGTCCTGGTCAGGGAGCTAACACCCCACATAGCACGTCAAAGAACCAAGGCATGAAACAGAAGCAGTATCATAACAAATTCAATAAAGATTTTTCTTAAGAAAAGAAATTGAGTCCTTTACAGAAGGAAAAACTAACCGTGTCCCTCTGAAGAATATGAACCAGGACAGTCCTAAGCTCTCCATCAGGGGCACATGGACAATCCCTATTGGGTAGTACCATCAGACTCAGCTTCCACCAGGTCTAATCTTATCAGTCCACTTATGACTAGAATTCCTTGTGGAGAAACAGCAAAATGACCATCTTAGACCATGTGCTGATCTCCCTTGGCCAGAAGAAAGCCCCACCAGGATCTCGTGGAATAGAAGGAAGTCATTCCTCAAAGGTAGGAAGACCTCACATTGGGGTTTGCCCTAGATAATCCCAGTGTGTACCTGTTTTTCAGGAATAACTATAAATAGCATAACTTTCGCTCACAATCATGTAAGTTTGGATAAGAAATTGCATGATCACTCCCCACAAAGGAAAAACAGGGCATTGTTAACCAAAGGGGGAAAAGTAGTGCTGAGCTGGTGGAGACAGCCACCATTCCACTGAGACTCTTAGAGGAGGTCAACACAAAGCATTTTGCACCCAATCTCTCAGGTCAGAGAATCACAGTCAAAAGCCTTTGTCAGTCTTCTGCTTTCGACTCCAACATGAAAATAACATTTCTGTACTCACCCCCTATGTTTTGAATTATTATGACTGTGACCCAATAATTCTACTCCCTTGTCTTCCTATGTCCTTCTGCTAAACTCCTAACTGTTAAAATGTTCTCTTTTTACTGCAGCTTTTTTAGCTTAATTTGTGCTCTCCTGCTTTCCAAAAATAGAATGTTAACATCCAATTCACCCAGCTGGAGGGTCAGGGTGATACCAGAGTCATATTCCCCAAAGCATGTGTAGGGTAGCTTCTGTACCCCTCTTGCTGACTAATAATGAATCAAATAGCGCCTTTTCATTCTGATTTCCTCTGAGAGGCTGTTCTACAAGCATGGGGTCAACTTAAAGGGACAGGGTTTTTGTTTAAAAATTTCTCCTTTCATTAGTGCACTTAAATTACTTTCTTGCAAACTCTGCTTGTTACCTAAATGTACTAGCACTTTTGTTACCTAATTAGCTTTCTTATCAGAATTCCAACCAAAAATAACAAGAAATGTAATAATGATAAGGTATCCTGCCCCTTCCAAACAGATTTCCTTTCGCGCTTTATCTCTAGGTACTGTTCTGGCTTGTTTTAATTAAAGTATCAGAAATTATTAGGCTCAAATTATTTCTTGATCTAGTGCTCAAATTCTCCTGAAAAACTGCTTCTTCTGCCTCCGTATTTAAACCTTTATCAGTGTGAGGCAGATGAGTTTCCACATGTATGCAACTGGATTCATGTAATTCAATATAAATTTTGGAGGAAAAGCCTAATTTAGCCTCTAAGTAATTAGAGAAACAAATCAGATTTGGCCACACTGAGTTACCATGGTTTAAATACTCATGTCTCTCCTCGTGTTCTGTTGGATCATCAAAACGAACATTAACGTGCAAAAAAAAAGCCTTATGAAACTTCGGCATGGAGTTGTGAAATTCAAAGCAAAGATCTTATTTATTTTTTCATTAGAGGGATGGGAGCAAAAATCACCAAGTTCAAGCCACTAACGTAAGTAGTATTCAAGGAGGGTAGTCATGTCTGTTGGAGAAGGAAATGGCAACCCACTCCAGTGTTCTTGCCTGGAGAATCCCAGGGATGGGGGAGCCTGGTGGGCTGCCGTCTATGGCGTCGCACAGAGTCGGACATGACTGAAGCGACTCAGCAGCAGCAGCATTCATGTCTGTTACAGGCTTTAAAAACACTGATGAGAGGGTAGCCTTAAATCACAGCATCAAGAATTAGAAAACCATAAGATATATTGGCTATTTGTTTTCCTCACACTCCGTGAAAAAAATTCAGGTTGAAATCTGTTTCCTTCTAGTAGAGCTGTGTGAGAGGTTCACTTTCTTCGACATCGTCTGCAATACGAGTCCCTTCTGCCCTGCCAAGCTTGGTTATCACAATTACCAGGCCGCCATGGTGAACCTGTGTTTTATTGGACCATCAGTCCTTCCCCGGGCGTTTGCAGGTTGGCTTGCTGAGGTCTGCCTGGGAAGGAACACACTGATCCATATTTGCTTATTTCTGCATTTTCTAGGTGAGTGCCCACTTCTGACTGGATTGTTTTACAATCTGTTTTAGTGGATTTTTATTAGAATGTTTGATTTATGTTATTCCCATCTTGTTTTTAGCATAAAGTGTAATAAATGAGCCTAGAATGTTGTTTCAATTTATTTTATTCTCTGTACAATATGAGGGATACTAGTAAGTGTGTTATGCATGTATGGGTGTCGCTATGTGTGTGTTAGAAGCTGCTTTGATACCTTTATCATTGCACTGATTATATTTTACATTAATTATCTCTTCAAATGTCTGTTTTCTGTGGAATGCCCTCCTTTCCCTCTTCCTATCACAAGCCCAAATTTGTGACAAATCCTATGTGAAATGTGACGTTCATTTGCTTCACAATTAAAATGAAATGTGCTAAAAAGGTGTTTTGAAGTTCATGTAGAATAACTGAGAAACATTTTCATAAAAAATGGTCTTTTAATTAGTCATATAGTAATTAAAATTGCATTTGAATACTTGATTTCCATGTTATGAGCTATGGTTACCTGCTTAAAAAATGAGTCAATTTAACACTATCCTGTGCCACTTTACATAGCAAAAAAGAAATATATCCTTAAAATTTGGCGAGCAAAGTGATTGCAAGCAATGTTGGGAAAATATCAAGTTTGTTTGATAAGGTATAGAGACCAAGTTGATGAACAGTCTAGAAATTTAGACTGTAAAGTTCAAGGTGGTCTTCTAGACACAAAGGAGTTACTGAAGATGATATGAACACATTTGGGAAATCTTTCAATAAACAATCACAGTGAGAGGTTAGGGAGAGAACAGAAAGTCTCAGGATGCTGGTCTAGCTGATGGAGAAGTATCAATCCAGGAAAGAACATAAAACCATAAAAAAACTCATCAACTAAATAAGGGCACAGATATGATGGAAGGACAGAAATTAACTCCAAGTTCTGAGTTGAGGGACTTAGGAAGGTAGTTCATCAGAACCAACCAGTACAGCAGAAGTACAGTTTTGGGTGATGGGGAGGATGATGAGGAAGTGATGGGTAGCAGGTACTCAGTCTATGCACATTTCCATCAGATGGCCAAGTACCATTCACTGAATTGATCAGAGTGTGATTCAAACTTGTAAACTGCTTCGGTTCTGTGAAACATAAACTAGGTCACTGCATGGCAAATATTCATTCACCATTCCACAAATGTTTCTCATTGACTACTAGGCGTTGTTCCAGATTCTGGAATGTAACAGAGAAGAAGGCAGTCTCTTTTCTTATGAAGCTAACTTTCTCAAATGGGACGCAAGAAAATCGAGAAAAAGCTATTTTGTTGGGTGGTAATGTACAAATGATGAAAAATAAAGCTTAAAAAATGGACGGGACAGACTAGATAGTGAAAAGGCTTCTCTTTTGTATCAGGGAATATTTTCTGATGAGGAAGCATTTAAGCATGATTTACTGTTTTTTACTTGGTAACAGATTACATAGTAGTGTACTTATACATCAATGCCAGTCACCTTTGCAGATAAGATCATCTGTATCATTTTTCTAGATTCCACATATATGTGTTGATATATGGTATTTGTTCTTCTCTTTCTGACTTACTTCACTCTGTATGATAGTCTCTAGGTTCATACATGCTTCTACAAATGACCCAATTGCATTCCTTTTTATGGCTGAGTAATACTCCATTGTATATATGTACCACATGTTTTTTATCCATTCCTCTATTGATGAATATTTGGAAATCCAAAAAACAAGGGATATATGTATATGTGTGTGTATAGTTAGAGCTGATTCACTTTGCTATACAGTGAAAACCAACAATATTGTAAAGTAACTATACTCCAATAAAAAATTTTAAAAATAAAAATGTAAGCAAGTCATGCTAAAAAAACAACCAAAAAAAGAGTTGTCTTTAACAGGCTTGAGTTGCCTAAAATTATAGCGTTTTCTCTATTAATCAAGAACAAATAACCCTTGTGAAAGGTGGTTTTCTCTGAGGGGTGGGAGTGCATACATCTTTAGTATCTCACATCAAGTGTTTCTGAATTGTTTTAATTTTGTTAAAATGGACCTGATTTGTTCTCCCCCCAGCCCCTCTCCCATCCGGGCTGCCACGTAACACTGAGCAGAGTTCCATGTGCTGTAGAATAGGTCCTTGTTGATTATCTGTTTTAAACATAGCAATGTGTGTACATGTATGGCTGAGTCCCTTTGCTAAAACTATCACAACATTGTTAATCAGCTATACCCCAATACAAAATAAAAAGTTCCTCCAAAATGGACATGATTTGTTTATACATTCTGAGAGGTGGTTCGAGTTTGAGGGGAAAATAAACTAGGACTCCGGATTCATTAAAAACACATATTGAGGGAAATATTTACTTTTAGGAAAATTATATTGCTTCCAGAATTGCCGTGATTAATATTTTAATAAGACTATCACATGACGAGGCTACATTCAGAAGAAAAAAACTTCATTTCTGGTGTGCTTTGGTGAGTCAGTGGTCTATGCATATTTATTTTTCTTTTTCTCCATCTACAGGCACTGCTTTATTATCTGTGGCCGCCTTTCCCTTGGAGGATTTCTACATAGGCACTCACCATCTAATTAACAACGTACCCAAAAAAGAGCAGACAAGGCTGTTTCATGTAGCACTTTTGGCCGTCTGCCTCGGCACAGGAGGACTCAGAGCTGTAGTCTGTCCATTGGGTGCTTACAGCCTTCAGGAGTGTGGATCCCAGAAACGAACATCCCTTTTAAACTGGTAAGTAGCAGTAGCTAGGAGAGAAAGCCGGCTTATGATATCCTTTTCCCTTTGTGCATTTCTCATTGTTCGCTCTCTGGTTCCATTTTGATGGCAGTCATTCAGCCTTTGCCATTGGTTGGGCTGGGTGACAGTGATTAAGCCAGGAGTCCTGGGAGCCTATGAGTCGGGTATAGACCAATATAGTTTACTGGCACCTTCTTGAAACACATTGATGAATTTGTCCCCCATGTTAACAAGTGTGAAATGGTGTGTTGTGTTGCGTAGAAGATGGTTTTCGAGCCAAACAGGCCTTGGTGGAATCTCAACTCTCCTCAATTGCCTGATCTTAGTCACGTCATTTATTCTTTACGAGTTTAACCATTTCTGAAGGGTTATCATAATACCTCTTCTTGGATTTTCTTAGAGGTAATAATATGTATATTGCTGGCAGAGAACATGGCACATAGCAGTAATCAATAAGTTGTTTTTCTTAGCTATGTCTACATTGTAATAGATTAATTTGGCAGGGATTATAAATTCAGCAAGAAGATGAGAAGGATGGAAGAAGAATTTTACTTCTTCAATATCCATTAAAGCATCAAACCAACATCTCTATTTCACATTCACTTCACCCCCAGCACCTGACAGAATTTCTAGTCCATAGAAATCAAACCACATTTCTATGAGTCTTTCTCTCCCAGTGAGTTCTTTTACAGTGTTATGAGTTTCTAACAAACCAATTTTAATTATCAAAGGCAAATTCAAGAAAAAATTGAAATTTTGATCTTAAGAAAAAGTAGTTCAATACTTAGTAGAGAACTTTATTGTTATTGTCATTCATCAGTGGATATCAGATATATCTGAGATATGTTGTCTTTCTTCCTCTTCTCTGTGAAATGAGTTAGCAACATTTTTCTAAAATATTGTCTTTTCCACCAGTGTTAGCAATAGATAAAAGCAAAGCAGAAATAGCATCAGACAAAATGCCTAAAGAGAACTCATATTTAAAGCATTAAATGAAAAAATTATAATAAATATTATTTAGGTATTATTGCATGTAGCTATCTGAGACAGTTCCCTTTTTCTGTCTTTCTTTCTTCCTTCCTTTCCTTCTCCCCACCCTCCTGCCATATTATATTAATATTACAAAGCACTCAGGCCTATTTTGGATTAAGTCCAGATGAAAAAGCATAATGCTTTTTTACCAAAGGTGGAAGGAACTCTTTACTTCCTTATAGCAAATTCTGCCTCCTTGACCTGCCCAAAGGAGAAAGAAAAATCTTTCTTTTTTATTCTATTCAGAGGTTTTAATCCTTAATTAGCAACATCATTTTGATTAAATAAGACTCTGGAGGATTAAGACTAGAGAGCAATCAGTTGTTCTGAAAGATAGCTCTGGAGAATTTATTGTACTGTGGTCTCAGTCATTCAGAGTTGTGTTTAATCAAAGTGACATTTCTCAGCGTTGATTACAAAGGAGACATTATATGAATGAAATATTTCCTCGGGGAAATGGAGGGGACACCCAATGGGTTTGTGCGTTAGGACACTGGAAAGGGGGATGAGGAATGGGGTGAAAATGAATTTCTGGAACCAGGCCACATTTAAGATGAACACCTTTAGACTGGGTTACTTATTATTTTCTGATTTCATTAAAATCTCCGATAAAGGGATCATGAAATATTTTTTAAAATTAAGAGTGCTGAGAAAGGGATATAAAGAATCAGAGTGTTATTCTTTAACATGATGAAAGACTGTAGAAATAATAAGCTCCTTGAAGGGTGAAGATGGTTGTTTTTTTCTTTCTCAGTTCAAATACTAAACTATGGAAAAACTTTTATGAACAGCTGCTTGTTGCAGTTTATAGAAATGAATGTTCATTCCGTTCTTGTACATACTGAAGGGGTTGGTGGCAAGATGGATAGAACCCTTGCTGGGCAGGAACCTGGCAGGAACCTGGCTGTGTCACTTAGGTGTGTTACGGTTTTCGGCAAGCTTCTTCACTTCTCAAAGCCCTGGGTCCCTCGACCACAGAATGTGGATGCCTTGGAGAGCTGTTGTGGAGTTTTTACGCAAAGTACCATGGCACATTATAGGTATTCAAATCAGGGTAGCTATGACCAGTGTTAATCAATGACGAATAAGTCATCAGCTGAAGTCATTGTCCAACTTCTGGGAAAGAGGAAGGCCGTTTAGGAGAAGGTCATCTTTAAAATGAGCAGCCCCTTGATTTATCATCTACTTCTTCAAGTCAAAAATGCCCCCTAGAAATTACAAGCCTAGTTAATATAATGAATTTCAGTAGTGGCTTTTGAAACAGCAACATACCACTTGAATCCATAGCCACTTGAAGGTTGCATCCAGTTCTGGTTTCAGCACAGATGTCAGATGTTCATAGTTACGGGACCCTTAATGAGATGTCTCATTGCATCTCTACCACCTAACGCTTCCCAATGATCATGTGAAATAGTGTAGACTGGAAGTCTCAGGCATTGAAAGCACCACTTCCGAGTGGAGCTGCCAAATGTAGGTGAGAAAACCTCTCCCAGCCAACATCACCATCTGGTACTGGATCATCCTCAAATATGTACCTCATTGAAAGAATAAAGCGAAGCTCCCTGAAATCAAGAGGCATAATAATCTGCCAACTTCTCCTTGTGCCATCACCCAGAACTGAACCTGGCTCTTTTAGCATTTTCCGAACTCTGAGGTGTACAATCAAGAGTTACCATACTGGAGATCATAGAAGTAAATACACCTGTGCAGAATCTTTTCTGGAAGCAAAATGAATGGTGAATAATTGAGTCTGTTCATGACTGTAATTTTAAATCCTGCCACAGTTAGACTTAAATGTTACTCCCTCACATCTCTACTTTGGCTCAGATGATAAAGAATCTGTCCACAGTGCAGGAGACCCAGGTTCGATCTCTGGGTTGGGTCCCTGGAGAAGGGAAAAGCAACCCACTCCAGTATTCTTGCCTGGAGAATGTCATGGACAGAGCAGCCTGGTGGGCTACAGTTTATGAGATCGCAAAGAGCTGGACATGAATGAGTGACTAACATATTTCTCCTTACTTCACCTGATAATTTGCATCCTGTCTGCATATCATAGTCTGTTGTGAACCAGTTACCAGAGAGAATTCTACATGCTGTAAAGGCTCAAATAGTATATTGGTAAATTTCTTGTTTACCAGTCTAGAGACTGAATTATTCCATCCCTGAAATTTTAGTTATCTGGTACTCAGTTTTACTCTACATAATATATGTCTCCTACTAAAGGGTTCTGATTTAAAATACTTACTCAAATTTAATATTTTTATCTTAGGAAAACACTAGAGGTAAAAAATTAGTATCCCACAGCCTTTTTTTCAAGCCTGTTGTAATATTTACTGAAGTATTGTCTGAGAGAAAGTGAAAGTTAGTCTTTTAGTTGTGTCTGACTCTTTGTAACCCCATGGACTGTAGCCCACCAGACTCCACTGTCCATGGGATTCTCCAGGCAAGAATACTGGAATGGGTTGCCATTCCCTTCTCCAGGGCATCTTCCCATCCCAGGGATCGAACATGGGTCTCCTGCATTGCAGGTGGACTCTTTACCAGCCAAGCCACCAGGGAGTATTAGAGTATTGTCTGAGAAAAGTTATTCTCAAACCTAGATGTCCAGGAAAGCTTAAAAATACCGATGCCTGGACCCTGCCACCAGGAATTCTGATCATGTTAATTTGAGGTGGGAACCAGAGATGAGGCTTTTTTTAAAAAGCTGCTTAAGTAGTCAGTTTTGAGAACCACTGCTCCCAAGCAGTGTTGCCTGATTTTAAGAATCACTTGAGGATTTTGTTAAAAAATGTTCCCCATAACTCTCCTCAATGCAGTGTTATGACTTGAATGGGAAGGAAATTCAAAAGAGAGAGGGTATATGTATATGTATGGTTGATTCACTTTGCCATACAGTAGAAATTAACACAACATTGTAAAGTAACTATATGCCAATAAAAATTAATTAAAAAACAAAACAAACAAACAAAAAACACTGCCCTTGCCCCTACCTCCAACTTCTCAGATCAGAATTTCCTGGGAGCGTAGCTGGGGAATGTGCATTTTTACCAAGTGGTCTAGAATTTTGAAAACAGTTCCAGGTTCCAGAGACTTAAGAAAAGAGAATTCCACACGTGGTCTGGATTCTTGAAAAGAAATGGAGCTAAACACTGGTGGAAGCACTCATTTTGTACCAAGATGCTTCAGAAATTTTTGATGATTCATAATAGTTTTTCTTTACCACTCCATAAATCTATCTGACTGAGAAATTCTACATAATCCTTGAGAAGAAAAACAAAATATGAAATTACACAATTCTGCAATGGTAAAATCATAATTTACAAGATACATTTCAGCTAACAAAATCGAAACAGTTCTTGGCATAGCCTTATTAGAATTCATTTCTTATTAATACTCATTAACATGGGCATAACTCTTTTTATTGCTTTGCTTTATTGTGCTTCACAGGAAATAGAGTTTTTAAGTTCAAAAATGTATAAATTTTTATGAATTGTAAATTTTATAAAATTTACAAATTGCAAATTAATGGCAACCTTGTGTCTAGTGAGTCTATTGGTGCCGTTTTTCCAACAGCCTTTGCTGGCTTTGTTTCTCTGAAGCATCTGATAACTCTCACAGTATGTAAACTTCATTATTATTATTTCATTTATTATGGTGATCTGTGATCAGTGATCCTTAATGTTACTACCACCGTGCACTCAAGGCTCAGATGATGGCTAGTAGTATTTAGCAATAAAATATTTTTAAATTAAGGTAAGCACATTATTTTTTTAGGCATAATGCTATTGCACATTTAATGCATTATAGTATAGTGTAAACATAAGTTTTATATACCCTTGGTCTAAAACCAGACCCGTAGTATTGATATCTTCAAGGTATGCTTGCACTCAGAATATCTTCTAAGTTGAATACTAAGGAATAGCTTGTAAACAGTTTTTTAAAAAACCACTAGACCTTCCAAAATTCTATTTGCCTGAGCTCCAGCCAAGTTTAACAAATGTGCCCCCTCACTGTAGTAACAGACACCTCCTCTGTTTTCTTTGCCAAAATTGTCAGCATTCAGAAAATACACTCAGAATTCCTCTCTAACATACAACGACAAACTAAAAAGTATTGAGTAAAGGGAAAAAAAAGAAAGAAATTTCTTATATTTCTTACTGATCCTGCAGCCTTCTGCTTTTTCTTAAGGCCTGTGTGGTGGCTTTTAAGCTGTTGGTGCATCAATAGTGACTTATTGTCATCAATAAACATGCAGTGGTTCAAAGATCTTAAACTCAGAAAATGATACACCGTTTTTAAAAAAAGCAACAAAGTAAATTTGAAGACCTAGTGGGCTTTATTAGGTCATTCATGAATTGGGGAGCATCTCTTCTAACAACCAGAAGGGTGCTTTGAAGGGTTGTACAAAATGGAAGGCTTTTGTAGGAAGAAGGTTGGGGCAAGGGAGCTATTAGCAAAAGAAAAGAAAGCATTATTTTGGGGCCAGGATATCTTCTTTTGGGGGTGGGTGTTGGGAAGGGAATGGCAAGGGTTGTACCACATAGATTGCTGCTTTTTCTCCTGAGGGTTGGAGAGGTTCACAGACAGATGACTTCATTGATGCTGGCCAGAAAATTCCAGACAGGTTGATTACGTTTCTGGGGAGGCTCAAAACTTCAAGGAAGTCATGTATCTAAGCCTAGGTTTGGCATCATGGACTTTAGCCCAAGTGACGTCATTTTGGACCTGGTTTTCTTTTCAACAACATTAACAACTGTTAAAATTGGGGTGCTAACAGAAGAAAGGGAAATAACGACAGAAAGGGAAGGAGAGCAAGTTAGAAGAGTGAGAGGCAGGGAGAGCAAAGAAAGAGAACGAAGTGTTCCCCCAGATTTCTTAATTAAAGATACACATTTTACTTGAATTGTGTTGCCTGTCCACCAAAATCTATGATCTTCTTATATTAAGCTGTCTTTTCTTTAATAGCATTGTTGAAAAATGCTTATAGATGAAAAGTAGGAAAAATTATATAAATGAATTTATTTGCAAAACAAAAACAGACCCACTAATTTTGGAAACAAACTTGTGGTTAAAGAGGAGAAACTTAGCAGGGAGGGATAAATTAGGAGCTTGGGATGAACACACAGATACTACTGTATTACTATTGTTTAACTGTTCAGTCATGTCCTACTCTTCTGCAGCCACATTAACTGTAGCCCTCCAGGCTCCTCTGTTCATGGGATTTCCCAAGCAAGAATACTGGAGTGGGCTGCCATTTCCTTCTCCAGGGGATCTCCCTGACCCAAGACTCAAACCTGGATCCTGCGTTGGCAGGCAGGTTCTTTAACACTGAGCCACCTGGGAAGCCCACACTACTATATTTATATAATAGATAATCAACAAGGACCTATTATATACCACAGGGATCTCTACTCAATATTCTGTAATAATCCATGTGGGAAAAGAATCTGAAAAAGAATATATGTACTATTTAACTGATTCACTATGCTGTATACTTGCAACCAACACAAACATTGTAAATCAACTATACTCCAATAATTTTGTTTAAGTAGAAACTGCAAAACTTCCTCTGGTCTCTCTTTCTCCAAATTCATGTCCATTAGATTACTCTTTGAAGTACTTCAATGGACCAGTGGTTATGCTAAAAGAAGCAGTGACTTATGCTTTGGGTAGTATACTCATTTTCACTATATTGATTCTTCCAATCCACGAACACGGCACATTTCTCCATCTATTTGTGTCCTCTTTGATTTCTTTCATCAGTGCTTTATAGTTTTCTATATACAAGTCTTTTGTTTCTTTAGGTAGAAATACTCCTAAGTATTTTATTCTTTTTGTTTCGATGGTGAATGGAATTGTTTCCTTAATTTCTCTTTCTGTTTTCTCATTGTTAGTGTATAGGAATGCCAGGGATTTCTGTGTGTTGATTTTGTATCCTGAAACTTTACTATATTCACTGATTAGCTCTAGTAATTTTCTGGTAGAGTCTAGGGTTTTCTATGTAGAGGATCATGTCATCTGCAAACAGAGAGAGTTTTACTTCTTCTTTTCCAATCTGGATCCCTTTTATTTCTTTATCTGTTCTGATTGCTGTGGCCAAGACTTCCAAAACTATGTTGAATAGTAGTGGTGAGAGTGGGCACCCTTGTCTTGTTCCTGACTTCAGGGAAAAGACATTTCTCCAAAGAAGACATAAAAATGGCTAACAAACACATGAAAAGATGCTCAACATCACTCATTATTAGAGAAATGCAAATCAAAACCACAATGAGGTGCCACTTTACACCAGTCAGAATGGCTGTAATCCAAAAATCTACAAGCAATAAATGCTGGAGAGGATGTGGAGAAAAAGGAACTCTCTTACACTGTTGGTGGGAATGCAAACTAGTACAGCCACTATGGAGAACAGTGTGGAGATTCCTTAGAAAACTGGAAATAGAACTGCCATATGACCCAGCAATCCCACTGCTGGGCATACACACCAAGGAAACCAGAATTGAAAGAGACACGTGTACCCCAATGTTCATCGCCGCATTGTTTACAATAGCCAGGACATGGAAGCAACCTAGATGCCCATCAACTGATGAATGGATAAGAAAGCTGTGGTACATATACACAATGGAATATTACTCAGCATTAAAAAAAATTCATTTGAATCAGTTCCACTCAGGTGGACGGAACTGGAGCCAATTATCCAGAGTGAAGTAAGCCAGAAGGAAAAACAACAATACAGTATACTAACGCATATATATGGAATTTAGAAATATGGTAACGAGAACCCTGCATGCAAGACAGCAAAAGGAACGCAGATGTATAGAACAGACTCGTGGACTCTGGGGAAGAGGGCAAGGGTGGGATGATATGGGAGAATGGCATTGAAACATGTTAATTATCATATGTGAAATCAATCGCCAGCCCAGGGTTGATGCTCGGGGCTGGTGCACCGAGATGTCCCAGGGGGAGGGAATCGGGAGGGAGGAGGGAGGGGGGTTCTGGAGGGGGAGCATATGTAAACCCATGGCGGTTTCATGTCATTGTATGGCAAAACCAACACAATAAAGTAAAGAAAATTTAAAAATAAATAAATAAAAGAAGCAGTGACTGACAACAGCAACCACCATGAAATCAGTGCCCCAGTGTTACTCTGCCTCTTCTAAACAGTTCAATTTTAACCCATTGAAGAACCACAAATCCCGGTGAAGAGCCACCATAATCCTGGTGAATTATCTCAGTATCGTTCCATGAAGAATAACATTCTCTCTAAACTCTTAAAATTGTCTGCTAAGGCCTGGGGGACCCGGAAGTTTTCCTCCCCTCTTTCATTATGTTCTCAAGTAGGATGGAAAGCCCATTTCAAACTCTTTCTCTTATAACCACTTAAAATAAGTCTGAAGCATGTCGAAATTTGTCAGTCTAAAAAATGACAAAACATTTGAGCAACCTTAAAAATTATTACTAATAAATTATGGAAGATTTTAAAATTATTAATCCCAAAAGGTTTGTTGAGTTTTGCAGCAATAAGATTTTTCTCCTTTATTTGTATTCAACACCATGGAATCATGAAGACAAAAAAAAAAAAATTACCATTTATATATACTCCCAATTATTTGCAGTTCCCAGTCTGTGTTTAAAAGTAGACTAAAGAAACATATTTTTACTGCTGCTTTCAATTTTCCTTAATCACTGGTATTTATTTTGCTTTAGTGCTTTGCTCTCTGACTTTCTGTGCGAGAGGTGCTTTATATATTCAATTTGCTAGTGAGCTATGAGATGAAAGGAGTCTTAATGGTGAGTTTGAAGACTGTGGATTTTTATTTATTTTATTTTTTTTACAGTTGATACATATATAATTTCACCCTTAATTATCTATGACTTGTCCTGTCCATGGATCAACAAAGACATATATAAAGCGTGATTGTACTAGGCAATTCTTTTAGAAAATTACACAATCAAGTAGGTCGGGTGACATTTGTTAAAATACACTTAGTACTTTATGTGAAATCTCTTCCTATACAGAGATATTCAGCACTATAATTCTTTGGTTTATAACTATATTTCACAAGATGTAAGTCTCGAAAGAATTGTGATTTTCCTTGACCCTCTTTAGAGTAATTCCGTTTACATTCCCTGGTGGTGTACTGAAGAGTCTCACAGTGTCTTCTTGGATTTTTCTGCAATACTTAGCATTTGAAACAGTGTTTCTTAAAGATTAAAAGGACTATAACATTGCTTGCAGCTCCAGCTTCTCTTTGTTACTACCAGCCACAGTTCAAGTGAGTGGCTTGCAGAAGTATTAAAGGTAACCAAGGGACTCTATCCTATTGTCCCAGAAAATTTTAACTTTGTACCTCCCCTGGGTTGTGATAAATAAATCACTATTAATAGATTATAGTCAGTGAGCTTACTCCGCATGACCATTGACATTTTATTACTTTTCTAGGTCAGTTATGGAGAGTAGATGTTCAAGATTTTGAATGCGGTGATCATTTCATGGGTGCGTATGTATTCAAAACTTAAATTGACAAGATGACATTGGTCAGACCACCATATGACCAATTTCAAGATGACTGTCAGACTCACTATACTGTTTCTATAGGTAGCCCCCTTCTGCTGATAAAAGCTCTTGCCCATTAATTGTCATTGGAAGGGAGTCAGCCTTTGGACAGGAGTCTGCTCTGGTTGTCGTGTCCAACTCATTGTGACCCCATGGACTTAGCCCGCCAGACTCCTCTGTCCATGGGATTTCTCAGGCAAGAATACTGGAGGGGAGTTGCCATTTCCATCTCCAGGTAATCTTCCCAACCCAGGGGTCAAACCCGCGTCTCCTGCACTGCAGGCAGATTCTTTACCAACTGAGCCACCAAGGAAGCCCCTGCTGGCACTCAAAGCAATTTTTCCTTTCTACCAACTTTGCCTCTTTATTGGCTTTTGAGCAGTGAGCAACCAGACCCCACTTAATAAGTGTGTACTTAATTGGAAAGCTAATAAACAGAGATGCAGATGGCTAACAGGCATATGAAAAGATGCTCAACATGTCTAACCATCAAGGAAATGCAAATCGAAACCACAATGAGATATCACTGCACACCCATCAGAATGTCTACCGTCAAACAGAACACAAATAACAAATGTTGGTGAGGATGTGGAAGAAAGGGAACCCTTGTGCACTGTGAGTGGGAATGTAAATTGGTACAGCCACTGTGGAAAACAGCATGGAGGTTCCTCAAAAAACCAAAAATAGAACTACCATATCACCAGCAGTTCCACTTCTGGGTATATATATCTGAAAAGAAACACAAAAGCACTAATTTTGAAAAGAATCATGCACCCCAGTATTCATAGAAACATTATTTACAGTTTCCAAGTGTCCATCAATAGATGAATGAATAAAGGAGATGTGGTATACACATACAATGGAATACTACTTGGGCATGAAAAAAAGAAATTTTGCCATTTGCAGCAACATGGATGGAATTGGAGGGTATTTTGTCGAGTGAATTAAGTCAGATATAGAAAGACAGATACTGTATGGTTTCACTTATATGTAGAATCTAAAAAAACGCAACAAACTAGTGAATATAACAAAAGAGAAGCAGACTCACAGATGTAGAGAATGACCTAGTGGTTATGGGGTGAGGGAATATAGAGGCTGGGGGAGTGGGAGGTACAAACTGTTGTATGTAAGATAGGCTACAAGGATGTATTGTACAACATGGGGAATAGAGTCACTGTTTTGTGACAACTATAAATGGAGAATAACCTGGAAAATTTTTATAAAATTTTTAAAAATGGAATTTGAAAAAGAGCTAATAAACAATATTTGAAAAATCTAATTTGGCTCATATGCTACTACTTCAGAGCTTATGTTTATTAAAAGAATTAAAATTAGCAATTATTATATGAAGCTACTCAATGGCAGTTTTATTTTTGTTTTTGATTTCCAGGTTTTATTGGATCATGAACCTGGATGCAACTGTGGTCTTTCTGGGAATATCTTATATCCAACACTCAGGGGCCTGGGCCCTAGTTTTACTTATTCCTTTTATGTCCACACTTATGGCTCTGGTAACTCTTTATATGGTGCACTATAACCTGATTTGTCAGCCAGAAAAATGTAAGTAAATATCACTTTACATTTTTTTTTTGTTTTTTATGATTTTCTTGACACATCTTCTTCCTCTTAGATTCCTTATAATTTCACTTTCAACTCGGAGAATTTGTAGAGTCTGTTATTTACTTCACTTGAGAGCAACAGAATCTATAAGAATATCAATAATCTCTATCTTATTTTTCCCTTGTTAAAAAAGTTTTACTAATGGAATATTTTAAGCATAAGCAAAAGTAGAAAAAAATCATATATGAACCCTTCTATCTAGCTCTCAACTTCAACAATTCTCAATTCACCTCTACTCACTTTTTCTCCATCGCAACTGGTAGTTCTGAAGCAAGAACTAAATATTACAGTGCTTCATATGTATGTGTATAAAAAGAAGTTATATATATGCTTGGTACTTTAAAAATATAATAACTATGTCATTAACACACACAGAGAATTTCTTAAGATGATCAAGTATTTGTTAAAAAATCTGTTTCCCTTTTAAAATCTGTTTACTTTGTTTTATAATTTATTCAAATGAAATCCAGATAAGGCCCATATATTCCAAATGGCAGCTATGTCTCTTAAACCATGTATATTCCCCCTTCATCTCTATTTCTCTCCTTTCAATATTTTTTTCCTTAGGAAATCTGAACATTGCACATAATCTGAATTTTGCTGATTACATCCACTTAATGTCATCCAAAAGGTTTTCCCTCTTTATGTTTCCTAAAGTGTCTGACAGACATAGATCCTTGAGCAGACTCAGATTTTTCATTTTTAGCAAAATTCCTTCACAGATGGTGTTAGGTACTTCACACTGTCTCATTATCTGCTTTTGCAGGGTCAGTACCCATTGATAATTTTTGTCTAAATCTGTGATCCCATTGTGGGCTGTAGGTTGGTGATATTCTATATTTCTTCCTCTTTTATTAGCTGAAATAATTCTATAAAGAAATTCTATAAAGAGAAATTTTATTAGCTGAAATATATTCTCAATAACTATTTCATTACACAGAAGTACAGTTTGTGTAAGGAAAAGAAGATAAATATCTAATTCTTTCCCTCTATTTTTAGATTTTCAAATTAATGAGTTGAACTTCAGTGTCTTCTAAAGATGATCTATTAGTCGTTTTTAACCTATTATTAAAAACAACTAACAAGTCATCTATTAGTGACTCTGTGGACTAGACTGTAGCCCACCAGTCTTCTCTGCCCACAGGATTCTCCCGACAAGAATACTGGAGTGGGTTGCCATGCCCTCCTCCAGGGGATCTTCCCAACCCAGGAATTGAACCCGCATCTCTTATGTCTCCTGCATTGGCAGGTGGGTTCTTTACCACTAGTGTCACCTGGGAAGCCGATAGATTCCATATATATGCATTAATATACAATATTTGTTTTTCTCTTTCTGTCTTACTTCACTCTTTATAATAGGCTTTAGGTTCATCCACTGCATTAGAACTGACTCAAATTCATTCCTTCTTATAGCTGAGTAATATTCCATTTTATTTATGTACTACAGTTTCTTCACCCATTCATCTGTCGATGGATGTCTAGGTTGCTTCCATGGTCTACCACTGTAAATAGTGCTGTGATGAACAGCACTACGAGTTGTTGCTATTGTTGAGTTGCTAAGTCATGTCTGACTCTTTGTGACTCTGTGGATTATAGCTCACCAGCTCCTTCGTCCATGGGATTTCCCAGGCAAGACTACTAGAGTGAGTTGCTATTTCCTTCTCCAGGAGATCTTCCCAACCCAGGGATTGAACCTATGCCTCCCACATTGCAGATGGATGCTTTGCTCTTGAGCCACTGGTGGGGCCCTTCCATGCACAAGACTTTTGTCTATTTGCTTTGTATTTTGCATAGTTTATGTTTGAAATCAAATTTAACTATCTTTTTTATGTTTCTAGATTTTGAATTATGGTGAAAAAGTTTTCCTCACTCCCAGATTACAAAAGAATTCATTCATATTTCTTTTGGCATATATATATATACCTTTATATCTGTGACCCATTTGGAAATTGTATTATAATAAGTCTTAAGAGTGAACTCTATTTTATCTTTTTCCATATGACTGTCATATTATCCAGCCTCTTATTAAAAAGTATATTTTTTCCCACTGCTTTGATATGCCACCTTCCTGTATACCACCACTTGCATTTCTGGAATTTATGTTTGCTTCCTTTGATCAGTCACTCTGTTCGTATTATCTCTCTTGTTTAAAGAAACTCTGATCTTAATTTCTAACATATTTTACTTTTAGTAGTACCTTCACTGTTACCACTATTTCTACCACTTATCTATACAGCTACCACTAATAGCAATGCAACAAGTTATGTTTTTTAAAATTAAGCACATTCACCCTGTTACTTTGTTTCACCTCATACCAGTGAGGTGGGCAAGAAGTGCACAGTGTTTCCTTTTACAGACTATACTCCATGGACTTTGTTTCTGTTCTTGTACCATCCCGAGCTTTACTTTCTCAGCTAGCACGTTGTGTTGAAATGATTTATTTCTGAATACAGTTAAAAATTCATGTGTCAGTTTGGCAGAAACCAACACAATACTATAAAGCAATTGTCCTTCAGTTAAAAATCAGTGAAAGTCACTCAGTCTTGTCCGACTCTGCCACCCCACAGACTATACAGTCCATGGAATTCTCCAGGCCAGAATACTGGAGTGGGTAGGCTTTCCCTTCTCCAGGGGATCTTCCCAACCCAGGGATCAAACCCAGGTCTCCCGCACTTCAGGCGGATTCTTTACCAGCTGAGCCACAAGGGAAGCCCTCAGTTGAAAGTAAATAAATTTAATTATAAAAGAAAATTCCTGAGTCGTATACATACTTGGAATATATTAAATGCTCAGTGTTTGTTATTGTTAAACTGAGTGCAGAAGATGAGACATAATTGAATTTAATGAGTGCCCAAGATGTCACAGGCAGTGGCTGATGTGGAACCAGAACTCAGATCTTACTTTTCTCAGGCTAGAGCTTGTTTTTTTAATACCACGTACTGAGGCAGTGAGACAAGGAAAACATTACCCTGGAAGCCTCTGCCTTGTTTCTAAGATCTCTGTGAAAAAATACACAGCCTCCTGGCAGTCTGTGGAATGGGTTCATTATGCAAAAAGATGTCTGAGAGATCCTCTCTGTCAGCCCCAAAAGGCAAAAAAAGAGGAAAATGTAAAGGAAGTATAAACTTTTGTCAAAAGACCACTTCGGCATATTCTGGAGTATGTAATTGTCAGATAATTCTGCTTTTGTGAATGTGTTAGTCACTCAGTCGTGTCTGACTATTTGCAACCCATGGATTGCAGCCTACCAGGCTCTTACGTCCATGGAATTTTTCCAGGCAAAAATACTGGAGCAGGTTGCCATTTCCTACTCCAGGGCTTCTTCCCAAGCCAGGGATCAAACCTGGGTCTCCTGCATTGCAGGCAGATTCTTTACTTTCTAAGTCAACAGCAAAGCTTATACATAATTTTTACATTCAGATTTTCTAAATAACTATTCAGCATCCAACCATTTGTTTCCTAACCTCCTATTTGAAAGTATATTTCTATCTGAATAAAGAACTACAATTCTTCATGTAATACAAATCTATTTGATCAGCTCTGTTTACTGCCAGACTACTGTTGTTCATATGCTACATATTTTAACATGTGATAAGGTAACCTTTCTTTGGACAGTTACAAGAAAAAAAATTGTATTAGCTGCAGGCAAAATAAAATGTTCACCAGTAGTTTACTTTACATAATACTCTATAAAATGAATATTTTGGAGTTGTTTTGCTTTGTTTTGTTTTCTTTTTCAAAGTTATACAATCACCCAACTATGGTGAAGTAAAACTCTGACTTCCCTCTAGAAAAGTATATCATCCTTATTTTGGCTTCTTCCTCTCTGATGACTAAATTGGAACTTTCTCAAAGCTGTAATTTAAAACCATAGGTGACCTTAAAGAAATGATTTTTTATATGCTACCTTTTATTTTAAGGTAACTTTTCAAATGTGGACCATGCATTCCATTATGTTTAGCTGTCAAGCACAATCTTCATTTGCATTTCTTCCCACTGCTGTAATTTTGAGAACTGGCAGGTGACCAAAGAAGAAGAAGAAAGGTGCATCTACCATCTAGAGTGCAATGTAGGATTTTTTTTATTATAATTAAGTAGCATAGATATTCATGATTAGATCAAGGTCAGAGGAGCAGACCATCAGAGCCAAGGACTTAAAGGTACAAAGAATTAAAAAATTGCTTTCTAAAGTTTTTTTTTTAATAGTAATGGTTACGATCTTTTAAGTTTGGCAATAAGCATTTAAAATAGCTCATCTGTTTTATTTTAAAATGTGCACACCTGGTGTGTTTGCCATGCACGTTTAAACTGGAGCTTGAAGTCTCGGTTGCATTTTCATTTCAGCTTTTTTCAGTTTTCCGTTTCTGCTGCTGGTGAAGAAAAGCAATTTGAGGATTATAATGACAATGGATTTTTTTTAAAGGCTAAGTCAACAAGACACACAATATTATTTGTACAGAAGGCTTGGGTTTCCTATTAAGCCTAATAGATTAATCCAAGAATATGGTGTGATGTTTAGATACAGATGTTTTCAAGAGGACTTCTCTCCTGACACTCAGGGCTAGTTATAGTTTGAATGGATAATGGATGCTCCCTCTGCATAGACAGATTACAGCATAGCTCCTATCCTGCCTCCTTGCTGGCTCCCTCTCAGTCCACCCTATCAATTAGGTTTATTATTTCTTCTTTCCTCTGACTGGTAATCCATCTAGTTCATTGTCCTCTCTTTCTCCTTGGCCACCTTTTCTCATTCTTATAGTCTCCTAATGGAGTTGTTGTTGTTCAGTCACTCAGTTGTGTCCAACTCTTTGCAACCCCATGGACTGAAGCATTCCAGGTTTCCCTGTCCTTTACTATCTTGCGAAGTAAGATATATGCCATCCAACCATCACATCCTCTGTCGTCCCCTTCTTCTCCTGCCCTGAGTCTTTCCCAGCATCAGGGTCTTGAGTCAGCTCTTCACATCAGATGGCCAAAGTATTGGAACAGAACCCTGGGATTTATTCCAAAATCCCATTCTTCTCTCTTCACCCTCTTTCCTTAAGTGACCCACTCCAAACACTCCATTTCATTTAACCTCTTTCCTCATCTTGAAACTCACATTTCTGACTTCCTATTCACCATTTTTATTTGTTTATCTAAAGGTCATCTCAAATTTAAGCTGACCAAACCTCAACTCTTAATTCATGCAAATGTGCTTGTCTTTTCTTCATGTAAGGTGGACAGAAGTAGCATCCTCAAATCTCCTCATTTCTTCAACCTCTCCCCATGTCAAAATATCCTGTTGATTCTGTAACAACATATCTCATTCTTTTTTCAACTTTTTATTTTATATTGAAGTATAGGTGATTAGGTGATAAGTGATTAATAATGTTGTATTGCAGATGGACAGTTCAGTTCAGTTTAGTCGCTCAGTTGTGTCCGACTCTGCGAACTCGTGAATCGCAGCACACCAGGCCTCCTTGTCCATCACCAACTCTCAGAGTTTACCCAAACTCATGTCCATTGAGTCGGTGATGCCATCCAGCCATCTCATCCTCTGTCATACCCTTCTCCTCCTGCCCCCAATCCTTCCCAGCATCAGGGTCTTTTCCAATGAGTCAACTCTTCCCATGAGGTGGCCAAAGTATTGGAGTTTCACCTTCAACATCAGTCCTTCCAATAAACACCCAGGACTGATCTCCTTTAGGATGGACTGGTTGGATCTCCTTGCAGTCCGAGGGACTCTCAAGAGTCTTCTCCAACACCACAGTTTAAAAGCAGCAATTCTTCAGCGCTCAGCTTTCTTTATAGTCCAACTCTCACATCCATACATGACCACTGGAAAAACCATAGCCTTGACTAGACAGAGCTTTGTTGGCAAAGTAATGTCTCTGCTTTTCAATATGCTATTTAGGTTGGTCATAACTTTCCTTCCAAGGAGTAAGCATCTTTTAATTTCATGGCTGCAATCACCATCTGCAGTGATTTTGAAGCCCCCCAAAATAAAGTCTGACATTGTTTCCACTGTTTCCCCATCTATTTGCCAGGAAGTGATGCGACTAGATGCCATGATCTTAGGTTTCTGAATGTTGAGCTTTAAGCCAACTTTTTCACTCTCCTCTTTCACTTTCATCAAGGGGCTTTTTAGTTCCTCTTCACTTTCTGTCATAAGGGTGGTGTCATCTGCATATCTGAGGTTATTGATATTTCTCCCGGCAATCTGGATTACAACTTTTGCTTCTTCCAGCCCAGCTTTTCTCATGATGTACTCTGCATGTAAGTTAAATAAGCAGGGTGACGATATACAGCCTTGTACTCTTTTTCCTATTTGGAACCGGTCTGTTGTTCCATGTCCAGTTCTAACTCTTGCTTCCTGACCTGCATACAGGTTTCTCAAGAGGCAGGTCAGGTGGTCTGGTATTCCCATCTGTTTCAGAATTTTCCAGTTTATTGTGATCCACATAGTCAAAGGCTTTGGCATAGTCAATAAAGCAGAAATAGATGTTTTTCTGGAACTCCTCTTGCTTTTTCGGTGACCCAACAGATGTTGGCAATTTGATCTCTGGTTTCTATTCAACTCTCAGTTCAAATTTCAACTCTTTAGGTGCCGTCTGCACCCTACCCCAGGCTTCCTAGGTAGAGCAGTTGTATAGAATCCGCCTGCCAATGGAAGAGACACAGGAGATGAAGGTTTGTCTCTTGAGTCGAGAAGATCCCCTGGAGTAGGAAATGGCAAACCACTCCAGTATTTTTGCCTGGGAAATGCCATGGACGAAAGAGCCTGGTGGGCTATAGTCCATAGAGTCACGAATAGTCTGACAGGACTGAGCATGGACATGTACACCTTACTTCTACTGTCTCTATCTTATCACTTCACTTTGTTTTCATCATTGATCTTAGCTAGTATTCCCCAGCTTGTTTAATGTCTTCTTGGGGAGCTATAGATCTTCTTCACTTATATTCTTAAGGATCAGAAAAGTTACTGGCACACAGTAGGTATGTAATAAATATGCTAAATGAATGAATCAATGTTGGCATTCACATTTATTTGGCATCACTTATGCACACCTGAAGGGCTAGCTAAAATTTTAGACCTTGTTCATACTTAATCATTTCTTGTTCTTAATCATTTTGTTTTTATTGGTTCATATCACCATATCAGATACAATTTTACTTGTTTAAATAAATTCATTTTTCAAAGTGTGTATTCAAGGTGGGCTACTCAAAACTTGGTCCATCAAGCAATGCTATCATAAATTGTTACTAGTGTGTAACAAAGAAAATAAAGAAAAAACAAGTAGAACTATTATGGAAAGTTGCATCATATATCTGTTGAATTTAATAATCAGATAATCAAGTTTGATATTGTGTATCTTTGTTTTTATATTATTTCTTAGGTACTTCATTCAATCATACTTCACAAATGTATTGACTATTATAGTTGAGAAATTAAAAAAAAAACTTTTATCTTTTAACACAGCTAATTTCAGAAGCACTAATTCAAACTCCCTTTCTTTAGAAATAATAAGATAGGAATATTAACTATTTAATAAGATTGGTGATATCAATTTATCACACATAAAAGCAGATCCCAATTTACGTTGAGACACAGTGATTGGTTTATGTGAAGAAGAAATAGTGAGTTTAAGACATTAAACTCCTGAATTTAAAACATAAGAAGGAAATTAGGGAAAATACTTCTGGAAATAATCTTTTATCCTTCAAATAGTTATCATTTAATAATAAAGCCTATTTGAAAGTACAGAGTAAGTTGAATCAATGCCAGTAATGACCCTTCTGACTACTCGGTACTGTTGAGCAGAGAACAGGTTGATGAGCAACTGAAGCAAGATCAGAAGAAAATGTCAGGAAGTTAAGCCTCCAAGCCCAGACCTGTTCAAATTCAGTCCCTAGACTGTTCATCAAGACATTTTCAGTTCTCATCTTACCAAAATCTTAAGTTAACTAATTGAAATAGCTGAGAAAGTTTCCTAATCCCTTCCTCCAATAGCAGAGACATCCCAATTATTTCATTGTTAAGAGACACAAACCTTGGCCACTCACAGGGACTTCTGTCTCCTTTGGACTTCTCAGTTCTAGGGGACTTTCATCCAAGTCTGACCACAGTGACTATGAGGCAAGAGTGACAGTAGATATGAGCATGTCTCCTGTCAGCAATTATCCCGACATACTTCCACTTGACCTCAACACACTTCACAGAGGCCGCCGAAGAGCCTCTGCTGTAATCATTCTTGGTCACTACCAATTTGGGCTGGATTTGATTCAGTGACTTAGAGGTGAAAGGCTCCATATTCAATTACCAGGCCCCCAGCTTCCTCAATTAATCAAAAACTGACATAATAGATCTATTACAACTCTTAAAGAAAAGACCAGATCCAATCAATATTATCACTCTATAACCATAAAAAGAAATTAATATTCTTTATTTAAATCTGAAAACACTGTGGCATTTAAATGAACTTGATTACAATGCATTTCATCTAGAAATTTACTATGGGAAACTTGAACATATTTAAAATGATTTTCAAACTATATACTCTGAGTTTCTAAAGCAGCCTTCTTTGGAGAAACTCAAGCGTTTTCCTATTTATTTCACTATTTATCCTGCAGCCATGGTTTGGTGTCTTTATAATCTGAGGCAGGGCTTATCTGGTCCAAAGGAGTGCTGTGAAACATTGTAACAATCATGATGGCACCTCTAAACTGCTAACTAAACCAGGATCTCTTATCTGTCATTGGATCAGGAAGTCCTAATGGAGTCAATGAAAAGGTGAAATTTGAAGATCATAAAAGAAGCAACAATGAGGTTGCAGATCACTAGCAGTTAAGTGATTGCAAATATCTAAAGCAATAAAATGCTTCTGATGCTAAGCGCAGCCATATAAACCCAGAGGAAACTACTGGAAAAGTCAAAAGCCAACTAATCTAATCTGAACTTTTGGTGACACGATCAACATATATAAAGTCATTTGAAGAGTTCAAAGTTTAACCTTATGTCTGAAATTCAAGGATAAAGTCAAAGCAGAGAATATATTTCCTTTCATCTACATGTCAAAATAAGAAACCACCTTCTACCTGACAAGGAAAGTGAGGATTATTTATATGGCAATTTATATTTAAAAAAAAATAGTACTAGTTCTTTGTGTTAGGCTGTAAAAGAAAGTTCAGGTTGTCTCATACATTAATGTGTTAAAGTCAGAGGCTTCTGAGAGATTCTAAAATCTTTTACTTTGGTGTTATATTTTGTCACCTTTCTTCCCTTTTTAATATGCTTCCATTGATCTTACCTTTTTCATTTTTTACATCGACTGTCAGGCACCACCTTGGGCTGGTCACCAGGATGCCAGAACCCTCGTCAGAAGCTTGTTCCTTTGAATTCAGCCCCTTGGGTGCTAAAATCTTCTCAATTTACTGCCCTTCATCCTTACCATTGTCATCTTTCTGATAGATATTTTGGAAAACTGAAAAATATCCCTTTACTAAATACATAATATTTCCAATTATTTGCAGGTTGCTCCCTCCAGACAACATTCAGGGTGTTTATTAATGCCCTGAAAACATATTGTCTGCAGTATTGCCACCTTGGCAGAGCTGTGACAAGCTGGTTGGACCATGCCAAGGAAAAAAATGGCAGTCGCTACAGTGAGCTCCTTGCGGAAGACACAAAATTTTTCTTCAACCTTCTGCCACTCTTTATTTTTCAGTTCCTCTACAAAATGTGCATTATGCAGGTGAGGAAAGATAATTAATACTACCCATAGAAACGGTAAAATGATTGCATGATAACATTACAAGTAGACATTTCTTTTCACGCCAACAAGTGCTTCCCATATACTTCATTAAGATGTTAACCTATAAATGCTTCTAATCATTACAAGCCCTAGCTTTTAAGGACTAAGTGGAGTCAGGTATAAGCATTCCAGAAGGATCTGAGTGTGGCATTTTTCCTGTAGAACTGCAGGTGTCTGTCAGTAGGTGAGGACATGGCAAACAATACTTTACAGAATTTCCAAGGCCTGTGAGTAGCTCAGAAAAATACAAGATCTGTGGGCAATTATGGGCTTCTCAGGTGGTGCTAGTGGTAAAGAATTCACTTGCCAATGTGGGAGATATAAGAGATAAAGAGTTCGATCCCTGGGTCAGGAAGTTCCCCTGGAGAAGGACATGGCCTCCCACTCCAGTATTCTTGCCTGAGGAATCCCATGGAGAGAGGAGCCTGGTGGACTATAGTCCATGGGGTCACAAAGAGTCAGACATGACTGAGTGTCTGAGCAACAAAAATGAAGATAAATTAACTTTGTTTCCCTCCTTGACCAAGCCTTTAAAAATTGGTATTAACAAGTAGCCAAATTGGCTGATTCAGTTATGAAGAAATATAAATGATTATAAAAATCTTTGAAGAAATTTGAAGCTCTTTGTTGCTAACATCTAACTTGTAATTAGATGGCCAATGAGTGACTTAAATCATAGAATAGTAGATTCTATGACCTATCAATCTAGGAAAAAATCTTCAAGATTAATTTACTCAATTCCTTCATTTGTTGAAGAGGAAACCAAGGCTTGGAAAAATTAAGTGATTTGGGGTAAGTAGGTCAAACAGTGAATAGTAGTGAAAGAAAAGGCAGAATCTTATCTTCTGACTCTTAGTACAACGCTTGCTCCTCTAAACCAGGGGTCAGCAAATTACTACCTGCAAACCAAATCCAGCCCACTGCCTTTTTCACATATCCTGTAAGGTAAGAAGGTTTTTGCATTTTCATATGATTTTTAAAAATAAAAAAAGAATAATATTTTGCAGTACATTATAATTATAATTGGGTACACAATTATAATTGTAAATTGTATGAAATTAAAAATGAGATGTCCATAGAAAACAAACAACAAGTTTATGATTACCAAAGGGAAAGGGCAGTAAGGATAAATTAGGAGCTTGGGATTAACATATACACTCTACTGGGTGGCGTTAGTGGTAAAGAACCTGCCTGCCAGTGCAGGAGATATAAGAGACATGGGTTCAGTCCCTGGCTCAGGAAGATCCCCTACAGGAGAGCATGGAAACCCACTCCAGTATTCTTAGCTGGGAAATCCCTTGGACAGAGGAGCCTGGCAAGGTGCAGTCCATAGGGTCGCAGAGAGTCAGACACTGCTGCAGCAACTTGGCATGCATGCAGTACTATAGATAACCAACAAGGCCTTATCTAACCCAAGGAACTACATACAGTATTTTGTAACAACCTATAAGGGAAAAGAATATGAACACAGGTTGGCTGAAAAGTTCATTTGAGTTTTTTATAACATCTTATGGGAAAACCTGAATGAACTTTGGCCAATCCAATATATATGTGTGTGTGTGTGTGTGTGTGTGTGTGTGTGTGTGTGTGTGTTTGTGTGTGTAGTGAGAGAGAGAGAGAGAGAGTATGAAGTGAAGTGAAAGTCGCTCAGTCATGTCTGACTCTTTGCAACCCCATGGACTATACAGTCCATGGAATTCTCCAGGCTAGAATACTGGAGTGGGTAGCCTTTCCCTTCTCCACGGGATCTTCCCAACTCAGAGATCAAACCCAGATCCCCCACATTACAGGCAGATTCTTTACCAGATGAGCCACAAAAGAAGCCCAAGAATACTGGAGTGGGTAGTCTATCCCTTCTCCAGCGTATCTTCCTGACCCAGGCATCGAACTGAGGTCTCCTGAATTGCGGGCAGATTCTTTACCAACTGAGCTATCAGAGAGCCCCATATATTGACTGTATATGTATTGAATCACTTTTCTGTACACCTGAAAGTAGCACAATGCTGCAAATCAACTCTACTTTGATTAGAAAAAAAAAAAGAAAGTACAATTGTTAGAAAAGAAAAAGCATAGGATTTCTCTTCGGTTAGAAGTATCCTGCCAGCAACTAGAATAAAAGACTCTTCTTTAAAAGAAAAAAAAGTTCAGCATTCATAAATAGCTTTATTGGAACACAGTTTTATGGTTTTTGTCCTAGTATGTCTGTTTATGCATGCAAACAGCAGAGGTGAGTAGTTGTCACAGAATCCACATGTGGAAATATTGTCCATCTGGCCTTTTACATAAAAGCTTGCTGACCCTTGTTCTAAACAATGCATGAAAACTAGGCTGATTTAGTAGATTCAACCTCTCTCTTGACTCCACAATGGTAGATGGTGCAAAAATACAAAAATACCACCTCTATATATGATCATTAATATTATAAAAAATCTTAGAATGAAGAAATTAATCATGAGTACAAAATTGCTAACTGACCCATGGGCAGCCTTGAACCTTCTGTGCAAATAGCACGAATTCTTGATTCTTACCCTCATAATGTAGTGACTCCTACTGTTTCTTTTGACTAAATCCAGCCCTTCACTGCAAACTGTCATATACTTTAAAATTTGCCATAAATTGTAATCGGCTTTGATAAACTAATTTTTAAGCATATCACCAACTCTAGATGCCTACTGTGTTGCAAAGAACAAACACTAATATTACTGACCACCTATATGTGGCATAGCGTCTAAAGGATGACTCCACAGTGTCTTAAGTCAAGCCCCACAGCATGCCTCAGGACTGACTTTGTCATCCTCAGTCGGAGTCTCGGAGGCATTAAGTGACTTGCAGTTTGCTCTTGGTTGCCCTAGTTACAATATGGCAGCGTGGCTGTCCCAACCCAGGGCAGGTCTCAGTGCCCACACTTTGCTGTTACCAACTATGCCTCTCTTGCATCTGGGCTGAAAACCCTTATGCAGGGCTTCCCTGATGGTTCAGTGATGAAGAATCTGGCTGCCATTGCAGGAGACACGGATTCGACCTCTGATCAGGGAAGATCCCACATGCCTTAAGCCAGCTAAGCCCGTGCACCACAACTATTGAGCCTGTTCTCTAGAGCCTGGGAGCCACAGCTACTCAGCCCACGTGCCTCAGCTACTGACGCCCAGGTGCCTTAGAGCCCATGCTCCACAACAAGAAAAGCCACTGCAATGAGAAGCCCGAGCACCGCAACTAGAGAGGAGCCCCTGCTCGTGGCAACTAAAGAAAAGCAACAAAGCAACAAAGACCCAGAGCAGCCAGAAATATAATAAATAAATAGATACAATTATATTTTTAAAAATCCCTATACAAGGAACTCCCTAGGCAGTCCAATGGTTAAGACTCTGTGCTTCAACTGCAAGAGTCATGGGTTTGATCCCTGGTCAAGGAACTAAGATCCTGCATGCCAGGAGGAGCAGCCAAAAACTGATTAAAAAAAAAAAAAAAACCTGTACAGACTATACAGGTTCCAAGTCATATATAGTAATGTTAACCAGAAACTCCAGAGAAAATGGTTAGGATATACTTCTCAAGGGAGGCAGATGAAACTTCTGCTGGGCTAGGCTGGTGTTAGATTTTTGCCTCCAGATGAAATAATCACCAGTATAAAGGAGATCAAAGCACCAAGAATAAAACATCATAGCATGCCATATTTTAAATTTAGTAGCAATTATTGACCTTCAGTTCCAAGGCATACATTTAAAATATGTTGATATTAAGGCCGATGGTGTTGCCATTTGACATTACTGGCCATTCAGAGGTGAAAATGAATCTCTATTGACAGCAATTATTCCTGAATACTCAGAGGCTTGTATGAAATAAGAGTATTTAAAATTTTAAAAGGAGATGATTTCAGAACTTGAGGCAGAAGCAGAAATGATTTCAAGCTTTCAAGACATCCGAGCCTTTTCTTAGATTAGGCAATATATGAATATTGCTTCACTAAAGATTAATCATACATTCGCCACATTATTAAGTTAACAGGTTTCTGTGTCTGTGATTCATGCTGATAATAACTTTATTCCTATTAACAATAATTCTCGTTTGAAATCAGTAACAGAAACTTCCAAGTTGTGCTGTGAGCCTCTCAGTCTTAGAGGAGCTCTGCTGCCAGCACTTTTTCTTAAAAAAAAATCATTCATTTTCCTCTGATTAAGGAAGGAACTTAATATTTTGATGGAACTAGGGCAGAACTGGCTAATGTTCCCTTCTCTCTTGCTGTCTTTACCCAACTATAACAATCCTGTTTACTATCCCAAGGGTCAAATTCTAGATCGGAAGATGGATTATCACCAGGACATATTTTATATAGATCCAAAAAAAAAAAAAATCTCAGTGAAAATGTAGTCCATCCCTGGGTGGAGGCAGTTAACTGAGCAATAGGCTCATTTTATAATCGGTGGGCTTGTTAGCAACTGTACTGACTTATGACTCTGCTTCTCCTTATGCTTCTCAAGTTGCACAACTGATAATTAGAGAAGGAGATAGTGAATGTTTCAAACAAGAAGTTATCATCTGAATGCTTGAGCCAGGTTGCTCTCCCAGAATGGGGGTAAAGCAGGAATCCTAATGAAGTTCACACACTGTAAGAAAAAAAAAAAAAAATGGAGAATCCATTCCATAAGGACAAGACTTGGGTTGACTTTCTCACCAAGCCAATTAGTAGCTTTGTGTGCCACTGGGAATTAAAGAAATACTCTGTGCTATTAATGATAATGTCAAAGATGTGATTATTGCAACAAAGCTCATCAACTAGGAAAGTGAGAAGATGCACCTTTCCTGTGACACTGTGCTTTAGTTCTGACCTAATAGTTATAACCTAAAAAAAGGTTTGGAGCACATGAAGAGACTCCAAAGTTAATGTCAGAGTTTTAGTTAATATTAGGATTTATTTTAAAAATGAAATTCTGACACTATGTTGAGGGTTTGCAGTGGGGCAGAGGTATTGTTTGTTGTATGTTTTTTTCGTATGTTTGTTTTTAATTTCTTCTACTTTATTGTGCAACTTTTTTCATGGAGTTACCTTTTTGGTCCTCTAGTGCTTCACAGTTAGTTTAAAAGGAGAATATAGACACCAGTCTGTTTTCTCTCTTTTTTTCTCATTTTACTTGACATATTAAAAACAAGACCAATCCAAGGAGCCTATAAAGATAGCCTACATCAAGTAATGGGTTTCTACACTAGGCCCCTCTTCTTAGGGAAAAGTCATTCTTACTTATTTTATTTTGCTACCAAACTCAATGCTATTTAAAGGATATACTGGCCACAATCTATTGTTTATAAGTGAAAAGAAAGTCTTAATACTTTCTGCTGGCTTTTACTTTATTGTTGGGAAAAAACAAAAGCTTTACTTGCTTATATGCAGTATTTGTTACTTGATTTCTTATGTCATCTGAAACACAAAATTAGGCTCTCTGTTACTTTTCCAAGGAAAATTAAGAAGAAAGACTAGGTGACAAAAGATTTATCATAAAGAATCAGTAGCATTGTCAATAGACTAAACAGAGCTCCTATTGACATTTGTCAGCTCATAATCATGATCTTGAAGACATGGGGAACGTCCAGCTTATCTGTCACAGAGTACAGGCAAGAGACAAGGTATCTGCCACAGGAATCTTTCTCTAAAGTTAAACCACTTTTTTTTTCTTTTCAAAAATCATTTTATTTATTTATTAATTTATTTTGGCCTCACCATGGGGCACGTGAGATCCTAATTCCCCAACCAGAGACCAAACCCACACACACGTGCCCTACATTGGAAGCTCAGCATCTCAACCGCTGGACCACCAAGGAAGTCTTAAACCACTGTCTTAATGCATGGCTCTTTCCCCATTGAAAAACAGATTCCTTCAGGATATTATCTGCAGACCGTGAATTTCAACCTTAATCTGGGTGGATTGCTTCTGCCAGTTTCAGTCATGAATGTCATCAGTCTCCTACCACTACTCATTCTGGCCCCTTTTATGGAATATTTCAGCACCTGCCTGCTTCCCTCTAAGAGAGATGGCTCTTTTCTGTCAGCATGCATTCGTAAGTACAACTTACTATGTCTAGTAAGTGGTTTGCAACTGTTTTTTAATTGAAGGGTAATTACTTTACAATATTGTGCCGATTTCTGCCATACATCATCATGAATCGGCTACAGGTATACAAATGTCCCCTCCCTCTTAATGCTCCCTGCCATCTTCCACACCACTGTAAGTGTTCACAGAGCCCTGGGTTGAACTAACTCCCGTGTCACACAGCAAATTCCACTGGCTGTCTGTTTTATGTATGGTAAAGTATCTGTTTCCATGCTACTCTCTCAATTTGTCCCACCCTCTCCATCCCACACTAAAATAAAAAACACTGCACAAAGCTCTAAGTTAGCTATGTGCTCTGGAGTAGAGTCTGATGTTCTCAAGTCTCTACATGGACATCAGTGTTCCATTCTCTTCCTATCCTTTTATGCTTCTCCGAAGACACACCTGATATAAAGACTCGGTGAAATTTTCAGTGCCACCAAATGGCCCCTCCTTCTTCATGTAAAGCAATCTCTACTCCTAAATTGATGCTGAGAATGTTTTTATTTTTATTTATTTATTATTTTCTCACAAACATATTTTATTTTATTTATTTATTTTAGAGTAGAGAATGTTTTTAAAAATCAACACAGGTAAGCAATAATACTTGGGAGGAATTAACTTGTGAACCAGCAAAAAAAATTATTACAAGTTAGTACTGTGATTCAGTTTCAGTACAGTACTTCTTCCAATAGTAGAGTGTGCAACAATAATTTTCAAATAGTTTTTCCACTTTGAGATATAACTGATGTTGTTGTTCAGTTGCTAAGTCGTGTTCAACTCTTTGGGATTTCATGGACTGCAGCAAGCCAAGCTTCCCAGTCCTTCATTTAAAATTTTAATTTTTTAAAAATCATAAATAGCTTCATGGATCTAAAATTTCATGTACAAATAAGGTCTACTTTTACTTATATATTCTCTCTATACCTTTTGGTGTCCATTCACATATTCTTAAAGAATTATCCTTCCATTTTTAAAATAAAGATTCAGTCTCTCAGTCATGTCCAGCTCTTTGCAAGCCCATGGATTGGAGCATGCCAGGCTTCCCTGTCCTCCACTATATCCCAGAGTTTGCTCAAACTCATGTCCATTGAATCAGTCATGTTATCCAATCATTTCATCTTCTGTCATCCCTTCTCCTCTTTCCCTCAATCTTTCCCAGCATCAGGGTCTTTTCCAATGAGTCAATTCTTCGCATCGGGAGGCCAAAGTATTGAGCTTCAGCTTAAGCATCAGTCCTTCCAGTGAATATTCAGGGTTGATTTCCTTTAGGGTTGACTGGTATGATCTCTTTGCTGTGCAAGGGACTCTCAAGAGTCTTCTCCAGTACCATAATTCAAAAGCATCAAATGTATAAGTTTAAGGTACACAGTGTTATAAATTGATACCATTCTATATTGCAAAATACTTATGACAGTAAGGTTAGTTAACACATCCTTGACCTCATATAATTCCTACTTTGTTGTTGTTATGGTCCACTCTTAATTTTTAATGTGAAGAAAATGTAGGACATCTTACACAGATTCAATCCCTGGATCAGGCAGATGCCCTGGAGAAGGAAATTGCAACCTACTCCAGCATTTTTGCCTGGAAAATTTCATGGACAAAGGAGCCTGATGGGCTACAGTTCATAGGGCGGCAAAGAGTTGGACACAACTGAACACTGACCTCAATATTACCTTTTGTTGTTGATGTGGTCTAGTCTCAATTTTTTAAAGTGAAAAAAATGGAGGACATCTTACTCAGAACACAATCTACAGAGCATGAAGTAAAATTTCTGCCAATGAAATGGCAGAGGAGGAGCATTCTGGTGATACTCTCCTCTGCCTTGCTTTGGTCCCCCAGGCACTGCCATGGAACAAAGGGACAAGCGATGGAGCAGGAAAACCAAGCTCCTCTAATGACCAGAGATTGGGTCTCAGCCCCTGCTCTGCTGCTGAGCTATTCCTGGGTGATAGGAAACCACTTAATTTTGTCTTCTAGCTCACTTTTTAATTGAGGGCCATACCAGAGATAAATGTTGGAACCCTTTGTTCTATAAAATGTTTGAAGTCATTCAAGGTGATAATAGTGCTTAGAGCACAGTTGGGGCACAGAGAGAAAGCTCTGTAAATATTAGCTAATACTGAGTCATCATTTGCAGGGTCAGGTCTAATTGTTTGGTGAGGATAAACAGAAAGCAGAAGAAATTTGAAACTCTTAAGAAATAGTATGCCACTATGGAGAACAGTGTGGAGATTCCTTAAAAAACTGAAAACAGAACTGCCATATGACTCAGCAATCCCACTGCTGGGCATACACACCGAGGAAACCAGAATTGAAAGAGACATGTGTACCCCAATGTTAATCGCTGCATTGTTTACAATAGCCAGGACATGGAAGCAACCTAGATGCCCATCAACTGACGAATGGATAAGAAAGCCGTGGTACATATACACAATGGAATATTACTCAGCATTAAAAAAAATTCATTTGAATCAGTTCTACTCAGGTGGACGGAACTGGAGCCTATTATCCAGAGTGAAGTAAGCCAGAAGGAAAAACAAAAATACAGTATACTAACGCATATATATGGAATTTAGAAAGATGGTAACGAGAACCCTGCATGTGGGACAGCAAAAGAAATGCAGATGTATAGAACAGACTCGTGGACTCTGGGGAAGAGGGCAAGGGTGGGATGATATGGGAGAATGGCATTGAAACATGTTAATTATCATATGTGAAATCAATCGCCAGCCCAGGTTAGATGCTCAGGGCTGGTGCACTGGGATGACCCAGGGGGAGGGAGGAGGGAGGGGGATTCTGGAGGGGGAACATATGTATACCAATGGCGGATTCATGTCAATGTATGGCAAAACCAACACAATAAAGTAAAGAAAATTAAAAAAAAAAAGAGTATGCAGTGGCAACATTATGCCTTATCATTTACTTGAGAAATAATTTCATTGAGAGTCAAGGCCAGGCATCTGGAAGTTTCTTTTCTCTTGGTTGACCTGTTATTCTTAAAACCTCCTTTGTAGAGATTTGTGAAGACAATGCAGCCCTCTGGCAACCCATTATTATATATATATATATATACCTATATATATATTTTTTTCTGTTTCTCTGTTTATAGAAGTTACATTTTAGCATATGTGCCTCCTGTTACTTACTGGAGCCATCAACAAGATCACTCCAGATCACATCACAGAGTAGATTTGTTTTTAGAAAGAACTCAAAATGACTAAACTCAGTTTATTTTATCTTCAGTTGTAGAGGTCTTCAGTACAAAAATTTTTTTGATTTATTCTGTAGGCCAGTAACCCTGACATTATTTATTGTTACAGGTTTAGAAAAACTATAAAACTTAATATGTTTTAATAGTCCTTAAATCTTACAAGCTGCTTTTTTTTTGTCTGCTAGTATAGAAATCCAAACCAGTCTTTAGTGAACGCCCAGCACTATTTGAGGATACAAAAGAAAAGTAAGTGTTCTATTAAAATATAATGAATGCAGAACAAAGTAGGGGTACATTTATATTGCAAAATGCCAAAACTCTTGGCAGTCCTGTACAGAATCATGAAAATTCAGTCTAAGCTTCTGAATTATGCTTTATTACTAAAAAATTTTTTAAATTGGGGTACTTTAGAGAAATATGGTATACAATACAGATGAAAGAACTACTTTTTTAAAATTTTTTTAAATTTCCTTTACTTTATTGTGTTGGTTTTGCCATACATTGACATGAATCCGCCATGGGTATACATATGTTCCCCCTCCAGAACCCCCCTACCTCCTCCCTCCCGATTCCCTCCCCCTGGGACATCCCGGTGCACCAGCCCCAAGCATCAACCCTGGGCTGGAAATTGATTTCACATATGATAATTAACATGTTTCAATGCCATTCTCCCATATCATCCCACCCTTGCCCTCTTCCACAGAGCCCCCGAGTCTGTTCTATACATCTGCGCTCCTTTTGCTGTCTCGCATGTAGGGTTCTTGTTACCATCTTCCTAAATTCCATATATATGCATTAGTATACTGTATTTTTGTTTTTCCTTCTGGCTTACTTCACTCTGGATAATAGGCTCCAGTTCTGTCCACCTGAGTAGAACTGATTCAAATGAATTTATTTTTTTTAATGCTGAGTAATATTCCATTGTATATATGTACCACAGCTTTCTTATCCATTCGTCAGTTGATGGGCATCTAGGTTGCTTCCATGTCCTGGCTATTGTAAACAATGTGGCGATGAACATTGGAGTACATGTGTCTCTTTCAATTCTGGTTTCCTCGTAAAAGAGTGAAACTAGAACACTTTCTGACACCATACACAAAAATAAACTCAAAATGGATCAAAGATCTAATCATAAGACCAGAAACTATAAAACTCCTAGAGGATAACATAGGCAAAACACTCTCCGACATAAACCAAAGCAGGATCCTCTATGACCCACCTCCCAAAATATGGGAAATAAAAGCATGAATAAACAAATGGGACCTAATTAAAATTAAAAGCTTCTGCACAACAAAGGAAACTATAAGCAAAGTGAAAAGGCAGCCTTCAGAATGGGAGAAAATAATAGCCAATGAAGCAATGGACAAACAATCTCAAAAATATACAAGCAACTCCTGCAGCTCCATTCAAGAAAAATAAATGACCCAATCAAAAAGTGGGCCAAAGAACTTAACAGACATTTCTCCAAAGAAGACATAAAAATGGCTAACAAACACATGAAAAGATGCTCAACATCACTCATTATCAGAGAAATGCAAATCAAAACCACAATGAGGTACCACTTTACACCAGTCAGAATGGCTGCCATCCAAAAGTCTACAAGCAATAAATGCTGGAGAGGATGTGGAGAAAAGGGAACCCTCTTACACTGTTGGTGGGAATGCAAACTAGTACAGCCACTATGGAGAACAGTGTGGAGATTCCTTAAAAAACTTCAAATAGAACTGCCATATGACCCAGCAATCCCACTGCTGGGCATACACACTGAAGAACTACTTTTTAAAATCCTTCCTGTGAATTCCCTGTCAGTCCAGTGGTTAGGACTCTGTGCTTTCACTAACAAGGGCCCGGGGTAAGGACTCAGGTACATTCTCTGGTCAGGGAACTAAGATCTTGCAAGCCACATGGCATGGTCAAATAATAATAATAATAAAATCTTTCCTGAGCATGAGAAATCTTAAATTCATTTGAAATATGAGCACTTTCTCTTGGACAATACTCCAGTCTCACATATTTGAAAGCATGTCTATTCTTAAAGAAGTGTATGTTTTTTTCTGGAGGGAGGAAAGTTAGATAAAGTTATCTGATGTATTATTTGATGTTAATGAACTAAATATTCCCTGTTAAGGTTGATAACAGACTTAGTGGGCAGGAAGAAAAGGAAAAAAACTAGATTCATCTGAAAAATCTGAGCTATATCCTTCTGAGTACAAATTACTGAATTCAATTGTTTCTAAGCCAGACTCCATTCATTTGTTCATTTACATACTTGCTCACTTATTTGCATAATATTTTGCTCTGGGGAAATAAAGAGGTGTGATGATATGCATCTTTTTAACTAGATGTTTGCTTAAGTTTTCCATATCCTGCTTGTGATTATAGAAGATTAATAAGTTTTATCAGGACATAGAAGCATAAACCTTGGGTACTTTTTGATAGTAATTTACATAACTGAATTAATCTAACATTAAAATTTACTTTTGCTTTGAACCTAAGTGCCTTGAAAATGTGAGTGAAGTATGTAAGTGTATAAATTATGAACAAACAAATATTTATGAATTCCTTATTTGAACCTAGACACCTTCCTATGCATATCCTACTTAATCTCATGATAAATCATCATTTACTAGGTCAAGGATCTCAAAGATAATGTCTTATTTGAATTCAGACCTTCTAATTCTAAGGCCGTTGTTTTATTATTTATTATTATTATCCCACTTACTAGCTATCTATAGTTCTTTTTTATTGGAGTATAATTGTTTTACAATGTTGTATTAGTTTCTGCTGTACAACAACGTGACTCAGTCATATGTATACATTTACACTCTCTCTCGAGTCTCCCTCCCAGACCCCAATTCCACCCCTCTAGGTCATCACAGAGCACCAGGCTGAGCTCCCTGTGCTGTACAGCATCTTCCCACTAGTTATCTGTTTCACACATGGTAGTATATACATGTTGATGCTACTCTCTCAATTCGTCACCCCCATTCCTTCCCCCACTGTGTCCACAAGTCTGTTTTCTCCTTCTGTACATGTATTCCTGCCCTGCAAATAGATTAATCAGAACCATTTTTCTAGACTCAATATATGTACATTAATACATAATATTCATTTTTCTCTTTTGCGCTTACTTTACTCTGTATGACAGGCTCTAGGTTCATTCACATCACTACAACTGACTCAATTTCGTTCCTTTTTATGGTTGAGTAATATTCCATTGTATATATGTACCATATGTTCTTTGTCCATTCATCTGTCAATGGCTGTCTACGTTGCTTCCATGTCCTGGCTATTGTAAATAGTGCTGTTTTGAACATTTAAATTATAGACATTATCAGTGTTAATTTGGAATCTTTACTGCCATTTCTAATCATGGCTATGGAGTAAATGAGAAATCCTTCTGCCGACTGTCATGTTTAAGGAGGCAGATGGGGCCGACACTGCGATGTCTAGGGTTTGACAAGGATAATGACAGCCCAGGTTGAGTCAGGGGTAGAGAAATCTCATTTGATTGGTCAAAGTAGAAATTTAACAAAGGAAAAAAAAATAAGCTTGCTTTTCTTTATCTAGCTCATAACAATGCAAGGAAAGAGGGGTTTCTAACTGAAGATAGGACATTCTTGAGTTTATCAGCTAAAGAAATTAACAAGTATATCACTGTACCAATGGAAAAAAAAATCTCCAAATCTTTTAGAACTTGGAAGACAAAGGTTTGATACACACAAAGTACTTCATCAAGACTGTGTTTTCCTAACATTACACAAGACAGACATGTCTATTTAAAAGTCAGCCTTAATACACCAAAAATCTAGAATCAGTGATATTATGATGTGTCCTCTGTCATAGTTGAATATACTTTGTTTTACCCTTGTTTCAGTTCAAAAATGTTTACACCATGAGTATTTCCTCTCCTACCATTAGTTAAAATCCAGTATGTGGCATTTAGTACCTAGTGCTGACAGACACCAGTATTAATTGGACTAAAATTAGCCTAATTAAGACTATTAAGCTTTATACAAAACAGAGGTGCACAATGAAGTAGGTAGCTGTTATCTTGGCTTTTAAGTAACATTGATATTGAAATGCAGATGAAGTATATTCAAATATCTTTTAGGCCTTCCTCTTTAAAATAATCCTTGAAAATTCAAATCTTAATTCAAAGTTCTTTATGATTTAGGTACAGCCAAGGTGCTGGTCCTTTTTTATATAACCAGTACCTTCTACTAGTTCTAATAATCGACAGAATTTCTTTTTGGTTGGAATCAAAGTGCTTGGTAAATTAAAAACCAAGCCAGGGATCCAGTTACCTTCACTGAAATTAGGATTATTTCATCAAAACTACTTTTTCTCTAGTATAGTTTTTAGAACTGTGACACCAAGAAACATTGTGGTGTATACCTACTGCAAAATACCTGGCAGGAAGTTTTGTAAACACTGAAAAAAGTAACATGCAAACATCTAGCCTGAATAACTCGTTCATTCAGTTGTTCATTTGTTTAATAAAAGCACACTGATGTTCTTAGGTTCTTACTTTTAAAGTTGACATCAACACTGGAATTAAATTTGAGGTAAAGAAGACCAGAAGGAAAATAGTTTTTTTCAGGGAAAATAATTTTTCCATGGGTTGGAGCGGGGGATAGTTTCTGAATGATTCAAGAGTGTCACATTTATTGTGCACTTTATTTCTATTATTGTTATATCAATTCCATCTCAGATCATCAGACATTAGATCTCAGAGGTTGGGGACCCCTAAATCAGACCATCTACTACTAAGTCAACTGAAGCAATATTTTATGCCTTACAGATGTGTTTGTGTAACTGATCTCCATGCAAATGAATGACCTGTTCCAGTTAAAACACAGACTGAAGCTGAACCTCCTGAAATGAGTTCCCAGTGGTCTAAAAAGAAACAAAAGACAGAATATGGATAGCTCAATTCAAACACAGGAACATACCACTAACAGAAGAAACAAAACAAAAAACATATGCCAAGTAGCAGGTGAGAAAGATCTTCCACAAAGGCAGAAATATATATGTACGATGATAAAATCATAGCTGTCTTAAGAGTGTTTTATGGACACCAGTGTGTCCTTTACGTTAGCCAATTTCCTGTTCTTGGAATTTGCCAAAATCATGGATCTAAGGACAGTTTCTCAAAGACTCAATAGAGTTTCATCCTTTCAGTTGTGTTACATATCAGAGACTCATACATCAGATGACACATTAAAAAAGAAATCTATAGTTTTCTCGGTGAGGTAAATTTATCCAATGTTGGAATCATCTTTACATATTTATATTGTAGTGTTAGAGTTTGCTTGAACAGGAAATGGAAGGTACAACCAAAATGTTTGAATGAATTCTGACTTAAAAAATTCATTGTGATCTGATTTGAAAAATTATTACATGGTGGGATAATAGAATAAACTTTAAGAGATTTAAGACTTTTAGAGAGTTGTCTACAACCATGTGTGTGTTCAGCACCTTCAGTTGTGTCCAAATCTTTGCAACCCTATGGACTATATCCCACCAGGCTCCTTTGTCCATGGGATTATCCAGGCAAGAATACTGGGTTGGGTTGCCATTCCCTCCTCCAGGGGATCTTCCCAGCGCAGGATCAAACCCAGGTTTCCTGCATTGCAGGCAGATTCTTTACCGTTTGAGCCACCAGTGAAGCCCCTACAATCACAATAGCTAATATTAAAGCAAACATTATTTATCTGAATATAAGATCTCCTTTGGAAGCATGTGCTTTATCTTGTAAATACAGATCTGCTAGAGGTTTAAAATGTGTACTTTCTGATAAACTGCACTCTACTCTGGACAAGTTATGATCTTATAGGTGTTAAGGATAAAATAGGAGCAGACTTAATTTAGGTTGGAATTTTTTTGTTTTGAATTTTTAAAAAAGCCATTTTTCACCTGTGCCAGAGTACAGTAGCAAATAAAAAGCAAATGCAGTGAGTTTGATGTTTCAGGTAAAATATGCTCTGCCCTAATATACCTAGGTAAATGAATTAAGTATTTGTGCTTTGCTTGAAATTGTTTGGAGAACTGTCTTTCGTTGAACCTGATTTTCCTAGAACAGGTCTCAGAGCTTCTTGGATCTTGTTGAATGTAGGTCTGATCAAACCTTCTAGGATGGAGGTTGAAATTCTGTCTAGCAAGCTGCCAAGTGATTTCTATGCTGTTGATCAAAGACTAGACTTTAAGTTTAAAGGGCAGAGCAAAAAGTCAAGAGACTGCTCTCTCACATTTCATGCTTGTGTACTGCCAGCAGAGGCTTAGGTTAAAAAATGCCACAATTTCGTATCAGGTCAGAGCTAAAATTCAGCAGTAGGCAATAAAAGCTGACAAGTCAACCAAGATTTGGCCAACCACTACACTCATGGGCCAAATCTGGCCCACCATTTGCTTTTACATTACCTGCAAGCTAAAAGTTGTTTTCACTGATGAACATTTGCAATTGACTTGATAAGAAATGATAACTTTGAATACCAATTAAGTGAAATTATATCACACCTCTAAAAAAGCATTATTAGTTTGAATCTTATCAATAAAAAATTTGTATAAAATATATTCTATTTCTTGTTATATAATACTTACATAGCTTCAAAATGTTGCCTTTTATCACATAAAACCAAAAATACTTACTACTGGTTTTTACAAAAAAATTTTGCCCATCTCTTGTCTAATCTATTGCCTCTAAAGCTATAAACTTTCCTGGATAAAATACAGTATAAGCCTTTTATATACAACAGGTGATTCAAAAAAAGTGGTGAGGGGAGTGGACATGATATCTTTATCTAAATTATACTAAGTTAGAATGAGACGTATTATAGAAGATACACAGAGAATTCAAGTTCTAAAACAAGAAAGCCAAGACATTTTGAAAATCTGTTCTATCTACCTCAACCCTCTCTTTAAGGTTCATGGTAATATCCTACAATTTAATTGCACAATATTTGAACAACTTAATTTTTTTCATGAAGGATCTTAGTTCTCTGACCAGGGATCAAACCAATGCCCCCTGCATTGGGGAGTTCAGAGCCTTAACCACTGGACTGCCAGGGAAGTTCTTGAACAACTTAATTTTCATGTAATACCTGAACATACATGTAATCAGTTGGCTAGTGTTACCAGAACAAGATATCATACACTAGGTGGATTTCACAATAAGTTTATTTCTGGAGTTCTAGAGGCTAGAAATCCAAGCTCAAGGTGTTGGCAGGTTTAATTTCCCCTAATATCTCTATCCTTGGATTGTAGATGGCCAAATTTTGCTGTCTTCACCCTTCCTTTCCTCTGTGTCTATATAGACATGGTATCTCTTCTTTTTCTTACAAAGATAACAGTCATACAGGGCTTCCTTGGTGGCTCAGGCTGTAAACAGTTTGCCTGCCAATGTAGGAGACCCAGGTTTGATTGCTTGGTTGGGAAGATCCCCTGGAGAAGGAAATGACAACCCACTTCAGTATTCTTGCCTGGGAAATCCCACGGACAGGGGAGCCTGGCGGGCTACAGTCCATGGTATTGCAAATGTTGACATGACTGAAGCTACTGAGCCCATATTAGATTAGTGTCCCACTCTTATAACCTCATTTAACCTTAATCGCCTCTTCAAAGGCTCTGTCTTGAAGTAATGACTTTGATATGACTTCAAATGTATGAATTTTAAAGGAACACAATTCAGTCCATTGTATGTGTGCATGAAATTGGGTTGCATATTATGCTAGATTGGCAGCATTTTTTCCTTTCTCAGTGGTATGAAAGAATGTTTCCTCATATAGGTAAATTAGATTCAGGGAAGTATGGTAGGTGAGAAAATAAATAGTTCTGAAAGTTTTTTAACAGTAAGTAACAGCCTCCAGCCGTTGCATTCTTTACATCCAGTCAGTCATAATTCCCAGAGGCGAATCATTTTTTTAAGTCTTTAGGTGCCATTTGTCTAATATTGTTGAATAATATGATTATTAGAAACATTTTTAAATAATAATAATATGTATGTCATTGCAAAACCAAAGAAATAATATATTTTTCTGTACTTAATAAATAGGTCATTTTCTGCACAGTTGCTCACTCGTGTCCAACTCTTTGCGACCCCATGGACTGTAGCCCACCAGGCTTCTCTGTCCATGGAATTTTCTAGACAAGAATACTGGAGTGGGGTGCCATTTCCCTCTCCAGGGGATCCTCCCAACCCAGAGCTCAAACCCACGACTGTCTCTTGCCTTAGCAGACGAATTCTTTACCTCTAGTACTCTCACCTGGAAAATCCATGGATGGAGGAGCCTGGTAGGCTGCAGTCCATGGGATTGCTAAGAGTCGGACACGACTGAGCAACTTCACTTTCACTTTTCACTTTCATGCATTGGAGAAGGAAATGGCAACCTACTCCAGTGTTGTTGCCTGGAGAATCCCAGGGACGGGGGAGCCTGGTGGGCTGCTGTCTATGGGGTCACACAGAGTCGGACATGACTGAAGTGACTTAGCAGCAGCAGCGCCACCTGGGAAGCCCATACTTTAGCCTTTAACTCCTAACTACCTTCCTACCTTCAGTATCACTCCCATTCTATCAACCAGCACCTGGCCCTTAGAGTTATCATCCTAAATGCCAATTGTAATCTTTTCACTTGTGTCTAATATCTTCCATGATTCCATTTTCTTCAGAGTAATTTGAAAATTCCTTAAAAATTTATTAAATGCCTCTTATGATCTGACCTCAATCTGTCTTCTCCCCTGATACCTAAATAACTTGAGTTTCTCACCATTCTGAAAATTATTCTGAGACTCTCATGACTGGGTGCTTTTGCTCAGGCCATTCATGCTGCCCTCACCTCTTCCTAGCGAAACCCTTCTTGCTTTCTTTTTCAGGATTTATTTATTTATTGACTGCACTGGGTCTTAATTGCTGCATGAAGGCTTTTTCTAGGTGCAGCAAGCAGGGGCTACTCTGGTTGCACTTTGAGGGCTTCTCATTTTGGTGGCTTCTCTTGTTGCAGACAGGCTCTACGACGTGGGCTCAGTAGTGGTGTCACATGAGCTTAGTTGCTCCAAAGCATGTGAGATTTTCCCTGACCAGGGATTGAACCATGTCTCCTGAATGGGCAGGAGGATTCTTAACCACAGGACCACCTGGGAAGTTCAGTTCTTCTTTCTTTAAATCAGAATGATTTCTCTCACTTTTCCAGCTGGAAGTAAATTCTTCTCCTTTTAGAATAGCATTATAAGTTCACAAAAACTAAGAACAATTTTTTTTTCTTACCTTCCCAACTGTCCTAACAGACAACTTTATGTATAGCAGTAATAGAGTAAATAATAAATCAAATTGACATTTTAGGTATCTTTCTAGTGAGTTTTAGTGTGCTAAGTATAGATAAATTCTGTGATGAATTTTATCTTCAAAGTGTGTGCGTGTTAGTCCCTCAGTTGTGTCCAACTCTGCGACCCCATGGACTGTAGCTCTTCAGGCTCCTCCGTCCATGGGATTTTCCAGGCAAGAATACTGGAGTGGGTTGCCATTCCCTTCTCCAGGGGATCTTCTTGACCTTGGGATGAAACCGAGGTCTCCTGTATCGCAGGCAGATTCTTTACCCTCTGAGCCACCAGGGAAGTCATATCTTCAAGATAGGTAATATTAAAATTCCTCTTTTCAATTTGAGCTGTTAACAGAACCAAAATCTCTACTTCGTTATGAATGGGCCCTTCATGGAATCTAATTTAAAGTAATAATATATTTTAAAATTCCTTAAATTTTCTGTTATTCAGATTTTCTCCTTTTTTATACCTTCTGTTTCTTGAGGTCTCAGAAAGAGCAGACTTTATGGATACATTTAAATGTTGAGATACAATCAAAAAATTTACCTACCAGTTTCTCTATCAACTAAAACAAATACTAAGCTATTTAAACATTAGATTGATTTTTCTGAATTGAAAGTTTGCCTTATCTGAAATTTTATGCAAGTTAGCAAAAGGTGACTATCTCTAAATTTCAAGTAAATTCCATCAAGCTGAAGTTTGCCTCTGCTCTAACAATGGGATTAAGTCCAGCAATATGAATGATAAATTGAGAAATGAAATGGTTGCAGTAGATATAAACTGTAACAAAAATCTCTTCTCATTTTCAACCAAAATTTCCTAGATAATTCCTTAAAAATAAGAGAAGAGTTGAACTGCTATCTGAATAATTCCTTTCATTTATACTCTACCTATTTAATTATGTGTAATATTTTTTCCTAAGCAAAAGTTCCTAATCTTTACTTCTGTAATAGCTACTTTACTTTTTCTTCAAGGATTAAAGAAATGTCAGAAAACCAAGGACTGATAATGCTTACAGTTTATTTCATAACCTTTTTAAAAATAATAATTATAATCTTTTGAAGAGATCATTTATTTTAAATTTTCCCAAATCATTTTTAATTCAGACATAGATTTTAAATTTTTTCAGAATAATATAGTTTATCTGAGGATAAAAGTTAAAAACCATTGCTTTAGCTTTAACAATAATTGTTATTAATTACTACCAGAAACTGTTACAATAATACCTCCGTGTGCACACATGCTCAGTCACCTCAGTCATATTTGACTCCTTGCCACCCCATAGACTGTAGCCCACCAGGCTCCTCTGTCCATGGGATTCTCCAGGCAAGAATACTGGAGCAGATTCCCATGCCCTTCTCCAAAGGTTCTTCCTGACCCAGGGATTGAACCCATGTCTCCTGTGTCTTCTGCATTGCAGGCAGATTCTTTCCCTCTGAGCCACCAAGGAAGCCCAATGTTACCTGTATGTGATCTTATTTAAATCTCATAGCCATCTACAAAGTAACCACCTTTTAGAGTCAAGGAAGGGCTTCCCTGGTGGCTCAGATGGTAAAGAATCTGCCTGCAATGCGGGAGCCCTGGGTTCAATCCTGGGTTGAGAGGACCCCCTGGAGGAGGGCATGGCAACCAACTCCAGTATTCTTTCCTGAAGAATCCCCATGGACAGAGGAGTCTGGTGGGCTATAGTCCATGGGTTGCAGAGTCAGATACGACCGAGCGACTAAGCACACACACACAGAGCCAAGGAAAATGATAGTGAGGTTAAATAACTGAGGCCATATGGACAGTCAATCAGGAAACAGGGAACTGAAGCAGCCATTTCTGAGAGACCAAACCCTAAGCACAGGAAAATCACACAACACAATCAGCTGACATCTGGACATCCCCAGAATAACAATAACAAAATATTGAGGAAACATCCTCTAGTGTCAGCGTGTAAGAAATACTGTGGCCTATTACACTGATCGGGGGTGTTGACTAAAAAAACAGAGTCACAACCTGAAAGCAGAGAGCTGTTCCATTCAACGGGAATTTTTAGGACTTCAAGACAGGGAGGCAGCATCTCAAGTATCCCTGAGAAACTGCTCTGAGAAGGGGGGGATGGAGTCAGATTATATAGATGTTTGCAACAAACGGAGCAGATAGTCTGAACATCAAAGATTACTGTTAATTAAGGAAAACCAGGTAAAGAATTTAGCACTCTTCTATGTATGGGAGAAGAGGGCCTGACAGCCCACTCCAGTATTCTTGTCTGGAGAATCCCATGGACAGAGGAGCCTGGCAGGCTACAGTCCATGGAATTGCAAAGAATCTGTCATGACAGATGTGACTCAGCAGGCACACATGCATGTTCGGGAAGATGTAAGTGTCTGGACTCACTGAATTCATTCCTTTCATATGCACCTCAGGTATCTGGGGCCAGTAATTCTGCGTTTTCACATCCCCACTGGCCCACCTCCTCACTCCTGTCTGTAGGGAGTGTCATGTCAGCAGCTGTATCACAGGGATTGTTCTTCCTTTGGGGGCCCTCCGGGTTGAGAAATTTCCATTTGGAGGGCCAGAATCATAGATGGCTGTGACACCCTTGTTTATAGATATGGCAGGGGATACTCCATTTTAGTGACTTTTTTTTTTTATTAGTTTTGCCATACAATGACATGATATCGCCATGGGTTTACATATGCTCCCCCTCCAGAACCCCCCTCCCTCCTCCCTCCCTCCTCCCTCCCTCCGGGAAATCTCGTTGCACCAGCCCCGAGCATCAATCCTGGGCTGGCGGTTGATTACACATATGATAATTAACATGTGTCAATGCCATTCTCCCATATCATCCCACCCTTGCCCTCATCCACAGAGTCCACAAGTCTGTTCTATACATCTGCGTTCCTTTTGCTGTCTTGCATGCTGGGTTCTCGTTACCGTCTTTCTAAATTCCATATATATGCGTCATTTTAGTGACTTTTTAAAATTTGTTTTTTTCTGTTGCATTCTTTTTCTTCAGTCGCTGGCAATTTTTCTGCTGCCTTGTCTGTGTTGGTAGTTGGCTTCTTTGAAATACACAGAAAGCACTTCCCTCCAGTGGAGCAATCTCTTTCAGGCAAAGCTGTCACCGTCTCCTCCGTGCCCTGGTCCCACCTGGTTCTTCAATACGTTTTACTCGGAGTGGCTGAAACCCTGGTCAACACAGCCTGTGAGTAATAATTTTTCTCACCTCCTGTTGGAACATACCAAGTCTTCACAGGGAATACATCACCTCAAGTGGTTGGAAATCTGGTCCTGCCCCAGAAATTTCCCACAACACTTCAGAACAAGCTTATGCATCACCCTCATTTAAAAAGAAAATTATAAATTCCTTTTGTTTCTTTACCACATACAATGATTAATTCTACCTGAATGTTGACAGGATGGAATGGAAGATTTACTAATCTGTTAAAGGTAGCAATCATTTGGCCAGATACACAACAGGAGAAAATTCTGCTAAAACCTAGAAGACATGACCAATATGTAACCTTTCTTCTCCTTTCCCTCTTCCCACTCTCTCCCTATTTTTCATAGATAAACTCACTTATATACTCCCTCCAAAAATGACATTCGTAGTGTACATTTTGAGTATACAAACATGCTAATGAAATGAAAGTTTGAGCCAGTTTTCCAGACAACTCAGTGTCTTTAAATTAAATGACACTAAGTTAAGTGTGATCACTAATGTTTCATAAGACAGGTTCAAAATAACTTTATTAAGTATCAAGGGTTTTCTGTATCATCTAAATGCTGATATTAATTAAACTAGCCACTTCAAAACTCATCAAAGTATTTCGGTGACTTCTTACAAAATTGCAGTATGTATGTGTGAGCGTGTGTGTGTGTGTATACTTATCAATGTGATCTACTGCATCTTACATTTCTGTCTTCCTTGTAAGTTCCCCACACAGAGAATCCTGATTGTAACTCAAGCCAATTATACTTTACCAAAATTACTTTTATAACTTCCTGACTCTCTTCCTGCCTCTAATGTCTCTCCCATTCTATCTGCTCAACTCAACCTTTCGAGCAAGTTTCAAAGATGACAATTCTAACTAATTCTCTTGTCTAAAATCTTCAATTATTTTATTATCTTTAATTATTCTTAAATTCCTCAAAGAAATATATATATGTATTTTATATATATGCACACATACAAATATGTGACATCAAGGTAATTCTTTGAAAAAAGTCAAAATAAAATTAATTGTGTTATTACAGCCATATATGTATGTTAGACTTCTTTTTTTTATCATTTTAAGTCATTTCATTCACATGAAATAAATAATTTTATGAGATTCTAAGATGTGGCTCTCATCGTTTGACACTACAGGGAATACAAAAAAAGTAGAAAAGAATGTCACCACACAAATGTTTGTGACTGCCCTGATGTTTCCAGAAAATTGTTGGAAGTAGTCAGCTGACATTTTATAGGTAATGAATGAAGATGATGAGTGAATGCTCATGTGCTCAGTTGCTAGGTCATGTCCAGCTCTTTTGTGACCCAATGGACTATAGTCTGCCAGGTTCCTCTGTCCATGGGGTTTTCCAAGCAAAAATACTGGAGTGGGTTGCTATTTCCTCCTCCAGGGGATCTTCCTGACCCAGGGATCAAACCCAAATCTCCTGTGTCTCCTGCAATGCAGGTGAACTCTTTACTGCTTGAGTCATCAAAGGAATCAATGAAGGTGATGAGTGAATACAGTCAGGAAATTCCCAGCCAGCTAAGCAATTGTGGTTCAACATTTGAAAGCCAGAGAGGTACTTTTAACCAGAGAGTTAAAAAGGCAGATCATGTCATATTAAGCACTTAGTCCATCCATCCCTGATTTCCCATCTGGAAACTGAGGTCCAACTAAGTCCACTGACTTTTCCTCTATAGAGCTCATGGGACAGGGAGCAGAAGATTTCATTTTAATTTCAGCCTTGTTATTAAATACACATGTGATCTTAAAAATCCACTTAACCACTAAGCTTCACCTTTTAGACCTTTAAAATGGAAATACTTATAATTCTTCCTCATATCACAGCATCGGTATAACAGTCAATGGGAATCAAACCTACTCCTGAGAATTAAATGACATAAAATGTGAGAGGGTGTTTTGAACTATGAAATCAAGAATCATTCTTCTGGAAGGCAGTATGGCATAGTTGTTAATATCCATGAATCTTAAAGTCAGGCAGAACTGAATTCAAACCCAGTTCAGCCACTGACTAGTTGTGTGACCTTGGCAAAATTATTCTGTATTTCTGAGCCTTTCTCATCATCTGTAAAATGAGGAAGGGATATTGTAATAACTAAGGGAAATAGTTCATGTAAAGGAAAAAGCAGAGTGTACATAGACAATATATAGGATAGACAGCACTCACCATTAACAACTGTATAGCTTCTATGGTGGCTCAGACAGTAAGAATCTGCCTGCAGTGGGGGAGATCTGGATCTGATCCTTGGATTGGGAAGATCCCCTGGTGGAGGGCATGGCAACCCACTCCAGTATTCTTGCCAGGAAAATCCCAAGGACAGAGGAGCCTGGTGGGCTACAGTCCATGGGGTCTCAAAGAGTCAGACATGAATGAGTGACTAAGCAAGCACAGCACATATGTGCTATTTTTGTTACTATGCTTCAGGTAAATTAATAGTCCAAGACTCAGGGCTCAAGCACAGATGTCCGGCTCACAGGTCATAGTAGAAAACCACACCTCCCATAACTTGAACACCAGGAGAACTGATAGTGGGAGCAGTATTTTGTCTTTGTCACTAGTCATCCAAAAGTCCCTTTTTTCTCCTTACTTCTCACCTCTAACCCAACAGCAAGTCTTAGTTTTCACTCTAAAATATAATTTAAACCTGGTCCTATCTCATCATCACCTCTTCTATTCATCTGGTCTCTAATCCCAGTTCTTTTTTTCCCCAAGTACACTTCTTAAAAAAATAAAAGACTTAATATTCCAGGGATATAGTGGACTTAGGTGTGAGTTGTTTAAAATATTCTTAATAAACATCACTGCTGGAAAAAACGGTATGTAAATGCACAGGTGGGAGTGTGTCTGGCAAAAAAATGCAAGGGGTCTCATGCGGTTGGAGGAGTGAGGAAGAGATTAACTGGTAAGGTGTCAAACTTATTTTTGCTCCAGGGGGCCCAGGTTCGATATTTGTTTGGGAAACTAGATTCCACATGCCACAAGTAAGAATTCACATGCCACAACTAAAAAATCCTGCATGCCACAACTAGAGAAGGAAATGGCAGTCCACTCCAGAATTCTTGCCTGGGAAATTCCATGGACAGATGAGTCTGGCAGGGTACAGTCCATGGGGTTGCAAAGAGTTGGACACAACTTAGAGACTGAACCACCACCACCATGCTACAACTGAGACCTCGCACAGCCAAATAAATAAATAAAATAAAAATTTTTAAAAAATGAATTGGTCAACAGAGTTATGTGGTTTTCTCTAGCTATGCCAGACTGCATGGATGGAGGAGCAGATAGTGAATTGTCTTGCCAGTCAATTTCCAGAAGGCAAGAGACAGGCAAAGAAATGAGGGAACGTGGAAGAATATGATTCTAATTGTTGACCGTGGAACTTAGCTTGGATAAAAAGAGCAGTGAGAACATGTAGGGCATTAAAGAGGTGAAAATAATGAAAGGAGTAACGGAGTGGAAGCCCTGAAGGAGGACAAACATTTTGATGGCTGAGTCATTGAGAGTAAGCTGGGAAGATGGAAGGTGGTAGTCAGAGGCCAGTGCACAAAGTTGAGATTATGGATCAGTGACAATTACTACTCCAGACATGTGTTGGCAAACTTTTTGTTAAAATTTTCAGATAGTAAGTGGATCGCTTTTACACTCATTTCTGGTGCAATGACTGAACTCTGTCATTGTGGTGCATTAGCCGTCAGAGATGATATACAATGAATGGGCGTGGCTGTGTCCCAATAAAGCTTTATTTATAAATAGGTGGCAACTGGACCTTACCTGACCATAGTTCACCAATCCTTGGTCTGGGGTACAAGATTCAGCATGTGTCCATAGGTGTGAGTGGCTGAGGTCAAGTGGGGGACAAGGACATTGGAAAGGGGGCCGTGGAACTAAAAAACCAAGATATGACAGAATGGAAGGTTGGAAAGATGATCTATATGTTGTGTGTGTGAAAATTGCCAGGGGACTTCTCTGGAGGTCCAGTGCTGAAGACTTTACTTTCTAATTCAGGAGGGTTGAGTTCATGGGGGATTAAAATCCCACATGTGTTGAGGCCAAAAAATAAAAATAGAAGCAATATTGTATAGCAAATTCAATAAAGACAGAAATAGTCCACATCAAAAAATATATATATTTTTAAAAACTGCCAAGAATTAAGGCAGAAGTGGAACCAGAGAGTATAACCATGAGAGAGGAGCTGATGACTGAAAAATATAAGAAAATGTCACAGAGATTGGCAGCTGACAGCAAAGAAGAGAAATGTTAGGTGATCTAACCAGGTAATACGAGATTCAAAGTTGAAGATTTTGTAGAGATGAGGGAGGAATAATGATCTGAAAATGGTAATAGCATAAAGTTCCATTTTCTAGTTCTGCCATTCTTCTCCACATGTTCAAAACAAACCCCTCACCAAATGCAATAAACACGTTTTAACTGTTTAAGAACAAGTGAAGTAAAAGAAATTTCCAGCAATGAGTCCCCAGTACCAGCTGCCTGAGGAAGGCAGTTATGGCTCTATAGTTTGTAGATTCCACATAAGCTGTGATGGGGCATCTCTGCAAACACTACAGTCTCCACCTGGAGACACATTTCAACTCGCTCTTTGGCAACAAGACCAGATTTCCCTTACACTGTATATTTTTTACTGTGTCTTCACAGTAAAATGATCTTCCCTGGTGGATCAAGCAGTAAAACATCTGCCTGCAATGCCGGTGACTCAGGTTTGATCCCTGGGTCAGGAATATCCCCTGGAGAAGGGAATGGCTACCTTTCCAAGTATTCAGGCGTGGAGAATTCCATGGACAGAGGAGCCTGGTGGGCTATAAATTCCATGAGGTAGCAAAGAGTCAGACATGACTGAGCGACTAACACTTTCCACAGTAAAATGAGGATTTTAGAATAGTGGCAGACTTGTTGATTACATCTATACTACAGTATGCTAAAAGAAATATCATGGAACCTAAAAAAATCAAGTCGATGATCACCAAAGTCAAAAAAGATGAGAACCCTCAAGTAGATGCCTGAAATTGGAGATCGGAGGACTTTAAAAGCGAAGTCCTATAAAAGGGAACCAGAGGATTTCAAAACGAGGAAAATGACACCAAAGAGGGATTAACCAGCAGGCTGAGAGCTGGCAAAGTGTGCTCATGAATTATATACCGCACCAGAAGTTCTAGCAAGAGAAAAGCCCGGGATTAATAATTAATTAGCAAAGTAATAATGGGCCCAAACGTTCCACTTTTTCTCACTGAAAGAAATCGTCCTACTTTATCTTCCTGCTCATTGTTTGTCTCCTCGTATTTAGAAAGAGGAAAATTCATCAGCAAAATCCTTTTTGTAACTGAGTCATTCCTGCCCAAAGTGTCTTCCATGTTTCTCTTGCACTTTCCTTTGGATCTTCCTGAGAAAATTTGCAAGCTTGGCCTCAAACTCCTGCGGGTAATTTGCAGGGCACAAGACAGCTCTGGTACCCATGTCTCCTGCTGCCAATATTTGAAGCCTTTCTTCACAGTATTTTACTTATCATCATCATTACCTTAATCTCCAATAACAATATTTGTGATATTAAGCACCTGGTTAGTGCTGCCCTTAATATTATGCATATTCCTGTTCTCTGCCCTCCCAGAGTTTAAAATCCAGGGAAGATGTACTGATGCTTTCTTCCACCCTCAGTCTTAGTACTTCAGCACATCTGAAGCACAGAGATTCCTTTAAATTTTTATTGAATGATAAATAAAAACACATGGAGAACACGGAGAAAGCAAAATGAAAACATTAAATAAATACAGGCAGGAATAGTAATACATTTACATTAAATATCAGTAAGTTCATTTAAAAGTGCTAGACAAGGGACTTCCCTGATGGTCCAGTGAATAAGAATTCACCTTCCAATGCAGGGATGAGGGTTCAATCCCTGGTCTGGGAACTAAGATCCTACATGCCTCGGGATGACTAAGTCCACTCGCCACAACAAAGACCCAGGCAGCCAACAATAAAATTAAATTTTTTAAAAAGTGCTGGACAAATGCAGAGTTTTTCTGGGGTAAAGTATAGGGAAACTAGGGGTGAAGTTTTCCTTAAATGGAAGGAGGAAGATAATTAAATCTCATTATTTGTAGAGAGAGGTTTAGTGTTCATGGCATATGAGTTTTCTATCACCACCTTTCTTTTTAAAGAGTTTCAATATTTATTTACAATCTCTCATTGCAGAAAAATTTGCTAAGTACAAAAGAGTAGGAATAAAAATTAAAAATCCAATCATTCAGCCACTCAGAGCTAAAACCATTCATATTATTTAAAGTGTTTCTTTACAATTTTTTGCCACTTATATACCAAAGAGAGAAATTAGTACAATAAACTCCCATGTATTCACATTCCAGCTCTAATAATTTTCTACACATGGCCCAAACTGTCTCATCTCTACCCTCATTCACATAATGTCTCCCTTTTCATGGTATAATTATGAAGCAAACCACAGGTATTATAATAAATACCCTAAAGATTTTAGTTTGGATCCCTAAGATGGCTAGTCATAGTTATGTTGATATGGAATGTATACAATTATATGTGCTTACTTCATTTATTTCTAATATCAAAAAATTATGTTTAACTGAAATTTAAAATAAAAACTTTGTTCCATAATTTTTTTTCACCCCTTACCACCATCATTACTACTATTCCAACAATGACTTGGGAGGAAAAAGATAACCATTCTGGAGACCCAATGCTTAAGCTACTGCCTCTCCTTAAATGGGGTATTTAAATGCATAAAAATAAATAAATAAAAAAGGAATTCCCTGGCAGTCCAGTGGTTTAGACTCCACACTTTCACTGATGAAGGTCTGGGTTCAATCCCTACTTGGGAAACTAGGATCCTAGAGATGCAGCCAAAAAAAACAAGTTTTGTAATGCATATAAAAGGATTTGCACAGTGCCTTGCACAAATAGGGGATATTTGATTTGGTAAAATTAATATTGTTAAAAATAGCTAACCTTATTCAGTTCTTGTATACATTATAGCAAGTAACAGTCATACACCTCAAACAAATGCATAATGATCTTACTACCATTTCATAGAGGAGAAGACTGATGCTTGAGAAGTTTAAGCAAATAATCTGCCTAACAAGCAGGAGACATGGGTTCAATTCCTGGGTTGGAAAAACCCCCTGGAGAAGGAAATGGCAACCCACTCCAGTATTCTTGCCTGGAGAGTGCCATGGACAGAGGAGCCTGGTCGGCTACAGTCCATAGATTTGCAGAGAGTTGGACATGACTTAGTGACTAAACAACAGCCTAAAATCACAGAGGTAATAAACATCTGACCCAGGATTTTATCATAAACTTATCTAAGTCCAGAGCTCATGCTGTTCACTGTGATGCTAGTTTTCTATGATAGACTGAGAGTTCCACGGGGAATCTAATGGTGTATATAGGAGAACAGAATCATAGAACTTACTGATATCATCATGATACTATCCAGTACAAGTCTTCCCAGGTGGTGCTAGTGGTAAAGAAACCACCTGCCAATGCAGGAAACAGGGGCACAGGATGGATCAATCCCTAGGTCAGGAAGATCCTCTAGAGGTAGGCACATCAACCCCCTACAGTATTCTTATCTGGAGAATTCCGTGGACAGAGGAGCCTGGCGGACTGCAGTCCATAGGGGTCACAAAGGTCGAATACAACTGAAGCAACTTATCATGCATGCATATACTCTCCAGTACAAGCCTTAGCTCAATCCAAAATCCATAAGAAATAATCAAATTGACGTATAACTTGGGTGAATATTTTGGGACATTCAACCACTTAGCAATCAAATTTTCCTTATAGCTATATAGGAGTGCATTTTGCCACATTTTATTCCTTGTAGATATCTGTAAACTATAACATCATAATATCAGTTCAGTTCAGTCATTCAGTCATGTCTGACTCTTTGCAACCCCATGGACCGCAGCACTCCAGGCTTCCCTGTCCATCACCAACTCCTGGAGCTTGCTCAAACTCATATCCATCGAGTCAGTGATGCCATCCAACCATTTCATCCTCTGTCATCCCCTTCTTCTCCTGCCTTCAGTCTTTCCCAGCATCAGGGTCTTTTCAAATGAGTCAGTTCTTTGCATCAGATGGCCAAAGTTTTACAGTTTCAGCTTCAACATCAGTCCTTTCAATGAATATTCAGGACTGATTTCCTTTAGGATTGACTGATTGGATCTCCTTGCAGTCCAAGGGACTTTCAAGAGTCTCTCCAACACCACAATTCAAAAGCATCAGTTCTTTGGCACTCAGCTTTCTTTATGATCCAACTCTCACATCCATACATGACTACTGGAAAAAACATAGATTTGACTATACAGACCTTTGTTGTCAAAGTAATGTCTCTGCTTCTTAATACACTGTCTAGGTTTGTCATAGCTTTTCTTCCAAGGAGCAAGCATTTTTTAACATCATAATATAACTTACTCCAATAATGTTAACAAGAGTGAAGTGAAAGTCACTCAGTCTTGTCTGACTCTTTGCAATCCATGGACTATACAGTCCATGCAATTCTCCAGGCCAGAATACTGGAGTGGGTAGCTTTTCCCTTCTCCAGGGGATTTTCCCAACCCAGGGATCAAACCCAGGTCTCCTGCATTGCAGGTGGATTCTTTACCAGCTGAGCCACAATGGAAGCCCAATGTTAACAAGGCCCAACAGAAATTTTACCTGCATCAGTAAACTTTCTTTGAGGTATGATCAATACCAATTTGAAGAGTATCTATACTTTTACCTTAGAAAGAATTTTCTATGAACTTATGGTTGCCAGGAGGAAGAATGGAGGGAAGGGATAGTTAGGGAGTTTGGGATCAAAATATACAAACTCCTATATTTAAAATAGATAAACAACAAGGACCTACTACATAGCACAGGGAACTTGGCCCAATGTTATGTGGCAGCCTGGATGGGAGGGGAATTTAGGGGAGAATGGATGCATGCATATGTATGGCTGAGTCCCTTTGCTGTTCTTCTAAAGCTATCACAACACTGCTAACTGGCTATACTCCAATATAAAATAAAAAGTTTTAAAAAAAGAAATAATGTTCTTAATTCTGAACTTTTGTCTTCTCAGTTTTTGTAATATACAGATTTGTTCCAAGCACCATCAGAGGAACCTTTATGAACTGGTTGACACTGATCAATGGATTTGCTTGTTTCATGGGGGCACTGCTGTTGGAGTTGGTCTACCTCATCTCAGAAGGTAAAAAATAGTTCTGTGGTTTGCTTATATATATATATTGATTTGATGACTAGAGAATTGAGAGACAAAACCTTAAGAGAGGCTTTGCCAGTGTAGTCTTTTTTTTTAATTGATCCACTTTTGCAATTAAGATAGAATTAAGATAGGAAATAGACTCTTGCTATATTCATTAATTTCTGGGAATTGTTTTTCTTTTGATAGGAGGAGGTAATTACAGAATGTCACTTCTCATGAGACCCTGTCTGCTGTCTTTCTTTATTGTACTTTAACACAAACTGGTCATTATATTCTTACTAGGTTTTTCAACAGGGCTGTATTCAATAATGGGTCATATAAAATCCTCAGAAAAGGTAAGTCCTGTGTAAATATAGGAGGATGGGGGTATCTGGATGATCCCTTACCCAGAAATATAGTCTGTACAACCATAGAGAAATTGTGAGTTGAATTGGAAAAATTTCCCAATAGATATTTTGGTCAGAAGAAACAACCAATCTGAAAAAGTCACATGCTACATAAAAAGTACTACTCTTAAATGGGCTGGTAGAAAAATCAAACAGGATAACATTAAAGATTAGCTGTCAAGACAAAATGTCTTTGGCTGCATTTAAAATCTACAGACTTTTTCGTTTATTGGTTCTCAGATGTTAATACAGTTTAAAATTTATTAAATTTGCTTGTGCTTATTTTATGGGAAAATACTGCAAGCTTATTGTTCTCTCCTTTCAAAAATACAGTACATTTTAAAAATGTAAACAAATATTCATATTCTCTACAAATAAATTTAATTTACCTACCTTCCAACTATGGAATAAATAAATTCTATGAATGAGAAACTCATTTTAACACTAGGTATCCATTAATAAAATATTTATGGAGGATCCCCTCTGTTCCAGGTACCATATTGGGTACTAGAGATACCATGCCAAGAGAAATTAACTTTCAGATCCTCACAAAATTTCCAGGGGTATAGGGAAGCAATAAAATTGAGTAATAAATTCAATGATAGGTATGGTAGAGTTCAAGGAATAAATCTACAGTTTTTGATTGTTAAGATCAAACCCTGTTCTTAGTTAACTGAGAAAGTTAAGCCAAGGTATATAATGAGTAATTACCATGTGCCAGGTTCTACGTTATTAATACATAGAATTATGTGAGACACGGTTCCAGTTCTTAAGAGCTCACATTCAAACTGTCATAACTAAATGTCAACAACAGAATATTTTGACATCTCTGATGACCGGAGTCTTTAAATGTAAACAAAGCCTAGAAAACTGGTATTAGGATTTTATAAAATAGCTTGGAAAAATGTTACCAATACCTCTACCTAAACATCTTTTGATAAGCTGGCTATAAATGTGGGAATTCCCCACAGACTCCCCCTCAGAACTGATAATTTGCTAGGAAGCACAATACTTATCTTTTAATTTTTTAATTTCAAGGCTGCAATCACCATCTGCAATGATTTTGGAGCCCAGAAAAATAAAGCCAGCCACTGTTTCCACTGTTTCCCTATCTATTTGCAATGAAGTGATGGGACCAGACGCCATGATCTTAGTTTTCTGAATGTTGAGCTTTAAGCCAAATTTTTCATTCTCTTTCACTTTCATCAAGAGGTTCTTTAGTTCTTCACTTTCTGCCATAAGGGTGGTGTCATCTACATATCTGAGGTTATTGATATTTCTCCCAGCAATCTGGATTCCAGCTTGTGCTTCTTCCAGCCCAGTGTTTCTCATGATATACTCTGCATAGAAGCTAAATAAGCAGGGTGACAATATACAGCCTTGACATCCTCCTTTTCCTATTTGGAACCAGTCTGTTGTTCCATGTCCAGTTCTAACTGTTGCTTCCTGACCTGCATACAGGTTTCTCAAGAGGCAGGTCAGGTGGTCTGGTCTCTCAGAAGTTTCCACAGTTTATTGTGATCCACACAGTCAAAGGCTTTGGCATAGTCAATAGAGTAAAACTAGATGTTTTTCTGGAACTCTCTTGCTTTCTCGATATCAACAAAGGTCCGTCTAGTAAGGGCTATAGTTTTTCTAGTGGTCATGTATGGATGTGAGAGTTGGAGTATAAATAAAGCTAAGTGCAGAAGAATTGATGCTTTTGAACTGTGGTGTTGGAAAAGACTTGAGAGTACCTTGGACTGCAAGGAGATTCAACCAGTCCATTCTAAAGGAAATCAGTCCTGAATATTCATTGGTAGGACTGATGCTGAAGCTGAAACCCCAATACTTTGGCCACCTGATGCAAAGATCTGACTCATTTGAAAAGACCCTGATGCTGGGAAAGATTGAAGGTGGAAGGAGAAGTGGACGACAGAGAATGAGATGGTTGGATGGCATCACTGACTCAATGAACATGGGTTTGGGTGGACTCCAAGAGTTGGTGATAGACAGGGAGGCCTGGCATGCTGCGGTTCATGGGGTCACAGAGTCGGACATGACTGAGCGACTGAACTGAACTGAACAATACTTGTTATTACACCTTTATTATAGCAAAAAAATACAAATCAGAATGAGATAAAGGCAGAGATGCTTGAAACAAGGTCTGGGAAGGTTCCAGAAACAAAGCTTGTTTCAATCTCAGAGATGTGGTACCCAAATGGCACATCAGTGTGTGACAATACACAGAGCACTATCACCCAGGAAAGCTTACCTGAGCTTCAGTGTGCAGAGTTTTTATTGAGGTAGGGGCTTCCCTGGTGTCTCAGACTGTTAAGAATCTGCCTGCAATGCAGGAAGACCCAGATTCTATCCCTGGGTCAGGAAGATCCCCTGGAGAAGGGAATGGCTACCCACTCCAGTACTCTTGCCTTCTAGAGAGTCCTATGGACAGAGGAACTTGGTGGGCTACATGGGTTCACAAAGAGTCAGACACAACTGAGAGACTAACACGTCTATCTTCTGTGGGCAGGATTGACTGAACCATTGACCATGTAGTTGAACTCAGTCTCCAGCCTCTCTTCTCTCCCCAGAGACTGGGCTGATACCTACCCTGTGGCTCAAACTCTCAACCGTCTAACCCTATGGTTGGTCTTCCAGGCTTGCCAGCTCCCATTCTAAGTCAAGCCATTAACAAAAACCATCAGATGGGGCTTAACGAGCCAACCATGAATAACAAAGACACTTCAGTCCCTTGGGAAATTCAGAGATTTTAGAGTTTACTTCCCAAGAACCAGGAAGAAAGGCCAGACAGTTTCCTTACTACACACAACTGTTCTCACAGATATATTGTATCCACTTTTACTGAGAATCTGCATAGTATGGTAGGATCTGTTCTATAACATTACTGGGTCTATTACAACAATCATAAAGTTGACAAAGCAGCTAGTCTAGTTGCAGTGGGCAGGCTTCTCATTACAGTGGCTTCTCTCCTTGCAAATCACGGGCTCTAGGGTGCAAGGGCTTCAGTAGTTGCAACATCCTGGATCTAGAGCTCAGGCTCAATAGTTGTGGCGCATGCGCTTAGGTCCTCTACAGCATGTGAGATCTTCCCGGATCAGGGATAGAACCCACGTTTCCTGCATTGGCAGGCTGATTCTTTACCACTGAGCCACCATGAAATCCCAAAAGTTTATATAGTTTTGGAAGAGTTTGGTGCTCATTAAAGGAGATCTACCAAGAACACACAGTGAGGACATCTTAGCATCATGCGATGTGAGGCAGAGGGGAGGAGCAATCTCTAAGCTTATGTTTAAAAGAACATCATTTAAATTACTGCTAATTGGTTTAATTTACTTCTTTAAAATGTTTTTCTATTCATACTGTATACCTTGTTACATCAAGTCATATCCTAATCAGTTAGAATCTTGCAATTGGATGTCACAGTAGAGGTCATCTAATCTAACACTGTACCAAAAACTAGAAGATGCACAGTCTTCTTCTAGTGCCCAGGAAATGTTCTCTACGTTGAGAAGTAACCCATCTGTTGATAAATATATTTCACAGAATAAACCTAGTTTTTCTATCCACATAGCAACCCTTCAAAGCATTCAATAAATATTTGGGGCAATAATGTACAATGTTAAAAGAGTAGGTTCTATAGTTAAACTCTGTGGATTCCGATCCAGGTAGTCTAGCTGTGTGTCCTCAGTTTTCATGTCAGTAGCAACAATAAATAATTCATATATTGTTGAGAGGATTAAGTAATTAATATGCATAATAAGTATTCAATAAAGATAGCTATTTTAACCCCCTTCTAATATATAGACAAACCACTCCAGTTTTTTTCATAGTACATGATTCCCTGATTTTTCATTATCAAAGCCCCTGTATCTTAATGGATAGATAACAGTTTGTCAGTATCATTCTTAAAATATGGTTTCCAGACTCAATCACAAGGCTCAAAATGGGTACATCCAAGATAGATATGTTACTTTTATCAACCTTCTCAATTTCTTTTGGCATTAAAAATGTAGTTACTTTTTCAGTAGTTGCATCACACCTATGTTCAATTAAAACCTGAACATTCTTTTTTTATTTTTAGCAGCTTCTCTCAGTTCAGTTCCAATCATCTTATCACAATTTCTTTGTCTAATTAAATACAGAACTTTATCTCTTATCCTTAATAAATGTCAGCCCATCATTCTAAATAACAGACAGTTTAAAAACTTGATTCTGTCATCTGGTGAATTACTGATCTTTACTTCTTTACCAGCTTTGTGTCACTGGCAAATTTAGTAAGCAAATTCCTAGACTTCTTTTAGGTAATTGATAAAATTGTTGAATTGGACAGGACCAAAAGCAGAGCCTTGTGGAAAATTCCTAGAGACCTCACTGTAAGTTAATGGTAATCAACTAATCCTCCCCTTTTGGATATAATCAGCTGCCTATTCACCTAGTTACTATCATTGAGCCCACATGCTTCTCCATCATTCCCAGAATGATATCATAGGAGACTTTTGTCACATGGTTTTTTCTGGGAGTAGATATATCTGAGTTTGCGACAGTCACTTTAGCCATCAGATTAGCATTCATCAAGAAAGGCAATGAAATTCATTTAAACGATTTGATGTTAGTGACTCTAAACGGGCTTAGGGTGACTAATTAGGGCCCCTAAAAGAGAGTGATCCTTAGACTATCTGCATGATTTCAGGTAGGACACCATCTCATTAAGAATGTTTGAAAAAAGGAAATGCTGCACTTCACTGTTCTCAGAGATGATAAGATAAAGTTAAATAATGTATTTGAGCATTTTAATGTTAGAGATTATTTTAAATATAGAATAAAGCCATAGTGGCCCATTCAGTTAGAAATAAGATCAGTGTGTTTAATCAAACAACCAGACCAATTTCTTTGACAGAACTAAGCCTCATGAAAAAGAACTCTATAGCTCTATGTTTAAGCATCCCACAAGCATCCACATTCCATTTAGCATATAGGATATTTTAAATCTTTAAGGATTCATGTCAGCAGAGCATGTGTGTATATGAGTATGTGTGTGTGTGTGAGTGTTAGCGTATGATTGGAAAAGATGATCAGTTATCACAGTCTCCAAGCTGCATTAGTCATTTTTAGCACCATGATGGAGAATGGTGTGAATGCGGTAAATTCAAAAGATTTCTCAAAACTTGACGGTGCAGACAGATAGCTGTTAGAGTGACATTTTCAGTACAAGTGAGAAAACTGATGCTTCTGGGATCTCTAACTCTAAGTGCCTTAAAGGAGAAGATACAAGACTAAACCCATCCTCCTACACTAATCATTTCAGGAATAGTTTATCTAAAAGTAGCAATGCTAATAAAAAAGGAGTGAAGAAGTCAGTCAAACTGCTTATTTCGACTCTGTGCCATTAGCAACCAGATCAATTTTCTCACATGTGTGAGCACAAGCTTACCTTCTGACAAAAATAACAAAATGGGAATTCAGTGAAAAGTGACATCTTAGTTACGGACGCGGAGGTGATTGAAAGATCCAAAGCAGAATGTCTCAGAGGAAAAAAAAGGATAATTGGGCAGAATCAAGAGGTCAAGGTATACATCTTCCTGTCCCTGTTAGTCCTTCCTCTTCAGGGTTCAGCAAAGGGGCAGAGAACATAGCAGTTTAACACCTATCAAGAGCCATTTTAAAATAAAACTGTGATCTTTTAAAATTCTCATTTAAATATCTCTGATGATTGAGACCACTGACAGCCTTGTCAGCATGAATCACTGAGTTGTTCTTGAAATGGGAGTTTGCAGTTGCAGTAAACTTGAAAGAAGAAAATATTTATGCATCTGGAAAGCTATTCAGCTGGATTTCACAGGTCTGCGCCTGTTTTCTTAGAGATGGGTTTCTTCAAACTCAGGTCAGCACCTAGAGTTCAACTTCACATGGGTTTTGAAATGACAAACCCAGAGGGGAAAAGTGGCTCGCTACTCAGTAATTCACCTATGTTGTTGTTATTCAGTCGCTAAGTCATGTCCAACTCTTTGTGACCCCATGGACTGCCAGGCTCCTCTGTCCCTGGGATTTTCTAGTAATACTGGAGTGTGCTGTCATTTCCTTCTCAGGGGATCTTCCTGACCCAGGGATCGAACCTGTGCCCCTTGCATCTCCCGCATTGGCAGGTGGATTCTCTACCACTAGCGCCACCTGGGAAGCCAGGCCATATTCTACATTTGATTGTCAAGTAGTTTAGTGCCACCATTCCCATGGATAATATGGCAGGCCCCCCGTGCCCCACAAGCAAACCCTGCTCTTCTTCCTCAGTCAGAATCAGATGCAGAGATCCCCTCATCCAATGGGATCGTATGTTCCAGAAACAGTTTATTCTACATCCTCAGCATTTGGCTCCACAGAGACCCTTGGAGTTGCCCAGAGACCTTAAGGTTTCACAACAGTATCAGGTCAAAGCTCAAAATACCTTTCCAACATGGACAGCAAGTATCCAGTGCTGTTGGCTCATGAGAGGTAGAAAGGGCAGAATTTGGAGTCAGAGCACTTGAGTTCAAACTCAGCTCTGCCCTGAATAAGCTGTGGAGTTTTTAGCTCTAGGGGTTCAGAACAGGTCTTCCCAAGATGAGTTCCTTTGGCATGTGGATTATTTTGAGCCTAAGGCAGTGCCCTATTGCCTCTCCCTTAGCTTCCTAGAGAAAATTTAAATTGGAAATTTTTCACCAGAAAAAGAGTTTTCATAAGAGATACATTTTATCTAAATGGCAGGGCAAACATCTAATTACCAAAGTTCTATATTTATCTAGGCCTACATGCTCTGTCCATCAGTTGTGTCAACTTTTTGCAACCCTCTAGACTTCAGTCCCCAGACTTCTCTGTCCATGGGATTCTCCAGGCAAAAATACTGGCATGGATAGCCATTCCCTTCTCCAGGTGATCTTCCTGACCCAGGGATCAAACCCACATCTCCCACAATGGCAGGCAGATTCTTTACCACTGAGTCACCTAGGAAGCCACAAGGTTCTTACACTATTACGTTATTATATTTATCTATATGGCAGGGCAGACATCCAGTTATCAAACATCTGCTGTCTTTCTTACCATCCTGTGAATGACCCTCCTTTCTTGGAAGCTCCAGGTCCCTATCCCTTTTCTTGCATCATGATGACATATATACCTCATTGTATCTTTCTCTCTTTGAACCTGCCATGTGTGGGGGGTTCCTTGTAAGTACAAGATTCAATTTTATTTCCTCTTGTCTATCTGTCTCAGGTCAGTTTCATTCTTAGACCAGCCAGAAGAACCTAGATGGACAGAAGAAGGGATTTTGCATCCCTGACTGCACATTACTTAACTTGTCTGAGTCTCAATTTCTCCTTCTCTAAATGGTGTCACTAACAAATTTTAAGATATTTTGGATGACCAGAGGAAATAGATATAAAGCACCAGATCTGGAAAGGCACACAAAAAATAATGATTTGTGTTGTTGGGGTGGTGGTTATTATAATTTGAGTGGGATCTCAACATTTTCCAAGTGGGCTAGGATTGTCATGGATATGATGTTCTAGTTTGGCACTTCTATAATTCTTCAGGAAAGAATATGTTATAAATGCAGAGATCAGTTATCCTAGTCAGCTTCAATTCTAGGACTGGATTGGGATGAGATGAAATAAAACTATGTTCTGAGATTCTTCTTGGCCCTCCTGGACCTATGTCATTAGTGGTACACCCTTTGCATGGCAAACTTACACATCTGGGTAGAGTTAGACACACATCTGTGTTCCTGCCTGCAAATAGTGTTGAAGGTTGACTCTAGAAAGATGAATGATACTTGCCTTGGTAAGCATAAGGGTCAAGAATTTCTGGTAGAAAGGATATATAACAAGTGAAAGCGTTAGTGGCTCAGTCATGTCCAACTCCTTTTGACCCCATGGACAATAGCCTGCCAGGCTCCTCTGTCCATGGAATTCTCCAGGCAAGAGTACTAGAGTGGGTAGCTACGCCTTTCTCCAAGGAATCTTCCCAACCCAGGGATTGACCCACATCTCTTGCATTGGTGGATTCTTTACCACTGAGCCACCAGGGAAGCAGGCATATACCAAAGCCTAGAAGTAAGGAGTCACCTGGTGCATCAGAGGAACTCAGAGAAGATCAGTAGCCTGAAAATAATCAGGGAGAATCATGTGAAGTCGGGTCAAGAGAGTAGGAGTAAAATCATGCAGGGACTGTGGCTTACAGATATTTTTTAAAAAGCTGCATGCAATAATATATGGAATATAGAAAAATGGTATTGATGAACCTATTTACAGGACAGGAATAGAGACATAGACATAGAAAATGGTCTTGTGAACACAGTGGGGGAAGGATAGGGTGGGACCAACTGAGAGCGTAGCATTGACATATATACACTACCATGTGTAAAATAGATAGTGGGAAGCTGCTGTATAGCACAGGGAGCTCAGCTCAGTGCTCTGTGATGACCTACAGGGGTGGGATGGGGTAGGTGGGAGGGAGGCTTTAAGAGGGAGGGGATCTATGTATACTTATGGATGATTCACGTTATTGTAGTGCAGAAACCAACAGTTTCCCTCTAATTTTTAAAAAATCTATATGCAATAAGAAATTATAAAGGCATTAAGCAAGTCACATCTATTTGTGTTTTAAGATCACTGTGGATGAAGTAAAACTCAGGCAAGTCTAGTAGCGATGAACCAGTGACAAAGTAGGCAGAGGGAGAAAAATGGATGAATGTAAGCTTAATTTTAGAGGTAGGGGGTATTTTGTGATGGTTTTGACAGTCAGGAGGTGGTAGCATGCAGGAGACAGAAGTGGGGTCAAGGAAGTATTCCAGATTCTGCCAAAAGATAAATGGGTGGGCAAAGATTCTATTTACCAAATGGAGAACATTAGAAGACAGATAGGTTGAAAAACTTGTCACCTGTTCATTTTTTAACACATTAAATTTAACCTATCTATGAGACATCCAAAGGGAAATACCTGGAGCTCAGAAAAAGGATCTGGGTTAGATATATAAATATGACAACCTGTGGCACAAAAATAGCATTTGAACCCATGGAAGTGAACAAAATTATCTAGTGTGAGTACTAAGAAAGAGAAGAAAAGGAGACAAGGACCTAGTCCTGAGAAGCCTCAATATTAGAGGTTGGGTGGAGGAGAAATGGCCAGCTAGAGAAGGAAGAGGACAGCCAGAGAGATAGGGGGAACTATATGCATTCATGTATGTATGTGTATGTGTGTGCATGTGTGTTCGCTGAAAATGGAAAATGGGAAATTGTGTTAAATGCTACTGTGAGATCTGAAACTATTGAAGGCGAAATAGTTCAAACAAGTAATGTAAAGAATGGTCAAAAAAAGAAGAAATAGAAAGTATAAAACTCAGAAATTTCATCAAACTTTTAGTTTCATAAATGCTGCTCAATGATGAAGTAAATGAAGTCAAATATTAAATATCTGTATAGAACACATTTCTATTTAACAGCAGCAAAATATTCATTAACATCATTTGATAATGAGCAGTCCTTTCCCTTATATTCCCTATATTTTAGATAAACAATATATGTTTATGTACAAAAAAGTGCTACTTTGAGATCATATCATAGAATGAAGAGTGGAAAGTATCCTTAGATTTGCAACATTATGATCGCTGATAACTGTAGCAAGAGTCATTTCAGTAGTGAAAAGGGAAAGAAAACTAGATTGGAGCAGGGTCAAAAATATCTACTAAGTGAGGAAATAAAGGCATCACATTTGAAACAACTCTTTCGAAGAACTTTCTCTGAAGATTTAAAAAATAAAGTGGTGGTTGGAGGAAGCTATGGGTAGATTTGCCAACTTTAGCAGATAAAAATACAAGACACACAGTTACATCTGAATTTCAAGTAAACTAAATTTTTTTAGAATAAATATATCCCATGTAATATTATGGATGTACTTTGCATAAATTATACTTTATAAAGTTACCAGTGCAATATTCAGGACATGTTCCTTCTTAAAAACTATTTCAAGGTTGTTCTCAAAATCAGATTTAACTGTGGGTTCTGTGTTTAATCTAGGAAACTGAGATGTAAGTTCGAGATACTTTTTTTTTAATCTTGAAAGATACTCGAGCATGTTTAACTGATGAAAATATCTGGTACAAGTGGAGAGTTAAAAATGCAAGAGAATGGGGGAGAATGGATACACATATGTGTATGGCTGAGTCACTTGCTGTGCACCTGAAATTACCAGAATGTTATCAATGGGCTATACTCCAATAAAAAATAAAAATTTTTTTAAAAAAGAAAGAAATATATGTGAGAGAAAAAAAAAAAAGATGCAAGAAAGAAAGGGAGGTTGACTTTTTATCAGAAGGTGGATATTTCTTCCCTCTACTGAAACAGAAGAAAGGCGATTTCAAGGATCCCAACTTTCTTCATAAAGTAGGCAGCAAACCATTCACAAGAGCAAAAAGGAATTAGGATGAGAATGAAGAAGAAGAAGAACTGGGGATAGGAGCATGTTATTTCGAGAGCTAGAAAAGGTGATTTAGGAGAGAAGTGTTGGACTTCCCTGGTGGTCCAGTGGTTAAGAATCTGCCAGCCAATGCAGAGGACACAGGTTCAGTCCATGGTCCGGGAAGATTCCATATGCCACAGGGCATCCAAGTCCACGCACCACAATTACTGAGCCCGTGTGCCTAGAACCTGTGCTCTGCAACAAGAGACACCACCGCAGTGAGAAGCTTGTGCACCACAACTAGAGAAAGCCCATGTGCATCAGTGAAGACCCAGCACAGCCGAAAATAAAAATAAATAAATAAAAGGAAGAAGAAAAGTGTTAAGATGGGCGGTAGTGTTGAAGGCGTAGTTGACACTGGCGATCGTGAAGGGTGATTTCAAAGCACCTAAAGCATGATTCTACCCGGTGATATTCAGGCGCTCAAGGCAGTCCTGAAATTGTCCAGCAGATTTTAAAATGGTTTAAAGACCGCCAGACACAGGGGAAAGGCACAAACTCTATCCATGACTTTCAGTACTTTGGGGGTAAATCTTATAGGCTATTTTTCTATAAATATGCAACAAGTGAGAAAAGCTTTCTTCTCAAATTCTGAAATTAATGTCTGAACCATTAGCTAATTGAAGCTGCAAATGAGTGAACAGACTGTGCAAGCAGGCAGGTTTGGGACAAAAATCAGTTCCTGCTATACCCATGATGTTATTTAAATTCAATATTTCACTCTTTGAAATAGCTCCACTTAGAGATGGGTTTATTAAATCAGTCCACAAAAACATATTAGGTTCCTACTATGTGCAAGTACTGGCTAGATACTGAATTAATAATACCAAGGCTGATGTTTAATTAACAAGAAGAATCTTATAGAAATATTTGACACTCAAATTAATATCAGATATATTCATTTGACTAATGCTATTACAATTACAGTTCATAGCTAATGGCATTATCGGGCTATTATCACAAAGCATTACCTCTCTTCTAAAACTCATTTCCATGATAATTCATTGAAATCATCATGAGAACACACTATCTTGATGGGTTTTTACCTCCCAGTGCTCTTCAAAAGAATGAACTCACCCTTCTAAGAAAGCTTGTTATCCCAAATAGTACCCAGGCCTGTTCTCCTGCAGTTCAAGTGAACAATGCATAGAGATTTCTCTACAGTTTTGAAAGACACTGTGTCCCTTCCTGGAAACAGCAAGCTGATTTCATTTTTATCCACAATTCCCAAGAAGTAGAAATGCAAATTTAAGTCTCGATGCAGACATTGTTATGAGAAAAAAGTATTGAGCATGTGTAGATTCAAGACCAAGCTCTAACCACCCGTTCATTCAACAAATTCTTATTCTATCTCCTTTACATGACTTAAGGCAAACAGTTCAGCCTCTCTGTGCCTCTGTTTCCTTGTCTGTAAATTGAGGGTAATAATAATTTGAGTAGTTATTAGATAAATATGAAAAAAGTGGTAGAAAAGCTAAAGTTAGAATATAGTTGTTAGGTATTATTTCCTTCAGGTATCATGAAAATTAATGTGTTTTAAAAATTAACTCAGGTAGGAGAGCTATGAATCTCAAATGAAGCATTTAAATCAGGTTACTGAAAGGAGGAAGGAAAGAAATTAACATTTATTAAGTGTCAGTTATATGCAGACCTTGCTACATGCATTTCACAAGGATATTATTTCATTAAATCTTCACAACAATTCTTTGGGGGTAGGTATTTGTAGCCCCATCACGGATAAGAAGGAAATGAGCTCAGAAAGTTATACAAGTTGCCCAAATCCTATAGTGGTGGATTCCTGATTGGAAAGCTCTTTTTACTGCATAGGGTTTATTTCTCGAGATGCAGAAGCACATGCACCCTGGAGAATGATGGTTACATCTTTTTAATTGCCTACTTCTTGGCTCCAAAGCCAAAAGCACATAGTGAAGTGATAGATGTGCCTAAAATAAAGTAAGGTGTAAAACCCATTTCAGTTTTGCCTCAACCATTTTGGATGTTTGCTAGACCATTCCCATTATAAAATAACTTTTTAAAAAATCTAACAAAGTTTGAAAGAAATAATTGCTCCCTGTGCCCAACTGAAGTCCTTGAAAAATTTCAACAGGCACATTTTAAGGTTTTTAACTTTTAGATAAAGACAAAAATAAACAAATAGGACCTAATTAAACTTACAAGCTTTTGCACACCCAGAGGAAACCCTAAACAAAATGAAAATACAACCTACAGAATGGGAGAAAATATTTACAAATGATGTGATCGACAAGGGCTTAATTTCCAAAATATATAAACAGCTCATGCAACTCAACAACAACAAAATAAACAACTCTATCCAAAATTGGGCAGGAGATATAAATAAACATTTCTCCAAAGAAGATATACCGATGGCCAATAGTTACTTGAAAAGATGCTCAACACTGCTAATTGTTAGATGCATATCAAAACTACAGTGAAGTACCACCTCACCCCAGTGAGAATGGCCATCATTAAAAAGTACACAAATAATAAATGCTGGAGGCGAGGTAGAGAAAAGGGAACCCTCCTGCATTGTTGAGGAGAACGTTAGTTTGTGCAACCACTATGGAAAACAGTGTGGAGGTTCCTCAGAAAGCTAAAAATAAAATTGCCACATGATCCAGCGATCCCACTCCTGGATACGTACCCAGACGTGCCCCTATGTTCATAGCAGCGCTATTCACGATAGCCAAGACATGGAAACAACCTAAATGTTCATTGACAGATGAATGGATAAAGAAGACGTGGTGTGTGTGTGTGTGTGTGTGTGTATATATATATATATATACACAATGAAATATTGTGTGTGTGAGTCACTCAGTCATGTCCAATTCTTTGTGACCACATGGACTGTAGCCCGCCAGGTTCCTCTGTCCATGGAATTCTCCAGGCAAGAATACTGGAGTGGGTTCCCTTGCCATTCTCTTCTTGAGAGGATCTTCTCAATCCCTGTATTGAACCCAGGTCTCCTGCACTGCAGGTGGATTCTTACCATCTGAAGCACCAGGGAAGCTGGCAATAATTACTGAATATCTGTGTGTGTTAGAATGAAACATTACTTAGTCATAAAAAAGAATGAAATAATGCCATTTGCAACAACATGGATGCAAATAGAGATTATCATACTAAATGAAATATAAGTCAGAAAGAAAGATAAATACCATATAATATCACTTATTTGGAATCTGACATATGATACAAATGAATCTATGAAACAGAAACAGACTCACAGACATAGAGAACAGACTTGTGGTTGCCAAGGAGGAGAGGGGTTAGGGGAGGGATGGAGTAGGAGGTTGGGGTTAGCAGATGTAGGCTTTTATATGTGGAATGGGTAAGCAGCAAGTCATGTTGTATGGCACAGAGAACTATGTTCAATATCCTATGATAAATCATAATGAAAAAGAATATTTTAAAAGCAATGTATATTTATATGTACAATTGAATCACTTTGCTGTACATTGGTAATTAACACAACATTGT
>ML663562.1:5909300-5978520 GCA_007570785.1 Antilocapra americana | reverse complement strand
GTATACCTGAGGCATTGGGTAAATCTAGGATTTCAATACAGAATACAGTGAAATGTCACTGAAGGGTTCAGACTCGACTGGTTATTGTCACTTGGGGTATTATAATATCCAAAATAATCTTAGGACAGGTTCATAAAGAGCACATAACTTGCAACTTACAGTATCGAGGCTGTTATCCAGACTTTGACTGCTGAAGAAGAGTTGATGGTAGTGGAAAACCAGCCATTTTTGGTCTTTTATAATAAATCAGAAATGATTGTTAGAAGTCAAATAATTTCAAAAGTATGTTTGATGCAGTGGTTTAAAAACATTTTTATCCCATATATGTTTTAAAATATTATTGTTCTGCCTATATGAAATAAATTCAAAGTATAAAGGAATGGAGAAAAAGCTGTGGCCCATGGGCTTGGTGGTGGCGGTTCCCAGGCTCTAGAGCACTGTCTCAGTAGCTGTAACACGCAGGCTTTGTTACTCCGCAGCATGTGGGATCTTCCCAGATCAGGGATCAAATCTGTTTCTCTTGAATTGGCAGGCAAATTCTTTACCACTGAGCCACAGAGAAGTCCTATGGATATTTATTTTAAACAAAGTTAGTGCCTGAATTAATTCTGCTGAAAGCTCAATAAACAAATTTGTATCAAGCACCTACCTTTTGTTCTTTCTTTAAAAATATTGAGAGATAGTCCCATGTCATTTGAAATTCTTCTCTGAAAGAAAAAAGGAAAGCTTACTTTTAACTATTACTTGACATATTTTATTGCATGGATGTGGATATATATTGATTTAATTTTAATATATATCATATACATGTATTAATAGATATTAATTTGCCTTTGCCTTCTTAAGGAATGTTTAGTTTTTCCCATTTTCTAATGCTATAAATATTACTAAGGTGTGCATATTTTATATAATCTTCAAGTACACCAGATAAGGATTGTCCCCTTAGAATAGAATCTTGGAAATATGATTGTGCTTTCAATAAAGTTAAATATTTTAAAGACTCTTGAGAAGTAAAGCCAAATTGTTTTCTAAAAGGCTAATCAATTATGCCACCAGTGTAGTAGGATAATACTTGTCTCAATGTATTAATTTCAGCCCTGAGCATATTACTATTTTAATCTTCATCAATCTGATTAGCAAAAAATTATATCCCATTGTTACTTTAATTTGTATTTTTAAGAACAGGAAATTGAAATTTTTAATGTGATGAACATTGCTTTTTTTCTTCATAAAATGACATATCATATTCTTTGCCCATTTTTCTTTTAGTCTGTCTGTGTTTTTTCTTATTGCTTTCCATGTTCTTTAAACTTAAGGGATATTTTTATATCATTGCCATTTATTGCTAATATTCTCCCAGGTTTAACTAAATATTTAATTTTATAGATGAATGTTTTACATGTGTTTTGTTGATATATATAAATAATCAAATCTATCAACCTTTTTCATTGTGATTAACTTCATCACATTTATCTATGGTTATGGAATTTTGCATGCTCAGTCACTCCAGCCATGTCCAACTCTTTGTGACCCCATGGACTGTAGCCCCCCAGGCTCCTCTGTCCACGGGATTTTCCAGGCAAGAATACTGGAGCAGGTTGCCATTTCCTATCCCAGGGGATGTGAACCCAACCTGAGTCTCCTGCAATGCAGGCAGATTTTTACCACTGAGCTACCAAGGAAGCCCTAAGGAATTCTAGTAGAATAGACTTATTCACGTGGACTTAATTTTTGTATTAAGTGAAGATAACACTTATTTGATTCAAATAAAGAAGTTTCACAACATAATTTGATATATATTGAGAAAAGTTAGTTAAACCAAAAATATTCCACAACTATAGGATAAGTGAAATGAAACCAGTTAGTTAGTGATGTGTTCTTTAATATAGACTTAGTTCTCAGGTGGTCTTAGCATTGTTTCAAGGATGTCTTGTTCCTTTCCGATGCCTCTTGACTTTAGTTTAGTATCACTCTCTATTTAATTATTACAGTTTTTTTGATATATGATGCATCCAGTGGCTCAGTGGGGAAAGAACCTGCCTGCGAATGCAGGAGACACAGGAGATGCAGGTTCGATCCCTGGGTCAGGAAGATCCCCTGGAGGAGGAAACGGCAACCCACTCCAGTATTCTTGCCTGAAAAATCCCATGAACAGAGGAACCTGACAGGCTACAGTCCATGGGATTGCAAAGATTCGGACACAACTCAGCAACCAAGCATGCATGCATGCAATGCATATCAGGTATTACTAACCATACTTTTAATGGTGATTCATTTATAAGAATATCATAAATGTAAAAATTATATTCCCTGTGGTTTATACCTCCATATGAATTTTGAAGTCTTTTTATTAGTTTTACCCAGATCAGAAGTCAATAGCAAATTTTAGGGGGGAAAGTTTATACAATAGTTAGTGTTCCATCTAAGTGTGTAACATTTTTAATTTATTAGTGTTCAAAAATTCAGTTCAGTAAGATTTTTTTCTTTGCATATATCCTGAACATTTCTTAGAGTTATTGTTGGCATTTTATGCTCTTTTTCTTTTGGCTATTATGAACTGAATCATTTTCCCTCATTACAACTCACTGAGATAATCACTATTATATAGGGAGATTATTAATGTTTATGTCTTCATCTTGCATCTAACTTCTTAAACTTTCTTAGTAAATTTATGAGGGCATTTTAGTTGATCCTTTTAAGTTTGTAGCTGAGTTCTCTAATCTTAAGATAAATATAATTTTCATCCTTATTTTCAATATTAACTCCTCTGCTTTGCATCCTCATCAGGACGCAGAACTTCAGGGCAGTGTTAATACCAGAATATAGTCACATTTTAGCTTCCTCATGACGTTAATAGGAATTTTTCTTAATTTTCTATTAAGCATATTTATAGGTTTATAAAAGAGAATCTTAAAGGATGTTATCATAAGAACATTTCTGTTTCTTGTTCTCTAAGATTTAAATGAAGCAGGCTAAATGTTATTGAATGCTTCTTAAGCAGTTCTTGAGACCACCTTTTGATTTTTCTTATTGCTCCTGACATTATGGTATATTTAATTAATAGATTTTTCAATATTAAATCATCTTAACTACATGGGATAAACAATCCTGAATAGCATCAATACTTGATGATCTTTTGTTCTTTAAAGATCCAGAGGAAAGACTCACTTCTTCCATGAAAATGAAAAGGTGCATTCAGACCTAATGTGTCTTTGAGGATCATTCTTTGCAATGTTTCTTTCCCTGCTATTTCTTGCCATTAAAATTTTTCATTTCTTTGAGGTTCTATTTTGGCAAATAACGTTTTCCTAGATAATCATCCTGTTTCCAGAAGATTTTTTTGACACTAACCTAGCATATTCATAATTTAATACTGTTAAATCTTCTGATTCTTTTGTTGTATATTTTGATTGGATTTGTCAGTTTTTTGTTGTTTTTGTTACATTTTCCTGCAATGAATCAACTCTTAGAACTGTTTAATATACTTTAAGATATTGACTTTCTATTCTATTTCCTTCCTCCTACTTTCCTTAGATTTGTTTTATTTATTTTCTGATTTTTCATGTTGTGTTTAATTTACGTATGCTTATTCTTACTCTAAAAGTGAAAACAGTGTGCCTTTAAATGTCTCTTAATAGGATTTAAATCTGCATGCCTAAATTTGTAAATGCAATTTTCTCATTTTCTTTATTTTCTAAATACATTGTGGATTTCATTTCCTCTTTGACCAGCTAGTTATTTAGGAGCAGAATATTCAATTTACAGGAATTTGGTTTGTTATTAATGTTATCTAAACTTCTATAAGTCCTCTAACATTTTTCTTTGTATTCAACAATGGTATAATCTTAAACTCTTACCAATCATATTATTCCTTTTTATTGAAGTATAGTTGATTTACAGTATTGCATTAGTTTCAGGTGCACAGCAAAGTGCCAATTATATTATTCTAATTCTCCTCATTATTTTCCTTTTTCCCTATTCTATCAAAAATGAATCAAACTATGATGTAATTGTTCAGCAGAATTGTTTATCTGTTTTTTATCTCTGCATTTCCAACATATTTTTTATGTTTCATTACCTAAGAGATATTCATGGACATATCTGCAATTTGAATTGAGCTTTTTATCAATGTAAAAAGATCCTCGATGTCCCTTTGACATGGATTTTCCTTTGAATTCAGTTTTTCCTGAAATTAGTTTTTCTGCTATTTTATTTTTACATTTGCTGTATGAATTTCTCATTTTATCATTATTATTTTGATATTATTATTTTAACCTTTGTCATTTTGTGTTGGGGTATTTTGTAAACAACAGTAATAATATATATTATCATCACTTTTTCTCCCTCATATGGACTTTTTTCTATTTACTCATCTTTAGTGAAAGTTAAAGTGTGTTAGTCACTCAGTTGTGCCCGACTCTTTGTGAACCCATGGACTGTAGCCCACCAGGCTCCTGTGTCCATGGGATTCTCCAGGCAAGAGCACTGGAGTGGGTTGCCATTTCCTTCTCCAGGAAATCTTCCCCACCCAGGGATGAAACTAGGTCTCCTGCATTGCAGGCAGATTCTTTACCATCTGATTTACTGAGGAAAGCTCAAGGAACATATTTACTGAGAGGCAGTATCTACTAACTGAGAATGTATATGGATTTCCTTACCTCCAGTCACATTCCCAGGTGGTGCTAGTGATAAAGAACCTGCCTGCCAGTGCAGGAGACGTGAGAGACACGAGTTCAGTCCCTGGGTCAGGAAGATATTCTGGAGGAGGGCATGGCAACCCACCCCAGTTCTCCTGCCTGGAGAATCCCATGAACAGAGGAGCCTGGCTGGCTACAGTCCATGGTCTTACAAAGAGTTGGACTGAAACAGCTGAGGACAGTACAGTCACATTCCATATTTTTGCCAAAGTCTATTGTTAAAGAGCCCCATTAAAACCCAAGTTACAACAATAAGCAGACTGACATGAGAACATTATCTATCCCCATTCTATTTCTTCAACACTCTGATCAGACAGTGTGATTATAACCTTTATTCTCAAGCATACTTGACTTTTGGGTGCTCCCAGAACTCATGTTCACCTATAATACTTCTGAAGACTACACTTCTGGGATGCAATGTCCCCTGACTGTGCTGTGCCCCTGTTAATTCTTGTCTGATGGTTTATGGAAGCTCCACTCCCTGATGTAATAGTTTAGAAGCAGAGGTACTTGGTGCTGGGTGCTGGCTAGAGGGGTATAGGGAAGGGCTTCCCTGACCATCATCAAAAAAAAAAAACCAGTAACTGTGCGTTAGCTCAACAACAAATACCATCTTTCTGTCTAGAACTGACCTTGATTTCTAGGATGGGGGCATATCCCAGTCACCTCCTATTCACCACGTTGGTGAGGGAGGGATCTTCCTGCCTAAATAGCATAAGATAAACATGTGGGCAGAGGAGACTGGCGGTAGTTTATCCATCACCTGTGCTCACATTAGGGTACGCAAGCATGCCGTGCCCGGCCCTATGGGGCTGCACCCAGGAAGAGACCATACAGGCAGGGTCTGTGAGGGACAGACTTATAGCAACAAACAGTGGTGTGATCTCTGCTTTCCGTAGGAGGATGTGACTGCTGGGCTGAATAATGGTGAAGGACTGGTAAGAAGGGAAATCTGTTCAGAAGTGTAGCTGGCCTGGCTGATAGTGAACTAGCTGGAGGGGACAATATCTCCCTGGGTGGGGAACATATCTGATGAAGCAGGGAAATGTGTGGTCAGGCCTTTGGCGCTCTGTGACAAAGCCAATACATGAAATGTTGGGCTTCATATCACGGGCATAAGATGCAAAAGGAATAAAGTATTTTCTTTCACATCATCAGTTTTGTGCTGTTTACAGCATCAAAACATGTGTGGGTCACTATATGTATTTCTCAAGCCCGTTCCTAAAACCTTTAATTTAGTGTAAATTATTCTGAGGCTCATAATAAGTTGAATATCAATCCCAGGATTTAGGTGGAGATACCATCTTAGATATTTTGGATGTTATTTGGAGTAAGCTATTTCAAAGACTGCTGTCCAGATGTTTTTAGACTGTTGACAAGATGCTAAGGAAAACCATAATTAATAGTTACATTAGCACCAACAGGGAGCTAGAGTTGTGAACTTTTAAGAGTAAGAAATCAAGGTTCTGGGAATTCCCTCATGGTCCAGTGGTTAAGAATCTGCCTTGCAATGCAGGGGGCACAGATTCAATCCCTAGTCAGAGAAGTAAGATCCCACGGGCTGCAGGGCAACTAAACCCACAGGCTGCAGCTAAGACTGATACAGTCAAACAAATAAATATTTAAGAAAAAGATAAATAAAAAGCTCAAAATAAAAAAGAAAATGAGGGTTCTACTGAGTGAAGCTTCCCTTTACCTCTCTGTGTCTTCATCTTTTCGTTAATAAATTACAAGAATTAGTTGAGATGAGTCTATGGTCCTTTTATCTCTAAAATGACCATGATAATTTAAGATAAACAGAAACATTTTCTTTAGTGCCTATAAAGTCTAATGTTCAAGAATAATTACCAGCATACCTCAGAGACACTGTAGGTTTGTAAAGCAAATATAGCAATAAACCAAGTCACATGAATTTTTTTGGTTTCCCAGTGTATATAAAAATGATGTTTACACTATACGGTCTATTAAGACAGTATGTGTAAAAGACATTGTATATTAAGACATTATATTGTCTATTAAGATGGTATAGCATAAAACATGTTTACACTGTAAGTCTACTAAGTGCCCAATAACATATGTCTGAAAAAACAACACGCATACCATAATTTTAAAAGGATTCTGTTTGAGGGAAGTTTCCTGGTAGACCACTGGTTAGGACTCTGCACTTCCACTGCGGAGGGCCCATAGTTCCCCTGGTTGGGGAACTAAGATCCCAAATGCCACACAGTGTGGAAAAAACAAAAAGCTCTGTTGGAAAAACAGCACCAGTAGTCTTGCTTGACAAGAATTGCCACAAACCTTCAGTTTGTAAAAAATGCAATATCTATGAAGTGCAATAAAACAAGGTATGTGGTGTATCTGTTTGTATGTTTCATGTTACTAATTCATGAGCTCCTTTGCTTAAGTGGTAGAATGCGCATTTCCTGATACATAAAAATTTCTTAAATGATTTTCAAATGAACAAATAAATCCAGCTGAGTGAGAGATGATTGGGGGGGGGGGCAGTGAACAATGTCAAATATTTTGTGAGTGTTCTTCTAGTCAGTAATCTAACACTCATTACTAACAAGCTGGTTACAATATCAAAATACGTCACCAAGACTTAAAGCATTAACAAACAGCACTTTGTCATCCCCCAAACTCTTCATGTAGCTAGTTTTTCTCATGTTATTAACCTTCCTGTCCACCCCAGCTAAGACCTAGAGAAGTCTTGTTAGTCCCATTCGAGACCTAAAGCCTTCACTTTGTCTCCTTTTGCAAGGATGCTCCTGATTTCAATCAGCTACTAGAAATGTCAGATGAAAAATGGCACAAATGTGAATTACGACAATAAAAGTTTATAAGCTACTAAAATAAAGTTATAGTACCTAAGAGCTGAGTCAACTGACAATGTTAAATGGAACATTTTACAACCAGTCCTGGGATAATGATAAAAAAAATGGCACACAGAACATGAAGAAATATCTGACAGGAGATAGGCTCAAGATCAAGCTCAGGCTCCATGAGTTTGTATGAACACCTCTCAAGTGGGGCGCAAGAAGGGATAGCCTAATGCTTATGGGGGGTACCCCCTCTGTGCCCAACCCTCAACATTTATTATCTCATTTCCTTTTCATACTAGCTCAGTGAGAGGGAGTACTGCTATCATTTTAGAGAGGAGAAACCAAGGCTAAAGCTGTCCATTTGGGCAAATCCCCAACAATCAAACTATTAAATAATAGACTTCAAAAGTCTCTCTGATTTCAGCAATGCTGTTTCTATACTTTTTCTATATCTTTCTGTAGACAATGCTAGCTCTAAAGAGCATGCATAGACACGTAATACATAGACATGTAATCTCATATATAAAGCAAACTTAAGCTTCACAAAAAATCTCTGTCTCCAACTTGATGCTAGTGTTTGTTCCATGTAATCAATTCAGGTGATGTTTTTCTTGACCATGAAGCTCACCATGTAAATTAGCTACACAATCAAAGGTTTCCCTGATGGCTCAGATGGTAAAGAATCTACCTGCAATGCAGGAGACCCGGGTTCCACCCTGAGTTGGGAAGATCCCCTAGAGAAGGAAAGGCAGAACTATGGAACTAGAATGAGATCAGCATTAGGAAGAAAGATGAACATTAAAAATCATATTTTAGAAAGAATACTCCTATATGTATAAAATAGAAAACTAATAAGAACCTACCATATAGCACAGGGAACTCAACACTCTGTAATGGCCTGTATGGCAAGAGAATCTAAAAAAAGAATAGATATATACATATGTATAACTGATTCACTTTCCCGTTCAGCAGAAACTAAGAAACATTGTAAATCAACTATACCCCAATAAAAATTTTAAAAGAAAGAATAAAAGAGTATTATCAGGAGTTTGACTAGGTGGTATGGTTCTCTTTTATTTTTAAAATAGTTCTAGTCACAAAATATCTTGTGTTATTCATAAATTTCCACTGCCTGTCTCTAACTTTTCAAGTACTACATCCTCCTGTCAGCCCCATGCACATAATACCGGGTGACGTGTTTCTCTGGTGTGCCCACCTCAGCACCCCAATGATAGAGATGCAAGCACACTAACCCCACACCCGGTGTGTGTGTGCATGCTCAGTCGCTCAGTTGTGTCAAACTCTTTGTGACCTTACAAACTATAGCCCACCAGGCTCGTCTGTCCATGGGATTCTCCAGGCAAGAACACTGGAGTAGATTCCCATGCCCTTCCTCTTCCAGGGGATCTTCCTGACCCAGGGATCAAACCCCTGTCTCTTATGTCTCCTGTATTGGCAGGCAGATTCTTTACCATTAGCGCCGCCTAGGAAGCCCTGATGGTCTGGTATTTGCTGTAATTGCACAATTTCTTAGAAACGTTATGTTTTACCTTTAAAGATCTTACAAAATTTATATTCTTCTCCCTCATCTGACTTTGTTATGGAATAAAGATAGTCTTTTCAATTACTTATTATGGAGTAAAATTCATGCTCCAAGAAGAATTAATGTCATGTTAATTCTGAGGCTTTGCCTACTCTGTGCAAACTCCTCTTACTCTAGCCAGAGAAACACGGTGATAAAATGATATAATCGCATGACATGCAAAGTGCTGATGTGAAATGAAAAGGACAGAAATATGATTGGGATATTAATTCAGGAGAAATAAGGAAATGGGACTGTTTGAATAGGCTTAGCAGGATGGTTTAGTTCTTCCTGAAAATAAGGGTGATGTGATCTCAACTTACCTTGACCTCTACCCTGACTCCCCCATTCAGGTACAATCAAATGTTTAGTTTCTAAACACACACACACACACACACACACACACACATTAAGAGGGTTACAAAATACCCAGTAGACAGACACAGACACTCAGTGAAACTTCTCCTAAATATCAGATAAAGGCAGCATGCCAATATAGCAATAAAACCATAAATTTCTATTGTAATGGAACACAAATTAATAAAATGGGGAAGTAGAACTTACAAAATAGCTTTAAACTCAATACCAGATTTAATTATAGGTCCTAGACTATAATGGACACAAGATAATTTTCATGGTTGATCCATAATAATAGTCATTGGGAAGTTAAATGACAGAAGAGCAGCAGCTTTAAGTGGGAAATGGCACAATTCTTCACAGCTGTCATGCTTGTGCACTTGCTGACTATCAACCTTGAACAAACCATTTAATTCAAACCCCATTTAAAAGTATACACTGTTAAGAGAGAGGCCGAAAACCACATACTAGTTAAGGAAGCAACCTATAACCCACGTGCCAGAGAGGATACTGAAGATCAAGTCAGTTGGAACATAAGCGGATTGCTCACAACCCAGTGTAGGAGCTGACTATTCAGAGATGACCTCTTCATGCTCTCATAATGCATAACATTTTGCGGAATGGCCACCTGATGGGAAGAACTACCTCATTGGAAAAGACCCTGATGCTGGGAAAGATTGAAGGCAGGAGGAGAAGGGGACAACAGAGGATGAGATGGTTGGATGGCATCACTGACTCGATGGACATGAATTTGAGCAAGCTCTGGGAGTTGGTAATGGACAGGGAAGTCTGGCATGCTGTAGTCCACGGAGTCGCAAATAGTTGAACATGAGTGAGTGAGTGACTGAACTGAACTGAACTGACTATTTTGCCCATTCAGAATTGCAATTGAATTTAAATTCTATCTCTGAAGATAGATTTTGCCTTTTAAGTAATGTTTTAAACTTCCATAATGCTATATATCTGTAATATATTATTAATACTAAGATCCTGCTGCTGTTTTTAAAAGTAGTGCATAAAAATAAGTGCTACATGTATAATGTATATGATAGAATACATCGTATTTCATAGAATATATTCAGTATTAAATTTCAACACCTACTAAGGAAAAACTGAGTGTGTGTGTGTAAGTCATAGTGATAATATGGATATAGATATATAGATTTAGTTATGAAAATGGAATTCTAGCAAAGATCCAAAGCAAAAGTCACAACTTAGGAGCATAGTAAAAGCAATGACCTTGAACTCCAGTTTCCTATATACTCAGTTTGGGGCTTCCCAGATGATGCTAGTGGTAAAGGACCCACCTGCCAGTGCAGGAGATATGAGATGAGGGTTCATTTCCTGCATTGGGAAGATCCCCTGGAGGAGGGAATGGCAACCCACTCCAGTATTCTTGCCTGGAGAATTCCATGGACAGAGGAGCCTGGCAGGCTACTGTCTGACTCTGCAATCCCATGGACTGTAGTCCTCCAGGCTCCTCTGTCCATGGGGTTACACAGAGTCAAACATGACTGAAGCAACTGTGCACAGCACAGCACATACTCAGTGTGACAGCAAAAGGAGGTGAAGATGCCCTTCTCACTAGGTGAAGAGAAAATCTTCACATGAACCACTGACTGCAATATGACCAATAGGGTCTGTGGTATTATAACAAAGTAACACTGGATTTATCCTATCTCCATTATCAAAATAAAGTAACATCTTGCATCTATATGTATTATCTCACTAACCTTACACTTGGGCTTTCCTGGTAGCTTAGCTGGTAAAGAATCCTCCTGCAATGCAGGAGATCCCAGTTCAATCCCTGGGTCGAGAAGATCCCCTGGAGAAGGGATAGTCTATCCACTCCAGTATTCTTGGGCTTCCCTGCTGGCTCAGACCATAAAGAATCCACCTGCGGTGCAAAAGAACTGGGTTCAATCCCTGGGTTGAGAAGAGCCACTTGAGAAGGGAATGGCTACCCACTCCAGTATTCTTGGCTAAAGAAGTCCATGGACAGAGGAACCTGGCAGGCTACAGTCCGTGGGATTGCAGAATCAGACACAACTGCGTAACTTTCACATTCACAACCTTACAGTTAGCATATTGCAATGGGCTATCTGGTGATGACAAATATTTTTCATAGATTCAATGTATTTTACCAAACAATCCCTATGGGAGTGCCAAGCACTGTTCTATACATTAAACATAGAAGAATGAATAAAAAATGTGATTCTTGCAAATTAGTAGCATAATCAGGTTCTTCTGATATCTATTTTGTGCTATCCAAATCAAGTTTTTTGACCTTCAAAACATTTGGAATGCTTTGTTTATTATTTTACTGTTAATTACAGAATTAAATGAATTTTAACTCTGAGTTTCAGATGTGCTTTTTTGCTCTGTAGATATTATTCAAGCGAATAAAACTCTATGAATTGTAGAATGATAAAATATTCACAGAAACTTACAACTCTGCAGTTGAATAACAATTGCATTTGTTCCAAACAGGCAATTGGTTTCCAAACACATTAAACAAAGGCAATTTAGAAAACTTCTTCTTCTTCTTGGCATCATTAACATTGTTGAACGTCCTGGGATTCTAGAGTGTTTCACAAAGGTAAGTAAGTGTGTGGTAAGATGAACAATTTCTGAGTCCATGAAATATTGATCTGGGAGCCATCACTGAGCCAATGGGAATCTTGTATTCCATGACTGGACAAATTAGCATATTAGAGAAATTTAACAGATATTCAGAGCAAGAAATTTCCATTTAGACTTTACTTTTTCCATCAGTCTATAATAAAAAAGTTCTTTGCTCAATTCTAAAACAAGATATTTTTCCTCCAACATACAGTGCCATTTTAGAATTAGAAATAACCGTATCGATAACAAGAATGAATGAGTCATTATCATTAAAAGCAAATATCATTAAACAAATAGCTAGAAATCTAATGAGGCTTAAGATTTGGATTCCATTCAGGCCTTTAAATCAGCAGTGACCATTTCAAGGTCAATAACAAACTGTGCAAAATCGTTTAGCCAGTCACCTGAGACCATTCAAGTGGCTTAATATGTATCATCTACCATCCATCCATTGCCAGCCTGTCTCTGTCTCAGTGATGTCTTCTTGGATGGCTGTGTGCTTTTGAGCAAAGCGCCTCACCTCTCTGAGCCTCTGTCTTCACACATGTAAAATAAGGACAATAATTCCAACCTTTTGTGGGCTTTTGAGGGAAATGAATTTTGCTAAAAGACCAAGCACAATGTCTGCCATGTTGCAGGAACTAAATATGTCTTTATTTTCCTCACTTCTTTCCATTCATTTATCTATTTAGTCATTTAGTCTCTCATCTAGTGCCACTTATTCCTTGCCTGAGTCATTCTTTTATTCCTCTAATAAATCTCTTTTGGAACATCAGTCATGGGATGTGGTAAATTAGAAGGATATGAAGTTGGTATCAGTCAATGTTGAGTGCCACCTATGCCCTCACTATCATGAGGCCTGTGGTCCAGCATAAGAGAAGCACTGAGACCTCATGCAAGACAGAATTAATGACAAAAGCCAAAAATTAAAAGTCTTAAGGGCTTCCTGGATTTTAAAATTTCTTACCTTCCAAAGTGTATGTTATCAAAGTGATTTTAACGGAGGTACTGTAAAATCTCCTTAAAAATGCCTGCCTGGTTCTTAGATTCACCACCACATTAGACAGTCAGATTCTTGCAGAAGGATTCAACAGCAATGTCCCCATCTTTGCAGCAAAATAGAATTGGCAATAAAAATTGAAACTGAAGGCAAGGCTTCTTTCCCCTCTGGCCACTGCCTCCAAACGCGTGAGTGTCACCCATCAGCTAATTCTCACAAACGGGTGTTGTTTCTCAAATTTCACGTTCTCCCCTACTGTAAGATATGACCCTGTGTTTCAAAAAGTAGTTTGGGTCATTTGACGAGACGTGCAGGGACCTCGAGTTTGTCATACAGAGTGAAGTAAGTCAGAAAGAGAAACAAAATCGTATCTTAACACATAAATGCGGAATCTAGAAAAATGACAGAGATGAACCTATTTGCAGGGCAAGAATAGAGACAGACATAGAAAATGGATACATAGACACACAGTGAGGAAGGCAAGGGCAGGCTGAATTGGGAGAATGGAATTTACATATCTATACCACCATGTGTATTATTGTATAGCCCAGGGAGCTCAGCTGGGCGCTCTGTGATGACCTAGAGGGGTGGGATGGGTGGGGTTGGGAGGGGATATATTTATATATATATATATATATATATATATATACATATAGCTGATTCATTTTTGTGTACCGCAAAAACTAGCATAACATTGTAAAGCAATTACACTTTAATTAAAAATATATTAATGTCAATAAAGTTGAAAAAAAAAAAGCCAGTCTTTAGAGGCAGCCCAGTTGAATCCAGTCCCACAGCTTAGCTGCACAAACCTCAGCAAGTTGCTTAACTTTGCTAAGCCTCAGTCTCTTGTTTGTCTAAAGGAAACCATAAGAATGGTAACTGTGCCATAAGGTTGTTGTGAAGATAAGTAAATACTCAAAAATGTCAGCAATAATAATAATAATGGCCTCATGTGTTGCTTTATGCTCCCTTCTTCCTCCTGTTTATTTTTCATCTGGACTCATGCTGAGATATGGCCAAGATGATCATGATGTGGGCTGAATTCAGGTAGCACTAGGACGGGAACCAAAAATCTATTAGCTCCGGGACTGACTCACACATTTATTCATTCATCCATTCACTCAACCAATGTGTTAAGCATCGTTCCAAGCACTTGAAAAATAAAACTGAAAGTGATCTAGTTTCATTCTTTTACAAGTGGCTGTCCAGTTTTCCCAGCAATACTTGTTAAAGAGGTTGTCTTTTCTCCATTGTATATTCTTGCCTCCTTTGTCAAAGATAAGGTGTCCATAGATTCATGAATTTATCTCTGGGCTTTCTATTCTGTTCCATTGATCTATATTTCTGTCTTTGTGCCAGTACCATACTGTCTTAATGACTGTGGATTTGTAGTATAGCCTAAAGTCAGGTAGGTTGATTCCGCCAGTTCCATTCTTCTTTCTCAAGATTGCTTTGGCTATACGAGGTTTTTTGTATTTCCATACAAATTGAGAAATTATTTGTTCTAATTCTTTGAAAAAGACCTCTGGTAGCTTGATAGGAATTGCATTGAATCTATAGATTGCTTTGGGTAGTATACTCATTTTCACTATATTGATTCTTCCAATCCACCAACACGGCACATTTCTCCATCTGTTTGTGTCCTCCTTGATTTCTTTCATCAGTGTTTTATAGTTTTCTATATACAAGTCTTTTGATTCTTTAGGTAGAAATACTCCTAAGTATTTTATCCTTTTTGTTTCGATGGTGAATGGAATTGTTTCCTTAATTTCTCTTTCTGATTTCTCACTGTTAGTGTATAGGAATGCCAGTGGTGCTGGGAAAACTGGACAGTCACTTGTAAAAGAATGAAACTAGATCACTTTCTAACACCATACACAAAGATAAACTCAAAATGGATCAAAGATCTAAGCATAAGACCAGAAACTATAAAACTCCTAGAGGATAGCATAGGCAAAACACTCTCTGCCATAACCCAAAGCGGGATACTCCATGACCCACCTCCCAGAATATTGGAAATAAAAACACAAATAAACAAATGGGACCTAATTAAAATTAAAAGCTTTTGCACAACAAAGGAAACTATAAGCAAGGTGAAAAGACAGTCTTCAGAATGGGAGAAAATAATAGCCAATGAAGCAACAGACAAACAATTAATCTCAAAAATATACAAACAACTCCTGCAGCTCCATTCTAGAAAAATAAACAACCCAATTAAAAAGTGGGCCAAAGAACTTAACAGACATTTCTCCAAAGAAGATATAAAAATGGCTAACAAACACATGAAAAGATGCTCAACATCACTCATTATCAGAGAAATGCAAATCAAAACCACAATGAGGTGCCACTTTACACCAGTCAGAATGGCTGCCATCCAAAAGTCTACAAGCAATAAATGCTGGAGAGGATGTGGAGAAAAGGGAACCCTCTTACACTGTTGGTGGGAATGCAAACTAGTACAGCCACTATGGAAAACAGTGTGGAGGTTCCTTAAAAAGCTGCAAATAGACCTGCCATATGACCCATTAATCCCACTGCTGGGCATATACACCGAGGAAACCAGAACTGAAAGAGCCACGTGTTCCCCAATGTTCATCACTGCCTTGTTTACAATAGCCAAGACATGGAAGCAACCTAGATGCCCATCAACTGACGAATGGATAAGAAAGCTGTGGTACATATACACAATGGAATATTACTCAGCACTAAAAAAAAAATTCATTTGAAGCAATTCTACTCAGATGGACGAAACTGGAGCCCATTATCCAGAGTGAAGTAAGCCAGAAGCAAAAACAACAATACAGTATATTAATGCATATATATGGAATTTAGAAAGACGGTAACGAGAACCCAACATGCGAGACAGAAAAGGAACGCACATGTATAGAATAGACTCGTGGACTTTGTGGATGAGGGTAAGGGTGGGATGATATGGGAGAAGGGCATTGAAGCATGTTAATTGTCATGTGTCTAATCAATCGCCAGCCCAGGATTGATGCTCGGGGCTGGTAGAGCGAGATTTCCCAGCGGGGAGGGAAGAGGGAGGGGGGTTCCGGAGGGGAAGCATATGTAAACCCATGGTGATATCATGACAATGTATGGCAAAAACAATAAAAAAAAAAAAAAGAAAAAGAAAACTGAAGAAAGCAAAGTACTGGTCTACATGGAGCTAGCAACTAGCACTCAAAATATTTAAGTGTGATTATTCTGTGATTGTTGAGCAAGTGAGTTACTATAAAGTGAGAGATGCTAGAGGGGGGTTCAGAGAAGGAGGCAGGAATAAAAATATATAAAGCACCAGATGTCGGAGGAACCAGAGATGAAAAGGACTAAGAGATAATGTAGGCAGGGCTTGTGCATGTGTGCTAAGTCACTTCAGTCGTGTCCGACTCTTTGCAACATTATGGACTAGGTAGCCCGCTAGGCTCCTCTGTCCTTGGAATTCTCCAGCCAAGAGTACTGGAGTGGGTTGCCATACCCTCCTCCAGGGGATCTTCCCAACCCCAGGCATGTCTCCTGCGGCTCCTGCATTGCAGGTACAGTCTTTACCACTGAGCCATCGAGGAAGCCCTAATGTAGGGCTTATTTAGAAAGAAATCAGATTCTTACCAAATCTTCTCCATCTCCTGTATGCTTTATCTTGCATCCTTTATGAGGGAATGAAACAGAGGATGAAATAAAGAAGGATGAGAAAAATTAATTTTCCATATTTTGAGCATTTCTGTCTTAAGCAGCATGTTTGTCCACCTCTCTGATCTTATCACTCTACACATGAGAACTGTGGTGTTGGAGAAGATTCTTGAGAGCCCCTTGGACTGCAAGGAGATCCAACCAGTCCATCCTAAAGGAGATCAGTCCTAAATATTCCTTGGAAGGACTGATGCTGGAGCCAAAACTGTAATACTTTGGCCACCTGATGTGAAGAACTGACTCATTGGAAAAGACCCTGATGCTGGGAAAGATTAAAGGCAGGAGAAGGGGACGACAGAGAATAAGATGGTTGGATGGCATCACCGACTCGATGGACCTAAGTTTGAGTAAGCTCTGGGAGCTGGTGATGGACAGGGAAGCCTGGCATGCTGCAGTCCATGGGGTCACAAAAAGTGACTGTCCGTCCACAGACATGACTGAGTGACTGAACTGGACTGAATACGTGAGAACACTGAAGTGAAAACCTGATTGAGTAAATTGTGCTGCTTTTAAGTGCCATGGAGGAGCCCTCTTCCTCCTCCGATGACCCTTAACTCTATGGGGATGGAAACCATCCCTTCAGCTCAAATAACTGTACTCAGCACCACCTGTTGATCAACCTCCACAAGAAAAGAATGCCTATCCCATTTCAGAAGAAAGGAGAGTCTGAAAAATTTGCCCATAGAGATTAAATAGCTAGAACCAACTACATTAGTTCAAAGGAACACACTGCCTTGGGTATCTATTCCCAGTTGGAATTGGAGAGGCCAAACCAAAAGCATTAAGTGAGAAACTGTATGGAATCTAAGTGATTAGATCAGTATCTGCAGTGAGAAGTGAAGGATTCCAGCTTATTTCTATACTGATTGCTTTTGTCACACACTAACAACCAATAAGGGGCTTCCCTAGTGGCTTGGTAATAAAGAACCTGCCTGCCAAACGGGAGATGAGGGTTTGATCCCTGGGTCAGGAAGATCCCCTGGAGTAGGAAATGGCAACCTACTCTAATATTTTGCCTGGACAATGCTATGGACAGAGGAGCCTGGTAGGCTACAGTTCATGGGGTCGCAAAGGGATTAGACACAACTTAGCAACTAAACAACAAACGATAAGGATGGAAACAGGAGAAAACACAGATGTCCCAAGGAGAGTATTATTGAAACATATTATTTATGAGACAGATGATGTTTTATCTCACTACACTTCCAAACACAATCCAGTTCTTACCAAACCCAAAGGTGTATTTGTTCAGAGCCAGATATTGGTGATAAATCTATCAATGTCAGTCCCAAGTATCAAGGAGAGTCCCAAGTTATTCTTGTCCCAAAGATTCTGAGGCCAGTGGATTAATGATAAAACATCACCCTCACTAATATACAAGTGGAATTGGGTCTGTGTTAGCATCCAAGGGCACCCCCCATCAAGTTTATATTACTGTGCTACAATCCTAGTGTAAGTCCTAAAACCAAACTAATCTTGTTGAGGTCAGTGTAAAATCACTTAACTGGGTATGTTGCTATTTAGTCACTAAGTTGTGTCCAACTCTTTTGCAATTCCATGGACTGTAGCCCACCAGGCTCCTCTGTCTGTGGGATTTCCCATGCAAGAATACTGGAGTGGGTTGCTATTTCCCTCTCCAGAGGACCTTCCCAACCCAAGGAGATCGAACCCATACCTTCTGCATTGGCAGGGGAATTCTTTACCTCTGAGACACCAGGGAAGCCCTAGCTAAGTATAGTTAGGAATATTCCAGAATGTCAGACCAGGTGTACCTTCCATTTCTAAGAAACAAAAGCAAACAGTCCCCCACCTCTGTCTATATTAGAATCCTCCTCAGTCATATCTGACATAGGAAAATGGAGACATGACACACCTGAGGCTCTCCAGGTTAGGGATGAAGGAAGTAGGTGGATGAAATATTTTTCCTTGCTGGAAAGTATTATATGAATACCTTTATAGACCTTAATATAAATATGCATCCTACATCAGATGCTAAGATATAAATAAAAGGATATTACAGATGTTTATTGGGCTTCCCAGGTGGCACCAGTGGTAAGGAACTCCCCTGCCAGTGCAGGAGACATAAGAGACATGGGTTCAATCCCTGGGTTGAGAAGATCCTCTGGAGGAGGGCATGATAACCCACTCCAGTATTCTTTCCTAGAGAATCCCATGGACAGAGGAGCCTGACAGGCTACAGTCCATGGGGTCGCAAAGAGTTGGACATGACTGAATTGACTTAGCATAACCGCACATATGTTTATAGCAGGGGAGAATAGAAGGGTATTTATTATTACAGCTTGACACCATTATCCCTCCAATATTGTAAAACATGTAAAGTTAATATCATTGTGCTTAATTTGTTAATGATGCCAGTAATCTTTTGTATATAACCTGTAACAATTAGCAAAAGAGACCTAAATCAGAGACAAAGGACCAGTTATTCAAAGCATATCCTTTTCTTACAGGTATTTTTAGCAATGTTGAGAAGGGAAAGAAGGCAAAGTTAGCATCAGAAACCTTTGCAAATTAAAAAAAAAAAAAGCCTAACCTCGGAGACTTACGTGTCTTTGATAAAATTGAGCTTATGGTTCTTATTCATTTGTTCATTCAACCAATATTTATTGGACATCTACTATGTACCCTGGAGAAGGAAATGGCAACTCACTCCAATATTCTTGCCCGGGAAATCCCATAGACAGGAGCCTGGCTCCTCTCTAGCTCCTGTCTACATCCATGGGTTCACAAAAGGATCCGGCGTGACTTAGTGACTAAACAACAACATGTACCAGGCCCTGGTCAAAGCAGTAGGCATACAGCAGTGAATAAAACAGCCTGAAATTCCTCTCCTCCTAGAGCTTCTTCGAAATGTTTAAGAAACAATTTGTCTTCAGAGGCAGCACGCTATAGAGGAAAATGATCAGGACTCGGAGACTTCTAGTTTCAAACCTAAGCTCTGTCAATTATTACTCATGTGAACCTAAGCAAGTTATGTAACTTCTTGAACCATCAGTCTTTTTTGCCTGTGAAATGGGAATTGTTCCATCCTTCTCAGGTTGTAGCGAGAATTTAGTAAGTTAGGATGAGTACTGGGCCCTGGCTTACTGTCTGGCGTTTAGAAGATGGGGAATCCAGATTTTGCGTTGAGTCAGGGATAAGGGGACACATTTTAGAAACACATTTGTGGATTTCTTCTTCTACAGTGGTGTTTTCGGCACAGTCTCAGCACTGAATTTACAAACCCCTAGTGAATCTAACCACTCTAAAGTGGCGCTGGTGGTAAAGAACCCACCTCAATGTCATAAGAGACATGAGTTCGATCCCTGGGTCAGGAAGATCCCCTAGAGAAGGAAATGGCAACCCACTCCAGGGTTCTTGCCTGAGAAATCTCATGGACAGATGAGCCTAGTGGACTACAGACCATAAGGTTGCATAGAGTCGGACATGACTGAAGTGACTTAACACACACAGTACATCTGATAAATCTTTCCAGTCCTGCCGCCGTTAAATCTATAAAGTTGATAATTCCCGACTTTCACGTTTCTCACCATCAGACTCATGGCAGGCTGTAAAACAGCACCACCTAAAGGTCCTTTTGAGACACAAAGTGTCCTAAAACCCCTTTGTCGTTTTATCTAGACTCTTCTGGGGAGCAGGGCCCTTAAATAATCATCACCGTTGTGCCAGTATCTATGGAACCATAATAAAAGGGAGACAAGCGCGGGGAGAAAGCAAATGATTTATCAAGTCATCTACATCTGGCCTTAAAAAAATACCTTTCTTTCTTTCTTTTTTAGATATTGTAATCTAAATCATTTTAATGCCCAGAACAGCAGTGGAAGTAATCTCGAAGAAACCCTTCCCCTCCAGGAAAAGTCTCTGAAATTTTACGGCAGTACATAGGAATTTTCTTCCAGTATTGATCTTTGGGAAACAGCCCTGTGAAACTATTTGACTCAGCCCATCGTATGAGCAGAGTATTCACTATTTTCTTCAGCTGGATGCTATGCCTTTTAGTTTAAGAGCTAATATGTATTGGTATGAGAGTGGCCTTATGAACATTATCTGTGTACTTTAGTGGTTCAGCCGTTTAAAGCAATGTATATGATACTTCTTAGTTGTCATAGTTTAAAGTCCTTAGAATTGAAATAATAGTATATCATATTTTTCCTTTCATTACATTTATTGAGCACTTATTACATGCCAGGCATAATAATCATACACAGTTTGTCAGAGTAAATAATAAACCTAAACACAAATAACCTATATCTTAAATAATAAGCCTGTATAGTTTTACTGTATAGGCTATTTTTTACTATTTTACTATTACACTATCAAGTTATGAGTGAAGGAAATTTTCTCTGAATTAAACAGCAGCATTACTGGGTCCAGTGATTAAGACTTTGCCTTCCATTGCAGGGGGTGCAGGTTTGATCCCTGGTTGAGGAGTTAAGTAAGATCCCAGCCACAGCCAAAAAGACAAAACACAGGCAATTTTGTAACAAATTTAATAAAGACTTTTAAAAAATGGTCCACATTAAAAAAAAAATCTTTAAAAAAAATTACTAAAAGAGGTCCTTAGCCCAAAAGTGAATATTCATATACTGAAGAAATTGTAAAATAAATAGTAGAATTATTGAGATTAAAGAAAAGAACAAAATAAAGGAGATTAAATGAGTGTTGGGGGAAGGGCAAGTGATCAAATCAAAGAGATGCTTAAAGAGATTCTCTAACCTTGTCTCCACTGGTACCAGTTCAGATGCATTCAGAAAACTGTTTTACAAAAGAGATTTTACCAGTATAAGCAAATAAATGTGAAAAAAATTCGTTTAAAAAAATCAAATATGCCTAGGGTCCCAAATCTTTGTAGCAGTGCTTATCAAGGTTTTGCTGAGGACCCCCAGTTTCAGGAAGATCTTTCTGGCCCCAACCACAGACTGCTTTAAGGCAAAACTTTTCCCAGGAATTGGCAGTTCTAACAAACCCACCCAAATCATTCTTATGCTCTCTAAAATCTGAGCACCACTCTTTTCTGGGACAGTTCAAGCTGGATAGGAGAGGTGGGTTTTATCAGTTGATTGGAAATCATTCTGCAATTAAAGCACCTCCCTTGTGTAGATCTAAAATATTTTAGATCTGCAGAATAAAAGATTTATACATCTTGATGAGGTGTGATATGAATTTTTAATTGCAAAAGAGCAGCTGTAAAGCGCCAGGTGTTTCTCTTACTCAAATTATTTTTCATTTGTTTGTTCTGAGGACAGTGAAAAGACAAACCCTTACAGACAAAAATTCTTGCCCTGTAACTTTTTCGAATCCTTTTTTTTTTTTGGCATTTGTTCTCTGATGAAACAGTGAGACCGATCCCTGATCTGCCTTAGAATCTTTCTTTGTTGTAAAAGGTTAAATGCTGAGTTTGTGATTTGGGTTTAATCAATGCTCCAAAGATCATAAAACCTTTAAACACACCTCATCTCAGAACAAGTCAGAAGCTCTAACAGTCCCTCTCACTGTTAGAAATAGGGTCTGCTTTATTTTGTTGTCCCCCCTCCAAATTTGCCTTTGTCTCCTTAATTTCTACATCATGATAGGGAAAAGTGCTCATTATGCTTTCAATCGTCATTAGAGATGAAAAAAGATCTACAGAATTACAAAGATGACCCCAAGCAAACACCAAAAGAGCTTAGAATTCTCACACTGGGGATGACACTTGTGATTAGCTAAATTGCAGGGAGTACACACACTTGCATTGGAAACAGGAGGCATTCACACACTAGTTTCTTGTCTAGTGCTTAGCAACATTATCACTGAGCACCTGGAATAGTTTAGGCATTAAGTGTAATTGGTTTTGCTTTACATAAATCTGTAGCTTTGTAAATAAGCAGAGCGTTTCAGCTTCTCTATAACACCAATTAACTTAAAGGGATGTGTTGTTTGCAGAAGCCTGCTGGGTTCTGTACAGTATTTCTCCAGTAATATGCTCAGTGGCAGGCAAAGTTCTGTGTCCCCGCCGTGTTGCATTGACTTCCAGTCACTTGTTGCCAAGGGTCTGAACCCAGACGCTCGTTTGCTCCATTTTTCAGTTGTAAAAGATGGGCAAGATGAAGTCTTTCCTAAGAATCACCTTCTGTGCTCTATTTCTGTCCACGATCGAGGCCTAAACGGTGAGGTACTTGAAAATGTTTTCTGTGACCTGCAGAGCACACATCCGACACCAGCTGACTCAGTCCGCAACTGACAGCTACATCTCTTTCCTCTTTCTTTTCTTCTTGTAACACTTCAATCCAATGCAGCCAAAAGTCCCTGCATTGAACGATATACAGAATTAAGAAAACCACGTTCTTCTGATGTGAATCTGCCAGTGAAAATGTTCCCATCAGAGTGACTTTTTAAATAACACTTAGAAATCTGCTCCTGGAAGTTGGTAAATTTTTTCAAGCTTCTTGGATATTTCCCCTCATTGTCTCTCTCTTTTCTATTAATTAATTGTTAATTAACTAACCAATCAGGATGCTTTATCCGTGATGTTTTTAGTTGCATTATGCCAGATTTTTAGATGGGGTATGTGGAATCTAGTTGCCCTGCCCGGGATTGAACCTGGGCCCCCTAAGTCTTAGCCACTGGACTACCAGGGAAGTCCCTCCTCTCATTATCTCTTGGACTCAGCTTAATCCTTTCTCATATCCCTTTCAGATAATCTTGATTTATAGCATTCATTCCACTCTGGCCAAAATCTAATTCTCTTGGTTTCTGAAAGCGTTTTATCAACTATCAGAGTAAGAGTATCACCAAAAAAACAGCACATGATTCCAAAATGCTTCCTATTAATATTACATGATTTAAAAATTGAAGGAGGGAAACTCCTAAAAACCACAGGATCCCTTTGTTGTATGGCAAAAGAGCTTCAGCCTTACCACCTTGAACCAGTCCGGTGGTGGGCATAGCCCATCACCACTGTTAGAAAAGCCGACACACAATCACCAGCCACAGACTTATAAATAAGGTCCTTAAATGAAATCAACAGCTGAGTGATGACAGCACGCAGGTGCTGCTAACATTCAGGTCTGCTTGTAGAGAGCAGGGAAATTAGAGGAACCACTCATAATAACAACTCATATCTGTGTCACCCTTTATAGTTTACAAGCTGCTGTCACACGTATCATCACATTTGGTTTGCACCACCCTGGGAAGTAGACACATTTTGGCAAGCCCGTTTCATACAGGAGACATTGCAGCTCTGAGCCATAGCGAATAATCGAGAGTCACAGAGATAGTGGATGTCTTAAGACGTTCACTTGGTCTGTCTGTTTTTAAAGTGCCAGCCCCTTCTACAAAAGACACTCATAACAATCACCAACACCAGATGATTCCCAGCCACTTGGGTGAAACACTCTCCACATCATCCCAAAGGGAACAAGAATGAAAGGAAAGACCACATGGGGGTTCGCTGTTGTTTAGTGGCCAAGTTGTGTCCAACTCTTTTGTGACCCTGTGGACTGTAGCCCTCCAGGCTCCTCTGTCTATGGGATTTTACAGGCAGGAATACTGGATTGTGTTGCCATGTCCTTCTCCAGGGGGATCTTCCTGACCCAGGGATTGAACTCATGTCTCCTGTATTGGCAGACAGATTCTTTACCACGGAGCCACCTGGGAAGCCCCACTGGGGTTAGAGACCCTGACAGAATGGTTACCCAGAATAGCATGTTCTAACTTCTCTTCCCCAGTCCTTAGCCCCCTCTATGGAGCCAGCCACTGTCCTTGTGTGGTTCTTAGGCTTTCAGGAGCACGATGCTGAAAATACGCCCTCAGACTGACCGCCCTGAGGTTGGGAAAGAGGGTCTTGGGCTCAAAAGCATCCTTTCCTTCCCCTTGCAACAAAATGCCCTCTGATGTGCTATAGTCAATTCCAAACTGCCTTAGGAAAGAACAGGTTAAGGAAAGCAAATTTACCCTCCAAAATAATATTAATAATGGTGAAGACTCCTGTAGTACTGCTAAATACAAGGCACTGTACTGTGTTTTTTTAAAATATGAATTCATTTAATCATGAGCTTCCCAGGTAGCGCTAATGGTAAAGAACCTACCTACCAATGCAGGAGATATAAGAGAGGTGGGTTCGATCCCCAGGTTGGGAAGATCCCCTGGAGGAGGGCATGGTAACCCATTCCAATATTCCTACATGGAGAATCTCATGGACAGAAAAGCCTGGAAAGCTTCCATCCAAAGGATCACAAAGAATCAGACAGGACTGAAGCGACTGAGCATGTGCACAAGCATTTGGTCATCACAATAAATACTCTATAAGTACAATTATCTCTATAAGTGCAACAGTAAATCCCATTTTACAGATGCAAAACATGAAACACAGAGGAGTTAATAACTTTACAAAGGTTGTGCAAGTGGCATGGACAGAGTGAAAATTTGGACCTAGGGAGCCTCATTACAAATTCCAGGGGCAAGCCCTTAATATGGAACTGCCCCTCAGTAGAGCTGTTGCCTGCAATAGATTTTTGTATATTCTCAGAGCAATTCCAGGGAAGACAGTGCCTTGGCTCAAGGCATTTCTATATCTTCTGTTCCAGCACAAAAGAATAGGACTTCTCCCACCAGTAACTGTTGGATGCAAACAATATCGACTCTTAACATTCCCAGGGACTGCCCCTCCCTCTCTTTTGTGAATAATTATTGTTCTTCTGCTTAAACCCAAAGGCATGGCTCTAAGGGAAGAATTTCAGGCTCTGTGGCAATTGTTGTAGGGGTCCTTTTGGAGTTTTCCTTTATAATGTAGGCTGTCTGTTCCTCAATTGACAGTCATGTTAGATCAAGATGGAACCTTAGGCCAACTAGTCTCTACTTCTTTAGCCTCTACATTCCTGGGATTCCTCCAGTAAATTTAGTAAAAGCATCAAAGATAATGGAGCACTGTGATGACAAGACCCAGTCTCTCTGTCTCACTCTGCCTATCTCTGTCTCTCATACATACACACACTCATTCTCTCTCTCCATATCTATCTTGCTCCTTCTCTCTGGCTGTGTGTTCAGCTGAGGTGGACTATGGTCTGTGGTCTAACATCCATTGTTTATGGTCAAATGGATTTGACATTCAAGATCTTTTCCCCAAGTGGTACATTGTCACAAGTCTACTCAGAGACCTTACTAATTATTACATAATATAACAGTACCCAAACTTTAATCTGTCATCCACCTTAGACAGATTTGAATCCATGTACTGGCTGGGAATCAGGTTGTTATAATACCTAAGCCTGCTAAACCACAAGTGACCAAACCTTGTCTAAACATAGTAATGAGTCAATAGCTGATGACAAGTGTCTATTACCATGGTAGCAGCAAGTCGGAAGCACATTTCAAGACATTGATGCCAAGAGCTAGGCAACACTGCTAACAGTGATAAAAGAAGGCAAGAAATGGAATCAGTGGGAGGCAGAAATTTGGCAAGAAGCAGGGGGAAGTCACCAGAACATCACAGAAACCTATCAAGAAAGCACACACACTGTCATCAAGGACAGTTTTCATTTTCCCAAAGCCATCTCTGGAAACGAAATGGGAGTCAAGAGACCATGCTGAATTTTTAAGGAAGAGAACGAGCTCTCTGTCAGAAATGTCAGAGAGGAAGGGTGAGCTTTAGAAGCCAGAGCAGTAAGATATCATCTGAAGACACTGATTTCCCGTGTAATAAAATAGGTATCTGCAATGAGGCAAATACCCTTTTAGCTAGACCAACTCTTTAAATTGAAAAATCATTTACGATGTAGCATGGATTAGCAGAGAAAGCTGGTAGAAGAGAAGCCCTTGGATTTTTTGCCCCTGCTCATCTAGCCAGTGAACTTCATGGACAGTTAAGAACATAAGCTTCTTGGTAATTTAAGCCTCTCTTGTGTGCTGCGTATGGTGATCTGGGCCGGCCGTCTGGGATGTGACTCCTGCTTTGAGAGTAATGATAAAGTTTCTAGCACTCACTGTTGTTGTGGGAGGCAGACTGTCGTGGAAGTGTTATTATTAATGAGCATTACAACTGGACAGCTTGAACTCCCATTTTGGTGGGATGCATTGCACAGAGTAAGTGCCTTAATTTCCCTGAACTGATGAGGGCCCCCTTGAGCATAACAGAATGTTTCTTAATGCATTCCCATGCCTCACTCATATGGGTTAAACCTTCCTGACTGGTTTCCACAGTATCTCCAGAAATGCAGACTTCTGTCTTCGTGCAGCTTGTACAGTTCTGCCTTATTTCTTTGCAGCCAACCGTGCCTAAAAGACAGGAACAAACAAGATGGACAAGTGTGGCAGTGAATGAACCGTTTTACTGCAATTAGAAGTTCACGGAGAATAAATTATCCCCTCATTCAAGCTGTCCAGTAGTAATGCTCATTAATAATAACACTTCCACGACAGTCTGCCTCCCACAACAACAGTGAGTGCTAGAAACTTTATCATTACTCTCAAAGCAGGAGTCACATCCCAGACGGCTGGCCCAGATCACCGTATGCAGCAGACAAGAGAAGGCTTAAGTTACCAAGAAGCTTACACGGGCAACTGTCCATGAAGTTCACTGGCTAGATGAGCAGGGGCAAAAAAATCCAAGGGCTTCTCTCCTTCCAGCTTTCTCTGCTGATCCATGCTACATCGTAAATGATTTTTCACATTAACGAGTTAGTCTAGCTAAAAGGGTATTTGCCTCATTGAAGATACCTATTTCATTACAGGATCTTTATTTTCTATATTTGGCCACATGATTATAGAGAATATGTGGTCCATGAAAATAGAAATGTTTGTGGAGAACTGCATCTCCACCTATCCATGTATATATACGTATTCATATGGGCTTCGCCGGTGGCTCAGTGGTAAAGAATCTGCCTGCAGTGCAGGAGCCACAAGAGATCCAGTTTCGATCCCTGAGTCAGGAAGATCCCCTAGAGGAAGGCATGGCAACCCACTCCAGTATTCTTGCCTAGGAAATCCCATGGACAGAGGAGCCTGGCAGGCTATAGTCCATGGAGTCGCAAAGAGTAGGACACAACTGAGCAATTATACACAAATACACATAGTTACATCCATGTACAGAAGGAGCATTCCAGTTAGTAGTTGATGCTACTATGCCTCTCCATGTGGGCTTTTCCATGTCTTTATACATGGGCTCCTTTGGGCTTCTTTGAAACTTGATGGCTGGCAGCCCATGGCAAGTATCCCCAGAAAGAAATAAAGCCAAAGCAGAAACAATATCATCTTTTTTGACCTAGCCAAGGGCTACACAGCATCACTTCTATTGCTTTCTATTTGTTGAAGTAGTCACAGAACCCTGTCTAGATGTGAAGAGGGGAAATTGGATCAAATTCTTCATAAGAAGTAGTAAGATTCTAGAAATGAATGTGGGACCCCAAATGTCAACATGGACTTTTTTTTGTCTAAAGAGGAACAGATATCTATTAGACAAAGGGCAGAAGCAGGAGCATTTCAGGTAACGTTGGGAAGTAGCATAAGCAACATGGCAAAGTACAAAACAGCACAGCTTATCCTGAAAACTGCAAGTCATTTGGACTTTTGACAAGAGCAATTGTTTGGAGCACAAGATTTGAGGGCAGAATAACATGACAGATTTGTGCTTCAAAAAGAACACTCAGTCCAAAAATGTAGAGTATCAATTAGTAGGGGCTAAACAAAAGTTAGCTCAAGATAGTCACTATGTGTAAGTGAATATTGGTAAGAGATAATGAGATCCAGACTTCCCTGGTGGTCCAGTGGTTAAGAGTCCACCTGCCAATGCAAAGGACCCAGGTTTAATCGCTGGCCCAGGAAGATCCAGCATGCTGCAGAGCAATTAAACCTGTGTGTTACAACTACCACTAGCCTAGAGCCTGAGAGCCACAATAAGAAAAGCCACCGCAATGAGAAACCAGTGAACTGCAACAAAAGGCACCCCCCCACACTTGCCGCAACTAAAGAAAACATGCCCAGCAATGAAGACTCAGAGCAACCAAAGATACATAAATTAATTTTTTATAAAAGATAAAGAGATCTGAGGTTAGGGTAGCAAGATGTGGATGGGAGATGGGAAGAACATCAGAGATTCAAAGGCAGAATAATAGGAAGAAACTACTGGATTTCCACTGGGACTGGGACTGGGACTGAATAAGCTCATGTAACTTGCTCCTTGGAAGGAAAGTTATGACCAACCTAGACAGCATATTAAAAAGCAGAGACATTAATTTGTCAACAAAGGTCTGTCTAGTCAAGGGTATCATTTTTCCAGTGGTCATGGATGGATGTGAGAATTGGACTATAAAGAAAGCTGAGCGTGGAAGAATTGATGCTTTTAAACTGTGGTGTTGGAGAAGACTCTTGAGAGTCCCTTGGACTGCAAGGAGATCCAACCAGTCCATCTTAAAGGAGATCAGTCCTGGGTGTTCATTGGAAGGACTGATGTTGAAGCTGAAACTCCAATACTTTGGCCACCTGATGGGAAGAGCTGCCTCACTGGAAAAGACCCTGATGCTGGGAAAGATCGAGGGTGGGATAAGAAGGGGAGGACAGAGGATGAGATGGTTGGGTGGCATCACCAACTCAACGGACATGGGTTTGGGTGGACTCTGGGAGTTGGTGATGGACAGGGAGGCCTTGGCATGTTGCAGTTCATGGGGTCACAAAGAGTCGCACATGACTGAGTGACTCTGAACTGAACTGAACTCTCTCAACCTCTCTATGATCTAGGAATTCTTGTCTTCATTTGTACATAAGGAAACTGAAACAGAGAGAAGCCAAGCTGCTTGCCCATTTTCCCCACAATTAGGACTTGAATTCATGGAGTCCAACATGGGAGCCCATACATTTAATCACTAAGCTATACTAATTAGATGTGGTGGTGACAAAGGAAAAAGAGTTCAAGATCATCACCAGGTTTCTGATTCAAGCAACAAAGTGACTGTTAATGCCACTCATCTAAAGAAAGAAATACAGGAGGATGGGGGGAAAGGATAGTGGAAAGGATGCAAACATGTTTGTACAAAATGAGTTTGAGGTATCTGTAGGGAATTGACCAACCTAGACAGCATATTAAAAAGCAGAGAGGTTACTTTGCCAATAAAGGTCCATATAGTCCATGGATGTCAGTGTCTAGTCAATGGATGTGGGAGTTGGACCAGAAAGAAGGCTGAGTGCCAAAGAACTGATGCTTTTGAGCTGTGGTGTTGGAGAAGACTCTTGAAAGTCCCTTGGGATGCAAGGAGATCAAACCAGTCAATCCTAAAGGAAATCAGTCCTGAATATTCATCGGAAGGAGTGATGATGAAGCTAACACTACAATACTTTGACCGCCTGATGCAAAGATCTGACTCAATGGAAAAGACCCTGATGCCAGGCAAGACTGAAGGCAGGAGGAGAAGGGGGCAACAGAAGATGAGATGCTTGGATGGCATCACCAATTGGGTGGACATGAGTTTGAGCAAGCTCCAGGAATTGGTGATGGACAGAGAAGGCTGGTGTGCTGCAGTCCATGGGGTTGCCAAGAGTTGGACATGACTGAGCGGCTGATCTGACTGACTGTAGAGAATTGAGTGGAGATTTCTAAAACCCTGTTGGTGATCTATACAAGGCATAATGGATTTTGTTCATATAGAAATGAATCTGAATCATCAAGCATTTATACTTAAAAAGGACCTTAAGGAACATCTAATCAAGTTTTTTTATTTTATAAATGAAGAAATCTAGGTCCAGAGAGGTGATGCAGTTTGCCCATATAGAAACCCCTATTTCATTGGGAAAGCTTCTAAGAGTTCTGACACTCAGTCTGGGGCAGTAGAGTATAAATTCTCAAAAGAATTATTAGGGAAGAAGTGTCCATCATCAAATGCTGTACTTAACAAGCAATTTAATTTGATGTCTTCAGGACTTCTCAGAAGCTTTATTATATATACTGGGAATTTCTAAGAAATGGATTTGCTTTTCAGTGTTTTCTAAATTCATGTGACCATTCAGTCCTTTACTCAGAGAATACTTCTCCTCACTGGTATTCTTTGCTATACGTCATAGGTGCTGGTAGGTTCTCTGTAGGCCAGACCTTACAGTGGGAACGGCAGTCACTGAACTGGGAAACCTGAATGCAATGGGAGTGATTGGACCCCAGAGTGACAGAGGCCAATGGCAACACTCAACCACCAAAGGCAAAGTGAGCCTTCTTACTATACTGGACAGCAGAGTCAAAGCAGAATAGCCTGACTCATGCAGACCTATGGCACTGACTAGTTGACCACGGTGTTCCCAGAAGTAAATGCTAAATTCTTATTTAATCTGTACTGGCAGAAAAAGTTCTAGATCAGATGAAGTTTAACCTGATCATAAAAGTAGAGAGTTGCAGCAACTTAATCAGTTTTCAGACTTGAGCCTCTTTCCAGAACAATCTGGATGAAAGGGAGCCAGGTTCCCTTGACAAAAGACCCCAGTACACTGCAAAAATATACTGTCAATTTTTCTCCCAGGCCTCCCCAAAAGGGGCATACTGCCTTTTATTAGAGTACCTGTACACTGGGCATAAGGAGATGATCAGACCATTTGGGAATTACTGGATACAGGCTCTGAACTAACACTGATTCCATGAGACCCAGAATATCACTATGGCACACAGGTTAGAGTAGGGACTTATGAAGACCAGATGACCACTGGAGTTTTAGCTTAAGTCTAATTCACAATGGGCCCAGTATGTTTCCAAACCCACCCTGTGGTTATTCTCTAGTTCCAGAACGTGTAATTGGAATAGACATACTTAGCAGCTGACACAATTTCCACATTGCCTCCCTCTCCTATAGATTGAGGGTTACAGTAAGACCCCTACAGACGAACCTTCAAGCTGTGAGCTTTCAAAGATGTGATTGTGTGTTCACATGTCCAATCATATAAGTTAGTTCAAATATCTGACATATATTGTCACATGTGTGCATCCTCTACAAGTGGGTGTGCTTTCATGTACTTTACTGTATAGTACTCTATAGTACTACATGAGTAAAGTAATATAGTATTTTTATTTCAGCCCAGGATGTCTGGAAGCAAGCATAAAAGCAGTGGTGATGTAATTGGTACTGTACTGTATAGCCAATGGTGTTGAGTAGCTAGGTTAACTTTGTTGGACTTATGAATGCACTCTCAGAATGGAACCTGTTCATATGTAGGGAACTTACTGTATTATGGTTTGAAAGGCCATTGGAACACATTAGAATTGCCTCTACATAGGAAAACAGTAACCCAAAAGCAATACTATATTTTGCAAGAGATTACATAAGTTAGTGCCACCATCAAAGGCTTGAAAGATGCAGGTCTGGTGATTTGCACCAAACCCCATTTAAGTCTCCTCCTATTTGAACTGTGAAAAAGACAGGTATCAATAAAAAATTTTTTAAAAACCAACAAAATACAAAAGAAGATGGCCAGAAAAGAAAGGAGGGACCAAGTAACTATAATACTAACAGAAAACAAAAATGTGGCAAAAAAAAATTCTTCCCAATCAGTAATTATTTTAGCGTAAATGGTTTGAATTCTCCAATCAAAAGACATAGAGTGGCTGAATGGATAAAAAAAATCCAACTATATGCTATCTGTAAGAAACTCACTGTAGGTTTGACACATACACTAAAACCCAACAGCACGTTAAAAGGATTACCATAACCAAGTGGGATTTATTCCTGGGATGTAAGGATTATTCACAATGAAAATGAGCTAATTTGATACAACACATTATAGAATAAATGATAAAAAAAAAACCACATGATAATCTCAGTAGATGCAGAAAAAGTATTTGACAGAATTCAACACCATATCATGATAAAAATTCTCAACAAAGTAGGAATAGAAAGAAATTATCCCAGTACAATTAAGACTATATATGAAAAGACTTTTTCTTTTTTAATATAATTAAGACTATATATGAAAATTCCATGGACTATACATTCATGGAATTCTCCAAGCCAGAATACTGGAATGAGTGGGTAGTCTTTCCCTCCTCCAGGGTATCTTCCCAACCCAGGGATCAAACCCAGGTCTCCCACATTGCAGACTGATTCTTTACCAGTTGAGCCACAAAGGGAAGCCCAAGAATACTAGAGTGGGTAGCCTATCATTCTGCAGCAGATCTTCCCAACCCAGGAATTGAACCAGGGTCTCCTGCATTGCAGGTGGATTCTTTACCAACTGAGCTATCAGTGAAGCCCTAGACTATACATGAAAAGCCCGCAGATAATCAACTCAATGGTGAAAAACTGAAAGCTTTTCCTCTAAGATCAGAATAAAGCCAGGATGTCCAGTCTCACCACTTCGATTCAACATGGTATTGTTGAACAAACTGGTAAGAGAAAATAAAAGGCATCCCAATCAGAAAAAAGTAAAACTGTCCTTTGCAAATGGTAGGATATTGTATATGGAAAACCCCAAAGACTCTATTTTTTCTAATGTTAGAACTAATAAGCAAATTCATTAAATTTCAGGATATACAATCTACATATAAAAATCAGCTGCATTTCTATACACTAAGAATGGACTATCCCAAATTAAGAAAATCCATTTATTGTCTGGTGTGGAAAAGAAGTAAATGCTTAGGATTAACCAAAGAGTTGAAAAATTTGCACACTTAACACTACAAATCATTGATGGAAGAAAATTTTTAAAGACACATATACATTTATTTATTAGAAAAAAATCAAATAAAAGACATTCCATGTTCATGAATAGAAAGATTTGATATTGCTTAAGTGGTCATACTGCCTGCCCAAAGTGATCTGTAGATTCAATATCATCCATATCAAAATCCCAATATCAATTTTTAAAGAAATTTTTAAAAACCTAAAATTCACTGAAACCACGAATAGCCACATCAATAGACCATGAATAGCCAAATCAATCTTGAGAAAGAACAAAGTTGAAGGAATCCTATCTCCTGATTTCAAAACATACTACAAAGCTATAGCATCCAAAACAGTATGGTTTTGGCATAAAGACAAAGAGACAATGAAGTGGAATAGAGAGCCCAGAAATAAACTCACACATATTGGGCTAACTGATCCTCAATAAAGATGCCAAGAACACACAATGGATAAAAGATAGTCTGTTCAGAAAACCGCTGGAAAAACTGGATCTCCACATAAAAAAGAATGAAGCTGGACCCTTATCTTACCCTATACACAAATATCAACTCAAAATGGATTAAACATTTTAAACATAAGACATGAATCTGTAAAATTCCTGGCATAAAACAAAAAATCCTTCATGACATTGGTCTTGGCAATAACTGTATGGATATGACATCAAAAGCACAAGCAGCAAACACATAAACATACAAGTAAGACTACATAAAACTAAAAAGTGTCTGCACACCAAAGGACTAACAACAAAATGAAAAGGCAATCCATCTAAAATTTCAAAGTTAAACAATTTGCCCTAAATCTAAGAAAAGGACTAATATCTTCTAACTCCCAACTTCCCATTGGCTGTGCTACTCCTTGTGATGAACCAAAGTTAATAAAGATCAAATATCACAGATACGCTAAATTTTTGTCTTGACTTTGAGGGTATATAATAACTCTGTCTTTGGTATCTGATATAAGAAGACATATGTCCAGAGAAAATCCCAAACAACTAGTATCTTCTTTGGACTTTATTATTAATCCTTAAAAACAATTTAGCTCCTGTGTACAGCTGAATTGGGTGTGAATGAGGAAAAAACAAGTGGAAAGGAGCACTCTTCTCACCCTCACATGTGCCTATCATAAGTAGAGTTACTTCTGTCCAGAACTAGTTAACTAAAGACATGGTAGCTATAAATGTAATAGGAAAAATGAAAATAAGGAAGGAAGGAAGAGAGGGAGGGAGGGAAGAAAGGATAAAATAAAATAAGGAGAAAAGGGAAGGGGAGGGAGAGGGAGGAAGGAAGGAGGAAAGAGAGAAGTTGACCCTTTGCCACAGAGTGCAGAACATTTCAATTTAGTAAGTTTGGTGCAGCTGTTCTCATAAACCCATGAAAAGTGGAGCCAATTGTCCATTAAAGATTTACCAGCCATTCCTAATCTTCACTATGCAAAGTGTCCTTGGGAGATTTCCCTGTACTAGTTGGTGAGAATTATTCTTCCTTTCAAAGTCATTTATGGTCACTGAGGAGTCTGAATGGTAAGAAATGGACTGTTCATCATATAATCAAAATTTTACATGTAATTACTGACTTTGTCAGATCTCAAGTTGTCCCAAAGCATTATAATAAGACCTTAAAGAATGTGCAAAAAAAATTTTTTAACCAACTATCTGAAAAGTTAGATAAAATCTAACTTTGTCTACATCTAAAATCTAATGTCTAAAAGTTAGACATTTTAAAAGCCAACTATTTCCTTAAATTTGGGGCTGTGTAAGGGATGTTTACTTGGGAATGGTAACCTTTCCCTCTTAACCCATTATATCCAGACTGGCAAAAATGCAGCCAGGGCTAAAACAATACTTCTAATTCTTCTGAGATAACAACTAGCAAAATCTAAAAACACCAGCAACCCTCTGAAATGTCAAAATAGCCTGGTTCAAATTGTTCAACTCTTCATGCTCACATTAATTATTTCAAAGATATGTATTGACTGCCACTCTGCCCACTATGCTGCTGCTGCTGCTGCTAAGTCGCTTCAGTTGTGTCCGACTCTGTGAAACCCCATAGAAGGCAGCCCACCAGATTCCCTTGTCCCTTGGATCATACAGGCAAGAACACTGGAGTAGGTTGCCATTTCCTTCTCCAATGCATGAAAGTGAAAAGTGAAAGTGAAGTTGCTCAGTCGTGTCGGACTCATAGCGACCCCATGGATTGCAGCCTACCAGGCTCCTCCATCCATGGGATTTTCCAGGCAAGAGTACCGGAGTGGGGTGCCACTGCCCAGTAGAGTACCTAGTAATACAAAGGTGAGAAAGACGGAGAAGATTCCTCATGGGGCATACAGTCTAGGGAAGAATCAAGAGGTAGGTTTCATCTAAATGCTGAAAGACATATAGTGAAATGAAAGTCACTCAGTCGTGTCTGATTCTTTGCGACCCCATGGACTATACAGTCCATGGAATTCTCCAGGCCATAATACTGGAGTGGGTAGCCTTTCCCTTCTCCAGGGGATCTTCCCAACCCAGGGATCAAAACCAGGTCTCCCACACTGCAGGAGGATTCTTTACCAGCTGAGTCCACAAAGGAAGCCCAAGAATACTGAAGTGGGTAGCCTATCCCTTCTCCAGTGGATCTTCCTGACCCAGGAATTGAACCAGCATCTCCAGCATTGCAGGTGGATTCTTTACCAACTGAGCTATCAGGGAAGCTGAAAGATGAATATAACTTAATCAAACAAGGGGGACACTTGGCAGCCCTCAAGTGACTGTGTTCATACAGGAAGTCCTTGGAGATCTAGAATTATTTTTACAAAGTCTCTTAGAAAGGGCCTCTTGTTCTTCTCTCCACTCTCATTCTAGGATTAGTTTCAAGGAAAGTGAATAAGGGAATAGAATCCTAGGATGATTTGGAGAATCCAAAAGAACTCTGAGTTCTGGAATTTGGGAAGACAGCATCTGTGTTCACTCCAGTCAGTCAATCAACAAACATAGTGATCCTTGTTCTGTGCCAGGCATATCTTTACAGGGCTTTTGTTGTTGCTTATATCACTAAAGCAAGGCAGTAGTAGAGCTGAATGGCTTCATGGGATGCCTGGGGCAGAGAGTCCAAGGCATATCAAAGTCTCCTGTATTCTCACTTGCCCTCTTCAGGATACAGAAGTTATAGCTCTGAAAGAGAGAACAAACAAGTGCCCCCCGAATGTGTTTTGAGGTCATGATGAGGGGTCGCAGAAGCACAAAACAACACGGCGTACCAAATGGGAGAATTATCTATCTCAGGATAAACCGGTGCAGGACAGGTGAAGACCAGGGAGTAGGTACTGTCTCAGTAGCATTGTTATGAGACTGTGCTATGAGCTCATATTAGCTCCCAGAAAAAGCAGAAACTATGACTTAAGAACTTCCCTGATGACTCAGACAGTAAAATATCTGCCTGCAACACTGAAGAGCCAGATTGAATCCTTGAGTCAGGAAAATCCCCTGGAGAAGGAAATGGCAATCCACTCCAGTATTCTTGCTTGGAGAATTTCATGGACAGAGAAGCCTGACAGGCTACAGGCCATGGGATCACAAAGAGTTGGACATGACTGAGTGACTAACACTTTCATTTTCATCTTTCATGACTTGATGGAATTTAAAGCAGAAACAGAGAAAACTCAGAACTGACTTAGATTGCATTGTTTATAGCCAGAGAGTAATAGTGTCTTTGAATGTGTATTTAGCTGAATTATATAAAGTTTTATTTTCTACACAACCAAGACACTTGAAAATATGGCAACCTGTACACAAGCTCTGTGTGTGTGTGTGTGTGTGTGTGTACACATGTGTGTTTACACACAAACCAAATGCACTTGAACATTGGACCCTTCAGAATAGCCACCTTGAGAAATTCTATTTATGGTATTGTCATTGTTCAACCCTTTCTTAAGCCTTCAGCATCATTTTATAAACCATACAAGAAAATCAATTCCATTACATCATATTGACTTTCCATGTTTGATTACCAATTGTAAAAAAAGAAAGAGAAAAAAAAGATAAAGTTAAATCAAGGTTTTATTTTCCAATCTTGGCACTTGCAAGCTTCTGGAAGTTTTCAAAATTCAACAGATATATGTTTATTATCTCTGAGTATACGCAAATATAAGCAATGGCAAAGATGCTTTGATCAATGGCTATTGTGCTGTAATACATGTTCTATCAAGGTGACTTTTTCCAATGAAAATATTCTTTTGAATGTATTAGTATATTTTTGGAAGACAAGATCCAACCCCCAGAAAACATATACGCTTCATTATAGTCCTGGGTATTTACAGCAGTGATGAAAAACTCAACTTTGACTGAATGGTCTTTCCCCTTGAAACAGCACATTCTCTGTCACTGTCTCAACAGCCACACGTCTCAAATTTCTCAACACTTTAGAAAGAGTTTTCTCAAGGGGGCCACAGCATCGATGCTGCCACACAAGAAGAGAGGAGAGCTTGTGAGAGTCTGAGTTACACTTGCTCTGCTGTCTCTCACACAGGTATCTTTGCATTTTTACAAGCATTACTCTTAATCTCATTTTTCATTCCCATCTTGCAACTTTATGCCTTCCTATTGATCTTAGTTCTGCTGCTTAGAGACACCAATGAGAAATGCTGAGAACATCCAATAAATAAAAAATTTCCATCCACCCTGAACGTGATTCCTCTTTAGAAAATTGTGCAAGTATCAATAAAATAGCATTTTCCTGCTCCCTGTTCATTCCTGAGACCAAAGCTTATGCCCTGAATGTGGAATTGACTCCAGGGATAGGTAGAGGGTGCTCTAAATTTCAAATCTCAGTTCTGGTTCTGAAGCCCAATATTGCCTTAGAGAAGTTTCCTTCTATAATTATTGATTACCTCTCACATACTGGAATTGAAGTCACATCTACAAAGATCTCAGTTTAGATTGTAGCATTTGTGAATCTTTCCTGAATGAGAAGTACATTCATTTGCATTATTTCTATAAAAGAACTTGTTTACAAGTGAGAAAACGGTCTTCTATCACATATATTTTGCCAGTTTGAATTTAGTTAGGGACCTTGGTGTAATGGTACATATTTCATATAAATAATACTTTGTTTTAAATTTTTTGCAGTCACAGATCACCTAGGAGGCGAATCTTTTTATCACACAGTTGAGTCAATTCAGGGATCAAACTTAGGCTCTTTATCTCTGAACTATGGACAACTGGAGTAAATACCAAGGAGAAGGATAGAAAGAACTCTGATCTAGGCATAGGGGATGCTGCTGCTGCTAAGTTGCTTCAGTCGTGTCCAATTCTGTGCGACCCCATAGACGGCAGCCCACCAGGCTCCTCTGTCCCTAGGATTCTCCAGGCAAGAACACTGGAGTGGGTTGCCATTTCCTTCTCCAATGCATGAAAGTGAAAAGCGAAAGTGAATTTGCTCAGTCGAATCCGACTTTTAGCGACCCCATGGACTGCAGCCTACCAGGCTCCTCTGTCCATGGGATTTTCCAGGCAAGAGTACTGGAGTGGGGTGCCATTGCCTTCTCCACGCATAGGGGATAGGCCTACGTATTTGCTGCCAAGCTATGTGGGTTTAACTGGATTTTCCCAAGCTCCTTTTATGTGTGAACACGAAGGGGCTGACACCAGATCTTCAATATTACTAATATTTTCAGGCTTCATGGACACGGTGTGAAGGTATATTTTCATAAGCATCTGGTTGCACTTCATGGCAACTTTATCTGTCTCTTTTCCCTCATTTTCAAGTTTCTTAAGGGCACTAAAAATATTTTGTCTATGGAGAGAAAGACTATTGAGGAGCAGGAGCTGAGACGTTGCATCAGGAAGCCATCTTGTTTAAATTTTTAAGTCCTAAATGATGAAAAAATTCAACCTGAATTACACAAAAGAAAGTGAAAGTCGCTCAGTTGTATTCGACTTTTTGTGACCCCGTGGAATTGTCCATGGAATTCTCCAGGCCAGAATACTGGAGTGGGTAGCTATTGCCTTCTCCAGGGGATCTTCTCAATGCAGGGATCAAACACAGGTGTCCAATTGCAGGTGGATTCCTTACCAGCTGTGCCACCAGGGAAGCCCAAATTACACAAAGAAAACAGGAATTTATGGGCTTAATGCCATTGATAAATCTAGTTACTGGCTGAATTTAGACTAACTTGGATTACCTCAAATGTATAGGCTGAATCCCTAACCCCTAGTATCTTTGAATGTGACTGTATTTGGAAATAGTGTTTTGGAATTTGTAAGTAAAGTTAAATTAGATCATTTAGGTGGACCTGAGATTGTTGGAGTTTCTGCCATACTCAAAATCTCACCTGAAGGGGCTCACAGGGTCTCCTGGAAGAGCCTTCTCCACCCCATGTGGATAAGTAACCACTGCTATGTCACACCTTTCCCCACATACATACTCCCTAACGAGTCACTCAAGAGGATAGTTTTGTTAGAGCTTATAGGTATCTTGACAGCTACTGACATTGTAACTCTGCTACAGTCTCTTAGATTCTATATGTCAAAGCCCTCAATTTAATGAAGCCACATTTTCTTCCCCTACCAAAGGGTTTTCCCATTTAGAGCTCCACTCTGTCACACAAATACCAAAGCAGAGTAACCAGGCACCCTTAGGTCTTGTGAATGTCTTAGTGGCAACAGCCAAATGGAAATAATAGACACCGTTATGTATTCTAAACCCTTTCAGCTACAAGGCTAGTAGTAGTTAGAGCAAGCCTGGGTGCCTGGAGCTCTCCTCTCCAAGAATTTTTTTCCTGAACAGAGAGTTGACAAGTAGAGTTGACATAGAGTTGACAAGTCCCTTGTGTAAACAGGCTCCTGGTGGGTAACCTCACAGTCCTGGTTTTGAAAACAGGAGTAAATGTGCCCAGTTGTCTGGAGTGACAGCAGCTTAAACTTAAGTGTGGAACTTGTGAACAGTAAATTCAGTCTGATGATGAATTTGGTCAGGATAAAGTCTGAGCCTGACAACTTGTCCACAACTAGGGAGTTCTGGTGGGTACAGCTTACAGAAATGTTACTCTGTTTCTCATAGAAACTTCTGTGGTTGAGTGTTGCTTGAAACTGAATGTAGGGTTCTTGACACATCATAGAAACAGATTTCATAGCAACTTAACTCTGAGGGGGAATTTTGATATCATCTAGTACAATTCCTTCTTTTTGGCATTTGAAGAAACTTTTTTTTTCAGCTAGTGAGTGACAAAGCTGGAACTAGAATCCAGATACTTCTTTGTTTTCTTTCCTCGCAATCACAGGGACAACAGGGAAAAGATTTCTGGTACTCTTAAAGCTTTGGCATCTGCCACATTTGTCCTGGATTATGGAGAATATGTGGGCTTCCCTGGTGGCTCAGATGGTAAGGTGTCTGTCTGCCTGCAATATAGGAGAACTGGGTTCAATCCCTGGGTTGGGAAGATGCCCTGGAGGAGGAAATGGCAACCCACTCTGGTACCCTTGCCTGGAAAACCCCATGGACAGAGCCTGGTAGGCTACAGACAATGGAGTCGCAAAGAATCAGACACGACTGAGCAACTTCACTTTCTTTCTTTCTTTCCATAGAGAATATACCCTCATAATCCAGATGACGTTTTATTCTGTACTTTAATAAGAAAGAATAGAGAGAAACTGTCAAACTCTGACAGAAACTGTCCAGTGAACTTTAATTGGCATCTATTTCCAAGGTCTATATGACAAAGCCAGAGTCTTATATCTTAGTTTCCATTTTATGTTCCATAGCAGATACCCTGACTCTTCCAGTTTTTCCATGATTTTTTTCTCATCTGTGACCCATCTAAAAAGAATGGTGTCATTTGAATGAGTTTACCTCTCACACACCCACTCTATTTCCCCCTAAAATGAGGATACAACTCTAGAAAGCTAAGGAACTCAGATCTCTTTAAAATATCATAGCTCTCTCTGAAGTTGGCCTCAGCTCCAAAGCTAGTTCTCCAGAGGTAAGAAAGTTTTCACAGAACAGAAAACAATAAAGGCTTGGGTCACTTTAATGATGGAAAAATAAAAGAAAAGTTCAGAGTCACACAAAGACACTCTAGGGACATGACTGGGACACATGCAGTCTTGTCCCCAGGCTATTAGACAGGATCTATATATTATTCAAAGAATAATCTTGCTGACTCTGATCCCTGTCCACAATTAGATAGAGATCAGATATACCTTGAGAGAAGTGTGTTCATGGCATTTAGCCCAAATAGTTTGCTGATTATTTATAATGAATACACTTCATGAAAACTAACTTAATAACCTCACTCAGTTCTGCCTCCCTCTTTTTCATTAATGCAAGTAAACAAGGACCTACAGGACTAGTCCCCTAGGTCATCACCACCATGAGTGATTTAGTTGTCAGCCTTTCCAGTAAAGCTGCCTACCTGGATTTCAATTAATGCTAATTGTTATAGGGACTCCATTACCCAAGTGAGGAAATGTCTCCCCTGATAAAGTCAATGCTACAGAAAAAAAAATTCAAATTTGCCTGCTTTCAATCAAGCATCCAAATTCCAAGTGTGCCTAATACCTAACCTGGGGGCTTGCCAGGTGGCTCCAGTGGTAAAGAATCTGCCTGCAATGCAGGAGACACAAGAGATGTTGCTTTGATCCCTGTGTTGGGAAAATCCCCTGAAGTAGGAAATGGCAAACTGTTCCAGTATTATTGTCTGGAAAATCCCATGGATAGGGAAGCCTGGTGTACTGCAGTCCATGGGGTCGCAGAGTAGGACAAGACTTAGAGACTGAACAATAATGGTCTAAGTGGCTGCCCTGAGCATTGTAGGATAGTTCGCAGCATCCCTGGCCTCTATTTACTGGATGCCAATAGAACCCACTAACTGGGATTGTATACCAAATATATCTCATTTCAGTTCAGTTCAGTCACTCAGTCATGTCCAACACTTTGAGATCCCATCGAATGCAGCATACCAGGCTTCCCTGTCCATCACCAACTCCCACAGCTTTCTCAAACTCATGTCCACCGAGTCAGTGATGCCATCCAACCATTTCATCTTCTGTTGTCCTCTTCTCCTGCCTTCAGTCCCTCGCAGCATCAGGGTCTTTTCCAATGAGTCAGCTCTTCGCATCAGGTGGCCAGACTATTGGAGTTTCAGCTTCAGCATCAGTCCTTCCGATGAATATTCAGGACTGATTTCCTTTAGGATGGTTGGATCTCCTTGCAGTCCAAGAGACTCTCAAGAGTCTTCTCCATCACCACAGTTCAAAAACATCAGTTCTTCAGTGCTCAGCTTTCTTTATAGTCCAATTCTCACATCCATACACGACTACTGGAAAAATCATAGCTTTGACTAGATGGACCTTTGTTGGCAGAGTAATATCTCTGCTTTTTAATACACTGTCAAAGTTGGTCATAGCTTTCTTCTAAAGAGCAAGCATCCTTTAATTTCATGACTGCAGTCACCATCTGCAGTGATTTTGGAGCCCCCCAATATAAAGTTTGTCACTGTTTCCATTGTTTCCCCAACTACTTGCTGTGAAGTGATGGGACCAGATGCCATGATCTTCATTTTTTGAATGCTGACTTTTAAGCCAGCTTTTTCACTCTCCTCTTTCACTTTCATCAAGAGGCTCTTTAGTTCTTCACTTTCTGCCATAAGGGTGGTGTCATCTGCATATCTGAGGTTATTGATATTTCTCCCAGCAATCTTGATTCCAGCTTGTGCTTCTTCCAGCCCAGCATTTCTCATGATGTACTCTGCATAGAAGTTAAATAAGCAGGGTGACAATATACAGCCTTGATGTACTCCTTTCCCTATTTGGAGCCAGTCTGTTGTTCTGAGTTCTCCGTGTCCTCCATGGTAGGAGGGGCAAAATCATATTTAGAATCAAATCCCATACTCACCAGAGATGCTCAGAGGGCTCAAACAAAACCTAGTGCACACCAGGAGACCCCACAGAGACTCAGCCAAACCTGCATTTGAGTGTCTCCTGCAGAGGTGTGGGTCAACAGTGGCCTGCTGCAGGGGCAGGGCCCCTGGGTGCAGCAGACCTGGGTGTGGCATAAGCCCTCTTGGAGGAGGTCACCATTAACCCAACCATAGGTCTGCCAGAACTTTCACAGGACTGGGGAAACAGACTCTTGGAGGACACAAACAAAACCTTGTAGTTACCAAGATTCAGGAAAAGGGAGCAGTGACCCTACAAGAGATGGACTCAGACTTGCCTATGCGTGTCCAGGAGTCTCCAGCAGAGGCATGAGTCGGTGATGCCCTGCTGCATGTCAGGGGCCCTGAGTGTGGCGGTGTGTGCACAGGACCTTTTGAAGGAGGTCACCATTATCTTCATTACCTCCACCATAGTTTGGTCTCAGGTCAAACAACAGGGAGGGAACACAGCCTGCCCATCAACAGAAAATATATCCCAAGACATTACCATATGTCCCCAGAGGAGATGGGGGTAAAACTACTCTGGGTTGAAAACCACTTATCTAGGGGTCATAGAAATGGATCAGGAAGAGGCCACAGGAAAGCTGGCTCTCAGAAGATGGTTGTTAATCTTTCTGGCATCTCAGTACTCTTACAGAATTCAGTGGGGAACTCTTTCATCTCATATCCACAAATACACTTAAGTACATATGGTCAAATTTTACTTCAAAAACTCCCTCCAGCTGAAAAATTAATGCTCTAGGGCACACTTTTCTTTACATCAACACTGGAGTTTTTCTTACAAGACTTTCCTAAGAAGCCAAGCAAAAAGAAAATAAAAGGAAAGAACTAAAAATGTAGACGTTCAAAGACAGACAAATTTAATAAGATAGAGATATCTTAAAATAATTAAAATCTCCTTATAAAAGGCTTGGAACAATTTAAGGGCTCACAAGCTCTACATTTTCCCTTCTATTCTGAGTGATCTCATCTCATTGCTTTTTTTCCAGCTCCCCTCTTTCTTCCCAGACAAGCATGGAGTTAGAAGTAAGAGTAGTAATAACTAAATTTTACCTATAATCACCATCCTTGGTGGTTCACACGACAAAGAATTTGCCTGAAATGCAGGAGACGGGTTCAATCCCTGGATCAGAAAGATCCCCTGGAGGAGAGAATGGCTACCCACTCCAGCATTCTTGCCTAGAAAACCCAGTGGCAGAGGAGTCTGCCCAGCCTCAGTCCATGGGGTCTCAAAGAGTCAGACATGACTGAACAATTTTCACTTTTACCTATAACTTACTAAAGACCTTAGGGGCTTCCTGGTGGCCCAGACAATAAAGAATCTGCCTACAATGCTGGAGACTGGGGTTCAATCCCTGGGTAAGGAAGATCCCCTTCAGGAGGGAATGGCTACCCACTCCAGTATTTTTGCCTGGAGAATTCCATGGACAGAGGAGCCTAGTGGGCTACAGTCCATCACGTCTCAAAGGGTCAGGCACAACTGAGTGACTAACACAATCGGTATCATTAACTTACTAAGGGCCAGGCATTTTCAGAGTACTTTTACTTATATTTGCTCATGTCACCCTCTCAACAATACCATTGCATAAATATTATGATTATTTCCATTTTACAGATAAGGAAACTTAAAGATTAAGTAGTTTTCCCAAAGTCACTCAGCTAATAAGTGGCAGAAGCAAAAGTAGGTCAGTCCCAGAGTCCATGTTTTTGGGCTCTCTGCCCTCCAAACAATGTGTGGTCCACAGTCCTAAGTGGACCATGGGAAGCAGTTATATAATGGTGAGACAAGATCTTCATACATTTTCCCAGGATGTATTGTCATAGCTATCAACACTTAACAATACCTGGCCAACTTCATTTCTTCCTTGTCCCTCTCTTCCCCTTCAGTTTCTCTGCCTCTTATCACCTCTCTTCCCCTAAGAAGAGAGTGAAGCTTTGCTTCCTCATAGCATCTTGATTAATCTCCTGTGAATTCAGTTGATTCAGGTATCACTTACTATTGGTTTTCAAAGTTTGGCCAAAGAACCATCGAGGATGAATCACCAGTAGTACTTATTAAAATGGCAGATTCTTGGATCCTACCATAGATCCACTGAATTAAAGTCTTGATTAAAGGACTTCCCTGGTGGTACAGTTGTATAAGAATCCACCTTCCCACACAGGGAACACAGGGTCAGTCCCTGGTCTGGGAAGATTCCACATGCCAAGGAGCAACTAAGCCCGTGTGCCACAATTACTGAGCTCATCTGCTGCAACTACTGAAGCCCATGAGCCTTAGAGCTCATGCTCTGCAACAAGAGAAGCCACTGCAATGAGAAGCCTGCAACAAAGAGCAGCCCCCCCTCGCAGCAACTAGAGAAAGACTGAACACCACAGTAAAGACCCAGCACAGCCCAAAATAAATAATAAATAAATAAAGATAAAATCTCGATTAAAATGAAAATTGCATTAGATCACAAGACTCTCAGCAAGTTGCTTAGAGGATTCTGATGCACACAAAGGCTGAGCTCCATGTGTTGTTATTCAGTCCTTAAGTCATATCCAGCTCTTTGCAACTCCATGGGCTGTAGCACACCAGGTTTCCTTGTCCTTCACTATCTCCCGGAGTTTGCTCAAACTCACGCCCCATTGAGTTGATGATGCCATCCAACCATCTCATCCTCTGTCACCCGCTCCTCCTCCTGCCCTTAATCTTTCCCAGCCTCAGGGTCTTCTCCAATGAGTCAGTTTCATGTAGATTTCTGTGACTGGCTAGCTCAGTAAGTTAGAGCTAATTACAAGGCTGTTCAGTTGTCAGACAGAAGAGTCGACTTTGCTTGGCAGTTTTACTCTTACCCTTTCCTTATTTATTTAATGTTCTTCCAAACTGTAAACAGTTGGACAACATGGGAACATGGGGAAATAGTCTAGATAAAGTCAAACTTATTATCAAAACACACTGCTAATTTCAAAGGTGTTATTTTGATCCAAAATGGACACTATTTTTTTAATTGGAATTTCTTGAATGAATAAAGTGCCTAACTTACAATGAAGATACAGTAATAGTTTCTGAAAAAGGAAAACATAAGTGATATTCCAATTCTTGCTTGACTCATATCTGTGTCTTAGATCTACAGATCTTAAAGATAGCAAACCTCTAACTTGCTGCATGCAAGGTTACATTGTGGGTGAATTTATGTTTACAAAATAAGGTCAATAAAGGCTTTCAGTGGGCTAGGTGAAGCCAATGGATAGGAGTTGAGTCTTGGCCATAGACCCTGATCAGATAACTTCATCACCACAACTCCTGTACCATCACACCTCTCAGCAGTTTAGAATCACTCTCCACCAAGACAAAGCTCATCAAAACTTCTGAATCTTACTCAGTCATTCATATTAGGAGTGTCTCTGAGCCAACATTAATGACAGAAATTCTAAACCACAATGGGGAAAGATATGGATAGGGGAAGGATAAATTAGGAGTTTGGGATTAACATAGACACACTACTATATATAAAACAGATAATCAACAAGGACCTACTGTATAGCACAGGGAACTCTACTCAATATTCTGTAATAACCTATATGGGGAAGAAATCTGAAACAGAATGGATATATATATATATATAGATAGATAGATAGATATAGATATAGATAACTGAATCACTTTGCTGTACACCTGAAACTAAGACAGCATTGTAAACCAAATATACCTGAATAATAAAATAAAAATAACCTCTCTATCTATTCAAAATAAAATGATAATATTATAAACTACATAGAAACGTTGGTGTTATTGCAAAGGCTACATAACAAAAAAGGGAGTCAGCCTCCTCCTTGCAGAAACACTAACTGGCAGATTGGTAGTTGATGCTCAGAAGTGTGCATGCACCTTCTCCCAGCAGATGACCACCAATATCATTTGCCCAGCAGGAACCATATGCCATCACTGCTCTTTAGTTACCTGCAAGTTTATTTTTGTTTTCCGTAAGTGAAAATAAAATAGTCTCTGGTAGCATGGAATTAGAGACACGAGACTCCATTTGGGAGCTTGATGGAAATTGTTGGAGGCTGAGGACAGTCCCGTTTTCCATATTTTATGAATGTTTCAGACAGAGGTTCCAGAACCAGTGATGTAACTCCTTTGGCACATTGTCATGTATTTGATTTCTGCACAGCCATGGGGTTGTTGGTGCAAAGTCACTTTTCCTCAACTTTGTAAAGCAAACAATTTAACATCATGGTAATCCAAGTCTATGCCCCCACCAGTAATGCTGAAGAGGCTGAAGTTGAATGGTTCTATGAAGACCTACAAGACCTTCCAGAACTAACACCCAAAAGAGATGGGTCCTTTTCATGATAGGGGACTGGAATGCCAAAGTAGGAAGTCAAGAAACACCTGGAGTAATAGGCAAATTTGACCTGGGAGTACAGAATGAAGCAGGGCAAAGGCTAATAGAGTTTTGCCAAGAGAACTCACTGGTCATAGCAAACACCCTCGTCCAACAACAAAAGAGAAGACTCTACACATGGACATCACCAGATGGTGAACACCTAAATCAGATTGATTAAATTATTTGCAGCCAAACATGGAGAAGCTCTATACAGTCAGCAAAAACAAGGCTGGGAGCTGACTGTGGCTCAGATCATGAATTTCTTATTGCCAAATTCAGACTTAAATTGAAGAAAGCAGGGAAAACCACTAGACCTTCAGTTCAGTTCAGTTCAGTCGCTCAGTTGTGTCCAACTCTTTGCCACCCCATGAAATGCAACAGGCCACTATAACCTAAATCAAATACTTTATAAATATACAGTGAAAGTGAGAACTAGATTTAAGGGACTAGATCTGATAGCCAGAGTGCCTTATGAACTATGGATGGAGTTCGTGACATTGTAGAGGAGATAGGGATCAAGATCATCCCCATGAAAAAGAAATGCAAAAAAAGCAAAATGGCTGTCTGAGGAGGCCTTACAAATAGTTGTGAAAAAAAGAGAAGCAAAAAGCAAAGGAGAAAAGAAAAGATATACTCATTTGACTGCAGAGTTCCAAAGAATAGCAAGGAGAGATAAGAAAGCTTGCCTCGGTGATCATTGCAAAGAAATAGAGGAAAACAATAGAATGAGAAAGACTAGAGATCTCTTTAAGAAAATTAGAAGTACCAATGGAACAATTCATGCAAACATGGGCTCAATTAAGGACAGAAATGTCATGGACTTAATAGAAGCACAAGATATTAAGAAAAGGTGGCAAGAATACACAGAAGACAATACAAAAACATCTTCATGACCCTGATAATCATGATGGTGTGATCACTCACCTAGAGCCAGACATCCTGGAATGTGAAGTCAAGTGGGCCTTAGGAAGCATCACTACGAATAAAGCTAGTGGAGGTGATGGAATTCCAGTTGAGCTATTTCAAATCCTAAAAGATGATGCTGTAAAAGTGCTGGACTCAACATGCCAGCAAATTTGGAAAACTCAGCAGTGGCCACAGGACTGGAAAAGTTCAGTTTTCATTCCAATCCCAAAGAAAAGCACTGCCAAAGAATGCTCAAACTACTGTACAATTCACTCATCTCACATGCTAGTAAAGTAATGCTCAAAATTCTCCAAGCCAGGCTTCAACAGTGCATTAACCATGAACTTCCAGCCATTTAAGCTGGATTTAGAAAAGGCAGAGGAACCAGAGACCAACATCTGCTGGATCATAGAAAAAGCAAAAGAGTTCCAGAAAAGCATCTACCTCTGCTTTATTGATGATGCCTAAGCCTTTGACTATGTGGATCACAAAAAACTGTGAAAAGTTCTTCAAGAGATGGTAATACCAGACCACCTGACCTGCCTATTGAGAAATCTGTATGCAGGTCAGGAAGCAACAGGTAGAACTGGACATGGAACAACAGACTGGTTCCAAATAGGGAAAGGAGTATGTCAAGGCTGTATATTGTCACTCTGCTTACTTAACTTATATGTAGCGTACATCATGAGAAACGCTGGGCTGCAAGAAGCACAAGCTGGAATCAAGATTGCCAGGAGAAATATCAATAACCTCAAATATGCAGATGACACCACACTTCTGGCAGAAAGAGAAGAACTAAAGCACTTCTTGATTAAAGTGAAAAAGGAGAGTGAAAATGTTGGCTTAAAGTTCAACATTCAGAAAACTAAGATCATGGCATCTGGTCCCATCACTTCATGGCAAATAGATAGGGAAACAGTGGAAACAGTGGCAGACTTTATTTTGGAGGCTCCAAAATCACTGCAGATGGTGATTGCAGCCATGAAATTAAAAGATGCTTACTCCTTAGAAGGAAAGTTATGACCAACCTAGTCAGCATATTAAAAGGCAGAGACATTACTTTGTCAACAAAGGTGCATCTAGTCGAGGCTATGGTTTTTCCAGTAATCATGTATGGATGTGAGAGCTGGACTATAAGGAAAACTGAGCACTTAAGAATTGATGTTTTTGAACTGTGGTGTTGGAGAAGACTCCTGAGAGTCTCTTAGACTGCAAGGAGATTCATCCAGGCCATACTAAAGAAAATTAGTCCTGAATATTCATTGGAAGAACTGATGTCGAAGCTGAAACTCCAATACTTTGGCCACCTGATGTGAAGACCTGACTTATTTGAAAAGACCCTGATGCTGGGAAAGATTGAATGTGGGAGGAGAAGGGGAAACAAGATGAGAAGGTTGGATGGCATCACCGACTCAATGGACATGAGCTTGAGCAAACTCTGGAAGTTGGTGATGGACAGGGAGGACTGGTGTGCTGCAGTCCATAGAGTCCCAAAGAGTCAGACATGACTGAGTGACTGAACTGAGCTGTGCTTTAGCTTCTCATCAGTGAAGGAATACATTTCATCTGTATTCTCCTTCTCTCTGTAAGGGGTATCCCTAGTGGCTCAAATGGTAAAAAAAAAAAATCTGCCTGCAGTGCAGGAGACTGGGGTTTGATCCCTGGGTCAGGAATCCCTGGAGGAGGGCATGGCAACCTACTCTAGTACTCTTGCCTGGGAAATCCCATAGACAGAGGAGCCTGGAAGGCTACAGTCCATGGGGTCACAAAGAGTCCCTCCATTAATCCTAAGGACTAAGTAAGTATCTGTAGCATCTTTCTTTTTAGACTGCTCCGCTTTCCTAGGTTTTATTTTTTTTGGTGAAGACTTCAGGAGCTGTGCATTGTTCCTGACTGTTGCAAAGATGGAGTTGATGTGGTTAAATACATTTTCATGACCTCTGAGTAGATAATAAAATATACTGTAAGTAAAACTAAATCCTTCTATTTTCCATTTTAACTAGACCAAAGATCTCTGGAAGATTTAAATTCTTTTTTTTTTTAACTTTTAATTGCTTCCTAAATTCCTAATATATTTGACATTTATTCTGTAACCACTGTGTCCTCGGTTTTTTCATATATATATATCACTTGCGTTTCTCAACAAATCTGAGGACAGGACTGTGATACCCATCTTACAAACAAGAGCCTGTGGTTTCAAAAAACAAAGCATGTGTGTCTAATGTCACAGATCAAGTAAGAAATAGAAATAAGATCCAAATTCTGGTCTCTTAACTCTCAGTCCAATGTCAGGCCAGTTGTCCTACAGCTATTACCAAGTTAGGTACATCAGATGAGAAAAAAAACTGAGTGACCAAAATTCAAAGCTTCTGTCTTGCTAAAGAATCCCATGTACTTTATATTTTGCACTCTGGTGAGGAAAGTTTTCACAGGTTGGCATGCTCCCTCCTATACTCACCCTTTCCAGCTCATACTTGTTTCCCCTGCAGGAATTATAATAGCCGTATCCTCAATTACTTTCTTTTTAGAACTTTTTGGAAAAACTGGCTTTTGTAGCAGATTACAGAAGTCAATATGCAATAACACAGAGTGACATGAACCCAAGAATTTTTCCCACCAAACCCAATCTCTAAGTCTCCCATTTCTAGTCCATCTTGCTGTTGCCAGGGGCAAGCAACACTGCTAAGCACATCAGAACTCTAAAGGTTCCCTGCAAAGTGTATTGCTTTTATAACTGCCAGTTAAATGATGCCTCAACTGCATTTGAGGAAGAGTGGGGACATCCAGTGGCCATGTCGGTTGATAACAACTGAATTATCGCTTCAGTGATATCTTCTGATTTGATCCAAACTCTAGAACTGCAAAGGCTCTTAAAGACTTATGTTTTCAACAATTTTAAATTACTGCAAAAGGGACATTTTGGTATCCCTCAAACTTGTATTTAGAGTTCAATTGATAAGTGCATCTCCCAAATAATCTTATTTTTCAGATGCCTGGGTCATAGTTTACCGCTCAAAATTATCAACCACATTGAACCAAAGTACATGATGATCTTAACTCTTCCCCCCAAATTTCTGAACTTTTAGGCTTTCCAGATGGTGAAGTGGTAAAGAATCCGCCTGCCAACGCAGGAGACTCAGGTTCAATCCCTGGGTCAGGAAGATACCCTGGAGGAAGAAATGGCAACCCACTCCAGGTCCAGGAAAATCCCATAGACAGAGGAGCCTGGCAGGCTACACTCCATACGGTCACAAAGAATCTGACACGCCTGAGCAACTGAGCACTCAATAGACTCTTTGACTCAGTCCATTTACATGGATGACCGTCTGGCCTCAGTGTATGCATTGTACACAAATATTGGATTCAGTCTTCCTTCTAGTATGAAGGAAACGAAAACGTTTGAGGGATCAAGACATCTCATTGACCTGCTAGTGCAATTTTGAAACTGAAAGTTTTTAGTGAGGAGGGAACACATGTCTTTTTAAAAAACTCATTAGTTAATTTATTTTTGGCTGCACTGGGTCTTCATTTTGTGCACAGGCTTTCTCTGGTTGTGGTGAGCAGAGTCTACTCTCTAACTGTGATGCTTGGCCTTATTGCGGTGGCTTCTCTTGGGGCAGAGCACAGTTGTGGTGCATGGGGCTCAGTGGCCCCTCAGCATGGGGAATCTTCCCGGACCAGGAGAACCCATGTCCCCTGCATTAGCAGGCAGATTATTAACCACTGGACCACCAGGGAAGTCCAAAACATGTGTCTTTTAACCTCCTCCTTAGAATACTATTATTGAAAGTTGTTGATATTGTTCTGCCATGTGATGAAATAGTTTGGCCAATTAAAAAAAAGTATATGATATTATTCTCGAATGCAGTTTAATGACTGTGCCCCTTTTTTTTCTCCTCTCATCACATGGCAAATTCTAAAACCATTTAAAACTCAACATTCATATTCTTAACTGAATAGGACAGCTCAAGGTAGAGAACAAGATAAACAGATCAAGGACAGGGGAATTCACAGCATGGAATCGTTGGAACATACAATTTTTAATCTGCTCTGCAAGTTGCTTTACTCAGGGGCAGCCAGCCTCAAACAAGTTGTGAGTAGGTATGTCTAGTAGGTATGTCAAATTTCTCAGTCTTGGCCCTTCCCCTTGTTTTCTACAGCACTCACTGCAGATCTCAACACACTTGCCCTGGGGGGTCATTCTCCAACCTTCCTTAACCTTTCCATCCACTACCAAAACTAACCATGGCTTACAGTCACAGGACTCTGCTCCCAGGGCAGTGTTCCTGATAAGAAGGGAAACTGATGAAACTTTGGAAATGTAAAGATGAAAGACAGGTGCTGGTTGCCAGTATTATTACTCCAGAAGAATTTTCTCCCAATAGAAGAAAATGTCTGAACCCAAAGAAATAGCTTCCAATATTGGAATTTCATCCAGGAGTTTAACTGTCCATCTCAGAGTTTTATAGACTCTCAGCTACAGTCCTGAAATCAGTCCTGGAACTTCCCTAATAGTCCAGTGGTTAGGACTCTGCACTTCCACTGCAAGGGGCCCAGGTTCAATCCCTAGTCAGGAAATTGTGATCCCAAAAACCATGTGGTGTGCCACGCCACCCCCACCCCCCCAAAAAAAAAGTCCAATCCTAACTCTTAACCATTAAAATCAATCAGAAGAAATGACGACTTACATTCTGGCATCCAGAAAACTAAATTTGCTTGACAACCACAAATCATGGTGCATGCATTGTACTTAACCCTATTGTCATTCACATTCACCTTGAATACAAAGCTCACATAGACAGTTCATCCCTTGATAATTCTAGAATATATTTCCTTTCTGAGGTTTATCAATGTGATGCATAACTCAGTGTTATACTGCAGGATTGCTTTAGAAAGACTGAGGACCAAGAGATCAGAGTTTCAGCTCCAGTTCTGCTACTCATTAACCATCTGATCCCACATCAGTCAGTGTACATTTCAAGTTCAGTTTTCTCATTAAATCTCCCAGGGTAATGTTATAAAATAGTCTCTCATCCCATTTCCTTGTTTGGAATTGATTTGTCCAGTATATGACTATCCTGGGTTGGGAAAAATCCCCTGGAGAAGGGCAAGGCAATGCACTCCAGTTTTCTTGCCTAGGGAATCCCCATGGACAAAAGAGTCTGGCAGGCTACTGTCCACAGGGTCACAAAAAGTCAGACACAACTGAAGCAACTAAGCACAGCACACATGACTATACAAAAGTTGACTGAGTACTATTCCAGTGTACATACATACCATATCTTCTTTATCATTCATCTGTTGGTAGACACTTAGGTTGCTTTCAAGTCTTGACTATTGTAAATAGTGCTGCACTGAATATTCGGGTGCATGTGTCTTTTTGAATTATAATTTTCTTCAGAGATGTGGTGTATATATATATACCAGGAAAGCCCGGATTAACATATATTCACTGCTATATATTAGGCTTCCCTGGTGCCTCAGACAGTAAAGAATTGGCTGCAATGTAGGAGACTCGGGTTTGACCACTGGGTCAGGAAGATCCCCTGGAGAAAGGAATGGCTACCCACTCCAGTATTCTTGCCTGGAGAATCCCATGGACCAAAGAGCCTGGCAGGTTGCAGTCCATGGAATCGCAAAGAGTCAGACAGGACTGAGCAGCTAACACTTTCACTTTCAGCACATGGAACTATATGCAATGTTTTGAAATAACCTATAAGGGAAAATAATCTGGAAAAGAATATATATTTATATGTTTACCTATATAAATAAAACTTAATCACTTTGCGATACACCAGAAACTAGCAAAACATTGTAAATCAACTATACTTCAACTCAAAAAAAATTTTGCCTAACATAATAAGGTCTTTTCAGAATATTCTCTCCTTCTAAAAGGAAGAATCACAGAAGCTCACTACCTGAAAGATCTTCTATACTTAGGAATTTATGTACCAACCTTTGATGTTGATGATATGTGGCATAGGAATACCCTGTGAAGATACTTCTCTAAACACCCCAAGCACTTTATTATACCTCCTGTCTGCCATGAGATACAGAAAAGGGGAGAACAAAATACGAACCCAGGAATCCTGCATCCTCACTTTCTGCTCTAAACAATTACCATAATGATTTCTGAAGAAAGCAGGAAAAAATGAGCAGTCCCGTTGCTCACGCCATGGTTCTCAACAGTTTGCCATCAGACGCATTTGAAGATCTTGCTTCTTTCTCTCCTGCCAACACAGGAATAGGAGGCAGAGCAGCCATGAGGGATATCACGAGAATTTGCTTTCTCTGTCTTAAGAAGAGCCATTCCATTTCTTGCCTGAAGTTTAACTTGATTATGCATTCATTAAAGACGAGTGATGGTGATGATTAAACAAAAACATCTTTAAAATGCAGAGTTCATTTCAGCCCATTTGGTTTTGTTACACACAAATTGGATTTGCATCGCATCTTGCACAGCAGGTACTCCACTTGAAATCAAAGACAGATGCTTTTATGGGATTAAAAAGAAAACCTAGGAGGAGGGGGAGAGGGCGAGAGATTGAGATATTTTTGCATTTCAGTAATAATGGTTCCAAAATGAAATTGCGATCATATTACTGCTTTATCCATATAAGTGTTGGGGCTATAATTAAAAGGAAACAAGAGCCCCCCATATAACTTGAATCATCGTCAAAGGAGAACATTTAATTTGCAGGGGGAAAAATGATTTTTCCCATAAATGTCTAATAATACCTTAGCATATTTGAAATTTAATCATAAGTGGCTTAGAATTAAACCATTTGAATTATTACTGAAACATTTCAAGTGGTGACATTAAATGCTTTGTTTGAAATTAGCCATTAATTCAAAAGTCTTCTCCAGTGCTGCTGTGAGAGTTTAACTCCTTGTCTGTAAACAGAAGTCCCTGGTTCTCACACTGTATAATTAATCTTCATACCTCTACAAAGTTCACATTGCTGGCTGTTTACTCTGGTATCTTTGGTTCAATGATGCCAGACAGTATGATTTTATAACTGATACTATCTCCTGTTTTAAATTTGTATATATTCATCAGTTTATTAGAGTTTCATTGGGAGCACTAAGTAAAGAAGGGCAGAACTGACGGAACCCCTGTGTAGCTCACCTTCCCATTATTTCCAAGACATTTTGTACAGTGCATAGGGTGAACCTCTGATGTCTTGCAGAGTGTTGACTCTTTAACAGGATATCAGCCTTTCTTGTCTACTTGATATTTGCATCTTGTTGTGGATAGATTGCACTGGTGATCCCAATTACTGGCCCTCCTGGTCTATGCTCTTTGCAACATTGCAGATCTTCCTATGAAGAAGTGGGATCTATTTCCCCCACCTTTGGAATCTGTGCTCAACTTATGATTTGCTGTGGTCACTAGAGTTTGGTGAAAAGGATAATGTGTCAGTTCTAAGCCAAGGCTCTGGAGGCCTTGTATAATCACTTGTTTCTCTTGAACCCCTGATTCTGCAATGAGAAAAGAGCTAGCCTGATGAAAAATGGGAGATATCGCCCCATAAATCCTGCTAGGATTCAACCTAACCCCAGAAGCGTAGCTGCCTAGCCAAATGAAACTGATCACAACCAAGACCAGAAGAACTGTGTGGCCAACTTAAGACCAAATAAATTATTAATCTGGAGGATATTTTGTTACACAGCAATGGGTAGTGATACACAGCTGCATCATTTAATTTGGACTTCACTGATGAATAGGATTTCCAATGCTTAGCACATCTTTGTGATGTTGGTATATGTTTAATAAGCATGTATTGATTTATATATACTTCCAGATGTTCAAGCTGGTTTTAGAAAAGGCAGATGAACCAGAGATCAAACTGCCAACATCTGCTGGATCATCGAAAAAGCAAGAGAGTTCCAGAAAAACATCTATTTCTGCTTTATTGACTATGCCAAAGCCTTTGACTGTGTGGATCACAATAAACTGTGGAAAATTCTGAAAGAGATGGGAATACCAGACCACCTGACCTGTCTCTTGAGAAACCTGTATGCAGGTCAGGAAGCAACAGTTAGAACTGGACATGGAACAACAGACTGGTTCCAAATTGGAAAAGGAGTACATCAAGGCTGTATATTGTCACTTTACTTATTTAACTTATATACAGAGTACATCATGAGAAATGCTGGGCTGGAAGAAGCACAAGCTGGAATCAAGATTGCCAGGAGAAATATCAATAACCTGAGATATGCAGATAACACCACCCTTATGGCAGAAAGTGAAGAGGAACTAAAAAGCCTCTGAAAAGTGAAAGAGGAGAGTGAAAAAAATTGTCTTAAAGCTCAACATTCAGAAAACTAAGATCATGGCATCTGGTCCTATCACTTCATGGGAAATAGATGGGAAAACAGTGGAAACAGTGTCAGACTTTATTTTGGGGGGCTCCAAAATCAATGTAGATAGTGATTGCAGCCATGAAATTAAAAGACGCTTACTCCTTGGAAGGAAAGTTATGACCAACCTAGATAGAATATTGAAAAGCAGAGACATTACTTTGTCAACTAAGGTCCATCTAGTCAAGGCTATGGTTTTTCCAGTGGTCATGTATGGATGTGAGAGCTGGACGATGAAGAAAGCTGAGCACCAAAGAATTGATGCTTTTGAACTGTGGTGTTGGAGAAGACTCTTGAGAGTACCTTGGACTGCAAGGAGATCCAACTAGTCCATCCTAAAGGAAATCAGTCCTGGGTGTTCACTGGAAGGACTGATGTTGAAGCTGAAACTCCAATACTTTGGCCACCTCATGCAAAGGGTTGACTCATCGGAAAAGACCCTGATGCTGGGAAGGATTGGGGGAGGGAGGAGAAGGGGACGACAGAGGATGAGATGGCTGGCTGGCATCACCGACTCAATGGACAGTCGACTTCGGGAGTTGGTGATAGACAAGGAGGCCTGACATGCTGCAGTTCATGGGGTCGCCAGGAGTCAGACACAACTGAGCAACTGAACTGAACTGATTGATTTATAACTGGGAAGAGATTCATTCATCTATTTTAGTCTGTGGATCAATATGTTCTAATAAACTCTCATAACATGTAACTATGCCTTCCATACTTATGTAGCATGCTTCAGGCTGAGGGGAAACGAGAAAAAAAGGCATTGTGCTCCATTCTTTTTCTCACTGAGAATATCACACATGAAAAATGACCCAAGAACATGGATAAAGGACTTATTGGAGAAAGACATCAGCCTCATCAGCATGTATATTAACCAGCTTGAAAATTCATGTGGAATCCTACCTGGATCAGGCTTACCATTTCAAAACCTTCATGGGGGACTCCCTGTCAATCTAGTGTCTAAGACTCGTCACTTCCAATGCAGGTTCCATCCTTGGTTGGGAACTAAGATCCCATTTGGAGCAACAGGGTTGGACCTAGAGAGTCTCAAACTCAGTGAAGTAAGATGTCAGAGAAAGACAAATATATGATATCAGTTATTTGTGGAATCTAACCTTATTAATGATATGGATGAACTTATTTGGAAAACAGAAACAAAGTCACAGATATCAAAAACAAATTTGTGGTAACCAAAAGTGAAATGTGAGAGGGTGGAATAAATTAGGGGCTTGGGATTAACACACACACACTACTTTATTTTAAATAGACAACCAACAAGGACCTACTGTATAGCACAGGGAACTCTACTCAATTTTCTGTAATAACCTATATGAGAAAACAGTCTGAAAAAGAATGAACATATGAACATGTACAACTGAATCGCCGTGCTGTATATGTGAAACTAACACAACATTGTAGCTATACTCCAATTGTGTGTACAAGCTTAGTCACTCAGTCGTGTCCAATTCTTTGTGACACTTTGGACTGTAGCCCACCAGGCTGCTTTGCCCATGGGATTTTTCAGGTAAGAATACTGGAGTAGGTTGCCATTTCCTCCTCCAGCGAAATTTTCCCAACCCAGGGATCAAATCTGCATCTGTTGTGTCTCCTGCACTGCAGGAGGATTCTCTACCCATTGACCCATTTTAAAAAAGAGACATCTCATAGGAAATAGCTCACAGGAGCTGAGTCAGTTTGCTTACAATATGGCCTTGTGTAAGTCAATTGATGCGTTTGAATGTATGCTTTTATCTGTAACATAAAATGAGAATTCTTTATAATCTTTCCATGATTGTTAATAGAAATAAGTTACAATGGTTAGTAAAGTGTCAACATATAGTTAGAGGTAGTGGTGGTGATGTGCTAGTAGTAGTATCAGTTATGACACCTGTCTTCCAACCTATGAACTCCATCTCAGTTCAACCGACTTTTTTTATTTTTATTTTTTTGGCTACACTGAGTCTTCATTTTGGAAAAGACCCTGATGCTGGGAAAGATTGAGGACAGGAGAAGTGGATGACAGAGGATGAGATGGTTGGATGGCATCACTGATTCAATGGACATGGGTTTGGGTGGACTCTAGGAGTTGGTGATGGACAGGGAGGCCTGGTGTGCTGCAGTTCATGCGGTCGAAAAGAGTCGGACACGATTGAGCGACTGAACTGAACTGAACTGAGTCTTCATTGTTGCACGAGGACTTTCTCTAGTTGTGGCATGTAGGCTTAGTTCCCCTGTGGCATGTGGGATCTTAGTTCCCTCACCAGGGATTAACCCACATACCCTGCAATGAATGGAAGGCAGATTCTTAACCACTGGACCACCAGGGAAGCCCCTCGGTTCAATTAAGTTTATCTTCACATGTTTTAAGTAATATCCACCATACATTTATCTATAAATCCATCCAGTCCCTATAAATCCGCTCCATTCAATAGAGTTCCAAATATTCCCAGAATATCAGAACCAAAATTCAGATGCCTGAGTGATAACAGCTTGAACCCTTCACTGACCTTGGAGCAAGCTTACCTTGTTACTAATCAGACTTAGAACCCTATATCTTCACTGACAACTATTTTGGATCTGCACTACCCTCAAGTCACAACACTTCTAGTCCCTTTTGCTCTGCTCATCTGCATAGAGACTTCTGTCTTGACTTCTGATCCTAATCGTTGATGTAATTTCCCCCAAGGGTACCTGGCACCCTGCCATGACTAGCACTCTTGACTTATCCATTCTGGAAAGGCTATATTGCTTTACTCCTGACAGAGCTACTTCCTTTAAAATGTTGCTCTATAATGTAGAATATTGGAATCTTATTTGTAGTAATGACTAACACCTAAGTGGCACTTTAGATTATTAGTAATCACTTTCACATCCATCCACAGAAAAACCCTGTACGAGAGAGATTATTTTATCCTACAATGAGGAAATAGAGACTGAAAAAGGCAAAGTGAATTCTCCAATATCATACTAGTATATCCAAGCTAAATCACATCTTCTGGCTCCAGCATCTATGAGGTTATCATTTGCCACCTTGATCAAAACATACACAGGTTTGTTCATTCAATGAACATTTGGTGAGTACCTAAATGCTACAGATAACTTCACCCTCAAAGATGTTCACAACCTAGCAAGCATACAATCGTGTAAACACAGGACCAATGCCTTATTCTTCTTGGAATTAGCAGCTTCTGACACAGTATCTGCCCTTTCCAGGTGGCACAGTGGTAAAAGAATCCGCCTGCCATTGCAGGAGATGCAGAAGATGCAGGTTCGATCCCTGGGTTGGCAAGAACCCCTGGAGAAGGAAATGGCAACCCAGTATCTGGCACAGAGCATATTTATTGAATGAATGAATGGTATATGAATGAATATATTAAAAATTAAATTACTTTTTAGGCAAATGCTAACACAATGAGAAATTACTCTATAAAGTACAAAGTGGTGTATAAATTTTAAGCATTATTACTGCATTCAATTTTAGGAAGAATTTTAATTTCAATTAAAATGCCAGAGTGAATGCTTAGATAATTCTAATAATGTCTTTTTTTAATCCTATTTAACATTATTTCCTTCAAATTCAATATACCATCAGGAGAAAGGCTGCTTTAAGTCCCTCCTTCAAGAGTTCTTTAATCCTCTGACCTGATTGCAATCACTTCATCAAATGCACCCACACCCTGATTCTGTCACTGCCAAAACTCCCATATGGAAGGGGAGGAGCCCTCTCAGAGGACTTGGCACAAATCCTCATAAAACCACTTAGCACATTTTATTGTAATTATCTGTTGACATGTCTTTTTCCCCCTCAAATCAATGCCACTTGATAATTCACCTACTAAAAGTTTTCAAGATCTCATAATACAACTGTCCACTTTTTAAAGTAAAACATTCTTTTAAAATTAACCCCAAATACCTTCCAGTGCAGGAGACACAGGTTCGACCCTGGCCAGAGAACTAAGGCCCCACGTGCCAAGGCGGGCAACTAAGCCACAACTAAGACCCAATGCAGCCAAAGAAATAAGATAAGTGAATAAAACTCACCCCAAATAAAGCTCCTTTATGTTTAGAAAATATATAACAATGCTTCCACTGTTTGGTTCACTTTCCTTATACTTGCCTTTTCATAAACACCTAACATGTAAAATCTTAAAATGAATACTCAATTTTTAAAACACACCTAAGCTAATTTGAGAGGACAGTTTTGAATGAGAAGGTCTTCTGCTTCCAGCTTATGGTAATAATGCCCAGACTAGTCCATTTCATTATAAAAGTTCAGTCTACTCGGTTACTACCAAATTGTTAACTAAAACTACTGTTGTGTGGCTGAGACTTCCATGAAGCACTTCCAAACAAGTCATACACCTGACACTGACTTCTTCTTTTTCAGTCTTCTTTCAGTTTAAGAAAAATACTTAAAGATTGGGTAAAAATCACTGTTTTAATAACAGATGGTCATTGCTTCGAATTCATTTTCCTATGTGTTAAATTTGCTTATCATTTTATGTGGCATTTGTGCACACATGTCCAGAGACTGCAAATTCTGTTAGGATCTAATCACTACCAATTCCTCAGAGAAAGAGAGGAAGCATCTTGGAAGCGCAGTTTCTGAAACAGTTGGAATAGTTCCTGGAGTGATCTGTTAGAGAGACCCTTGGAAGGCCAAGATTTTCTGCTTTATGTAATCATGTCACAAGCAGATGTTTGGAGTTTATGCTGTGCACCAGCAACACAGACATTGGATTTACTTCAGACTTATGAGAGGGGCAGACCAGAAATATTTGACTCTCAGAATTAAGCTAGGATTTGGTAGTTAATTTTAAGTAAAACTGGGAATAAAATCTTAGATAAATAGGACAGCAGGTGACATTCACTCTTTAATTATATACTGTGCGTGCTAAGTCACTTCAGTTGTGTCTGACTCTTTGCGACCCTACGGACTATAGCCCACCAGGCTCCTCTGTCCAAGGGATTTTCCAGACAAGAATACTGGAGTGGATTGCCATACCTTCCTCCAAGGGATCTTTCCAAACCAGCAATAAAACCAGCGTGTCCTGCATCCCCTGCACTGGGGAAGACCCAGTTATGTACTATCTATGTGCCAATTCCTATCTTTTTAAATATTTATTTACTTGGCCACACCAGGTCTTTGCTGTGGCATGTGGGATCTAGTTCCCTGACTAGGGACGGAACCCAGGCCTCCTGCACTGGGAGCATGGAGTCTTAGCCAATGGACCTCAGGGAACTTCCCTATGTGCTAGTCACGCAAATTGTAAAGCTCATCCTTTGAATTCATTACTCCCTCCACCCTGGATTATTTTCAAAAAGGAATTCCATGCTATCATGTTCAGAAAATTAATTTTAAGGGTAAAAACAATCACAGAAGTAAAGAGCTCACAAACAAGTTAAAGGCAAAAATGTGGAGAAGGAATATCATGTCAAAAAGGATTCCAGCCACACCAGCTTAGCTCGGTGACAGCGGTTTCTCCTGATAGCCGACTGTCGAAGGCAGAGTTGCTGGAAAATGACTGACACATTTCATCAAAGCTTCCACTCAGCTGCCTCTGCCAACTGTCGCTAGTAAATGACTTAATCTTTGCTAAACTTTCACGCAGGAAACGCAGAGTAGCTGACATGCACCCACATATAGACCTGAAACTCTAATGAGATCATTTGACATTCTGATTGATAAGAAATCTACATTGTATTTTGACTTGCCTGCCACCATTGATACGGTGGATTCCAGTTTGAAATGTTCTAAAATGATAGTTATTTTACAATACATCCCAATGGTAACAGAGAACGAAGAAGTGTGGAAATGAATGAGTTAATTGCCTGTTATTTGTTACAAGGTAAATTTTTTATCACATTTCATACTTATTATTTTTTTTCCTTAGGGAAAGTAATTGGTTAGGAGGACAGAGAGACATAAATATTTTATGTAACCTCCTAAAAATAAAGAGTCATGTGGGTTCTTTCAAGAATGTGTGTCTATATGCCTTAGGTTGAGGGAATTTATGCAAGAACGTTGAAATGCAAGGTAATGCCAATTGCAACATTTGCCTACCTCAACTGTGGATCTGCCACTGCCATCGTAAGACATTTATTATTATTATCAATATTATTATTATTTGAAGTATAATTGCTTTTTATGATGTTGCGTCAGTTTCTGCCATACAATTGAGTGAATAAGCTATATGTATACATATATCTGGACTATCCTGGTAGCTCAGTTGGTAAAGAATCTGCCTGTAATGCGGGAGACCTGGATTCAATCCCTGGGTTGGGAAGATCCCCTGGAGGAGGGCATGGCAACCCACTCCAGTATTCTCGCCTGGAGAATCCCCATGGACAGAGGAGCCTGGTAGGCTGCAGTCCATGGCATCACAAAGAGTTGGACACAACTAAGCGACTAAGCATAGCCAGCATACAAATATCTCCTCCTTCTTGAGCCTCTCTCCTACCCACTCCCTCCCCACATCCCACCGCTCTAGGTCATCACAGAGCACTGAGCTGGGCTCCCAGTGCTATATAGCAGCTTTCTACCAGCTCTCTATTTTACACACAGTAGTATACGCATGTTAATCCTACTCTCCCAATCCATTTCATCTTCCCCTTTCCCTACTGTGTCCACATGTCCATTCTCTGTCTGTATCTCTATTCCTGACCTGCAAATAGGCACCCATAACTTTCTTACTTGAATTTAAGATTGGTTTGTATGTTATGGTGAATCCACACTTCTTAAAAGTGTTTGTGGGGCTGTGAGTTTTTCTGCTTAATTCTGATCTTTTCTACAAGTCTATGGAGCCTTTGTGAGCAGGAGTCAGAATTAAAATGAATTCTGGGTGCCTTCACTCTACCGAACTACTAAGTCAGTAAATCCTATTATAACATTTACATATGAGGTGGGAAGAGAGAGCTGGCCTCTGCATTCATCAGCCTTGCTCCATTTTCATTTCACTCTGCTTGAAAAAGATTCATCGATGTTACCAGGAGAATCAAGAGGAAAAATGTTTGGCTTGTGTCATCCATAGAGCTTCCCAGGTGATGCAGTTGGTAAAGAATCTGCCTGCCAGTGCATTAGATGCAAGAGATGTGGGTTCAATCCCTGGGTCGGGAAGATCCCCTGGGGTAGGAAATGGCAACCCACTCGAGTATTCTTGCCTGGGAAATCCCACAGACAGAGGAGGTTGGCGGGCTCTCAATCCATGGGGTTGCAAAGAGTTGGACACGACTGAGCACACACAACTCAACTACTTTATCCAAATTTATTTTCCCAGGGGAAATTTGCCTAAACATTTTAGTCACCCAGCACATGAACCTGACGACTCTGTGATCAAAGGCTATGACCTCCAAAATTCATTCTGTCCACTTCTGTTTTCCCTTCCACCTTTTAAGAAGAGATCAGACCATCTCATGCTGATTCTTTACAGCTAACTTGGTACATTGGATTACTCTCTATCTCTCTGCCTCTCTTTCTACCTCCTTCCCTTTCTCATTGTCTTAAGAACTGATTTTCTTTTAACTAAGACATTTTTATCTTGCCAGCAATCAGAGTTCAAATACAGACATATACAAGTTTCCGTAGAAACTCTTAATACTTAAAATTTGAATTGCTTCTAAACTTGGCAAAATGCCTTGCCTTCTCCGAATTCATAAGACAGATGAGACACAAAAGTGAGATAAATGATGCCGTCCTGCTATTTCAAATGCCATATTGATATAGTCATTATTTGTGCCAATAAGGCTCACTGTCAGCTAATTTTAACCTGTTTCTGTGTTAATTATGCTTAATTTTTGTCTTTCCTGTCTTTCAACATCTTATGTTCTTCATTTACTAGAATCTAAGTCTGTGAACAACTAAATCTTTCAAACAGCTTTCAGAGTGCCTATTAGGTGCAAAACACTCTACTTTTATCTTTGGTGAGGGTTGGGGAGTATAAAAGTATGAACCATATATGCCTGACACATAATTCAGGCTTAATAAAATGTTTGAAGGATGCAAAGGAGAGAAAGATTGAGGGAGGAAGGGGAAATTTTAAAAGTCTAATAATTCATCCCATGTAATAAAATGGATACTCTATTCCATCATTCTGCTGTAATTTCTTCATAGTGGGTATTATTATGTGATACAATCTTGATTACTTATGTAAATATTGTCTTCCTCTTTAGTCAAAAAGGGAGTACCATGACAGGAACAAGGTTGTTGGCCTGGCTCACAATTGTGAAAAAGTGTTTTTGCTGATCACCTAGGAAATGCCAAAGAAAAGTGAAATTACAGATAAATGAGGGACATTCCTGGGGGGCCAGTGACTAAGACTAGATGTTTCCACTGCAGGGAGTCAGTTTCAATCCCCAATTAGGGAACTAAGATCGCATATGCTACATAGTGCCAAAAGAATAAAGAAAACTAGGACCCAGAGTATAGCACAGGGAACTCTATTCAATACTCTGTAATGACTTACATGGGAAATGATTCTTTAAAAAGAGAGTGGATATATATATGGTGGTGGTTTAGTTGCTAAGTTGTGTCCAACTCTGTGACTGCATGGGCTTCTGCCTGCCAGACTACTCTGTCCATGGATTTTCCAGGCAAGAACACTCTAGAGTGGGTTGCCATTTCGTTCTCCAGGGTATACATATACATATAGCTGATTCACTTTGCTGAGCAGCAGAAAATAACACAACACTGTAAATCAACCATACTCCAAAACAAATTTTTAAAAATAGAAAAATGAATGAATCCCCTGATCTTAGAAGGGCAAGAATACTTTTGCACTTTTTACATTTACTTTCCAATGAACAGCCTTCCTTCTAGAATCCTTACTCCCACAGTAGGACATCTACTCTGAGTGTACCTTGCTCATCCAGTCATTGGTTGCTGTGGGTTAAATATATATATATATATAATATGTATATATTAGAAGCTGAATTTGTCCCCATGGAGTGAATAATTTCCTAAGGAAGTCCAGGTTGGAAAATGACTGCATTTCTCCTCAGCTGATTAGAGGTATGATCCCTATACCTGCTTTTTAGTCTTCCCTCTGTACCTGTCCCTTCATCCATTTCATGCTTAGCTGGGTTTTTATTTTTGTTTAGTTATTTTTTATTTCGCTTCTAAGATTTCTCCCACCTCTTTCTGACTTGGGCATTCTTAGAGCTACTTCCTTGGATTCTTAGCTTCTTTATTTCTCACTTTGCTGTATGCCCTGTTTTTCATACACATTTGATTTACCACAAATGGTAGTCTATTTCCTCCTAGGAAAAGTGCAGTAGCCTCAGAGAACACTACAAATAATTTCCCAAGATGTCTCTCTCCTTTAGTGTATTTTAACAGAAGCACCAGTCACATTTTTATCACTTTTAGAGAGCATTAAAGAATGCAAAACATCAACGCTTGTAGATTACCTTATATGTATGTACAAGCACAAGCCAAGTGGGAAAAAGGAAGCCTTCATTGAATGGTACTGAGACTCACCGTGATGTAGATTCTTCAGCTAGAGACCACAGGTCATTTAACTAGATCAGTGGGATTGGAGGACCAGATTCTGAATACAATTTTATTTTTTTAATCATTTGAGAAGATGATTATAAGCTATTTTAGGATTATGCTAAAAGTATAAGCCATTTGATAAGTTGGGGATGAATGTGTGCTCAGTTGCTCAGTCCTATCTGATCCTTTGCAACCACATGGACTGAAGCCACCAGGCTCCTCTGTCTGTGGGATTCTCTGGACAAGAATACTGGAGTGGGGTGCTGTTTCCTCCTCCGGGGGATCTTCCTGACCCAGGGATTGAACCCATGTCTCTTATGTCTCCTGAATTGACAGGAGGATTCTTTAGCACTAGTGCCACCTGGAAAGTCCAAGTTGGGGAGGATTATATGTAAATATGTGTTAAATTAAGCAATATTATAAACATATTGCAAGAATTATTTTTTGGAATATCTTGGAAATATCTCTTAACAGTACAAAGAATCTTCCTTTGATATAAATAATCATATTTTATCATATTTCATGAAAAAAGAACACACTGCTAAATTATAGGAAGTTCATAGATGATTAATTATACTTAATTATAGTTCAGATACGCATGAAAAAGTCCTCACTCCTCTTTGTCTCAAGGTGTAGTGATTAGGGATCCAAAATATATCACTCTCCAGTTTTCCTTTAAAACCCTCCTCTGTTGGACAATGGTGTAAGTGGGTCTTAATTTCATATTGCATAAGTAGACTAAAAAGGGGCAGCTTACCCTTGAGAGATTTGGATGAATAGGTTTTTCTTTTTTAAGAGGAAGATAAAGGAATGAAGACCCCCATGGCTGGTTGCCCCAAATGAGTCTGGGGTCTGCCCCAAACCAAACTTGACCTAGTGCCATCAGCAGTGCTTGTGGATTCATTCATTTCAGCCTCATTTATGATCCTCTGGTGAAAAATAACTATTATTATTGTTATTTATTTTTTCACTTAAATAACATCCTATGCCTTTTAGAAAGCTGTCATTTGTAAAAATATTGCCAGCGAGTGAGCTCCTACTAAAAAATGTGAGACTTGTGTGATTTGTACATCCCTGTGAAATCCAAGTGCCTGTGAACTCTGATCAGTTCTAATTACTGTAAGTAGAGTCAGCAGTCAATTACTAGTGTGATTTTTCTTCACGCAGATACCTGAAATTCCCCTGTTAGACATTTATATGTTTAGGTCAGTGATTCTCAAAAGGGCAGGGTCCGGAGACATGTAGGCAAAAGGTTAGGGGGAAGAAGAGACTCTTCATGTGGTTTGGAAAGCATATCTAATACTGCATTGCTTGGTTATACAATTACTGGAACTAAAGCTGTGGTTTTATCTTTCTTGACTTAGAAAATGAAGTAGAAAAGCACTGAAAGATGCCTAAGTTTTGCCATGTTGAACAATAATTATTTGGGTGGAAATTTACTTTCTCCATGGTCCTTAGAGTAAGTGGAAAGGTCTTAGACATTAGTCTATAGCTGACATTCTTCAACTGGATCAACCTAACTGAGCTGTATGACCGTGTTGGAAAGTGACAGAGCAAGACCAGATTTGCTTGTATCTGGAACCTTCCTCCAATCTTTCTCTGGTCCCACTGAGTCCCACGGTGCCTCTCGGGGCCTTGGCAAACAGCGGTGCAGGTCATGCTCTGCATATCTCTAGAGATGGCTGTTCACACTGCGGTATATATTGATCCCAAATCTTACTTCTTTCTACCGCCCCTCACCTTTTTCATCTCCTCCCTTCTTTCCCAGATAAGATTCCATGATTCGTTGTTATAATCCCTCTCTGACATACAGCCTCAATTTTTAGGCCCCCTCTCCCTCTCCACTGAACCCACTTCTTTATGCCAATTATGTTCCTGTCTTCGGTCCAGACCCACCCTTCGTGGCCCTACTTGGTGAATCGGGAGCTGGATTCTGCGGAGTTCCTTTTTCGTCCCGGCCTGCAGCGCCACAACAGGCTATGCCGATAGAGGGCGCTAGCGGGAGCCTGCGAGCCTAGAGGAGGAAGGCCAGTCTGGTGTGGGCCTGGCGTGTGGGACCGGCATGTGGGCGTCCCCGCGACACACAGCGCTTCGGCACCGCGCTCCGGCAAGCATCGCTCTGCAGCACCCAGCTCCTACAGCGGCCATGCGCTCTGCTCAGAGACCTGAACCTCAGTCCCGTGTGGCCCTCCTCCTGGTTTCCAGATCCCTTCTCTGTTCGCCTTTCCTTCAGCCTGAGACTTGGACGCCACTCTCTGCCATCGTGACTTCCGTGTACCCAAAGTTATCCTTACCCCTCTAATAGTTAACCATGGTTCACCTGTTTTTGTTCTTCCGTTGCTCAGTCGTGATCAACTCTTTGCAACCCCATGGACTGCAGCACAACAGGCCTCCCGGTCCTTCACTATCTCCCGGAGTTTGCTCAAACTCCTATCCACCGAGTCGGTGATGCCATCCAACCATCCCATCCTCTGTCCTCCCCTTCTCCTCCAGCCTTCCATCTTTTCCAGCATCAGGGTCTTGTGAGTCGGCTCTTTGCATCAGGTGGCCAAAGTATCAGAGCTTCAGCTTCAGCATCAGTCTTTCCAGTGAATACTAAGAGTTTATTTCCTTTAGGAGTGACTGGTTTGATCTCCTTGTAGTTCAAGGGACTCTCAAGCGTCTTCTCAACACCACAGTTTATTTTTTTTTTCTTTTTTTTTTTTTTTTTAGATATTCTTTTTTTTTTTTTTTATTGTTTTTGCCATACATTGTCATGA
>ML663562.1:5876289-5904300 GCA_007570785.1 Antilocapra americana | reverse complement strand
GTAGGAATAGAAGGAACATACCTCAACATAATAAAAGCTATATATGACAAACCCACAGCAAACATTATCCTCAATGGTGAAAAGCTGGAAAATTATAGTTTTCTAATTCCTTTTCCAATTAAATCTATGTCTTTGGAAGGAGCTGGACTTCATGATCTCATCAGTAAGCCTGTAGAACTGTATACTGGACTTTGTGGTCTTCTGGCCATGCAGAACCCTCTGTTTATTTGTAGTATCAATATGTCCTCCATTTCTTTGCTTAACTTCACTTCTCTATTCTCTGAGTATGAAATTCTGGTGTAATTGACACCATCACTCCACCCCAGGGATAAGCATGTGACTTAGACTGCACAAGAAGAAAATTCCATCCTCCTAGCCACAGTGATTCATTGTGGGGCGAGCCTATGACCTCAGGTCTGATGACAGTCAGTGCCAGCTTCTGTCTAGACTATTTAGCGAATGAGCTTCCCAGGTGACACTAGTGGTAACGAAGCCATCTGCCAATGCAGGAGATGTAAGAGACGTGGGTTCCATCCCTGGGTCATGAAGATTCCCTAGAGAAGGGTATGGCAATCCACTCCACTATTCTTGCCTAGAAAATCCCCTGGACAGAGCAGCCTGATGGGCTACTGTCCATGGGGTCTCAAAGAGTTGGACATGACTAAGCATGTACACACACATTTAGTGACTAGAGTTCTTTTTCTCCATTAGATGTGAACATGAAGAATGCTGGTTTGGAGCTCCAAGCTTCCCAGTCACTTCCAAACAGAACTGAATGAAGCCAATAAAGAAGGCAGAAGGAAGAGATGATGGGAAAATTGGTCCTCATTGCTTCATTTTAGCCCCTGGATCAAGGCAATCTGAAGTTAGCTCTAGCCTGACATATTGCTGTTCCCAAGTCAACGAAGTCTTTTTTTTTTTTTCCTGCTTAAGCCAATTTGAATTGGGTTTTCTGTCATTTGTAAATCAAAGAGTCTAATACAGAGAAGATGGTGAGAGTTAAGATACTTATAAGAAGAAAGTTCCAGACCACAACCTGCAGATAATCTGTGGGGAGACAAAACACCCACTTCATTCCCACAGCCTGGACTGTATCAGGGTTACCCACAAACTCTGAATCTGTGTTTAAGTTTCTTTAGGAGTAAGTTGATGATGGGCTTCCCTGGTGATTCAGATGGTAAAGAATCCACCTGCAATGTGGGAGACCTGGGTTCAATCCCTGGGTTGGAAAGATTCCCCAGAGGAGAGCATGGCAACCCACTCCAGTGTTCTTCTGGAGAATCACCATGGACAGAGGAGCCTGGCGGGCTACAGTCTATGGGTCACAAAGAGTTGGACACGACTGAGTGACTGGGCACATTCAAGTTGATGAAGTCCATTTTATTGTTTTCAGATACAAATGGCGCTTTTGAATGTGCCCCCATCTAACAGAGGCAGGATTTGCTTAGCTCTCACAAACCAAGGGTGTACAAGACGAAGATTTCCTTAGAGACAGCAAGACAATATGAAAGAAGTTGCCCAGCTCTGTTCTGCTCCTTAGAATAAGTTATAGCTATAAGCAATGCCACTGCAATTCCAAGACCTAGGTTTATTTAAGTAAACCTAATAAACTTGTCCCCAGGTTTCCAGCTCTTCAGCTTGGGGGTTTGATAAATGTCATAATCAATTTATCAATGGTCTGGGCCCAAAGGGGATTTTGATCTTAATATTATTCTCCCTCAGCCTCCTCCCCTGTAGGCAGAAAATTAGCAAAATATGCTAATTAAATAGGTTTTTAAAATAAACCTATTATCTTTTTCAGTGATCAATTAATAGGAGGTCAAATAAAATTTTACTATAGCCACATGGGTATCTTCTGGAAGAAGTAACTTTTTCTGTTTATTTTTGTGTTTGTTTTTGTTTGTTTAATCTAAGAGAATAGGAGCTGGCACTGCCTACATAAACCTTGTTCTTTTCATCCTCTGACAGAGATTCCCAAAGGGAGATCCTAGGAGACATTATCTATTCCAGCAGGAAAACAAACAGAATCCCATCCTGCTTTTGAAGTTTATCACTTTTAAAATATTGCTGTTATGATGATAAGCCCTTTTGAGATTGACTTTTATTTGTTTTCATGGACATTCTGATAGTGTTCAAATCGGAAGCAAGACAAAGTCACCTTTGGATTTCTGTTTTTTGTGAAAAGCACATCACTGAAAACTGAACACCACATTAGCATGAAAAAAGACACCAACAAAGTAGTCTGGTCTGGGGTTCCTGGGTTGAGTTTGATGGTCTCCATAAGCCACGCTGTCCAAACTTCAGTGTGCCATTAAACCTGCTCCCAAGCATTGTCTTAATGTCCCAACAGTGCTTTTGCCTCCATTTCTGATCTCTAGAAAAATGCACTTTATAGCTCAGCCTGCTGAGAAAATGTTCATTTTAGCTCTGAACCCTCATGACCAACTGGACATTAAGGGACAATGTTGTGGGGGGAAGTTGGTAGAGAAGGGATTTCTTGTTGCTACTGGCATAAGAGTGAGATGCTCCTAGCACCTCTAGCAAGAAGCATTCAGCAGAATCAAAGTAGCCTTCTTAAGCATTCAACAGATAATTATTGGAGCAATTCCCTGGTAGTCCTGCGGTTAAGAATCCGCCTGCCAACTCAGGGGACACAGGTTTGACCCCTGGTTTGGGAAGATTCCACATGCCATGGAGCAACTAAGCCCGTGCATCACAATTAATAAAGCCTGCACTCTCTAGAGTCCATGCTCAGCAACAAGAGAAGCCACTGCAATGGGAAGCCTGAACACCATAATCAGAGAAAGCCCACATGTAGCAGTGAAGACCCAGCACAGCCAACTATTTTACAAATAATGATAAAATAAATTAGCAAATAAAAATTTTAAAAACAATAATAATAATTGGAGACCCAGAATGGTATAGGCATGCATCATCCCTCACTCTCAAGGACGAGTATCTAGAGCAGTATATAGACGAATATTAGTTATCACTGTAAAGAAGTTAGCTTTGTCTTAGTCCCATATAGTTCAGTCCAATATTTGTGTGTAAGTTATGAATGCCAGTGGCTGAGGATCGGAGAAGACAATTAACAGAAGAAAAACTGAACAGCCAAAAAAAAAAAAAATTAAAATCCATATGAAAAAATGTTCGGCCTCATAACTAATTTAAAAAATCCAATTTTAAACGCCAGTGACATATAACCCAATTTAGTCTTCACAGGGGAAAGCCTAAATCCTTCCTAATGCCTTTGGAATTCGTCAGAATCACTTATAATTCTTTTTACATCTTATTTCACTTTGGCTGAGTAAGTTTTGTGCCCTGGATGAAGCATTTTATTACCTTGTGATCCTGTCCATTTTTTGTAAACTATGTGCCACAGATATGGACCATATCCCCTTTTCTTAATTTTCAAACAAGAGATTTATCAAAGGTTTATGGTGACAGAAAGGATGCGAGGCAGATTTTTCTATGATCTACTTATGTAAGGCTGCCCGATCTTCTCTATTTTCCAAATCCCTGTGCTGGGACTCAAACCCACCCACTCCCACCCCCACCCCTACCCTGAATTCCCTACCTGCATCAAAACTCAACATCTTTCTTTTTTTTCCCTGCAGTTTTCCACCCCCTACTTGGCTCAGGTATCCTGAGCCACTGATATTTTCCCCTAAATAATAAATCTCTATTCTGCATCCCAACTCCAGCACAGAAAAACTGAACTGACAGAGACTTTGAAATTTCCTACCTGACCTTTTGTCAGTTCCACAAGTTTCTCTGAAAAGAATGGAATGGTTGAGGTTGTTTTCTCATTATCTTGAATTAGGTCACCTACTTTGAAAACCAGAAAGTGCTGTAATCAGTCTGAGCTTAAATAAACATTTTTCAGCCTTTTAAAATTAATTTAACTAAGATTTTTACACTAATAATACTCAATACCAGTGAGGGTATATTAAGATAGTCACATTCACACAGAACTACCAGGAGTGCAGATTGGTAAACATTTGCTGAGGAGCAATATGAAAAGACCATTAAAGTCAAGACATGCTAAAGAATTCATACTTTTAAGCCTAGTAATTCCATATCCATAAATTTATGCTGGAAATAATGATTTATGAGTCACTTTTTATGTGTAAGGGTATTCCTTACAGTATTGTTTATAACCAGAAATTTAAAAATCCAATGATAAGGGAATAATGAATAAATGATGGTATATTCACACAAAATGTAGCCATTAAAAATTGTTTTTTGAAGGAAGGGACTTCCCTGGTAGTCCAGTGGCTAAGAATTCAAGGTCCCAGTGCAAGGGGCCCAGCTTTGATCTCTGGTCAGGAGCTAGATCCCACATGCTACAACTAAGACCCAGCATAGCCAAATAAATAAATAAATAATTTTAATTGGTTTTTTTGAGGAAATTGTAAGGCTGGGGAAATGTGTTATTCTTATTCCTGAACTTAAGTTCTCTAATAATATGATTAATTGCTAAGTCACTTCAGTTGTGTCTGATTCTGTGTGACCCTATGGACTGCAGCCTGCCAGGCTCCTCTGTCCAAGGGATTCTCCAGGCAAGAATATTGGAGTGGGTTCCATGCCCTCTCCCAGGGGATCTTCTCAACCCAGGGATCAAACCTGTGTCTCTTAACATCCACCTCCATTGGCAGTCGGGATCTTTACCACTAGTGCCACCAGGGATTAACCGATGATCAGTAAAGCATCTGTCTACAATGTGGGAGACCTGGGTTCAATCCCTGATTCATGAAGATTTCCTGGAGAAGGAAATGGAAACCCACTCCAGTATTCTTGCCTGGAAAATCCCATGGACGGAGGAGCCTGGTAGGCCACAGTCAGTCCATGGGGTCACAAAAAGTCGGACACGACTGAGCGACTTCACTTTCACTTTCACTTTTGTATTTGTACTTCCCAAATTTCAACACAGTGTTTGCCATGTGATATGTACACAAAAAAAATGTGTATGTGTATATACATACATATATATATATATATATATATATATATTTGCTGACTGGTGAATAAATGAATGAAGGAACAAGTGGATTTTGGCTTACTGAAATTCCCCCCCCTCCCTCTAATGCTTTATATTTCTACATGATCTCTACCCTTTCAGAGTATTAAATCAAGATGCTAGACAGGATAAAAACATGTAAGAACAGAGAACAAAAGAAGACTTCTTATAATAAAGTAGTGACTTCTGATTTCCAGTCCCACTTGTAAGGAACTTGGAAGTCACCACTCCATGTTAACAAAAGGTAAAAAAGCAACAAAAAATGAAAATTCAACCACTCTTCTTGGATCCATTAGAAAGAACACAGGGCAAACCACTGCCCCCAAGATTGCAAAGACAGACAGGTGAATAGAGTGAGTCATGGATTCCCAGAGCAGAGACACACAAGTGGAAACCTCTATGGGAACCAGTGGCAGGTAGGGAAACATGAACTGGAATTGACAAGTTGCTGGAGGGTCAGCTTAGACAATGGGCTTCCCTGGTGGCTCAGCAGCAAAGAATCCGCCTGCAGTGCAGGAGACCCAAGTTTGATCCTGGATCAGGAAGATCCCCTGGAGAAGGGCATGGCAACCCACTCCAGTATTCTTGCCTGGAGAACCTCATGGACAGAGGAGCTTGGCAGGCTACAGTCCATGGAGTCGCAAAGAGTTAGACATGACTGAAGCAACTAAATACACACACACATACACACAGTGCAGACAACTCTGAGAGTTATAAAGTAAGTCCCCTACAAATGAACCTTCAAGTTGCAAACTTTCAAAGATAAGCGTTCCATCAACGTCAGGCATGAGTGAACCAGCTTGCCCTCTGCCTCCTATGGCTGACCATCTTCAGCCCTACCATCTTCCACCTCCTCTCCCGTCTGCAGTTAATAACTCTTCTTGCCAGTTCACCTGATGCCTGCCCCTATATGCTGGCTGCTATACTGTACTACTGCATTTTTCAAGGTACTCTACTGTGAGATTAAAAATGCTCTATCTTTTGTGTTTGCTTTTTTATATTATTTGTGTGAAAAAGTATTACAAACCTATTACAGTCCAGTACTATATAGCCGATTGTTAGTTGGGTACCATGGTTAATTTGTGAATAAATTGGACTTAATGAATGTGCTCTCAGAATGGAACTTATTCATATGTAGGTGACATACTGTAATGAAGTACTGAAACATGTTCACTCTGTAGGGAGATAGGGGAGGAGGGAGGAAGAAATCTGAAACATCCTGGAGAAAACTTCCTACATTGTTTGAAAAAACAGACCCAAGTATATTAGTCACCAACCCCTCAAGAGTTACATAGTATTCATGATCAAAGGAGAGCACATTTTCCCAAAATTGCAGTAAACATCTCCCACCCATTCACTTAGCTCTCTCTGACGATTTGAGAAGACTAACATAACTATATAATCTATGAAGAATTTGGATTTACACCTACAAACCAACTAAAACTCCTTTTTATTCAGCTATTAGTCTTGACTCCAAGGTTCCCACAAAGCACAGGTCTTATATTAATAAAATTACCTGGTTAAAGATCCTCCCAAAATCATACATTCAGCAGAGAAAAATTCAATAGTTACCAGCAAGATTAAAGTAAAAGACAGAAATACTGTATGTCTATTTACATACTATAACCCTTTGGAGGGTCATAAATGATCATGATATCTGATAATTTTGCCCCCACCCCACCGTGGCCAAACTAATTTTTGCTCCTTCAGGGGCAGTACCATTCCCATTGAGAATGAATGGTCTGCACTAAATCTGATGGGGAAAAAGCTATTGAAAGTGCAATGCTCTTGCTATGCAGGGCTGGATCTGTATAATTATCTTTCTATACAAGATTCAAAGCAAATATAAAAGGCAGCACATTATTCTCTTAAGCATTTAATTCAATCAGTTTAGTTTTTTTCCCCAGATGGTTCCTATTTCTTTGAAACTTGGGGAGGTGGGCAGTGAGAAATAAAATTTTAAAAGAAAATAAAACTCTGACAATAGAGAAGCAACAAATGATTAAATTAGAGATAAAATTCACTATCTCTTCCAGCACTCCTGACATGCCTTTGATAGATTGCTATTGGCAATTCTGTTCATAGTGCCTTGTATTTCTCTCTTTGCCCCTCTCTCCTGTTCTCTCTTAATCATTCACTCTGCATATAGCATATACAGCCACATATCTATATCACTGAGAAAGGATCAATCATTTTCTCCCTATGCTGCTGAGATATACAATATTTATCACAGGTTATAGCAAAGAAGAAAAGAAAAATCTAAGAATATTCCCTTCAGCTGTATTTCTGTTGTGGAACTAGAGCATCCCAGTCTTCCTCGTTTTGTTTATTCATCTTCTCAGCCTGGAACAATCTGCAGTGCAACCAGGATGATAAAGTTAGGTACCCACTGGCCACTGGAAATAAAAACAGACCTGGTTATTTGGGATCTTCCTCACCATAACAAACACAACTCCCATTAGACAAACTCCTTTCCATCTCTTTAAACCTCTCAATACCTTGTAAATCAAATATTTATCAACTGAGAACCTCTTTTCTAGCTGTCTGATGTTTCAGCTCTGACAAAGTTGGATGCTAGCCAGTTGGTGAAGAAACCTGTGAAAGGAAATCAGCCACAAGAATAAGAAAAAATGCTATTTCATTTTTATTTCACTGAAACAAACTGCCAACAACCTTCCCTCCACTTTTTCTTTAAACTTGCCCTTGTAAGAATGCTTGCCTGGAAAGGAGCAGGCCTGGCTCCTCATTGAGTCAACAAATATTTACTGGACATTCATCAGGTCTTCGGGTCCTTGTAATCCATGTTAAAATGTTGCTGAAGGGCTATTAAGGTGGACACTGTAATCAATAGGCAACTAATAGGAGTATGTGCCTAAGACACTGTGGTTTACAAAAGTGAACTAGTATCTGTTTGAGCATCCATATGATACTGGAGAATAGAGGAGCTGTTTATAGAAAACTTCTGAAGGAGACAAGCCCTAAACTCTGACTTAAAACAGGAGAAGGAATCCATATGGTGAGTGGGCAGAGAGAGGTGACAAGTCTACATGAAGGCACAACTGGCCTATTTCCAAGACTCGCTGCAACACAATTACCACGTAGTGGACCACATTTAAAGTAAGTCAGAACCACTTTCAGAACTGTTCTGTAACCAGTTATCTATTCTAAAGTAGCATCATCAATAATTATCTACAAAATAGTTTCAGTTAAGGAACTTCAGTGTCGGGACTTCCCTGACAGCCCAGTTGTTAAGACTCTGTGCTTTCAACGCAAGGGGCAAACAGTAAAGAATCTGCCTGCAAAAGGGAACCCTCTTACACTGTTGATGGGAATGCAAATTAGTACAGCCACTATGGAGAACAGTGTGGAGATTCCTTAAAAAACTGGAAATAGAACTGCCACATGACCCAGTAATCCCACTGCTGGGCATACACACCGAGGAAACCAGAATTGAAAGAGACACGTGTACCCCAATGTTCATCACCACATTGTTTACGATAGCCAGGACATGGAAGCAACCTAGATGTCCATCAACAGATGAATGGATAAGAAAGCTGTGGTACATATACACAATGGAATATTACTTAGCCATTAAAAAGAGTACGTTTGAATCAATTCTACTGAGGTGGACGAAACTGGAGCCTATTTTCCAGAGTGAAGTAAGCCAGAAGGAAAAACAACAATACAGTATACTAACGCATATATATGGAATTTAGAAAGATGGTAACAATAACCCTGTATGCAAAACAGCAAAAGAGACGCAGATGTATAGAACAGTCTTTTGGACTCTATGGGAGAGGGCAAGGGTGGGATGATATGGGAGAACAGCATTGAAACATGTAAGTTATCATATGTGAAATCAATCTCCAGCCCAGGTTTGATGCTTGATACACGGTTCTCAGGGCTGGTGCACCAGGATGACCCAGAGGGATGGAATCGGGAGGGAGGTGGGAGGGGGGTTCTGGAAGGGGAACACATGTATACCCATGGCAGATTCATGTCAATGTATGGCAAAACCAACACAATAATGTAAAGAAAAAATAGTAATAATAATAAAAAAGAATCTGCCTGCAATGCAGGAGACCCGAATTCAATACCTGGGTTGGGAAGGTCCTCTGGAGAAGGGAATGGGAATCCACTCCAGTATTCTTACCTGGAGAATCCCATGGACTGAGAAGCCTGGCAAGCTATAGTCTATGGGATCACAAGGAGTCAGACACGACTGGTGGACTAACACTTCACTGGGAAACTAAGATCCCACATGCTTCACAATGCAGCCAAAAATAAAAATAAAGAAACAAAAAAGGGAAAAGAGAAACTTCAGTATCATGAGTAACCTTTCACTGTAGTTACTGGCTTATCGATTTTCAGGACATACTCAACACTCTGAACACAAACTGTGTTACCCAGGCCAAAGCACTCTCCTCTATTTTGTTTGGAAGTCTGAAACATAACAGAGTGACAAGTGGCAATTTTTAAACGTATGTACTCTCAGGACCCACGACTGGAGTTCCTAATCCAGTGGATCCTGGGGATACAGCCAAGACATCAGTGGGTTTTCAGAAACTCTACAGGTGATCCTAAATTGCACTACAGTTGCAAACTATGGTTCAGCACAGTTTCTTATGGCAACAATTTTCCAAAATCACTGGCTTCAACTTAGTATTTGAACAAGTCTACATACTGTTTTGAAAGTTGGTTCTTTAGCTTAGTCTGCATTTTCTTTCCACTTTCACAACCTACTTTCCCTTTGGGGAGAAAAATCATGAAAACTTTCCAGGTGCTACAGCTAAGGATTTCTGCATAATTGTATTAGCTCCTTGCTCTTAATACTAATGGAAGAATTCTGGCATGGAATAAGTATGCCACCACACTTGCAGAAGCCTATTGGCCTTGGACAGCAAGATTTCAAACCAGCCAATCCTAAAGGAAATTGACCCTAAATATTCACTGGAAGGACTGATGCTGAAGCTGAAGCTCCAATACTTTGGCCACAACCTGATGGAAAGAGCCGACTCATTAAAAAAGACCCTGATGCTGGGAAAGATTGAAGCCAGGAAGAGAAGGGGACAATAGAGGATGAGATGGTTGGATGGCATCACCAACTCAATGGATATGAGTTTGAGCAAACTCTTGGAGATGGTGAGGGACAGGGAGGTCTGGCATGCTGCAGTCCATGGGGTTGCAAAGAGTTGGACATGACTGAGAGGCTGAACAATAACAAGTGGCCATCACATGACCAAGAATCTTAGGTAAAGAATGTTGCTGGTTTAGATCAGGGGTGTGTGTGTAACTAAAGAAGAAAAGGGAGAAGACAGGAACTTCTCTGGTGGATTCATGATCAGGGAACTAAGATCCCACATGCCAGAGGGCAATCAAGCCTATGCACTATAATGAAGACCCAGAGGAAACCGAAAAAACAAAAAAAAGAGAAGATATTTTCTGGTCCAGCTCTCATATCAAATGCCTACACAGTATCAGGCACCTCGCTGGGTACTGGGCACCTGGCAATTCCTGGTGGTATCACCAATCTTGCCTTCTTAGAGTACAGCAGAAAAGGCAGAAAATGAATAAGTAAGTATTCAACATGTCATTGGGCTTCCCAGGTGGTGTTAGTGGCAAAGAACATACCTGCCGATACAAGAGACTTAAGAGACACATGTGTACCCCTGGGTCAGGAAAATCCCCTGGAGAAGGAAATGGCAACCCACTCCAGTATTCTTGCCTGGAGAATCCCATGGACAGTGGAGCCTGGTGGGCTACAGTCTGTGGGGTCACAAAGAGTTAGACACAACTGAAGTGACTTCACACACACCGTATCGTGACTCATATAGTAAGTACAGGGAAGCAAATCAAGGAGGTACAGTGACAGGGAAAGGATAAAAATTCTTCCCAGATAGGAGAGGCAAAGATCTCTTTAAAGTGGTGACATTTAACATTTAAGCTTTCAGCTAAGACTTGATGGTGAAGATGGTGTTACAGGCATGTGAGAAAACCTGGGGCTAGAAAGAACCATCCTGGGTCATCTACGAAATGATAAAATTGAGCTTCTTGGTTTCAATTGATACTTTTTGCTCTAAAATTCTATCAAGAACAGACTCAAATAATTAGCAGGTAAGTAGGGAAATGAAAAGCACTAAGCAAAGCATTTTACTCCAATCTGATAGATAGAAAAGATCTGTTTGTTTAATTCCAATCCCACCAATGGGTTTAATGACCCAGAAATAAGGTTATTAACATTTCCATGTTAGTATAATCAGGGACTTCTATTCACAGGTCATCTAAGTGGCATTTCTTGAAAACACTTCTTTAAAAGGGAAAGCTTAATGGACAAAAATGCATAAGAGAATAATGTAAAATGAAGACAGGAATCAATTATTCTCATTAGTCAAAAAGATGAAAGAAGAACTAGTGACTTTTAAGCTGTGGTAGGGAAAACTTGGATTAAATAGAGCAGAACCTCACTATTCCTCACTTCAATAATTTCCAAACCCTATAATTTCCAGCAGGAAAACTAATAACCTTGGCTATATTTCAATAAGCATTTAATAGCACAAAGGTAGATAAAGAGCTTTCTCACAAAGTTCTGTGACTCTTCAAAATATGCTACAAGAATATTTGTAAGGTAGAGTCCCATGTAATAATACTCATAAAGTGGAACTCCTTTGTCAAAAGTAATAAGTTAAATATAAATGTGACTATGGCAGCTTCCTTTCCTTATAGAACTTCCTCTGTCAGTTGAGCTTTATTCTCAAGATCAATAAATCATTGGAGGGTTTCCATATAAAAATGTGAATTAGAAATCAGACATCAAAGTATTTTCTTTCCATCAGGAAGGACCACATTTGTTTCAAAAAGTCTTCTATATTTTAAATTGATACATCACAAAGAAAGATGGAAATTGTCCTCCAATGTCATATTTTCTACACATTCAGAATACAAAGAAAAGCACTACTTTAAAATAAAACTAAAAAAAAAAATAAGTAAATTATGTTATGTCTGTTTCAGCATTTGAGGCCAACATTTTCTCTTTGACTTAGAAGGTTCATGGCCAAGTTTGGGCATGGAGTTATTTAACACTGGATCTGTGATTCTTCATAAGTTCCCACCCTCCATGGACCCATCAGCAATCTGTGATCCAAGAATGACATGTATCTGGGTTAAAACTAAGGCTCTAAACTATTGTGTGAAAGGCAATATCTTATCAGATAAAATGCCTTACAAAGAGGACTACAATTTGCTGCGAGCCAAAAAGCAAAAAGTATTGCATAATGGCCAGTGGGTAATGCGAAATAGATGCCACTGAGCAACATTTACTGGGCGAGCTCTATGTGTTAGGTGCTCCTGGAACTTTTCATCATGTCTTTTCATCTTTGCAATAACCCTCAAAAGAATATTGTTATTATCCCTGCTTTCAATACCAGGAAATAGAGACTTGTTGAGATTAAGCAACTTCCTTAATTTCAAAAAGTAAGTGGTAGGACTAGGACTGGAACCCAGGAAGTCTCTTCTCAATGCCTATTCTCTGAACATACACATTGTAATTCGAGCTATAAGGGGTGAGGGGGTGTTAAACCAATCTACTTGGTTATTCCCAATTCAAAGACATCTTAAATCTCCTACGTTAAACCTATGTCAGGAAGACTCAAATCACAGGGTTCCTTTCAAAATGAAGAGGGCATATGGCTTCTTTCATACTGATCTGACAACCAAGTTTATGGCCCTCAAGTAGATGGCCCATTTGATACACAATGGAAAAGGTCCACTCCTTTCAGTTGATGGGACTGTAGGAAAATTTTGGAAGAGGTAGAAAAGAAAGCAGACATCAGAGTCCTTTATTGTTTTCTTCTACCTCACCTTTCTCATGACTTTGTAGAAGTACAGGGGTTAGAACCAAACAAAAGAGAAGGGAGGGTTGCTTATACTGGTATCACATTTCAGCAGTGGAGACTACTAGAACTACATAAGGATGGAGACAGAGACTGGAGTTATTCAGCTGCAAACCAAGGAAAGCCAACAACTGTAAGTGCACCATCAGACATTAGGAACAGGCAAGGATGGAGTCCCCTTAAAATTCTAGGCAGAGCATGGCCCTGCCAGCACCTTGGTTTTGGACCTCTCTTCTCCAGTGCATGCATGCTAAGTTGCTTCAGTTGTGTGTGACTCTTTGCGACCCCATGGACTGTAGCCTACCAGCCTTCTCTCTCCATGGAAGAATACTGGAGTGGGTTGCCATTTCCTCTTCCAGGGGATCTTCCTGACTCAGAGAGCAAGCCCAGGTCTCTCACATCTCCAGCATTGGAGGTGAGTTCTTTGCCACCAGCACCACCTGGGAAGTCCCTCTATTCTCCAGAACTGTGGATAATAAATGTCTGTGTCTTAAACCACTCAGTTTTTCATACATTGCTACAGCAGGCAACTAGGAAACTAATTCCAACGGGCATGGAGATGGAATTCCAAAAGACTGAGCATTTTATGTGAGCCATCTATACAGAGGTTTAGTCACATAAAGAGACCATTTAAACACTAAATTAAAATATAACTGGGTTCTCTTCCCCAACTATCCAGTGGGTGGGAATTTGTGAAGAAGATGAACATACTATTGAAAAATGAAGAATTTTCATTTTCTTTGCACATCTGATCATAGCATGAGTATATCTGTGATCTCACATCATGTGATGACTAAAACTGTCAGAATGGTGCTTCCTAAATAAATAAGAAAACATAGTCAGAGCAGTAAACAGTCCTGTGAGGCTGAATGGCAGCAAGTGGATACGTGATCACAATGCACATTCTTTTCTGTTTTCCCAATTTGCTTATTTAACAACTTCTGTTTTAATCCCCTTAAGTGTGTTGCCAGAAATTCTGGTATTATGAAGGGTGTTGACACACAGATATTTAAGAACCTCTACTCATTATCCTCTCTTTCAGACACTGTCAACCAGAGCCACTTACTAAACACGCACTGTGGGTTGGGCTCTACAGTTATCAAGCCAGAAGGATATAATCTCTCTCCTCAAGAAATAGTCAAGTATGTCATGGACTATAGGGAAGTATGTTAATTATGTGGCAGGATATTATTTTTTAATAACTTTCTCAAATGGGATTAAAATACAGGAAGGTGAAGAGAGACCATGAGACCCCAGATGGTAAATCTAAACAGAGCCACAATCAATCAGAATGATTTCCCACCTAGCAAAGCATGAGAGCAGTAGTGGGCCTGAAGGGGCCACATGAATGAAAAAGTGAATTCTTTCTCTAGAGATTTCCTTAAAAAAAAAAAAATTAGGTGACTTAAGGGCTTCTCCAGTGGCTCAGCAGGTAAAGAATCCTCCTGCAGTGAAGGAGACACAGGAGATGTGGCTTCGATCCCTGGGTTGGGAATATCCCCTGGAGAGGGCATGGCAATCCACTCCAGTATTCTTGCCTGGAGAATACTTTAGAGAGAGGAGCCTGGTGGGCCACAGTCCATGGGGTCACAAAGAGTTGGACATGACCAAGCGACTGAACACATAGGTGACCTGAAAAAGAAAAATATTCTCTCACAGTTCTGGAGACCAGAAGTCCAAAGTCATGGGGTCAGCAGGGCTGGGCTTCCTGTGAAGGCTCTAGGCAATGGTCTGTTCCATTCTCTCCTGGCCCTCCTGGGGGCTTCCACACTTTAGTATCCGATGACTTGTAGACCCAAGACTGCAGTCTCTGCCTCTGTCTTCATCCGGACTTCTTCCCTGTGTCTCCTGTGTTTCCAAATTATAAGGACACTAGCCTTGGATTTAGGGCTCACGTTAATCCAGTATGACCTCACTTTAACTTGATTACCTCTGTGTACATGTGTGCACAGTCATTTCACTTGTGTCTGAGTCTTTGTGACCGGGGGTCTTCCCAACCCAGGGATTGAACTCGCATCTCCTGTGTCTCCTGCATTGGCAGGCAGATTCTTTACCTCTAGCACCACCTCTGTGCCCCATTGCCCTGCACACAGAAGAAATCAGTTACCTTGATTCTGTGTATGTTTAAGCAAATGTTGGACAAAGAGAAAAGTCATTAAACGTTTGATGAACAAATTGAAAATTAATCGGTGAACCCAAGGAAGGAGAGGCACCCTCAGATTTTGAATTTCTGAAATTTCAAATGCATGGTGTTGACAGAGATGAATGTTAGGGTAGAATTTTAAACCTCTTAGCAATGCTTTAACTAGATAGATGATGCACAGGACCAGAGAATCAAATATATACTCAATTGTCTCTAGCATATACTTCTGTTCACATTATTAGTTTTATAAGAGACTGATATACATAAAGGGTTACTCATTGAATATTCTGCAGCTCAAACTCTAGATACACAGGCACATACACACACCTATACCTCTCTTTTCTCCTCCTTTTAAGCCCATTTTTCTCTCCCTCTCTCATCCTCTCACATTCCAATATCTCTGGAGCATTGCACTCTGAAAGATTCCCTGTTTTGCCACCAATCACCACTAACTTGACCATCCATCTTGGAGTATAAGTCATGAAGATGGTTAAAATGTCATCATGGCTTGGACAAGGAGCTTTCCACTTCCTTTCAGTTGGGTATCGTGTGTTCACCTGTGGTTTTCTCTTACTGGTTTTCTTTTGTTATCCATGCCATAGGAAATTGATGTTCCCTCTGTAGTCCTACCCTAGATTCTATTCCTTTATGCATCACTAGCCCTAGAAAATCTCATTTACTTTCATGGTATCAACTACCATCTAGGCCTAATAAAACTCTATACCTCTTTCCTGAGTTCCAGAACTATTTATAAATCCGTCTATAAGGTATCTCCATGTGGAGCACTACAATTTTGATGTATTGAAACAGAATTTTCATCCCTTCTCCCCCACTGCCCCTTCATAAACCCATGCCATCTCTTGTATTCTTGATCTTCATTCACTGGAGAGAGGTCTTTTAAAGTAAAGGACAGCTGGAAAGCCAAAATAACCATGGTCCTAGAATTCTAGTGCTTTAACAGAAGCTCTGCATCCTCATACAAGAAGGGGAGATTTGGGACTTTTAAAGCCGAGAGTTGGTCTTATTAGACATTTTCAATAACAGACTGGGTAGGTCACCAAGCAAAAGTACCCCACCATGCTGACTGAAAAAAAAATCTTTTGGACTGCCAAATTCAGCTTGATGCACATCTTTGTTTCTCTTACTTTTTGGCTTGGTCTATGAATTCCAGCAGGCCAGTAGAGTCAAGTGAGAATCTATCTAAAATGTGAAGAAAAAAAAGTTTCACTGAAGACTTCAAACCCCTCTAGCCCAAAGATAGGATTCTTTTATTTTTTTTAAAAAGTGTGTATTTTATCAACCCAGGAAAAATCCCATCTCTTATCCCACTGTGTTCATCTAATAAGCAGGTGCTCATTTGTAAGCATCTGTGTTCTCCACCAAACACCTTCTAAGCAGGCACACAAGGAAAGCTTTGGTTTGAATGTCACAGCCTGATTAGAAAAGACATGTCTAGCCTGTTAATTGGTCTCTAGGCTTTATTCACCTATCTCTTATCACTAAACTTGATGCTCCTAAAGAGGAGACACAGAAGAATTCTCAAGAGCTGGTGAGTAGCTTTATCAGGACTTTTAGTATTCTGTCAGTGCCTGTGGTAGTCAGCTCCTGAGTTATACTTAAGAGGACCAATTTCTAGGGGAAGGGAGTAGGATTATGCCTTGTCTATTTAGCAAGGTATTTCTTCTTCCCCATCAATTATGAAGTGAATGTTTGTGACTCCCCCTCCAAATCTATATGTTGAAATCCTAACCCTCAATGTGATGGTATTAGGAAATGGGAGGTGATTAGGCCATGGGAGTGGAGCTCACATGAATAGGATTGGTCCCCTTTTAAAGGAGACCCCATGGAATTTCCTGATGGCTCAGCAGTAAATAATTTACCTGCAATGCAGAAGATGCAGATTCAGTCCCTGGGTCAGGAAGATGCCCTGGAGGAGAAAATGGCAACCGACTCCAGTATTCTTTCCTGAAAAAATCCCAGGGACAGAGGAGCCTGGTGGGCTACAGTCCACAGGGTCCCAAAAGAATCAGACACGACTGAGTCACTGACCACTTAATCTGAAAACAATGAATTACTCTTAAAAGTCCAAAAGTCACTGGAGTAGGTAAAAAAAGTACCAGACTACATGATTTAACTTTCTAGGCTATAAAGTGTCTGCTGTAGTGTTTGACACATAGCAGGTGCTCGATAAAAGTTCTGATCCTTTCCCTCCTCATTTCCTTTCCTACCTTCCCTGCCCCCTCCTTTTCCTTCTCTTTTCATCTCTTTCTACTACCACCTTGCTGTAAATGACTTGTTCCTTGTGTTTTTGCTCAGTTGAATACAATTCTTTGAAGCTCAATGGACTGTAGCCTACTAGGCTCCTCTGTCCATGGGATTTTTCAGGCAAGAATACAGGAAGAGGTTGCCATTTTCTCCTCCAGGGGATCTTCCCGACCCAGGGGTCAAACCCATATCTCTTGTGTCTCCTGCATTAGCAAACGGATTCTTTACGACTGGTGCCACCTGGACTGCATGTTACTAACAGGCAGAAAATAGGCAGAAGTATATCATAGGAGCCAAATTACTTCCTTTAACTCAACAACTAAGATGAGAAATCCTATCCAAGGCATGAATACTTAGAAAATTTTGAATCCTTTTAAAGAAATGTTGAAAGGCTAAGGGGACAGTCTCTTGGTCGGGCAGCCTTTTCTGCATCCTATAGGAGAAAATATTTCTGACAGTACATGAGACATAAGAGACTCAGGTTCAATCCTTGGGTCAGGGAGATGCCCTAGACAAGTGCATGACAATCCACTCCAGTATTCTCACCTGGGGAATCCCCAGAACAGAGGAATCTGGCAGGCTAAAGTCCATAGGGTGACAAAGAGCTGGACATGACAGGCAACTTAGCAAACACACACACATACATAGCTGATAATTACCACTCTTGGGCTTCACAGCTTTTCAAAGCAAGGAAAGCAGTTGCCCCTATTTTACAAATAGATAAAGAGACGCTCAGGGCTTCTTCAAGGTCATATGGCCATACAGTAAAAAATAATGTAAGGTATCCTCCCTGTCGATCTTCAATGAGTTGACAACATGAAAGCAGCTCTATTTGGAAGGGTCTTTATTGAACCCCAGAGTGTGAAACATAGTTCCAACATGCAAGTTTTCCTCTCTTGACTTTCATCTCCTTTAGGTCTTTCTGGTCAACCTTCAAAGTTTATCTCAACAGCATTGATACAGTGAATTTTTTAAAATTTAAAAATTGCTCCAAAAAATTTGTTGTTGAGCCACTCAGTTTTGTCTGACTGTTTGCTATGTTATGAAATGTAGCTCCTCCAGGCTCCTCTGTCCGTGGGATTCTCCAGGCAAGAATACTGGAGTGGGTTGCCATTTCCTTCTCCAAAAAATAAGCTAGCATATTTAAGTTGGGTACTTGGGTTTCTTTCACTAAAAAATCTTTTAAAGTTTCCTCTGATTCTCATGCCTGGGCTCTCCTACCTGAAGAAGTTAAGAAGATAAATCAAATTAATCTAGTGGCTATTCCAACGACACCAAGAAACATATCCATACCCTACCCCTCCTCCATCTCAACAATCTAGATTTGGTAGTTGGTGTTGAACAAACTCGTAGACACTGGTGTATAAACATCTTTAATATGGCAGATTTTAAATTAATCAAAGTCTAGAAAGTACTAGAACGCAGGTTTTTCCCATTTACAACCTCGGAGCTAAGGGGCCATGTGTAATCTCTATCAATATATACATTAATATTCCCACACAGCTACTACGTGATTGCGTGCTGTCACCAGATTGTCACCCACAGCATGTGGGCTTGAAAAATGGAAGGAAAGATAGGAAGCGGGGGTGGGGGGGAGGAAGAGATGGAAGGAGGGAAGATAGAAGGAAGAGAAAGGAGGAAAGAAGGGAGGGAGGGAAGAAGGAAGGAAGGAAAGGGGAAGAGAATGAAATCTTTAGCTTTAATCTAAATACTCAGTATTGAATAAGTCATTTTGAGAACTTGATAGCAGAGTCAAATCACCTTTTTGAGTCTTGACATAAATTATCAGCCTGGTACAGACCCAGGCTAAGACAGATAGAGCATTTAACTTCACGGGTGGCTATAATTTCTGGATTTGTGAAAGAGTGATTCCTGCTTAGTATATTCCAAAAAGGACATGAAGTTTCTTAAAGGCCCTGTATAAATCAATTCACAATCATCCTCAGATAGTTTGACTGTGACTCCAAAATGTCTTGAGTTTCATTTTCTCCCTGTTAGAGATGAAACCACTGACATTCATTTTTTATGGACATTTCCAGCTAAAGACTTTTTTTTGGTGAGTTAAAATCTGAAGAGCATGAAAGAGAAATTATTCTGATTTATGATGACTTCCAATCAAGACCAATTAAGAGAAAATGAACCAGGGAAATTGGAGTGGGGAAGGGAAGTAAGATCCTGGAAAGTGAAAGTATTTAAACCTAAGTTTTCCTTCCCTTTTGATCCCCTGGGTAGAGTCCAGCAAAGGCAGCTTCAGGATCAGGGTCTCTGTGCCCCCAGATGTCACCCACAATCAGCTATTTCTCCTCTCATCTGGCTCTAGGCACAAACGGCTACACCTGTGCTACCCTGGGCTGCCAAGGTGGTCCTAGTGGTAAAGAACTTGCCTGCCAATGCAGGAGACACAAGAGACAAGGGTTCGATCCCTGGACTGAGAAGATCCCCTGAAGAAGGAAATGGCAACCCACTCCAGTATTCTTGCCTGGGAAATCCCATGGACAGAGAGGAGCCTGGCAGGCTACAGTCCTTGGGGTCACAAAGAGAAGGACATGACTTAGCGACAAAACAACAATCGTGGCCCAGATAAAGCAAATGATTGTGGTGAGGACTTAACTTCTCAAAAAGAGGAACTGACCAGTCTCTAGCCAAGGCCTCAAAAATAACTCAAGATAGACTTTTTTTAAACTACACATAGTTTTTTTTTTTTTTAATACCTACACAGATTTCAGGAATAGTACCTTACAAAGTCTTCATTTGATAAAGATGCACCTACCAATCATAATTAAATGAGTAAGAAAGTTGCTTTTTGCTTGTTTTATTTTGTTTGGGCTGCAAGGCCTGTGGACTCTTAGTTACCCAATCAGGGATGGAATCCCTGCCCACTGCAGTGGAAACACAGAGTCTTAACCTCTGAGCTTTCACAGAAGTCTCAAGAAAGTTTTTTTTTCCTTTTTCAAAAAACATAAATGCAACAGCCATCTTCTTTACTAAGTGAAGATTTCATTACCGATCCAACAACAAGAAGGAATATAGGCCTCCTATATTCTTGTCCTGGCACAAAAAAATGTTAGGTGGAGATCTAACTGAACATGATTCAAGAAGGATTTGAAATGACCTACAGAAATCTGATGCATGCATTCTCAGTTGCACAGCTGTGTCCAACTCTTTGCAGCCACATGGACTGTAACCCACCAGGCTCCTCTGTCCATGGGATTTTCCAGGTAAGAATACTGGAATGGCTTGCCATTTCCTCCTCCGTGGGATCTTCCCGACCCAGTGGTTGAACCTGAGTCTCTTGTGTCTCCTGTATTGGCAGACACATATACACACTGGAGAATAAATGCTAGGTGAAGGGAAAATAGAGAAACATCCAGAGACGTAGCCCTGTTCTCCAGATAACTGACCACATCAAAGTTCGTGTCTTTAGGGCTTAGGTCTTATAGGGTTTGTAGAAATGCCACAAATGTGACTGCCCAGTGACCTAAACAAAGAAAAAACCATTATTTGTTTCAAAATTCACAAAATACTCACCAGTAAAAAAGGCAACCAGTTGTTCAGAAGAAATGTACCTTTTCAAGAAACTGAGAAGAATCCAGTCTCAATTCTTGGTGCTGAAAATCATTTGTTGTGTGTAGACTGCAATGAACATTTGTAGCAGGAGGCTTTCTATACACTAAACATTAGCTTAGGAGTTCTTTTACATCCTGGTTTCCCTTTGTAGGAAATACTGGAGTCAGTGGTGAGGTTGTTCTCATTTCTGCTTGCTGTCAGCACCACTGGGCTTGCCCAGGTGATTTCAGGCAGAGGGGATGGTGAGGAGCAGCTGGACTTAGGGAGGCAGGTGCGCTAATGAAATCACTAATTGGCAAGGATGCATGCCTACCCATTGCCTAAGGCTCCAAGTGACTGAAACTGCAATACAAGCACCATTCCTTCCCCCGTCCATCTTCTCCAGGTTCAGAGCACAGAAAATGATCTCTAGGTCAGCCTCTGGATGTTAACAGACATTCTGATCACTGAGCAAAGGATGTTACAGTCGGAAAATTCAGAGGGAGGCATCGTGGTTTACACATTTCAACTCACATATTTTTGCTCAATAAAATTAAGCGCTTCTATGAATTCTCAGTTCAGTTCAGTTCAGTCACTCAGTCTTGTCTCACTCTTTGCGACCCCATGAACCACAGCATGCCAGGCCTCCCTGTCCATCACCAACTTCCAGAGTCTACCCAAACCCTTGTCCATCGAGTTCATGATGCCATCCAGCCATCTCATCCTCTGTCATCCCCTTCTCCTCCTCCCCCAATCCTTCCCAGCATCAGGGTCTTTTCCAATGAGTCAACTCTTTGCATGAGGTGGCCAAAGTATTGGAGTTTCAGCTTCAACATCAGTCCTTCCAATGAACACCCAGGACTGATCTCCTTTAGGATGGACTAGTTGGATCTCCTTGCAGTCCAAAGGACTCTCAAGAGTCTTCTCCAACACCACAGCTCAAAAGCATCAATTCTTCAGTGCTCAGCCTATTTCACTGTCCAACTTTCACATCCATACATGACCACTGGAAAAACCATAGCCTTGACTAGATGGACCTTTGTTGACAAAGTGTGTCTCTGCTTTTCAATATGCTGTCTAGGTTGGCCATAACTTTCCTTCTAAGAAGTAAGTGTCTTTTAATTGCATGGCTGCAATCACCATCTATAGTGATTTTGGAGCCCAAAAAGATAAAGTCTGACATTGTTTCCACTGTTTCCCCATCTATTTGCCATGAAGTGATGGAACCAGATGCCATGATCTTAATTTTCTGAATGTTGAGCCTGAAGCCAACTTTTTTACTCTCCTCTTTCACTTTCAGCAAGAGGCTTTTTAGATCCTCTTCACTTTCTACCATAAGGGTGGTGTTGTCTACATATCTGAGGTTATTGATATTTCTCCCGGCAATGTTGATTCCAGCTTGTGCTTCTTCCAGACCAGCATTTCTCATGATGTACTCTGCATATAAGTTAAATAAGCAGGGTGACAATATACAGCCTATGAATTCTAGTCATGTACAAATGTTGGAGGTGGACCATAAAGAAGGCTGAGTGTCGAAGAACTGACGCTTTCAAACTGTGGTGCTGGAGAAGAGTCTTAAGAGCCCCTTGAAAGTAAGGAGATCAAACCAGTCAATCCTAAAGGATCTGAATATTCATTGGAAATCTAGAGCTCCAATACTCTGGCCACCTGATGTGAAGAGCTGACTCACCAAAAAATACCCTGATGCTGGGAAAGACTGAAGGCAGGAGGAGAAGGGGGCGACAGAGGATGAGATGTTTAGATGGCATCATTAACTCAATAGACATGTATCTGAGCAAACTCTGGGAGATGGTGAAGGATAGGGAAGCCTGGCATGCTGCAGTCCATGGGGTCACAAATAGACACAACTGAGTGACTGAATAACAACAACATGATCTCTACAGCAAAATATCACAAAATAGCCAACTCAGTGCAGGAGGAATGGTGTATATTACACTGTCCAAGAAGAACCACCATTTTGTAATAATTAAACTCACTACAGAATAGTCTAACAAGTGTCACCAATGAACAGTTCAAGTTACCACCTCAGACAATTTGTTTACAGTGATCAGGGTTACAAATCACATCCTGGGGAGGCCTGACAAAGTTTTCTGCCAAGTGTGTACTAGCCCAGCAGGGCGATTTCCAATCTGGCCCCAGAGCACTACAGGAAGTCAATTTCAAGTTACAACAAGTATCTGACCTATACATACCTTTTATGTGATGTGCGAGCTTTCATTTACACACTGAGCCACCTACTCCAAGGTTATCTTCTGTAACTCTTGTTTCCTCCAGCAGAGAAAAAAATTTAAAGACACTCATTGATAAATTTTAAAAACTTGTCCTTTTTTTTCCATTACATGACTTGTTTCTTTTAATTAATTATTATTGGAGTATAGTTGTTTTACAATATTTGTTAGTTCCTGCTGTACAGCAAAATGAATCAGCCATACACACACACACACAACTATATATATATATATGTATATATATATATATATATATATATATATACATACATACATACATACATATACCCCCTCTTTTCTGGATTTCCTTCCCATTTAGGTCACCACAAAGCACTGAGTAATTTCTTTTTTAAAGTCGTTCAGTCGTGTCTTGACTCTTTGCGACCCCATGGACTATACAGTCCATGGAATTCTCCAGGCCTGAATACTGGAGTGGTTAGACTTTCCCTTCTCCAGGGGATGTTCCCAACCCAGGAATGTAACCCAGGTCTCCCACATTGCAGGCAGATTCTTTACCAGCTGAGCCACCAGCGAAGCCCAAGAATACTGGAATGGGTAGCGTATCCCTTCTCCAGGACATCTTCCCAATTCAGGAATCGAACCAGGGTGTCCTTCATTGCAGGTGAATTCCCAGACTACTACGCCATCTGGGAAGCCTCAGAGTATCAATAGTGTATATATGTCAGTCCCAATTTCCCAATTCATTCCACCCCTCAAGCAGTTCTCTCCTTTAAAGCAAACAAACTAAAAACCATCCCATTTCTAAAAGCTTGATATTATGCAGAAATTATTTTCAGAACAATTCTCCATCTACTTCCCCTAAGCCTAGTTTCTGTACTATCCTGGTTGTGTTTAGTGAGTACTTGTCCTTGGTGGGCACTGTCTTGGGTGCTTTAGTGTGTGTGCATTATGCCATTTTATGCTCAGGACAACCCTATGAAATTATCTCCATTTTACAGATGAAAAGACCAGAGCCAGAATGGGCTGAAAAATCTGTACCAGTTAACCCAAATAAAATAAAGATCTAGAATTCAGACACAGGTTTATTGAACACAGACCCTACATTTTTAACAACTATGCCCCTAACAGTTGTGCTATAACAATATTGCAGGTGCATGATTTGCTAATATAATCAAATATGTATATATGTATGTATTTATATATGTGTGTGCATGTGTGTGTGTGTGTACACATATATATACTGTATTTAAGGTACATGATAAGTTAAATGGCCTTTTGGGACTAGCCAGAGAACCTTTTAACCATGTTCATTTTAATTTTTTAAATAAAGTGCATTGAGTTCTTTAATTTAAATTTAATATCTCTTCATTAGAGAAATGTGGAAATGTGCACAAAAGAAAAAAAATCCAAGCTCTCATGTTTAAAGATGAAAATTCCCTAATATTTTCTTAACCACAAATTGCAACATTTTCTTAGGAAAACATTCTATGGGAATATATATTTTAAACCTGAAAGGCCCAATCTTTTAATATTTCTTAAATAAGGTTTAGCCAACTTAGGAGTCAAACAGACATAAGTTCAGGTCCCAGAACTACAACTTACTGGCTGAGTATCCTTAGGAAGCTGTTTGGCCTCTTGAGCCTGAGTTTCCTTTGTTTGTAAAATAAGAATAAAAATCATTCCTATCCCACATGGATGTCCTGAAAGTTGAATGGGACAATATTTGTAGAGGGCTTGGCAAACAGTGCTCCAGAGAAGAAGGTGGACATTGCCGAATTTTCTTTTTCTTTCTGAATGGTTGCATTAAAACTGACAAGGCAATTAGGAAGTAAACCAAATCTGTAGTCAATATTGACTATGATACTAGAAATTACATTTTTTAGAAACCTCAAAATATCAGCCATGGAGGATAAATCAGCACAGTCACAGGATCATAGTGGTACCAGCATCTGTGCAGAAGAAAGCAGAGAGAAGCCAAGATAAACACCATGAACCCACTTGGGATCAGCCATTGACCCCAGGAGGGCTTTGTGCAATCCAGTAGTGGGCAAGTGTAAGGCTCCCCTGGTGGCTCAGATATAAAGAATCTGCCTGCAATGGAGGAGACCCACATTCAATTACTGGATGGGGAACATCCCCTGGAGAAGGGAATGGCAGCCCACTCCATTATTCTTACCTGGAGAATTCCATGGACAGAGAACCCTGGCAAGCTACAGACCATGGGGTCACAAAGTCAGACATGACTAAGCGACTGACACACACACTCAATAGGCAAGGCAAGAGGGCTCAAGGTGGAAACTGGGACTGGAAAAATCTAGCACTTTTTCTTCTAAGACTGAGGTCCCTTTCAGGAAAGGTCCCAGAACTGAGGAGAAACTTCCAGAATGTAATCAACATTGAATGGAATAGGCCCAATAGAGACCAAAGAAAGAAAAGATGCAGATACAAGTGGAGATGGAAAACAGAACCAGGAAGTCTTGGAAAACAATAGAAGAGGGGATTCTCTGAAATTAGAAATGTTAACCTGAATCAGGCCTCTGAAATTCCAGAAAACTGATTTCCCATAAAAATGAGCAGCAGAAAAGCATCGAAGTCAACTCCTGTGCAAAGTTATTATATGATAAAAGAGAATAGAAAGCAGAATAATATCACCATAGATAATAAAAGCATATCAGAATGACAGGGACAGATCAAAACTGTAACATATTTCAAAATGAACTAAAAGACATTAAGAAAATGATATAAGATGTAAAGGAACAATCTAGTCAGAATTTAAAAAACTCAGAAATGAAGTGACAGAGCAGAAGAATTATAAATAAATGAAAAGACATTTTGGAAACAAAGACTAAACTGGAACACAAAAGCAAATAAACACAAAATATGTCTTAAGAAAATAGGTGAAAAAGAGGAAGATTTTAAAAATCCAAAAGAAATAAAGAAATAAGAAGGATTAAAGAGAAAGTAGTAAAGGAAGATAGGCAAAAAAGATTCAAATTACATAATGTAAGGATCCCTGAGGAAGAAAACTGAAGCAAGAAAGAGGACAAATACTAAAAACAATAATTTAAGAAAAATTTCCTGAAAGGAAAATTGAAATTATATGTTGAAAGAGCACATCACACATCTGAGCATATCAACTCGGAATTACCAACACCAAGACATAGTCTAACAAAGGCATTGGATTTTAAAGAAATCAATTATCTGAGCCTTGGGGGGTGGGGAGAAAAGCTATTTATAAGGGGAAAAGTTAAGTTACATCAAACTTAAAACAGAAATGCTTTATGACAGGGAAAAAAGAGTGATTTAATTAACATACTCAAGAAAAGAAGTGTCTAAAGGAAATATAAAGAAAAGAATTTTTTATTCAGTAAAACTGACTTTCAGACATCAAGAGCATACACAAACTGTTATCAACATGTAAAAACTCAAGGAATATTATTCCTGTGAGCCTTGCCCGAGGAATACACTATAAATGAATTTCAGAGAATCAAAACCACTAGAGAGACATAGACACAAGGACTGATAGAGAGAACTAAATATATAAAACATCCAGTTATTATAGAATTCGGGCTTCCCAGGTGGCGAGAGTAGTAAAGAACTCACCTGCCAATGCAGGAGACATAAGAGGCAGGTTCAGTCCCTGGGTTGGGAAGATCCCATGAAGAAGGGTATGGAAACCCACTCCAGTATTCTTGCCTGGAGAATTCCATGAACAGCAGAGCATGGCAGGACAGGGTCACAAAGAGTCGGACACGACTGAAGCAACTTAGCATGCACACACACATTATAGAATCCAGAGTAAAAGAGCATTAAAAAGGAAAAGTATAGTCTTAATGGCTATATGCTTAGACAATATAGATATAGTCATTATCATGCTAATCTCGGTCTTATCTGACTTTCCGACCCCATGGACAACAGCCTGTCAGGCTCCTTTGTCCAAGGGATTCCCCAGGCAAGAATACTGGAATGGTTTGCCATTTCCTACTCCAGGGGATCTTCCCAACCCAGAAATCAAACTTATATCTCTTGAGTCTCCTGCATTGGCAAGCTGTAAAAGTTAACGGAGATGGGGAAAGTGTATGCAAAAAAAAATTGGGAATTTTATTTTCATTGATCATATTTTTGTCGTTCAGTTGCTCAGTCTTGTCCAACTGTTTGCAACCCCACCAACTGAAGCACACCAGGCTTGCCTGCCCATCATAAACTTTCAGAGCTTGCTCAAACCCATATCCACTGAGTCAGTGATGCCTTCCAACCATATAGTCCTCTGTCATCCCCTTCTCCTCCAGCCTTCAATCTTTCCCAGCATCAGGGTCTTTTTCCAAGAAGTCAGCTCTTTATATCAGGTATCCAAAGTATTGGAGCTTCTGCTTCAGCATCAGTCCTGAATATTCAGGGATGATTTCCTTTAGGATTGACTAGTTTGATCTCCTTGCAGTCCAAGGAACTCTCAAGAGTCTTCTCTAACAGCATAGTTGAAAAGCATCCATTCTTTGGTGCTCAACTTTCTTTATTATCCAACTTTCACATCCCAACACAACTACTGGAAAAATCAGTTTTGACTAGAGGGACCTTTGTCAACAAAGTAATGTCTCCGCTTTTTAATACATTGTCTAGGTTTATTACAGCTTTTTTTTTTTCAAGGAGCAAGCATCTTTTAATTTCATGGAGGCAGTCACCATCTGCAGTGATTTTGGAGGCCAGGGAAATAAAATCTGTCACTATTTTCATTGTTTCCCGATCTATTTGCCATGAATTAATGAGACCAGTTGTCATGATCTTCATTTTTGGAATGCTGAGTTTTTTTTTTTTTTTAATTTTTTTTTTTTTTTTTTTTTAATTTTTTTTTTAATTTTAGGTGTACTTTTTATTTATTTATTTTTTTATTAATTTATTTTTTTTAATTGTTTTTGCCATACATTGTCATGATATCACCAT
>ML663562.1:5561166-5866289 GCA_007570785.1 Antilocapra americana | reverse complement strand
GTCAGCAATGGGCCGTCCCTTCAGATGCCCGATGTCCTCTGCCAGCATTTAGATCCTGTTTTATGGAGTTTGCGCGGTCTTTAAAAGTTCTTTTGGTGTATTTATTGGGGAGAGAGTGGTTTCCCCGTCCTATTCCTCCGCCATCTTAGTTCCCCTCCGGAATGCTGAGTTTTAAGCCAGCTTTTTCGCTCTCTTTCACCTTCATCAAGTGTGAAACTTCTGTTCATCAAGAGGAACTTCTCTTTAGTTCCTCTTCACTTTCTGTCATAAGGGTGATGTCATCTGCATATCTGAGGTTATTGATATTTCTCCCAATCTTGATTCCAGCTTGTGCTTTATCCAGGCTGGCATTTCACATGATGTACTCTGCATAAAAGTTAAATAAGCAGGGTGACAATATACAGCCTTGACACACTCCTTTCCCAGTTTTGAACCAGTCCATTGTTCCATGTCCTGTTCTAACTGTTGCTTCTTGACCTGCATACAGATTTCTCAGGAGGCAGGTAAGGTAGTCTGGTATTCCCATCTCTTTAAGACGATCATATTACCAGTAGTTGTATTAGTATCATATGTGTATATAATTGGAGAAGGGAATGGCAATCCATTCCAGCATTCTTGCCTGGAGAATCCCATGGACAGAGGAGCCTGGTGGGCTACAGTTCATAGAGTCACTCAGAGTTGGACATGACTGAAGTGACTGAGCATGTGTATAAAATATTGGAATTGAGTAATGATGCAACATTCTGATTCTATCACTTCCTATGTCCTTAACAACTAAAATTTTGGTATGAAAGAAAGGAAATAGACATGCAATACAGAAATCAAGTAAAAATTCCCCTCTTACTAAATTTAAATGCCAACTATTAGCTTGAAATCATGAAGTAACACATCCACTGTAGAAGCCTTTGAAACAATGATCATCCCCAACAAACAGACTGTGATTTTGAGATACCATTTTCCCTGAAAAAATGCCCAAGTCTTCTTAGAGAAGTAGCTATTTCCATATCTGGGGCAAGAAATGCACAAGATGAGCCTGGAAAACCTTGACACACCCAATAGAAAAGAACTCACAAAAGACTCAGAAGCTGACTTGCAGAGGCCCCCACTAGCCAAATACAGGACAATTTGAGGTTCAGTAAAGCTATCTGAATGGACAGAATGGGGATTCAAATCTCTTCCACTTGCAGAAGGGGTCAAACATGGGTCTGGCAAAGTGTGGATCCAGCTGCCAATTTGTAGGGAATACAGAAGAGAGAAGAGGATGTTAAAGTGAAAAATCCAGACTACGAGAAAGTGAAGATCACATGCCACAGGTTTTTCAGTTAATGTGAGGGAAAGAAAGGGATGGAAGAGGAAACTGTAGATTCAAAGAAATGTAAAAGACTTACATTTTTAAAAGCAGGCAAGTCAAAATTATAGAATCTGGGGGTACACATTTTTTGATGAAACTCTAAAGAAATGCAAAGAAATGATTATTACAGAATCTACGAGGACTTCCCTGGTGGTCCAGTGGTAAAGACTGCTTATACTGCAGGGAGCTCAAGTTCAGTCCTTGGCTGGAGAACTGAAATCCCCCATGGTGCAATGAAAAGATAGAGTTTGCCACAGCTAAGATCTGGCACGGTCAAATAAACAAATGTTTTTTAAAAGAAAATCTGAGCAGTGGTTACTTTGGAGAAAAGGAGGAGAGTTGAGATTGGAGTAGGGTACACAGAGGAGCTGCTGGGGTAGCACCCCAGAAAAGTTCTATTTCTAAACCTGAGGAGGGGTTACAACAAACATAGAATTCATTACTCTTTGATTTTCTGTTTGATTTTCTATATTCATGTTTTATTTTACAATAGAAATATCAAGCAAATAATACGTGCTAGATAAATATTAGCTATATTTCAAATTAAGCTGAAAACATCTTTAAATGTCTTAACATCATCATAAACAGCCAAGTGCTGGAAAATGTACACAAAATGAAGACATTCTAAGAAAGTCTCAGCAAATACCTAGATTTGGCTTTAATCTTGGGAACTGACTTCATGACAACACGAAATCAAAGACCTCTGTTTTCTTCCTGGGTTGCAGAGGGAATTTGCCTATCCTTTGGGATTAGAGTTCTCAGAAAGATGAAAAAATTAACTCTTAGTGCTGGGAACAACAGGAACAAAACGGGAATAAACTTTGGAAGAACTGAAATAGAAAATCAAAACCCAGGATATGCTTCAGGGCTGAGTGGCACGGATATGGAGCAGTCAACAGTTGCACGCTACAGGTGTGAGGAAGTGACCTCCCCCGTGTGAGACGACAGAGACGCTTGTTCGGACCCACTCAAGCTAACATAGTCCTCCTTGATTCTCCGGTTGCTGCTGCTGCTGCTCAATCACTCAGTCGTGTCTGACTCTTTGCAGCCCCATGAACTGTAGCCTGCCAGGCTGCTCTGCCCATGGGATTTCTCAGGCAAGAATATTGGAGTGGGTTGCCATTTCCTACCCCAGAGGATCTTCCTGCTCCAGGGATCAAACCTATGTCTCTTGTGTCTCATGCATTGCAGGCCAGTTTTTTACAACTAGTGCCACCTGGGAAGCCCCAGTTCTCTGGTTACCATCTTTAATATTTTGGAATACAGGGGTATCCTGGGTCTAGTGCTCCTTGGAATGCTTTAGCTCTTAAAAGGATGACCTCTTGTCTCTCTATAAATAGTGACATAGAATGTCCCAGGTCAGTCTCCACAGTGGGATGATCCTGAAACCGAGAGCTGCATATATGACGTTTACAGAGAGTGCTCACAGGGACCACAATCTTGAGAGAGTGAAGAAAAACTGGGCAGAGGAAAGATTGGAGTTGTGATGCAGGCAAAATACAGACCATAGACAATCTTCCAGAAGCCTCTGGAGCTGGAATAGCTATTCAGACTTGTGTTACCTTGAGGCAATGGGCATGGGACTTCACTCCCCATCCTGCCACTTCTACCACCTACCACTCCCTCCCCAATAACCAGTCATTGGATGTTTGCTGCTCCTGGGGAAGCATCATGGCTAAACTAAGTAGCTCTCTCTCCCTTCAAGGGGCCCGTTGTTGTTGTTCAGTTGTTCAGTCATGAATGACTCTTTGTCACCCCATGGACTGTAGCACACCAGGCTTCCCTGTCCTTCACTGTCTCCAGGAGTTTGCTCAAACTCATGTTCATTGAATAGGTGATGCCATCCAACCATCTCATCCTCTCTCACCACCTTCTTCCCCTGCCCTCAATCTTTCCCAGCATCAGGGTTTTGTCCAACGAATTCTTCAGGTAAGAGCTGTCATCACCAATATCTCCAGGAGCTAGGACAAGAGTGTCTCTGTTTTAAAGAAGCCCTGGGTGGTGCACCATGGCATCCACCTCAGAGAGTCATCAACCATCTCACTTCTCTTCAGTCAACCCATGGATCATGCATACTTTGTTTCTACAAACTTGCATTTCATCTGACCCCCTCAGTGTCTGTTGGCCTCATACTGAGAAGAAGAGTTTTGCCTTAACATTCCAAAGCTACCTAGGAACTTGACCCCTAAGAAATTTTCTTGGCGTACCGACCTTCAAATTAAGTGAAGACTGCAAAGTATTCCTAGGATCACAGCATTCTTATCCACTGATTCAAGTATTTATTGAACACTTTCTGGGTGCTAAGTCCTAGAAGCTAAACAGAACCACAGTGGTTAATAGAACAGAAGCACCTTTTGGATATTGTTCAATGCTACATAACGATGATGCTCTGCATCTGTTCAGGGTAATCCTTCATTTGACTTCCCTTCTGGGGTTGAATGCTACAGAAGATAATTCTGTCATTCTTGAGAAATCCACAAGATTCTTCTGAGACATGGCTTTCCTGAGCAAAGTGGCTTGTTTGACTTGATGTCTATTTGAGATGGTAGCCAGATGAATTAGGCAGGGGCTTTAGATAGTAATTCAGGACAGTGTTCTTGATGCCTTTATAATGATCAAATTTCACTCTTTGGGACAGTTGACAAAAAATCATACCACCTGTGTCTGTAGTCATCTGATATTATTCACTTTCTTGCATAAATGTATATGCATAGGATATGTACATATATTAGGATATAATTCTCCATTGATCTTTCACCTTTCTGTACGTGGGCTTCCCAGGTGGCACAGTGGTAAAGAATCTGCCTGCTAATATATGAGATGTAGGAGACTTGAGTTTCAATCCCTGGGTCAGGAAGATCCCCTGGAAAAGGGAATGGCAACCCACTCTAGTATTCTTGCCTATAAAATCTCTTGGGCAGAAAAGCCTGGCCGGCTACAGTCCATGGGGCCACAAAGAGTCAGACACGACTGAGCAACTGAGCACCATGATTCACTTTGCTGTACAGCAGGAACTAATGCAACATTGTAAATCAACTACCCTCCAATTTAAAAAAATTGTTTTTTGAAGAAAAATAATAAATAGTCTGAAAAATATTTATTGAAAAAAATATGTTTCTAGAAACAAACCAAAAAATGTATAATGTTGATCCCTGCAGTGGAGACACAGATATAGAGAATAGACTTGTGGACACAATGGAGGAAGGAGAGGGTGGGACAAATTGAGAGAGAAGCATTGAAACACATACATTACCATATGTATAGCCAGTAGGAATTTGCTGTATGATGCAGGGAGCTCAACCCGGTGCTCTGTGACAACCTAGAGGGGTGGGATAGGATGGGAGTTGGGAGGGAGGTTCAAGAAGGAGGGGACATATGTATACCATGGCTGATTCATGTTAATGTATGGCAGAAACTGACACAACATTGTAAAGCAATTATCCTCCAATTCAAAATAAATAAATTTAAAAAAAACATTAATCCTTTCTGACAATGGCTTCCTCCCCTACCTTCCCACTTCCTGTCCTTCCCTTCTCCATTTACAGTATCCTTAGTTTCCCATCTTGATCTGGCCAGCATACTTGTTGGAAGACAGTACTTGTTATCTTTGATAAGACGTCAACATTCCTATGATTTTTGTATAAATGAGGTGCAAGAGATGACCTACAATTAATTATTCTGGGATACCTCTTCCCTAGAGCAAGATGGCAGGATATCTGTTGGCTGGGGCTTCTTAGGGTGCTTCTCCACACTCATGAGGGAGAGATGGAAGGTGGGGAGGAGTGGACAGTGGGAATCCTGGGGGACTAACTTCTTATGACTGTGGGTACATAGGTGGCTGTGTCCCCTCTTCCAGCTCCCATCTAACTACAGAGAATGGGATCAGCAGAGTCTCTCCTGAGAGCTCCTAGAACAATCTTCTTTCCTCTCTGGTCTTCTGTTCAGATGAATGCCACTGGGCTATCTCTAAACATTGATAAATTGGAGTCAGATTTATTTTTAAAGATTCCTTCATCTATGTATTTTTGGCTGTGCTGGGTCTTCATTGCTGCACATGGACTTTCACTAGTCGTGGTGAGCCAGGGCTATTCTTTGTTGTGGTGTATAGGCTTCTTATTGTGGTGGCTTCTTTCATTGTGGAGCACCAGGCTCTTGGCACACAGGCTTCAGTAGTTGTGGCTCATGGGCTCAGTAGTTGTGGCCTTCGGGTTTGGTTGCTCTGTGGCCTGTGGGATCTTCCTGGACCAGGGATCAAACCCATGTCTCTGCATTGGCAGGCAGACTCCCAACCACTAGACCACCAGGGAAGCCCCTGGAATCAGATTAAACTGTGTATCAACCAATCCCAATCTCTCCTACCACCAGCACCACCAGGAACTCTTCACTCCAGGCCTGTCCCGTGGCAGAGACCACACTGCCCACACCATCTGCATGCCCTGGTCATAGCAGTAGTAAGGGTGGTTTTTAGCTCTGGCATCATGAGTGACTTTCAGATGACTATGTGAGGAGACCAGCCTTAGGCACATGTAATAGCAAATTAGTCTACATTTGAAAATGGATTTCTGTCAAAAAGAAGGAAAATCCTTCTAAGAAATTTATTTCAGAGCAGTGTTAATTAATCCCTGGAGCTAGATACATTGTGTTGTTTCCTGCTGTTCCTGAGATAGAGGCATCAGCACCCTCCTCCCAGCCCCAAGGTTCAAATGCTCTGGAGGAGACCCACAGATCTGCACACCGAAGAGGGCCTCTTGACTTTTCTCCAGCAGCTCAGGAGATCGTGTCCAACTCTTTGCAATCCCAAGGACTGCAGCCCACTAGATTCCTCTGTGTGTGGAATTCAGGCAAGAATACTGGAGTGGGTTGCCATACCCTCCTCCAGGGGATCTTCCCAACCCAGGGATCAAACCCAAGTCTCCCATTGCAGGCAGACTCTTTATGATATGAGCCATGAAGGAAGTCTAATATGGGTAGAATTATATTAATAAATAGGGGCAGGACAGGATGGAAATGCACCAGGATTTCCAGAACTTGATAAAGGAACATTTTTATGGGCTCAATATTATGTATATTGAAGGAATTGATTTCTGACTCTTTTGAGGCCCTATGGACTGTAGTCCACCAAGCTCCTCTGTCCATGAGATTCTCTAGGCAAGAATACTGGCATCAGTTGCCATGCCCTCCTCCAGGGGATCCTCCTGAACCAGGGATCAAACCCACGTCCCTTATGTCTCCTGCATTGGCAGGCAGGTTCTTCACCACTAGCGCCACCTGGGAAGCCCTCAATATTTTTCTGGGCTCCAAAATCACTGCAGATGGTGATTGCAGCAATGAAATTAAAAGACGCTTACTCCTTGGAAGGAAAGTTATGACCAACCTAGACAGCATATTGAAAAGCAGAGACATTACTTTGCCAACAAAGGTCCGTCTAGTCAAGGCTATGGTTTTTCCAGTGGTCATGTATGGATGTGAGAGTTGGACTATAAAGAAAGCTGAGCATCAAAGAATTGATGCTTTTGAACTGTGGTTTTGGAGAAGACTCTTGAGAGTCCTTTGGACTGCAAGAAAATCCAACCAGTCCATCCTAAAGGAGATCAGTCCTGGGTGTTCATTGGAAGGACTGATGTTGAAGCTGAAACCCCAATACTTTGGCCACCTGATGTGTAGAACTGACTCATTGGAAAAGACCCTGATGCTTGGAAAGATTGAGGGCAGGAGGAGAAGGGAAGGGAAGCCTCCAGATGAGATGGCTGGATGGCATCATGAACTCTATGGACATGGGTTTGTGTGGACTCAAGGAGTTGGTGATGGACAGGGAGGCCTGGCGTGCTGTGATTCATGGGGTCGCAAAGAGTTGGACATGACTGAGCGACTGAACTAAACTGATATAATTTAAATTCTCTTTTTTCTTTATTTGATGGAATTAGGAGAGGATGTCCTATAATTACTGAAGGTCCAAAACTTCAGAGCCTTGGCCTTAGGGATAAGTGCCCAAATTTCCCTTGTCTTTCACAATATTGATGTCAAAGAGGCCACCTTTGACTCTAGAAATACTAAACTGCACTTTGGCCAGGTGGGCTCTTTAGGGGAGGAGAGAAAAAGAGAAGAATCCATGAACACGGCCATTTTCAGGAAAAGAAAAAAGAATATGATGGAAGCTCAGGAAGACAAATGTATCAGCTCATGCAATCAACATTATTTTTGAGTCCAAAAAAGAAGTGGCCATGGAGTTAGATTTTAAAAGATGGACAGGTACCAAAGCAAGGAGGGCCTTGGACACAGAGACTAGCCTGAGGGAGGGTGTAAAAAGGTGAATGAGCAAGTGTAGCTCAGAAAACCTGGAGCGTGGGTGTTGGCAAATAGGCAGCCATCTGAAATGAGACTAGAGAGGGCAGGGGCCTGACCACCCAGGGCCCTTTTGCCAGAATGAAGACTCAGGCAATGGGAATTCAGGCCATTACCACCCCTAGGAACTGCGATGTAGCTAGTAGTTACAGGAGTTTAAGGCTACAGGAACACCATGTGATGAAGTGAAGCTGGAGAAAGACATGTTCTTGCAAGGGAGTACATGAAAACCCATCTCTTCACTGCAAACCCATCGTTTCACTGTCCTAGGGCCAGCCTCATGTTCTGGGATTCTAGGCCCAGCACTGACGTTTATTCATTACCTGAGCAAGTCACCTCATCTCCCTGAAACTCTTCATCCTTTCAAATGAATATATTTATAGCTCTTTCACAGCATTACTGTTACATTAAATCAGTCTATAATGTAGGTAAAAGCATATAACAGTGTCGGCCTATACTCAGCAAATGCTGTTTTATTTTCTGTTTCTTCTTTTCTCCTTTCTTCTACATTTTTATGTTACCAGAACCCTACTGAAATGAATTTCCACCCCACCTCCCCTCAAGTAAATCAAGTGTTACTTGACTTGTTTGTTTATTCATTAATCTGTTCATTCAGCAGTGGTTATTAAGGACTTGGCATGTACCAAGAAATGTGACAGGAGTTAAAGATGGATATGGCAATGTCTACTCTATCAAAAAGGAGAAATAAATAAATACACAAAGGGAATGTAAAAATAATAGGAACTCTTCCTTGACTACTCCAGTTGTAAGTGATCAATCATTTCTCTGCTTCTTTATGCCACTTTCCTCACTTATGGCAAAATTACCTTGTAATGCAGTTAACTTTTGAAGTGGCTGCGATTTGTCTCCCCAACCAGATGTAAGTTCCATAAGGATGGACACCATATCTCATTATTGTGCAGTCTCTTTGGTGCCTTGATTGTGAGAATTCAATAAGTACATGTTAATGCTTGTGGTGAGATGGAGAGGCAGAACCTTACTCATTCACACACTCACAGGTAACTTCCTATCATTAATGCACTCACAATTGACACACTCTGTTCCTCCTTTTGTCTCATCATGAAATTTATATGAAAGGAAACAAGGCACACATGAGCATTATCAGTTTTCATTCATAAGACTGACGCGTTCTTTTTCATTGCCTAAAAACAATCCTCTTCATAAATTTTAATCCTTCTTAAGCCTTCAATGCCACCCATGATCTCCTTATATTCTGCACATGGGTGACCTAGCTTTCTTTTTCACAGAAAAAGTAAAGCATATTGAATGAATGTATCTCAGATGTTATCGCCCTGTCCCTCTTCAATCTGGGCATATAAATCCCCATTTATTTCTCTCCTCCTCCATCCTCTCTTCATTCTCCAATTTTCTTCCAATTTCAGATAAATCTTTCTTCCTCTCATATTCTTCCCTGTCCCACAACTAATCCACCAGTATTTTTTTCAAATATTTATTTACTCAATTGCATATTTGGCTGCCTTGGGTCTTAGAGGCATGAGATCTCCCTTGTGTCATGTGGGATCCATTGTTGAGGTGCGAGGACTTTCTAGCTGTGGCACATGGGCTCCAGAGTTTGTGGGCTTAGTTGCCTCACATCATGTAGGATTTTAGCTCCCTCACCAGGGATCAAACCCATGACCCTGCATTGCAAGGTGAGTTCTTAATCAATGGACCATGAGAACCAGTGGGGATTAGGACCCCTAGTCCCCAGTATTTTAGGTCTTTCAGTGCTGACTCCTCCCTCTGAGCAAATAAGCATGTTCCAGGGTCTCTAATTAACTGAAGAAGAACAGAGAGAATAGAGGAGGGAGAGGGAGATGAAGAAAAGAAAAACCATTCCTTGACTGATTCCCTCCACTAACTGCCTGATCTCTGCACTGTGTTCATAGCCAGGCTTGGTTTGGGTAAAGATAGTATATTTAATGACTTTTCCCCAAACTAAAAACTGAATACATTCTCAATGCAGAAGTCTTAGAAAATATATGTTGCAAGCATTTCTTATGCCTCTATATCCCTTTCAACATAAATTTAATGGTAGTATTTTTTTCATCACATGACTGAACCATAAATTACTTAACCAATGCCTTATAACTGAACATTAAAGTTATTCCCATTATTATAAATAATGTTGTGATCAGTATTGGTATATGTACATTTTTGTGCATATCTTAGATAATTTCCTTAGGAACAAAATACAATTTCTGGGTGAGAGACCACATTTTGAAGGGGTTTAATGTATTCACAGCTAACCTTCCTTGAAAGAGTATACTTACAAATTACACTTACAATAGAGTCAGGGAAAGCTTAATATCCACTCCTTTTTTTTTAATGAACCATGAACTAATTTATTTGTTTTTATTGAAGTATAGTTGATTTGTTGCATTAGTTTCTGGTGTACAGCAAAGTGATTCAGTTATATATATATATATATATTCTTTTTTATACTATCTCTATTATGTTTTGTTATAGAATATTGATTATAGTTCCCTGTGCTATACAGTAGGACCTTGTTGTTTATCTATTTTATATACAGTATTCTGCATCTGCTAATCTCAAATTCCTAATTTCTCCCTCCCCCACCCTTTTCCCCTTTGGAAGCCATAAGTTTGTTTTCTATGTCTGTGAGTCTGTTTCTGTTTTGTGAATAAGCCCACTGACATCATATTTTAGATTCCACATATGAATGTTATCATATGGCATTTGTCTTTCTCTTTCTGATTTACTTCACTTGGTATGATAAGATCCAAGTCCAACCGTGTTGCTGCAGATGGCATTATTTCATTCTTTCTTATGGCTGAGTAATATCCATTGCATACATGTACCCCATCTTCTTTATCCATTCATCTGTTAATGGATGTTTAGGCTGCTTCCATGGTATTCACTCTTTAATGCACTAATGTCTAGTTTCTACTTCAGTCACATTATTGGATTTATTTGAATTGCCCTGTCCAAGTCCACATTGGTCTTCATAACCCCTCTAAAGCCTTTGTCACCATTGACAACCACTCCTCACTCTCATGAAGATTTCTCTTCCCCTGGTTTCTGTCACATCACTGTCCCTTGATTTCTTTCTTGCCTTTCTGTGCCCTTACCTCCAATTCAATCTTTCCACATTTCCTATGCTTCCCATTAAAACTGTTCCTCTTTTCAGTCAATTCTATCACTCACATAGTAAACTGCCACACAGAAACAGATAACTCCAAATTCTTCACCTCCAATTTAAATACACCTCTCCTTACCTCTGGACTAGTATATTCCACCAGAATATCTATAGGGCATTGCCTACAGAACAGACAAACTCAATATTTCCAAAACTGAACTCATTATCTTTCCCCCAAATTTGTTCCTTTGCCTGCATTTTACATCTCAGTTATGATAACTCTTAGTTGCTCAAACCAGAAATCTTGGGGCCATGTCCATTTCTAATTATCTACCAAACCCCATCTCTTTTCTTTTTAGAGTTCTCCTTTCCTGTGAATGATGCCTGTCATAATCTATGATAGCTTCATCTATATAGCACTTTATACTTTGAACTACGTTTGGCCTTTTTGTTTACTATAACCCGTTTTTCTGTGGCCTTTGGGTCTATGTCACATCCTTACTGGGGACTGAGTTTGATTCATAAACACAAAAATTCTTTGGGATATGAGGAAGGATATAAAATAATAAATCATGCATTTACATTTAGTAAAAGTTTATTGAATACATGAATGGATGAACAAACAATGACATCACCTCTCCTTAGCAAAATTCTAAAACAGGAGGTACATCCTTGGGTCCTGCCTTCTTTTTCTGTATGCCTTCTATTATTCCTTCCTCTCTCAATGTCCTCAGGCTTTTCATACTGATGATTTGATAAAAATTTTCACTCTGGCACCTTTCCTAGGAATATTTGCTGTTGAGAGGTCAATGCAATTGCACAGCTTCACAAAAACAAATCATTGACAAGGGGAAGATAATTTGGAATTCAACAGAGGATGCTTGCAAGTAGCTCATGCTGCCTATGTATAGCAGACACAGAGTTCTCTTATGATGTAGAGGTTACTATAAAGAAGTAATTATTTTGACTTGAAAAATACATTTGGGAGATGTCAGTGCTTATGGTCCCCTAGACAGAAACCATGGTCTTAGCTCATCTTCTTTGTTGCTGACTGAGGGACAGGGGCTATGCTCTGAAATTGGGTGGACAGGAAGCTTCCTCCTATGGGGTGAAAACAGAATCAGATTTACTTTGCCTACGCTGGCCTTGTGGTACACTGTTTTGATGTAAATAAGCCTCATATCTCAAATCTCAAAAACTCTCTATAGTCCTTTCTTCAATAGTTTAAAGGAGAAAGAAAAAAAATTTCAGACACGCTGATTCTGTGTGCATTGCTTACATTAAAGTCATTAAAATCCCTCCTTAAAGCTTTCCAGGTACTTAAGTGGATTTAAAAGGAAAATGCAGGACAGTTTATATTTCAAGAATTACATTATGCTCGGTTGGCTTAGTTCATGTTTTGGTTTTTCTTTTTTCCAAACTTGAAATGGGCCCCAGTTCCACTTGGAAAATAATAGTAATGCTGGCAGGCACAGCAGTCTCCCATTCTTTCAGACCACAGGATTCCTCATTACACACGGCTAAGATGATGTTCTACATGGATACACCGAGTGCTCCACAAACGTCATGGCATTTATGCAATACATCCTTTTATTGGTGAGGAAAGAGAAATTTCAGGGTGGGATCAGGACAGCAAGAGATTGGTCTTTGAAGTGCTATGACATTATTTCACCAACTGTACATCTCCATCCAAAGATATTTCACACTAAATTTAGTGCCTATAGGCACTAAATTTCACCCCACCTTCTTTTCTTTTTTTTTTTTTTTTCCTTCTTTTCTTTTTAAGTTATCTGCTAAGGTGCATTTCCTTTTACTCCTATAATATTAGCATGAAGAACTGAAGTGTTCCCATTGTGCTAAGTAGCAGTGATTCGCTTTGCTGGCACCTACATCTGCTGCCTCTGCTTTCTGAACCAACAATTCCTCACAGATGACATAACTGAAAGCTTTGTTTCTGTTATCCCCGGCAACGTGTGGTATGAAGAAGGCAAATCCAATTCTGTTTCTCCTCCTCCTCCTCTGTATTTCTTCTCTGAAGTATCCCTTCCAGTACTTCATTCATTCACCTGTGTAATACCTATTGAGTATCAACTGGATACAAGAAATTTTTGTTCTTAACCATGATTCAATTCTCTGACAGGGCTTTTTGTGTGTGTGTGGTGGTGGTGGTGGCAGCTGTGAGATTCTAAGAGGTAATCAACAGACTTCCCCAGTGATCCACTGGTTAAGACTTTGCCTGCCCATGCAGGGGGTGTAGGCCTGATCCCTTGTTGGGAAACTAAGATCCCACATGCCTTGTGGCCAAAAAACAAAAACACAAAACAGAAGAAATATAGCAACAAATTCAATAAGGACTTTAAAAATGGTCCACATCAAAAAATCATGAAAAAAAAAAGGGTAGTCAAAGATGTCTCCCAAACTCTTGAGAGTCTGGGATTGACATGTACACACGACTATATCAAAAACAATACCCAACAGGACTTACTGTATAGCACAGAGAATTCTGCTCAATATTCTGTAATAACTTAAATGCATTTGAAAAACAGATACCTGTACATGTATAACCGATTCACTTTTCTGTACACCTGCAATTTACACAACATTGTTAATCAACTATAGTTGAATATAAAATAAAAATTTTAAAAAAGAATATCATAGAGGTATCCACTTCCAGCCAAGATGAATAACAGTGACCAGACTTAGCACCCTTCCTGAAACAAATGTGAAAAAAAAAGACAAAATATGTTTCAAAAGAGGTTTTCAAGAAATTGGATATCAGAAAATTAAAGGCAACCATCACTGAGAGACAAGAAGGAAATGAGATGAGCTTTAACACTGCCTCAGGTTCCCAGTGAGGGAGAGCTCCCAGGATGTAGAACAGGAGACAAGAACCCACAAAGAACCCTGAGGTGCACTAAGCAAACAGAGCTGGAAGTCTAGGTAGGACAAGGCAGCTAGAATTTACAGAGAAGGGTAAACAGAGAAGTGAGAGCTGCAGATAGAGCTTTGAAGATCTACAGTGGGTGTCCCTTGAGTATAAAAGAATTATACTCCATGATGGAATTCTGCCCAGAAATGACACAGGTGATAAGATTTGCAGTAAACAAGAACATTAAAATAGTTATGACAATTGTATTTCTTATGGTCACTAAGTTAGATGAAAGACTGAACATGTCTAAGTAGAAACATGAAAATAAATTTTAAAAATGCAAATCAAACTTCTAGACATGAAAACTACAATCCCTGAGATGAAAAATACACTGTATGAGGATAACAATAGATCAGATGCTATAGATAAACATATTAGTGAATTTTCAGACCTAGAGCTAGAAACTATCCAAAAAGAAACACAGAAAGTAAACAAAATTGGAAGAAAATGAATAGATTTTTCATGAGTTGTGAAACATCTTTAGATGGCTTAATACACATGTAATTGGTATCCATGAAAGACATGGGGCAGATAAGTGTATAGTGATCAACTTTGTTTCCATATTGGATGAAAACTATGGTGGCTCAGCAGGTAAAGAATCCATCTGCAATGCAGGAAATGCAGGAGATGTAGGTTTGAACCCTGGGTCGGAAAGCAAAATATTTTTTAAATGCAAAAGCTGAACTAATGTATTAGATATCTGGGAGGAGGAAATGGCAACTGACTCCAATATTCTTGCCTAGAGAATCCCATGGACAGAGGAGCCTGGTGGTCTATTGTCCATGAATTGCAAAGAGTCGGACACGACTGAGCAGGCATGAATGATCATGATGCGTGATTAGCCCACAAGCCCTAGAATCTCAACAAACCCCAAACACAATACCCATAAAGAAAACTACACCAAGGAACATCATAATTGGGGTGCTTAAACTCAATCATAAAAAAAAAAATTTTAAAGCAGTCAGAGGAAAAAGGCACAGTATGTATAGAAAAACATACATAAGGAGGATAACAGACTTTTCCTTGGAAACAAGACAGATGAGAAGAAAATGGAGCAGCCATCTTTAAGGCACTGGAAGAATGAAACAGTTGACCAAGAATTTTATACCCTATAAAATATACTTCAAAATGAAAGCAAAATATTTTTTAAATGCAAAAGTTGAAGTAACGATTAGAAACTATTTGGATTATATAAAAACTTTTTTCTTACTATGTAAAGTTAGCTAAAAGATAATAACATGTAAAACAAAAATAATAAGAATGAATTGAACAGATCTTAAACATCATTAGTAATTCAGTTCAGTTCAGTCACTCAGTCGTGTCCAACTCTTTGTGACCCCATGAACTGCAGCACGCCAGGCCTCCCTGTCCATCACCAACTCCCAGAGTTTACCCAAATTCATGTCCATTGAGTCAGTGATGCTGTCTAACCATCTCATCCTCTGTTGTCCCCTTCTCCTCCTGCCTTCAATCTTTCCCAACATCAGAGTCTTTTCAAATGAGTTAGCTCTTCACATTAGGTGGCCAAAATTAGGGAAATACAAATTAAAACCACAATGAAATACCATTACGCACCTATTAAAATCTCTAAAATTAAAAATACTAATGGGAACTTCCTTGGAGGTGTAGTAGATAAGATTCCATGCTCCCAATGCAGGGGTCCAGTTTTGATCCCTGGATCCCACATGCCTCAGTGAAGATGGAAAATGCTGCATGCCATAACTAAGCGCCAGTATTGCCAAATAAATAAAAAAATAAAAATACATTAAAAAAAACTGATGGTGTGTAGCAAATGGAATGCTCATGCACTGCTGACAGAAATGCAAAATGGTATAGCCACTTTAAACAATAGTTAAACAATTTCTTTAGAAGTTATACATACACCTGCTGGCCATTTCTTTTCTAGCACTTACTTAAGCTATATGAAAGCCTAAGTCCACAGAACTACTTGAACATAAATTGTGGCTGCAGCTTTATCTGTAATTGTCAATAATTCAAATGTCCAACAACAAATGAATGGATAAATAAGATGGCATATCCATACAATGGAATTGTATTCAGCAATAAAAGAAATGAACTACTCGATACATGCAACAACATGGATGAATATCAAACTAATTATATTCAGAAAAAGAAGTCAGACAAAAAGTAGTACATATATGAACTTCTAGAAAACATAAACTAAGTCCATACTGGTAGAAAGCAGATCAATGATTGTTTGGAGACTGAATGAAGTGATAAAGGAATTTCCCAAGTTTGTACATATGCTAAATTATATTATTTTAAAGTTAAATTATATACTTTATATATGTAAGAAGTTTATTGTGCTAATACTTCTCTACAGTTGCTTTTAAAATATAAAAGAATGGCATTCAAGACATGGAAACAACCCAAGTGCTCATCAACAGATGACTGGTTAAAGAAGATATGGTATACATATGTATATATGTATACATACATATATATATACATACATATAATGAAATATTACTTGGCCATCAAAAATATGAAATATTGCCATTTGCAACAACATGGATGGACATAGAGAATATCATACTAAGTGAAGTAAGTCAGACAGAAAAAGACAAAATATCATATGATATCACTTATATGTGGAATCTAAAATGTGATACAAATGAATTTACAAAACAGAAACAAGACTCACAGAAAACAAAATTCTGGTTATCAAAGAGGAAAGGGCAGAGTTGAGGAATAAAATAGGAGTATAAGAGTAACAGATACAAACTACTATACATGAAATAGATAAGCAAGAAGGATTTACTGTATAGCATAGGGAACAACATTCAGTATCTTAATGGATATCTATAACCTACAATGGAAAATCATCTGAAAAAATATATATGTATAATGGAATCACTTTGCTATATACCTAAAACTAGCAGAATTTGTAAATAACTCTACTTCAATTCAGTTCAGTTTAGTCGCTCAGTCATGTCAGCCTCTTTGTGACCCCATGGACTGCAAAACGCCAGGCCTCCCTGTCCATCACCAGCTCCCAGAGGTTGCTCAAATTCATGTTCATTGAGTCAGTGATAACATCCAACCATCTTATCCTCTGTCATCCCCTTCTCCTCCTGCCTTCAATGATTCCAAGAATCAGGGTCTTTTCCAATGAGTCAGTTCTTCACATCAGGCAGCCAAAGTATTGGAATTTCAGCTTCAGCATCAGTCCTTCCAATGAATATTCAGGACTGATTTCCTTTAGGATTGACTGGTTGAATATCCTTGCTGTCCAAGGGATCCTCAAGAGTCTACTCCAACATCATAGTTCAAAATCATCAATTCTTTGTCACTCAGCTTTCTTTATAGTCCAACTCTCACATCCATACATAATACTGGAAAAACAAGAGCTTTGACTAGACCTTTGTTGGCAAAGTAATATCTCTGCTTTTTAATATGCTGTCTAGGTTGGTTATAGCTTCTCTTCCAAGGAGCAAGTGTCTTTTAATTTCATGGCTGCAGTCACCATCTGCAGTGATTTTGGAGCCCAAAAAAATAAAGTCTGACACTGTTTCCACTCTTTCCCCAACTATTTGCTGTGAAGTGACGGGACCAGATGCCATGATCTTCATTTTTTGAATGCTGACTTTTAAGCCAGCTTTTTCACTCTCCTCTTTCACTTTCATCAAGAGGCTCTTTAGTTCTTCTTCACTTTCTGCCATAAGGGTGGTGTCATCTGAATATCTGAGGTTACTGATATTTCTCCCAGCAATCTAGATTCCAGCTTGTGCTTCATCCAGCCCAGCGTTTCTCATGATGTACTCTGCATAGAAGTTAAATAAGCGGGGTGACAATATACAGCCTTGATGTACTCCTTTCTCTATTTGGAGCTGGTCTGTTGTTCCATGTCCGATTCTAACTGTTGCTTCTTGACCTGCATGCAGATTTCTCAGGGGTAAGATAAGGTGATCTGATATTCCCATCTCTTTCAGAATTTTCCAGTTTGTTATGATCCACACAGTCAAAGTTTTGGCAAAGTCAATAAAGCAGAAGCAGATGTTTTTCTGGAACTCTCTTGCTTTTTTGATGATCCAGTGGATGCTGGCATTTCGATCTCTGGTTCCTCTGCATTTTCTAAAACTAGCTTGAACATCTGAAAGTTCACAGTTCACATATTGTTGAAGCCTGGCTTGGAGAATTTTGAGCATTATTTTGCTAGCGTGTGAGATGAGTGCAATTGTGTGGTAGTTTGAGCGTTCTTTGGCATTGCCTTTCTTTGGGATTGGAATGAAAACTGACCTTTTCCAATCCTGTGGCCACTGCTGAGTTTTCCAAATGTGCTGGCACATTGAGTGCAGCACTTTCACAGCATCATCTTTCAGGATTTGAGACAGCTCAACTGGAATTCCATCTCTTTCACTAGCTCTGTTCATAGTGATTCTTCCTAAGGCCCGCTTGACTTCACATTCCAAGATGTCTGGCTCTAGGTGAGTGATCACACCATCGTGATTATCTGGGTTGTGAAGATCTTTTTTGTATAGTTCTTCCATGTATTCTTGCCACTTGTTCTTAATATTTTTTACTTCTCTTAGGTTCATGCCATTTCTGTCCTTTATTGAGCCCATCTTTGCATGAAATGTTCCCTTGGGATCTCTAATTTTCTTGAAGAGATCTCTAGTCTTTCCCATTCTGTTGTTTTCCTCTGTTTCTTTGCACTAATCACTGAGGAAGGCTTTCTTATCTCTACTTGCTATTCTTTGGAACTCTGCATTCAAATGGGTATATATTTCCTTTTCTCCTTTGCTTTTTGCTTCTCTTTTTTTCACAACTATTTGTAAGGCCTCCTCAGACAGCCATTTTGCTTTTTTGCATTTCTTTTTCTTGGGAATGGTCTTGATCCCTGTCTCCTGTATAATGCCACAAACCTCCATCCATAGTTCATTAGGCATTCTATCTATCAGATCTAGTCCCTTAAATCTATTTCTCACTTCCACTGTATAATTATAAGGGATTTGATTTAGGTCATACCTGAATGGTCTAGTTGTTTTCCCTACTTTCTTCAATTTCAGTCTGAATTTGGCAATAAGGAGTTCATGAGCTAAGCCACAGTCAGCTCCCAGTCTTGTTTTTGCTGATTGTATAGAGCTTCTCCATCTTTGGCTGCAAAGAATATCATTAATCTGATTTCGGTATTGACCATCTGGTGATGTCCATGTGTAGAGTCATCTCTTGTGTTGTTGGAAGAGGATGTTTGCTGTGACCAGTGAGTTCTTTTGGCAAAACTCTGTTAGTCTTTGCCCTGCTTCATTCTGTACTTCAAGGCCAAATTTGCCTGTTATTCCAGGTGATTCTTGACTTCCTACTTTTGCATTCCAGTCCCTTATAATGAAAAGGACATCTTTTTTGAGTGTTAGTTCTAAAAGATCTTGTAGATCTTTATACAATTGTTCAGTTTCTTCAGCATTATTAGTCAGGGCATAGACTTGGATTAACATGATATTCATTGGTTTGCTTTGGAAACGAACAGAGATCATTCTGTCATTTTTGAGGTTGCATCCAAGTATTGCATTTTAGACTCTTTTGTTCACTATGATGGCTAATCTATTTCTATAAGGGATTCCTGCCCACAGTAGTAAATATAATGGTCATATGAGTTAAATTCACCCATTCCAGTCCATTTTAGTTTGCTGATTCCTAAAATGTCAACATTCACCCTTACCATCTCCTGTTTGACCACTTCCAATTTGCCTTGATTCATGGACCTAACATTCCAGGTTCCTATGCAATATTACTCTTTACAGCATTGGACCTTGCTTCCATCACCAGTCACATCTACAACTGGGTGTTGTTTTTGCTTTGGCCCCATCTCTTCATTCTTTCTGGAGTTATTTCTCCACTGATCCCCAGTAGCATATTGGGCACCTACCGACCCGGGGAGTTCATCTTTCAGTGTCCTCTTTTTGCCTTTTCATACTGTTCATGGAGTTCTCAAGGCAAGAATACTGAAGTGGTTTGCCATTCCCATCTCCAGAGGACCACGTTCTGTCAGAAGTCTCCACCATGACCCATCTGTCTTGAGTGGCCCTACATGGCATGACTCATAGTTTCATTGAGCTAGACAAGGCTGTGGTCCATGTGATTAGATTGGTTAATTTTCTGTGACTGTGGCTTTCAGTCTGTCTGCCCTCTGATGGAAAAGGATAAGAGGCTTATGGAAGCTTTTTGATGGGAGAGACTGACTGAAGTGGAAACTGGGTCTTATTCTGATGGACAGGGCCATATTTAGTAAATATTTAATCCAATTTTCTGTTGATGTGTGGAGCTGTGTTCCTTCCCAGCTATTTACCTGGGGCCAAACTATGGTGGAGGTAATGAAGATAATGGTGACCTCCTTCAGAAGACCCCATGCATTTACTGCTACACTCAGTGCCCTCAACCCTGCAGCAGGCCACCACCAACCCACGCCTCCACTGGTAACTCCTGGACACTCATAGGCAAGTGAGTCAGTCATGTACAATTCTTTGCAACCTTATGAACATAGCCCACCAGGTTCCTCTGGCCATGGGATTCTCCAAGCAAGAATACTGGAGTAGGTTGCAATACCCTCTTCCAGGGGATCTTTCCAAACCAGAGATTGAACCCATATCTCTTACATCTCCTGCATTGGCAAGTGGTTTCTTTACCACTAGTACCACCTGGGAAGCCCATGTCAGTTCAGTTCAGTTGCTCAGTCGTGTCCGACTCCTTGAGACCCCACAAATTGCAGCACGCCAGGCCTCCCTGTCCATCACCAACTCCCAGAGTCTACCCAAACCCATGTTCATCAAGTTGGTGATGCCATACACCCATCTCATCCTCTGTCGTCCCCTTCTCCTCCTGCCCCCAACCCTTCCCAGGATCAGGGCCTTTTCCAATGAGTCAACTCTTCACATCAGGTGGCCAAAGTATTGGAGTTTCAGATTCAACATCAGTCCTTTCAATGAACACACAGGACTGATCTCCTTTAGGATGCACTGGTTGGATCTTCTTGCACTCCAAGGGACTCTCAAGAATCTTCTCCCACACCACAGTTTAAAAGCATCAATTCTTTGGCACTCAGCTTTCTTCACCATCCAGTTCTCACATCCATACATGACCACTGGAAAAACCATAGCCTTGACGAGACGGACCTTTGTTGGCAAAGTAATGTCTCTGCTTTTCACTTTGCTATCTAGGTTGGTCATAATTTTCCTTCCAAGGAGTAAGTGTCTTTTGACTTCATGGCTGCAATCATCATCTGCAGTGATTTTGGAGCCCAAAAAAATAAAGTCTGACACTGTTTCCACTGTTTCTCCATCTATTTGCCATGAAGTGATGGGACCAGATGCCATGATCCTAGTTTTCTGAATGTTGAGCCTTAAGCCAACTTTTTCACTCTCCTCTTTCACTTTCATGAAGAGGCTTTTTAGTTCCTCTTCACTTTCTGCCATAAGGGTGGTGTCATCTACATAACTGAGGTTACTGATATTTCTCCCAGCAATCTGGATTCCAGCTTGTGCTTCTTCCAGACCAGCATTTCTCATGATGTACTCCACATATAAGTTAAATAAGCAGGGTGACAATATACAACCTTGATGTACTCCTTTTCCTATTTGGAACCAGTCTGTTGTTCCATATCCAGTTCTAACTGTTGCTTCCTGACCTGCATACATGTTTCTCAAGAGACATGTCAGATGGTCTGGTATTCCCATCTCCTTCAGAATTTTCCACAGTTTATTGTGATCCACACAGTCAAAGGCTTTGGCATAGTCAATAAAGCAGAAATAGATGTTTTTCTGGAATTCTCTTGCATTTTCGATGATCCAGCGGATGTTGGCAATTTGATCTCTGGTTCCTCTGTCTCTTCTAAACCCAGTTTGAACATCAGTTCTCACTTAATATATTTGTTTGTTGACTATCTCTTTGAAAGTGAAAGTGAAAGTTTCTCAGTCATGTCTGACTCTTTGCAACCCCATGGACTATATATACAGCCTGTGAAATTCTCCAGACCAGAATACTGGAATTGGCAGCCTTTCCATTTTCCAGGGAATCTTCCCAACCCAGGGATCCAACCCAAGTCTCCTGCATTGCAGGCAGATTCTTTTCCAGCTGAGCCACACAGGAAGCCCAAGAATACTGGAGTGGGTAGCCTATCCCTTCTCTAAGGGATTTTCCCAACCCAGGAATTGAACTAGTGTCTCCTGCATTGCAGGTGGTTTCTTTACCAACTAATCTCTCAGGGAAGCCCTAACTATCTCTTTAGTCTTTTTTAATCTAGTACCTAACCCCACTTTTTTTCTTCCAGGACATTTTCTTTTATGAGAATTCGTCTTTCAAGTACCCCACACTCTGAATCTGCTTCTCTATGGTGTCAGTTAACTTGTGCCTCTATCCCCGGTGTTTCTTCTACTCTATAGATTAGGTCCAGTGGCTTCATGAATTCAGATAAATATTTTTGGCAAGAATACTTTATAGAAGTATACTGTATGTTTACAGCACTTTCATATTCACTCTTCTCATATAACTTCCTTCCCAATTCTCTATGGTGTTTCCAAGGATAGCAGCAGCAGTAAAACTGAAGAGGTTCACTGAATGTATGGAAGAAAATCTTGCAATATATGCATGGCATTTTAACTTAGAGGCCTGCAGCATCATTTTTTCTTTCATTGAGGTCTTAATCCCCATCTCTCATGATGGCAAAACAGAATCTTAAGTTTCATATAAGAAGGACAGCATTCTTTTTTTTTAAACTGTTTCAGAGAGAGGTAGCCAAATCTGATTTTGCAGTTATCATTTATTAAAGACAAACATTTAACAGTGCATTTTATGTCTATTGGCATCCAAAAGGCAGAAAAAGAGGGAATGAAATGAAATTAGACAATTAGGAGGCAAATAATGACAGTATTAGAGGGGTGGCTTTTAAGCTTTTTAGACCATGACTTACAACCAAGTATACACAAGAAGATATAAATTGACAAAAAAAAAAAAAAAATTCTCATAAAACCAAACTTCATTATATGTGAAGAAACGCTGATATTTTATATCCTAGTCTCTCATTAATTTTTTAAAAGAAATGAATCTGTGTTTTATGCCTAAAATATGTATAACTCCTAATGGTTCATAATCTTGAATTGGTGGAGGAATGCATTAGGCTAGCTAGAATAAGTGTTTTATGAAGAAATGAGGATGAATTGGAATAATAGCACAACTCAGTAGAAAACTACATTACATTTTAATTATTCAGATCAATGTTTTTCCTTCAGCTTTAGCATCTTTCCGAGTGCTCAGTGGTAAAGAATCTGTCTGCCAACGCAGGAGATATTAGTTCAATCCCTGAGTGGGGAAGATCCCCTGGAAAAGGAAGTGGCAACCCACTCCAGTTTTCTTGCCTGGGAAATCCCATGGACAGAGGGGCGTGGCAGGCTGCTGTCCACAGGGTCACGAAAGAGTCAGACACTACTTAGGGACTAAACAAAAACAACAAAAAGATCAACTGGGAAAGACTTAAGTTTGAATTCTCACCTAATTAGTGACTGAAGAAGGAACAAGGCTACCTTGAGTGTGTTTAGCAGGGATTGGATTCCTCTGCTGTGAAATTAACATGTCAACAAGTTCCCTGAATAAAGGTTAAAGGAGAAAGAAGTGTGAAAGGGCTTGGCACAAAGCAACAATTGAAGACTGTGTTTGGTTCCAGGGAGTAAGCTCTAAAGCCATCAAACTACAACTGACCTTTCTTGAAATCAGAGTATGTATGTCTTGAGATCACTCAGAATCACTTTAGAGTGTGCCCCTGATAAACCATCACTTCCAGTGTTTCAGACTATAAGTGTTAAGACAGACCATGAGAAGCTCTGAGCCATAAAGGTCTTGGTTTATAACTAAATCCTCCCTGAGTGACAAAATTTTTGGAATGAGAAATGATGGAAATTGGCACAAATGACCAGCTCAAATGATGTGAATTTCCTGCCATGAAAATAGTCATTGAAAACCAGTAAAATGGTTTCAGTTTGTGCTGGTTTATTCCTCTAAGCAGATGTGTCTCGCTTATCATTTGTTTTAATTATTCCTGATGTGTTGCCTATCACATCACAAGCTTCTTCAAAGGGAAAGGAATAAGCAGTTGTCATAACAACAAAGCTCTTCATTACCCTGGGAACCTTCGACAGCTTTATTTAAAATGAAGGAGAAAAAAGAACCCTAACCAATTAGCTTTATCAGTCTGATTCATGTTCTTAAACTGATAACAGTGTTTCCTGAAGAACTTACAATTTGATGGGGAATGTGTCATGAATATTTATGGCAACATAAAACTCAAGAAAAAATTGGCTAGCTAATTATCACTTGGATGGTGTCTCTGGTCAAATTCCTGCCCAGTGATCCATTTGATTTTTTTTAAATGACTTTTATTAAACAAATCAAAGAATTAGCGGGACTTCTGCACGCTTATATCCATTGGTTCAAGAACAGCAATGAGACCTATTTAGGTTTAAACTTTAAAGCCCAGGCTTCACTCTCAGCTAATCTGATTTGTGTTAAATTTACATTCAGTTACACCGGAAACATTCTGTCCTGCCTTCACCCCTTCCTTCTCTGTGCCAGAGATACAACGGAAGTCTCCAGAGAGTTTTAATTCTGCCCTTCTCTGCAGAATTAAAAAAGCAGATGTTTTCTTCTGGCTGCGAGAGATAAGACTGAGAAGTAATTATTGTTCTGGTCCCAAATCCCACAGGTGTTTTCATTCCTGCCCTGTGACCACAGGAAAAATAAACAGTTAATCTGAGAAGGTCTAGATGAGGTGCTCTTTAAGTTCAGACTTAAGGCCAAATGTTTGAATACCTCCTGCATGTAAAAAAAAAAAAAAAAACAACTATGCAGAAGTAGGCAAACTTTTTCTGTAAAGAACCAGATGTTAAATATTTCTTACTTATTAGGGACCTACGGTTTCTGTTGTCACTATTCAGCTTCGCCATGCTTGAGTGAAGCTGTTTTAGACAATGTATAAACCCATGGGTTTGGCTCCATTTGGTCCTATCATTGTTTGTTTACCCAAAGGGATTCCCAAGAAATTAGATATCTACCACCAAAGGAACAAATGCATAAGTTCTTCAAATAAACAACAGTGAACAATTGGAAAGCATGTCCACAAAGTTGTCTGCACATGTGTTATTTCATTTAACCCTGAAATGAGGATTACTTTAAGTGGCAGGCATATCAATTTTTATCTTACACTTGAAAAAACTAGACCCGGGGTGTTCAGGTAAACTCCTTGCTTTTCAAGATCAAATTGCTGGTCTCCTGATGCCAGTTTTAAAGATCTTTCCACCACCTACCCAATTGTCTTGAAAACAGTACACTTTGTACAGATCAAACAGGAAGAAGTATGAATGATAACAATTTCTAACTCTTCTCCTTCTATGGGTAAGTGTAGTTAGTGCTCAAGTGAGTGAAAAAACAATCCATCAACACTCCTCAAGGTCTTCAGAGTTTCAAGTGATGCTAACTCAAGCTTTAGACCTAGCTGAGAGTGACCAGAAAGCCAAAAAATTCTGTTCAGGAATTAACTACATAGGCCTGGTTTTCTCTAAACTGTCTGCCTTCACAACCTGAAACCAAGAAGGGCTTCATTGACTGTTTGGGGGTCAAAGAAGGAAATCTACCAGAAACAGCCCGCACCGAGATAAATGCAGGAGCATTTACTGATCAGGATTGGGATATTAAAGTCCACATATATAAGAGATTCTTTTTACCAAAGATTGTACAGGCAACTATTACTTAATTATGACAATTATACACAGTCAGGATATTGCATTATGAAACACAGATGCACCATCTGTTAAGGAAACATGATATAACTGATTTTTTTTTCCCCTAGACTTTAGCCTTGTAAATATTAACTCTACGTGGTTCAGCTCAAGTAAGAGTCTCCATGAAAAACATTGCCAACAGGACATCTGTAAGTCATAGCATTCATTTCAATTCTACAAGCATTTACTGAATGTCTCCTAAGTGTCAGGCATAGTAAAATAATCTCTGCCTTCAGGGACTTTATACAGTGAGCAATAAGAATAAAATACATATTTAAGTGAATAAGACAAGGAAGACTTCAGGTAGGAAAGGGTTTAATATTACATGGGTCTAGAGGAAAAGAGAGATCTGGAGGAAAAGAAAGGATATTGCCTAAAGAAGAGGATCAGGAGAAGTTTCAGAGTGAATTGACAGAAAAAAAAAGAACAACACCTGTTCTGACCCATGAACTGATATGAACAAAATTGAATTGGGGGTTGGGAGTTTAGTTGGTTTAGAGTTTGCCATAGTGATGAAAACTAAAAATTCAAGGATCAAGGTGCCACTGGCTGAAGGCTTTCCCCCTCCACCCTGGGTCCTTTCTCTCTTTTGGTATCTTGCCAAGGATGGGGCTCCATCCTGGGAATTGACATTCCTACAAAAAAGAACAGAAAAGTCTGACACGAGTGGTGTGATAAAAAGACATGTTCACATGCTGAAATACAAAGGAAGTCATTCTGGCCTATACATGAGTTAACTTGAATTTTATGCTAACTAAACAAGCCTGTTGGCCGATCAAACATACATTGTATATCTGCATTAATTATGAAAGAAAAAGGGCATGTTGACCAGAAGTAAGGAATTTCCACGATCAAAATAAAGATTAAATGCCCCTTTTCATAGGGTGCCAATGCTGGTCCTTCTCCATGATAAAACTCCCTCCCCAGGGGCAGGGCCGTGGTCACTCGCTGTGTACATGCTGTTCTTTAAAAAAAAGAAAAAACCTTGAAGAAATGTAACCCTGACTTATTTAATGTTCTTTGTTCTGACAAGACATAAAACTTTGTTGGAAAGTCAGTTTCTCAGAATTATATGGAAAGCAGGGGCTGAGTTAGCCCTCAGTTTGGCTCAAATAAAACTCCATGCTTGGGGGCATCCCCTGGTCCAGTGGTTAAGAATTCACCTTCTAATGCAGGGGACATTGGTTCGATCCCTGCTCCAGGAAGATCCCACATGCCCAGCACTAGAGAAGCCCACACAGTGTAATGAAGACTCAGCACAGCCAAAAAACACAAAACAAAAAAACAGCTAACACTCTATTGTTATTATTGCTTGTAGATTATTTTTGCAGATAAGCCCCGAAGCCAGGACGTCTCCATAAGATTGCTGGTCAAGCCGCACAGGCTTCTGGCTGGAGGAGCTGACTCCACCCTCAACCAGGTTCTACTGAAGAGGTTGCTCCTGGGTCCCACCCACCAGCCACCTCCGCTCCTTTCCTGGATGACCCGGAAGAGGAAGCATCCTGGCCAGGAAAGCAAAAGGGTTGTGTTGCAGGGATTATAATGGATGATGTGTGTGTCCAGGTGGTACCCAAACCACAGGTGTATGCTCTGCGGGGGTGCGGGTGGGCAGCCTCACCCAGAGCCACATCCTCAAGCTCCTCTCCTTTGACCAGCTGGCCCTGGGGCCTCTCTCCCAAGGGCTGTGGCCATGACCTCTCCAGTCCGTGAAATGGCCAAGAGGTATCCAGGCATTTTGCCAAGTCCCCAGGAACCTTTGCACAGCCACATCAAGGGCTCAGAGTTCGATGGGCCAGCCATGGCTACAGAAACGAATCCCAGATCTGCCTTGTTGTGAAAAAGATTTCAGATGCTGAAAAAATTTAAAAAAAAAAAAGATAAAAGTTCAAGGACCTTATTCAGTCTGGAAACCTTATATTTTCTTTTAGAGTTTACATAGTACATTTTTTCTTTTTGAATCAATTCCCACATTCAAAAGTTGGAAATTTCACATGAGTTAGATTTCAGGCTCATCTTAAAGATGTGGAAAAGCCAGCAACCATGCCGACCTTTATAGTCTATCAGCGATCAAAGTCCTGCAGAGGCTAACCTTCAAACAGGTCCTCCCCCACATGTCTGGTCCCCTCCAAATCCACTGTATCTACTTGTATTACCTACATGGTCTCTGTAGGCATTTGAACTGTAACAACTAGTTCAGAAGCAACACATGTGGTATCTTCTAAGAACCTGAAAGAATCTCACTATGATTAGGAAGGGGTGTAAAATTATTCTACTTACTTCACAAAGTAAGCAACTATTAAATTATAAGCCACGAGTTAATGAAATAGGAAAAGCAGGCTGAGTCATCTATACTGTGGAGAAGGCTGAAAAAGATAATTGAGCTGCTTATAAGCTGAAAATTGTTCATTTGATTCAAAAACCAGTGACGGGTAATGGGAGGTTTTTGAACTCGTGAAACTAACTCTGGCTTTTTCAAAAGACGTTAATTCTGACTAAAATAAAATTTTAAATGTATACGCCTTGTTTTAGTGAGTATGCAGGCTATTTTGCGACTATGTTGAAAATAAATGTACTGTGAGGTACCTTGATGTTTTGATTTGCTTGACCTCAATTTGAATCATTTGTCCTATAACCTTTCTTTCAGTGCTCTACATGAATTTCAAAACACATTCCCATAAACTCAAGCATAAATATATGAGGAATCACAACCATTAAAATACTTAGTTCTACAAGTTGTGTGTTTGCCTATAACTTTCCTTTTTTAATACCACTTAGAGGCAATTATTTCCAAACAGAAAATAACTCAAGCTGAATATACTCCAAAGTACATTTATATGTAAAAGGCAATCATTTCTGAGAAACAGGTATTCTAAAATTCTTCACATTTGCTGGGTTTTTGCAGTTCACTGTAAAATGCCAGTTGATTACATAAGGAATTTAAAGTGATTTCTTTCATAACACTGATATACGCAGAGTCAGCCTTTTGAGTAAATAGTAGTTCCAACAAGAACTATTTTTATCCTATATTTAAAACATTCATGTTTTCTTTATATAATCATATAATTTTAGTAATTTATGGCTTATATCTTTTTTTAATGAACAAGGCAATTTTAAGCACCTTTCTGATGACCATTAAATCAGCTCAAGCTCTCTCATCTTTGCTAAGAAACATCTCACCCTTTAGTCTTTTTTGCTTGCTTTTCATTTCTTTCTGCCATTCTAGTTACCTCTCCTCTCCTAAAGTATTAATCATGTCTCCTTTTGTCATTGTTGCTGTTCAGTCACTAAATCTTATCCGACTCTTTGTGACCCCGTAGACTGCAGCACACCAAGCTCCTCTGCCCTTCACTATCTTCTGGAGTTTGCTCAAATTCATGTTCATTGAGTCAATGATGCCATCTAACATCCTCTGCCACCTCCTCTTTAAGATACTGTATAATCACTTCTCCCTTTAAGATGCTCTATTTATAAAATTTCAAACCCAAAACTTGGGTTATTGGAAAAGAATAAATCTATCAATGGCTACTAGTTATCCATCAGCTAAGGTTATTTTTCATTTCTGCTGCCACTAGAACCATTTTAGAATAACAGCTTCTTCAGCTTATTACAAGTAAGCTTGAATCTTACAACTATGTGAATTACACAGATTTTTATTTCCTGGATAGGGTCTGTCTGATGACAAGTTTTAAAATAAACTCCTTTTCAAGGCCAGGGATCTTAAGCCAACAAATGCTCATCCCTGACAATAGAACTGCAAAAAGAAAACCCCCTAAACTACAATTATTTTGATAATCATTTGGTTTCTGTAAGATGCTCACATGTATGCACAGATTTAGGTGGTGTTGTGCCAGTCACACCTCATAAATCAATCTGGCAGGTCCTTATAATCACTTGTACTTTTCACATTGGAATCTCCTATTTTTTAACGTCTTCCTTGCACTGAAATCCTGACATTGTGTGTATTATTCCAAAAGTGTTTCACCAAGGAGATTAAAGCAGACTGGCCTATGTCTCCCTTGATCTAGGATGTGATTTCTTAGCTCGGTCCACATAAAATCATATTGTCCTTCTTTTCTGTGCCCCCTTACATTACATGTTGATATGAATTTGCCGCCAACTATCACCCCAGTCCATTTAGCATTACTGCTTTCCAAGTTTTTCCTCCTACAAGAGTATCTGTTCATTTCACATTTTCCAAATACAACAGCTCCATTTATCAAAACATCATTACTTGAAATAATTCTCTGCCTATAGTTAGTCAGCAAATTTTCTGTTCATATTTTATGCACATCCATGCCCTAGTACAAATTTGGTGGTGATTTCGGGAGCCCCTCTAAATAATTGCATCAAACTCTAAATAACTGCATCAAATTCCAAAAATATGACTGATACTGAATTTTCTTTGTGTGGTCAGTTGGATCTCTAACTTCTTCCTGCTTAAGATTTTAAGTTCATCCAGCATCAGTGGAATTAGATGATGTCTACATCTTCATGATTTATAGCATAAAGCCATCTTTGTGTGTGTGAAGGAGAGAAAGGGGAAGGAAAGAGGCAGTGGGAATAAGAACCCTTGAATAAGCCCAGGATGGGAAGAGCAGGAGGTCCAAAGCTTACTGATGACATTACCAAGTCACCGGCACCTGTTACTAAAATTTTATAGGGAAGAGGAGCGGTAGGCTGGAAGAGGTAAACACTCATACACTGCTTATATTTTTGGAAGAGAAATAATCAGTGCTGGACTTCCCTGAGGGTCCAGTGGTAAAGGATCTGCCTGCCAAGGCAGGGGACACAGGTTTGATCCCTGATCTGGGAAGATCCCGCATGCTGCTAGGCAACTAAGCCACAACCTACTGAGCTTGCACTCCAGAGCTTGCAATCTGCAAGTACTGAGCCCATGTGCTGCAGCTACTAAAGCCTGGGTGCCCTAGAGCCTGTGCTCCACAACCAGAGAAGCCACCACAAGGAGAAGTCAATACACCGCAACTAGAGAAAGCCTGAGTGCAGCAACCAAAATCAGCCAAAAATAAATAAATAAACAAATGCTGCTGCTGCTGCAAAGCCACTTCAATCGTGTCTGACTCTGTGCTGCCCCATAGACGGGAGCCCTCCAGGCTCCCCCGTCCCTGGGATTCTCCAGGCAAGAACACTGGAGTGGGGTGCCATTTCCTTCTCCAGTGCGTGAAAGTGAAAAGTGAAAGTGAAGTCGCTCAGTCATGTCCAACTCTTTGCGACCCCATGGACTGCAGCCTACCAGGCTCCTCCATCCATGGGATTTTCCAGGCAAGAGTACTGGCGTGGGGTGCCATCACCTTCTCTGAAATAAGCAAAAAAATAAATATTATTTAAAAATCAGTGCTACTGTAAAGAAAAGGAAAACTGTCAGCTTTGAAAGAGGTGAGACTAAATATGAAATATCGGGTTGGCCAAAACGCTTGTTTCGGGTTTCTGTACAATGTTATGGAAAAACCCTGAACAAAATCTTTAGTCAACCCTTATAAAGGATGGTTAGATAGCCATGGCTGGACTTTCAGCACATATGCCACAGTCACTTTGTACCCAGCAGGCACTCAGCACATGTTTAGAACCCATTAATAATAAATCTCACCATTTCTGTGAACACAATCATATGCCAGTCACTGGGCAAAGGTTTTTATGTGAATTATCTATGATGAGAAACTTATGAGATTTATCTAAGCATGTAATCAATTCATTTTACATAAACACTTATTTAATGTACCTGACTCACCTTGTTGGATCCAGCTCTATACTGTAATCACTCTTTTAATCTCTGCGTGTACGTTTATGCAGATGAGGAAACTGAAGCTACAAATGAGGAGTGACTGACCCAAGCTTTCACAGCTATTGAGGAAGTGTCCGGACAGAGTTCAAACCCAGATGTTCTAACTCCACAGCCTGCATTCAGACACGACCCCAGAGCTCCTGCGACTCTTGATTAAGTAAGGTGCTTTCCAGGACAGAATGGTGCAATTCTGTTTACATGTTCTTCCCTATGCTAGGCACCATAATATTAACTAGTAAGTGAGTTCTATATATAACATACCCAAAAGGTAGCCTCCGGACTTAATTAAGAGATTTCTGGGAAATGCCTGAATCCATACACAGGAATGAGAGCTATATACATTTTGCTATTCTTGGGCCTAATTATGGACAACAAATTATAAACACTATACCATGGAGATGACAGACCAGTTCCTCTTAGGAACCTGAAGTTCATGTAAGCAGAAGAACAGCTTCTGACCTCGAATCTTCTTCTCTGTGTGTTGCCCCAGTTCTTCTACACTCTTGTAAGATGGTCTTTTTTTGTGTTTGTTTTTTGGTTTGAGGTCCCTAGGTTCAGGTCTTTTCATTTGCACCTGCCTGTAGTTCTCTTGGGCTTCCCAGGTGACGCTAGTGGTAAAGAACCCACTTGTCAACGCAGGAAATGGCAGGTTCCATCCCTGGGAGGATCCCCTGAAGAAGGGAATGGCTACTCACGCCAACATTGCTGCCTGGAGCATCCCATGGATAGAGGAGCCTGGCGGGCTACAGTCCATGGGGTCGCAGGGAGTCGGACACGACTGAAGCTACTTAGCACCCCGCCCCCCCCCCACGCAGTTCTCTTAAGTGCCCTCATTCTGAGTTTCCGGCGGGCTTTCCTCTCCTCCAGTTCCTATCTCTCGTCAAATAGGATCAAAGTATGGATTTTAAAGTCCATTGTCTGTGCCATCGAGAATGGCTTCCTGGGACTTCTCTGGCGGTTCAGTGGCTGAGACTCAGGGAGGGAGCAGTTCCTAATTAGGGAACCAGATCCCACATGCTGCAGCTAAGAGTTCACATGCTGCCATTAAAGATTCCCGCATCCCTCAGTGAAGATCTAAGAGCGCAGCAATGAAGACCCAGCACAGCTAAATCAATAAGTTGTTGCTGTCGTTCAGTAGCTCAGTCCCCAAAGAGTGGGACCCCATGGACTGCAGCATGCCAGGTTTTCCTGCCCTTCACCATTTCCTTTGCTCAAACTCATGTCCATTGACTGGGTAATGCCAGCCGATCATCTCATCTTCTATCACCCTCTTCTCCTCATGCCCTCAATCTTTCCCAGCTTCAGGGTCTTTTAATAAATAAATAAACATAATTAAGAAAAGAACAGCTCCCTATCTTAGAAACATCTTTACCAGTGTTGTGTACCACTCTATTTTCTATCACTGGGAGCAGTGGCTCAGAGACATATTCTTGCATGGCTTCATACCTAGCGTTGTGTAGGCTCCCTCTCTACTTTAGGATTCATTCTCTGCATCCTCACATCCCTTCCTTGTGTTCCTTAGGACCAGCCTTTATCACTGGTCCATGTCTGTGCTCTTTGCTTCCTTTCCATCCTTTGAGATTTCCCAGTCCTGGGGTCCTGAGCCAGAGAAAAAGCCATAGGTAAGCCTCAATTCCAGTCCATGGCACACCACACTGTCAGTTTCTCCTGTAAATAATTCAACGATTCTGCCATGGTTGTAGTCCCTTTGTTTAAACTGAGACAATCTTTCATCAGTCTTTTGGGTGTCAGTGACAAAATATGAAATCCCAAATTCTTTATTCTGAAATGTAAGAATCTTTGTGATCTGAACTCAAGAAGCTGTAGCTTCAGCCCCTCTATGGATTTTTTAAATAACTTCTATGTACTAAAGAAATGACAGTGAACAACACACCCAAGGGTTCTCCTCTCGTGGCATTTACATTCTGTGACTTTGTCATTAGTTAATATTTATCAACTACACTTGATATGGAAGACATACGTTAGGTGTTTGGGGCAGCCAATAAATAACATCCCTCTTTTCCAGTTGAATTCAGAATCAATTTAGAGATAGAAGAGATAGACAGATGGCAATCAAAGCAACAGCTTTTATTACTGCTAAAGCTGATTGGAGAATTTGACTTTAGATCTACCTTTATTGTTGAATTTAAAAGACTCCTTTTCTAATTTGCTGGGATAGTTTGACAGCTGCAGGCCACTTTCCCCTAGAAACAGAGCCCTTTCCACTTGGAAGAGGGCTGGTGGGAATCCATGAAGCCTGTGGACACATTTACTCAGTAAAAAGAAAGTCCAAAAGGGATTGAGTTCAGAAGGGATTGAGTCCAGCTCTTTAGTTTCTTCTCTTGAACTCACAAATCAGATAGCTAAAGGGAGAGGCTAGGAGTGTCATTCTAACAGAAATCTCATCATATAGAAGCAAGAGACCAGTGTATTTGTTTAAACAAATAATAAATGAGACTCTGAAAGCAACTAAGGTTGAATCAGGGAAAACTTACTTGTCCTTGAAACACTAAAGATTTATTGAGACTTTGGAAAGTATCTAAGAGTCATGGGTCCATGAGTTCATTAAAACAGATTTTGAGAGTCTGTGTCATGGAATGGCTTCTGCAAATGCTCTTACTATGATGACTTTCATTGCGAAAGCAAAAATTGCAAGTGAGGCAAAGATGTAGATCAGGAGTTGCAAAGCCTTCCATTCACATCTAAATGAAAATAAACAGCAATTTAAAATGCAGTCTATATAACGGTAAAGAGTAATTGTGACAGTAGTTGGAGGAAGTACTTTTAACAAAGCATGACATATAGAGATGAGTTGTTGGAAGAGGCCTATCATTGAAGATTCAGTATCACCTCCTTGCAGGTTTGGGTTTGTTAAACTATTTTCCAACAGAATCTAAGAAGAAACAAATGGTTTTCAACCATAACAACAGAAGTAATCACCAATGAGACCTCAAATAACTTTCAATGATGACTCTCTCACTCAGGAGGCTGCTGGAAACATAAGAGTCAGTCTTATTCCAAAGCTGTTGCTTGTTCCTAAGAGATCAGGCCGTACTGTTGAGTCCCCCAATTTATTTAGATCTGTTATTTTATTTCAAGTGCTAATTGTCTCTCACAACAAACAGAGACTCCTCTCCGCTGCAATTATTGGTATTACAATAGATAATCAACAGGAAAGCCTGAATGCAGAGCAGGAAGGGTTGCCTTGGTTACAAACTTGAGATTCTTTGGTATTGCGGTTCTAGCCATGTTTTGAAATTTCCTAAAACCTCCCAAGAGCAAAGTGTTACCTGCTTTTCTTTTGTTTCTTTGCATCCCGTCCAAGTTAGTTTTCACCAATATGGAAGCCTAGTCTTACAAGGATATATGTACAAGGTCTCCTCTATAAATAACCCTACAAAACTAGGCTTTCATCGAGAACATTTGTGCATACGTGTTCATCCACTTTTAAAAATAATGAGAAGGAATCAGTTATTGTTTTGTGCTAGAGAAGCATATTATTATGTTTTGTCTATCCATAATTACACAATTCAGCCATTACAACTACATTATCCTCTCATTTCTCTTTTTAAAAAGCAAACAGAAAAATAAGTCACCTTAGAGCCCATCACTGTTCACATTCCCAAACGGTATTTTCTCTCTTGAGTACAGATTGAGTAGGACTAGAAGGGCAGGTCAAAAGGTCTCTGCTAGCAATTGTTTTGTTTTGTTGCTTCCCGGTTATTTAAGAAATTGAGATTTTAAAAGTTAGGGTTATTATTCAGATAATGATCTATTAAGAAGTACATTTAAAAATCCATGTTCTCCTTCCTAGAACACATTATTGTTTATTAGGCTGTATTCGTGGCCAGAATGAGCTCTTCCTTTGCTTCTGAATCTTGGTTACAAGAGATATTTTTGTTTATCTCCAAAATATCAAGTGAGCCCCCAGATGAATTACATTTCACCTACCTCAATAAAGATATTCAGATGTATAAATGATAAGTACCATTTATTAAGGACTTTATACATGATAAGCCCTACACTAGAGCTCTTAACAAATGTTGTATTATCTAATCATTACAAAAATTCCATCTTGCAGACATTGTTGTTGTTGTTGTTTATCACTAAGTCATGTCTGACTCTTTGTACCACCATGGGCTGCAGCACAACAGACTTCTCTGTCCCAGAGTTTGGTTAAACTTATGTCTATTGAGTCAGGCATCTTATCCATCTAACCATCTTATCCTCTGTGGCCCCTTTCTCCACACAGACATTATTATCCCTATTAATAGATAAGGAAACTAAAGCTTACAATATCACTGGAAGAGATTTTTTTTAATCCAAAAATTATTTTACTAAGAGTGTAGACTGGAATGCTTAAAAGTCAGAATACTGGAGTAAAATCTTAGCTTTGTTACTTGGGGCTGTGTGATGTTTGCCAAGTTATTTAACCTCTCTCTCTGTCATAGCCTTTTTTAATCTATAAAATGGGAAAGGTAAGAGAAATAGGGTTATGGTGAGAACTAAGTGCATTAATACATGTAAAGCACTTAAAACACTGCCAGGGACATTATAATTATCCAATGTTAACTCTTTAAATATTTGGAATATTGTATAATTTTCCAATGTAATGATGCTTCAGTGTTTCAAATTATGTTACTATTTATTTGTTTCTTATATCTGCAATAAGCTTAATCATTTTTATCAGAGTCACTGAAAATTACAAAATATCAACATGGATATAAAGCATTTCTTTCTTTACATCATGCTTAGCATAGCTGGATAAGCAATACAGATTTTAAATATAAATAAATATATATTGCTCTGTTACTTACAAATTTATTAATATTTAAAACTAGCTTTGACCTTTCTTTGTTACTATTATTATCTGGAGGCATCAAAGCTGATACTATGCAAAATTGCTACAAGGTTGCCTTTCTATTCCACTAGAATCTATTTAGGTTTTCTTCTCCATCAAAACCTGTTTTCAGATCTTTGCATTCATAATGGATTTTTTTTTTTTTTTTGGCTGTTCCAGGTCTTCATTGCCAAACAGGCTTTCTCTAGCTACAGCAAAGGACGGCTACTCTCTCATTGTAATGCACAGACTTTTCATTGCAGTGCTTCTCTTGTTGCAGAGCGCAGGCTCTAGAGCATCCGGGCTTTAGTTCTTGTGGCAGATTGACTTAGCTGCCCCAAGGCAAGTGGATCTTCCCTGATAAGGGATCAAACTTCTGTTACCTGCTTTGGCAGGTGAATTCTTTAACCACTGGACCACCAGGGAAGTCCCATAATGGTTATTAAACTACTATCTCCCAGGGTAATGTAAATCCATCCCTCTATGTTATGAGATGCTAGGACTAGGACTTGGCAAAACTGTGTATCCTTTGTCTATTAGGCATAACCAGTAGAAAGAAGGAGAGAGAGAGAGGTGGAATATGGATAGATTTTTATGTGCGAGTTGCTCATGTCTTGCCAGCAATAGCCTAATGATTTTAGTCCTTAGCTGTCTTCATCACTCCCAGATGACACCTGGGAGGCAAAGCTGAGAAGTTCCCCCATTAAGTTTCTGAGTCCTGCATCCATGGGGCCACCACTCCTCAAACTTCTAGGAACCAGATGCTGCAGCACAGCTCCACATACTGAGCAGTATGAATCCCAACTCAGCAGGGCCCCCTCCTTGAGCTTGTAGATTTAGGTGACTCAAACTTCTTCCCTTTGTTTCTAAAGTGGCTACTTCCTACAGTTACTATTTCCGTGTAACTTAAGTATTCACCCTCTGCTTTTTCATTCTTCCATCATTTGCTTAAGCAACTCTTTATTTTAAACTCCCTCTATTGAAATACCTAATGTGGTTTCTGACTTTCTGTCTGGACCCTAATTGATCCCAAAATTTATAAATATCTGTTTGAAATGTTATATTCTTGGAAGTTTCGGAAATATATCAAGGAAAAGTGAAGGAAAACTTCAAGCCTCTATCAGTTCAGTTCAGTTAGTCACTCAGTCGTGTCCAACTCTTTGCGACCCATGGACTGCAACATGCCAGGCCTCCTCGTCCATCACCAACTCCCAGAGTTTACTTATACTCATGTCCGTTGAGTTTGATGCCATCCAACCATCTCATCCTGTGTCATCCACTTCTCCTCCTGCCTTCAATCTTTCCCAGCATCAGGGTCTTTTCCAGTGAGTCAGCTCTTCACATGAGATGGCCAAAGTACTGGAGTTTCAGCTTCAACATCAGTTCTTCCAATGAACACCCAGGACTGATCTCCTTTAGGATGGACTGGTTGGATCTCCTTGCAGTTCAAGGGACTCTCAAGAGTTGTCTCCAGCGCCACAGTTCAAAGCATAAGTTCTTTGGTGCTCAGCTTTCTTCACCATCCAACTCTCATATCCATACATGACTACTGGAAAAGCAGTAGCCTTGACTAGATGGACCTTTGTCGACAAAACAATGTCTCTGCTTTTTAATATGCTGTCTAGGTTGGTCATAACTTTCCTTCCAAGGAGTAAGCATATTCTAATTTCATGGCTGTAACCACCATTTGCAGTATAGGTGCATGGGTTTATCTCTAGACTTTCTATTTTGTTCCATTGATCTATATTTCTATCTTTGTGCCAGTACCATACTGTCTTGATGACTGTAGCTTAGTAGTATAGCCTGAAGTCAGGTAGGTTGATTCCTCCAGTTCCACTCTTCTTTCTCAAGATTGATTTGGTTATTTGAGATTTTTTGTATTTCCATACAAATTGTGAAATTATTTGTTCTAGTTCTCTGAAAAATACCATTGGTAGCTTGATAGAGATTGCATTGAATCTATAGGTTGCTTTGGGTAGTATATTCATTTTCACTATATTGATTCTTCCAATCCATAAACATGGTATATTTCTCCATCTATTTTTGTCCTCTTTGATTTCTTTTATCAGTGTTTTATAGTTTTCTATATACAGGTCTTTTGTTTCTTTGGGTAGATTTATTCCTAAGTATTTTATTCTTTTCATTGCAGTGGTAAATGGAATTGTTTCCTTGCTTTCTCTTTCTATTTTCTCATTGTTAGTGTATAGAAATGTAAAGGATTTCTGTGTGTTAATTTTATATCCTGCAACTTTACTATACTCATTGATTATCTCTAATAATTTTCTGGTGGAGTCTTTTGGGTTTTCTATGTAGAGGATCATGTCATCTGCAAACAGTGAGAGTTTTACTTCTTCTTTATCAATCTGGCTTCCTTTTATTTCTTTTTCTTCTCTGATTGCTCTGGCTAAAACTTCCAAAACTATGTTGAATAGCAGTGGTGAGAGTGGGCACCCTTGTCTTGTTCCTGACTTTAGGAGAAATGCTTTCAATTTTTCACCATTGAGGATAATGTTTGCTGTGGGTTTGTTGTATATAGCTTTTATTATGTTGAGGTATGTTCCTGCTATGCCTGCTTTCTGGAGGGTTTTTTTTTTTATCATAAATGTATGTTGAATTTTGTCAAAGGCTTTCTCTGCATTTATTGAGATAATCATGTGGTTTTTATCTTTCAATTTGTTAATGTGGTGTATTACATTGATTGATTTGTGGATATTAAAGAATCCTTGCATCCCTGGGATAAAGCCCATTTCGTCATGATGTATGATCTTTTGAATATATTGTTGGATTCTGTTTGCCAGAATTTTGTCAAAGATTTTTGCATCTATGTTCATCAGTGATATTGGCCTGTAGTTTTCTTTTTCTGTGACATCTTTGTCGGGTTTTGGTATTAGGGTGATGGTGGCCTCATAGAATGAGTTTGGAAGTTTATCTTCCTCTGAAATTTTCTGGAAGAGTTAGAGTAGGATAGGTCTTATCTCATCTTTAAATTTTTGGTACAATTCAGCTGTGAAGCCATCTGGTCCTGGGCTTTTGTTTGCTGGAAGATATCTGATTACAGTTTCAATTTCCATGCTTGTGATGGGTCTGTTAAGATATTCTATTTCTTCCTGGTTCAGTTTTAGAAAGCTATACTTTTCTAAGAATTTGTCCATTTCTTCCAAGTTGTTCATTTTATTGGCATATAGTTGCTGATGGTAGTCTCTTATGATCCTTTATATTTCTGTATTGTCTGTTGTGATTTCTCCATTTTCATTTCTAATTTTGTTGGTTTGATTCTTCTTCCTATTTTTCTTGATGAGTCTGGCTAATGGTTTGTCAATTTTATTTATCTTCTCAAAGAGCCAACTTTTAGCTTTGTTGATTTTTGCTGTGGTTTCTTTTGTTTCTTTTGCGTTTATTTCTGCCTTAATTTTTATGCTTTCTTTCCCTCTATTAATCCTCAGGTTCTTCATTTCTTCCTTTTCTGGTTGCTTTAGGTGTAGAGTTAGGTTATTTATTTGACTTTTTTCTTGTTTCTTGAGGTAAGGCTGTATTGCTATGAACCTTCCTCTTAGCACTGCTTTTACAGTGTCCCATAGGTTTGGGGTTGTTGTGTTTTCATTTTCATTGGTTTCTATGCATATTTTGATTTCTTTTTTTTATTTCTTCTGTGATTTTTTGGTTATTCAAAAGTGTGTTGTTTAGCCTCCATATGTTGGAATTTTTAATAGTTTTTTCCTATAATTGACATGTAATCTTACTGTATTGTAATCAGAAAAGATGCTTGGAATGATTTCATTTTTTTTAAATTTACCAAGGCTAGATTTATGGCCAGGATGTGATCCATCCTGGAGAAGGTTCTGTGGGCACTTGAGAAAAAGGTGAAATTCATTGTTTTGGGGGTGAAATGTCCTATAGATATCAATTAAGTCTAACTGGTCCATTGCATCATTTAAAGTTTGTGTTTCCCTGTTAATTTTCTGTTTAGTTGATCTATCCATAGGTGTGAGTGGGGTATTAAAATCTCCCACTATTATTGATATTCACAATTTTTCCATCTTCTCCTAAATTAAGTAAACTTGACCTATGTATCAGTTTAGTTGCTCAGGCTTGTCCAACTCTTTGTGACCCTGTGGACTGCAGCAGGCCAGGCTTCCCTGTTCATCACCAACTGCTGGAGCTTGCTCAAACTCATGTCCATCAAGTAGGTGATGCCATCCAACCATCTCATCCTCTGTCATTCCCTTCTCTCCCTGCCTTCAGTCTTTCCTAGCATCAGGGTCTTTTCCAATGAGTCAGTTCGTCTCATCAGGTGGCCCAAGTATTGGAGCTTCAGCTTCAACATCAGTCCTTCCAATGACTATTCAGGACTGATCACTTTAAGGACTGACTGGTTTGATCTTGCATTCCAAGGGACTCTCAACAGTCTTCTCCAACACCACAGTTCAAAAGCATCAAAAAAAAACATTTGACCTGTGTAACCTAATGGAAATTGTCAGATATGTGATTTTTTAACTGAAATATAGTTGATTTACAATGCTATGTCAATATCTGCTGTACAGCCAAGTGATTCAGTTTGTGTTACATATATATACATTTTTTAAACCTTATTTTCCATTACAGTTTACTACAGAAACTGAATATATTTCCCTATGCTATGCTGTAGGTCATTATTGTTTATCCATTGTATATATTGGACTGTAGCCTGCCAGACTCCTCCTCTCCAGTTCATAGCATTTTCCAGGCAAGAATGCCATTCTCTACTTCAGGGGATCTTCCTGACCCAGGGATCAAACCCACATCTCTGTGTCTCCTGCATTGGCAGGCAGATTCTTCACCACTAATGCCACCTGGGAAGCCCCACTTTTATATGTAATAACTTACATCTGCTAACCCCACTACCCAGTCCATCCCTCCCCAACATCCCTCCTTGGCAACCACAAGTTTGTTTCTGCATCCCATTATCTGTTTACTTGTCTGTTGCATCCACTAGTCTGAGGGTATCTTGAGAGCAGAGAGAGAGATGCCTATTTTAATTTATAGAGTTTCAATTGTCCAGAAAAGGATGACTACTAACAGTTGTACAGGCTGTACAAGAGCTCAAGGGGGCCTGCCTACGTGCTGAAGCAAATGGGGGCTGAAGTCCAGCCCTTGCTCAGCCAGCAAGTGAAAGGTCCTGCTGCTACCATGAGAGAGAGACACACTAAATCCTATCAAAGGGTCACCATTCTAATTCACCCATTGTGTTAGGAAGAGTCTATTCAGGAGACAGAAACCATGCATACTGTGACTAAGGAAGATTTAGTACCCATGCCAGTACTCTTGCCTAGAAAATCCAATAGACAGAGGAGCCTGGTGCAGGCTCCTGTTCATGGGATCGCAAGGAGTCAGACATGACTGAGCGACTTCACTTTCTTTCAAAATTAAATTCAACAGGGGATGGGAGTAACAGAGAGTAGGTTCCAAGGGTAAAGAGAAGTCGAAACAACACAGGAATCACTGATGCAGGCATCAGCCATTACCTCTGCTACTGAGGCAAAGCATCCAAGTAAGGAATGAAACTAAAAGAGAGAGACCCTTGTCCACTGGGGCCAAGATACAGGTTTTACTGGAGAAAGCACAGGTGCGAGAGATGGCAGAGAAGTTTGTTGAGGTGCAGCCAGGGCAGAACTTGCTGGAAAGCCAAGCTATGGAAAACTGAATGAAGACACCCATTGCAAGGCCCCTTACTGCTGAAAGAGAGCACACAGTGGAACAGAAAGAGAGACGTCTTTTCCCATGTTCCTCCATCACCCTCCACTGATAGGCTTAATTTAGTGCAAGAGAGAAATGTGGCAGAATTTTTGGCGAGGCAAGGAAGAGTAGATCTGTGGCTGAGAGGCTGTGTACTGACAACTGGCACATCCAAATAGAATGCGGCCTTTTTCTGATTTGTCTACCAGAAAGAGATGCCTTTTTCAGACTCTCATGAAGGCACTCTACACTGGTTTTTTAAATAGTCATGGGTGGTTTGGGGTACTTTGTGTTCAAAGGTTGTTCTTTTCTTTAAAAAATTATTTGTTTATTTGGTGGCACCAGGTCCTAGCTGTGGCATGCAGGATCTAGTCCTGACCAAGGACTGACACAGACACCCTGCACTGGGAGCAAAGAGGCTTAGACACTGGACCACCAGGAATGTCCCTCAAAGGTTGTTCTTAGTCTCAGCAACCATTCTGCTCAGATGGCTGATTCTCGGAGACAATTTGTGCAAGTGTCATCTCTTAGTTGGGCTTTCCAGATGGCTCCAGTAGTAAACAACTCGCCTGCCAACACAGAAGACATTAAAGATGAGGGTTCGATCCCTGGGTTGGGAAGATCCCCTGGAGAAGGGAAAGGCTACCCACTCTAGTATTCTAGCCTGGAGAATTCCATGGACAGTCCATGGGGTTGCAAAGAGTGGGACATGACTGGCAACTTTCACTTTCACTTTCCAAGTATTCTTGCCTGGAAAATACCATGGACAGAGGAGCCTGGCAGGCTATAGTCCATAGGGTCACACAGAGTCGGACATAACTGAAGCAACATAGCACACACACACGCTCATCTTTCTACTGACCATACTTTCAAACTGAACTTAGCAGCCGCTTGGCACTACTACATGCCTCACAACAGACTGAAATGAACTACACAGTGACTAGTTCCCCTCTCCCTGTGGCTTCCTTTCCCAGGACACAACAGCCTGTGCTCTCTGAGCTTTGATGTCAACAGAACACCTGGATACCTTGTTACAAATGTAGTCCTTGTAACTGATGTCATGTACTTTGACTGAGGGTGACAGATGAACGATGAAATGCTTCCCAATGTGGAATCTGATGAGGATACAGGACTTCTGTCATTTTCAGGCTGACTGGTTCCTAAAAGCAGTTTGGCTCATAACATCTGTCAGGAAATGATAATGTTTTATGACATCAAATCACAATTGTATCTCCACTAATAAGGACATCATAGTAATTGATACCTGCATAGATTCACGCAGCATGAAACTGTGGCTTGTCATCTCTTCCTATTTGTATGACTTTTCTCAAAAATGAAATGATGGCATTGCTATAAACACTTGGCAGTCTGTTTATCCTGCCAATCTCAAGAAACACACTAATTATATGTTGAAGGAAAAGTTCAATTTCTAATGTATTTAGGGTAGAATCAATGTCAGTTAGTCCAGACAACATCTATGGAGTCTGAAGAAGTTAAAATGAAAGAAGAAATTATATCCTTGCCCAGAAGTAATGTACAATCTGCTACTTCCTGTCATGGCTCAGATGATTAAAGAATCCACCAATGGGGTTGGGAAGATCCCCTAGAGGAGGGCATGGCAACCCACTCCAGTATTCTTGCCTCGAGAATCCCCATGGACAGAAGAGCTTGGCGGGCTACAGTTTATGCGGTCACAACGAGTCAGACATGACAGAGCAGCTAAGCATGCTACAGATCACTATCTCCTCTATTTTGATGTGTGTGTGTATATATATATATATATATACATATATATATACATATACATATATATGTATATATATATATCTCCTCACTTATTTAAGAACCTTTAAAAATATAAACAGTTGGAAAATAAACGTAAATCTAGTTCTATAAACTTATTAAAATGTCTTTGATAAGCAACTTTTTATGATAGAAAGTTGTCACACAAAACAAATTTATACACAAGCTTTAAGTGTTTTGCTATATTGAGAAACAGAGGGGAAAAGAAAAACAAGACTTGCAAGCAAATGAGATGTGGTGAGCCTAATAACCATTACTTTTAAGAAAAGAAACACAAGCAGCTACTGTAAATCAAATTTACTTATCAATAACAGCTTTCCAGAGAATCTAGAGAATAAGCTTGGTTAGTACTAATTCAAAGAGGTAGAAACGATGTCAATGAGAAAGGAAAGGAGTCAGAAGTACAATGATGATAGTAAAAATGATAATTAATGTTAACATTCCCTGAACTTTTCCCCTGAGCCAGGTACTGTTAGAAGCCTCTAGACGGGTCTATTTTATTGTGGACAAGAAATGGAGTAACCATCATAGTGAACAAAAGAGTCTGCAATGCAGTACTTGGAGTCAATCCCCAAAATGACAGAATGATCTCTGTTAGTTTCCAAGACAAATCATTCAATATCATGGTACTCCAAGTCTATGCCCTGACCAGCAATGCTGAGGAAGCTGAAGTTGAATGGTTCTATGAGGACCTACAAGACCTTCTAGAACTAACACCCAAAAAAGATGTCCTTTCCACTATAGGGGACTGGGATGTAAAAGTAGGAGTCAAGGAATACCTGGAGTAATAGGCAAATTTGACCTTGGAGTACAGAATGAAGCAGGGCAAAGACTAATAGAGTTTTTCTAAGAGAACGCATTGGTCACAGAAAACACCCTCTTCCAACAACACAAGAGAAGACTCGACACGTAGACATCACCAGATAGTCAATACCAAAGTTAGATTGATAATATCCTTTGCAGCCAAAGATGGAGGAGCTCTATACAGTCAGCAAAAACAAGACCAGAAGCTGACTGTGGCTCAGATCCTGAACTCCTTATTGTCAAATTCAGACTTAAATTAAAGAAAGTAGGAAAAACCACTAGACCATTCAGGTAAGACCTAAATCAAATCCCTTATGATTATACAGTGGAAGTGAGAAATAGATTTGAGGGACTAGATCAGACAGAATCCCTGATGAACCATGGATGGAGGTTTGTGACATTGTACAGAAGACAGGGATCAAGATCATCCCCAAGAAAAAGAAATGCAAAAAGTCAAAATGTTTGTCTCAGGAGGCCTTACAAATAGCTCTGAAAAAAAAGAGAAGCAAAAGGCAAAGGAGAAAAAGAAAGATACACCCTTTTGAGTGCTGAGTTCCAAAGAATAGCAAAGAGAAAAAAGCCTTCCTCAGTGATCAATGTAAAGAAATAGAGGAAACCACTAGAATGGGAAAGACTAGAGATCTCTTCAAGAAAATTAGAGATACCAAGGGAACATTTCATGCAAAGTTGGGCACAATAAAGGACAGAAGTGGTATGGACCCAACAGAAGTAGAAGATATTAAGAAGAGGTGGCAAAAATACAGAGAAGAACTGTACAAAAAAAGATCTTCATGACCTAGATAACCACGATGATATGATCACTCACCTAGAATCAGACATCCTGGAATGTGAAGTCAAGTGGACCTTAGGAAGCATCACTATGAACTAAGCTAGTGGTGATGATGGAATTCCAGTTGAATGGTTTCAAATTATAAAAGATGATGCTATGAAAGTGCTCCACTCAGTTCAGTTCAGTCACTCAGTCATGTCCAACTTTTTGCAACCCCATAAATTGCAGCACACCAGGCTTCACTGTCCATCACCAACTCCTGGAGTCGACCCAACCCCATGGCCATCGAGTTGGTGATGCCATCCAGCCTCTGTCATCCCCTTTTCCTCCTGCCCCTAATCCTTCCCAGCATTAGGGTCTTTTCCAGTGAGTCAACTCTTCACATGAGGTGGCCAAAATATTGAAGTTTCAGCTTCAACATCAGTCCTTTCAATGAACACTCAGGATTGATCTCCTTTAGGATGGACTGGTTGGATCTCCTTGCATTCCAAGGGACTCTCAAGAGTCTTCTCCAACACCACAGTTCAAAAGCATCAATTCTTCAGAGCTCAGCTTTCTTCACCTTCAAACTCTCATATCCATACATGACTACTGGTAAAACCATAGCCTTGACTAGATGAACCTTTGTTGGCAAAGTAATGTCTCTGCTTTTTAATATGCTATCGAGGTTGGTCATAACTTTCCTTACAAGGAGTAAGGGTCTTAATTTCATGACTGCAATCACCATCTGCAGTGATTTTGGAGCCCAAAAAAATAAAGTCTGACACTGTTTCCACTGTTTCCCCATCTATTTTCCATCAAGTGATGGGACCAGATGCCATGATCTCAGTTTTCAGAATATTGAGTTTTAAGCCAACTTTTTCACTCTCCTCTTTCACTTTCATGAAGAGGCTTTTTAGTTCCTCTTCACTTTCTGCCAAAAGGGTGGTGTCATCTGCATACCTGAGGTTATTGATATTTCTCCTGGCAATCTTGATTCCAGCTTGTGCTTCATCCAGACCAGCATTTCTCATGATGTACTCTGCATATAAGTTAAATAAGCTGAGTGACAATATACAGCCTTGATGTACTTCTCTTCCTATTTGGAAATAGTCTGTTGTTCCATATACAGTTCTAACTGTTGCTTCCTGACCTGCATACAGGTTTCTCAAGAGACAGGTCAGATGATCTAGTATTCCCATCTCTTTAAGAATTTTCCGCAGTTTATTGTGATCCACACAGTCAAAGACTTTGGCATAGTCAATAAAGCAGAAGTAGATGTTTTTCTGGAACTCTCCTGCTTTTTCAGTAATCCAGCGGATATTGGCAATTTGATCTCTGGTTCCTCTGCCTTTTCTAAAACCACCTTGAACATCAGGAAGTTTGTGGTTCAAGTATTGCTGAAGCCTGGCTTGGAGAATCTTGAGCTTTACTTTGCTGCATTCAATATGCCAGCAAATTTGGAAAACTCAGCAGTGGCCACGGACTGGAAAAGGTCAGTTTTCATTCCAATCCCAAAGAAAGGCAATGCCAAAGAATGTTAAAACTACCACGCAATTGCACTCATCTCACATGGTAGTAAAATAATGCTCAAAATTCTCCAAGCCAGGCTTCAATAATACATGAACTGTGAACTTTCAGATGTTCAAGCTGGATTTAGAAAAGGCAGAGGAATCAGAGCTCAAATTGCCAGCCTCCAATGGATCATCAAAAGAGCAAGAGAGTTCCAGAAAAACATCTTCTTCTGATTTATTGACTATGTCAAAGTCTATGAATGTATGTATCACCACAAATTGTGGAAAATTCTTATAGATATGAGAATGCCAGACCACCTGACCTGCCTCTTGAGAAGTCTGTATGCAGGTCAGGAAGCAACAGTTAGAACTGGACATGGAACAACAGACTGGTCCCAAATAGGGAATGGAGTATGTCAAGGCTGTATATTATCACTCTGCTTATTTAACTTACATGCAGAGTACATCATGAGGAATGCTGGGCTGGATGAAGCCCAAGCTAGAGTCAAGACTGCTGGGAGAAATATCAATAACCTCAGGTATGCAGATGACACCACCATTATGGCAGAAAGCGAAGAAGAACTAAAGAGCCTCTTCATGAAAGTGAAAGAGGAGCGTGAAAAAGTTGGGTTAAAACTCAACATTCAGAAAACTAAGATCATGGCATCTGGTGTCATCACTTCATGGCAAATAGATAGGGAAACTGGAAACAGTGACAGATTACTTTGGGGGGCTCTAAAATCACTGCAGATGGTGATTGCATCCATGAAATTAAAAGACGCTTACTCCTTGGAAGAAAAGTGATGATCAACATAGATAGCATATTAAAAAGCAGAGACATTACTTTGCCAACAAAGGCCTGTCTAGACAAAGCTATGGTTTTTCCAGTATTATGCAAGGATGTGAGAGTTGGCCTATAAAGATTAGCCACCAAAGAATTGATGCCTTTGAACTGTAGTGTTGGAGAAGACTCTTGAGAGTCCCTTGGACTGCAAGGAGATCAGCAGTCAATTGTAAAGGAAATCAGTCCTGCATATTCATTGGAAGGGCTGATGCTGAAGCTGAAACTCCAATACTTTGGCCAGCTGATGCAAAGAACTGACTCATTGGAAAAGACCCTGATGCTGGGAAAGATTGAAGGCAGGAGGAGAAGTGGATGACACAGGATAAGATGGTTGGATGGCATCACCAACCTGATGGAGATGAGTTTGAGCAAGCTCTGGTAGTTGGTGATGGGCAGGGAGGCTTGGCCTGCTGCAGTCCATGAGGTTGCAAAGAGTCAGAAATGACTGAGTAACTGAACTGAACGTACTGAATATGTGCGAGAGTGCTCAATCACTTCAGTTATGTCTGACTTTTTGTAACCCCATGGGCTGTAGCCACCAGACTCCTCTGTCCATGGAGTTTTCCAGGCAAGAATTTTGGAATGGGTTGCCACTTTCCTCCTCCAGGGGATCTTTCTGACCCAGGGATCAAATCCACGTCTCTTGCATCTCCTGAATTGCCAGGCGGATTCTTTACCACTAGCATCACCTGGGAAGTTGATGTGATTCAATTCACATGACATGCTTAGGATAGAATACATCTTACCTATTATTATTATTATTGTCTTGTTATTGTTTGGGTCAACTCCTAACACCTGTTATTTCATTAACCATGAGATTCAATACCATTCAGCCACTCCTTATTTTACTGAATAATTTCCTTCTTTCCTACATGAAAAATCTACTGTTCCATAGATTTGGGGGCAAAAATATTGAAGGGTTACAGGATAAAGGGAATGTGAGGGTCGATTCTTTTAAAAACACATCATTTTAAGTAACTCACATTTCTCTGCACTCTTAAGGCATAAATAAAATTTTGGTGGTTGAAAAACAATGGAAAGTTTTTGGATTCCAAGGAGGAACAAATAGAAAAATGAACCTTGAGTGGTGGTCCTTTGGGCAGTTGGAGCTATTGTAATGGAACTGACCAGTCAATTAGTTCCAGCAACTAATTTCACTGGCTTTTCCATTTAATTGACTGGTAGCCTGACCACTGTACAGAAACACTCTGGAATGCAGGCATTATTGAACAAAGCAAAACAAAATGACCTATTAAAGTGGATCGCAATGAAAGGAACAGGGCTCTGCTGAGAGCTGGTTTTAAATAAGCTGCCCCATTTTGAATAACAGGCCTTCTTTTCAAATCTTCATTACTTGGAGCTATTTTGCAATTTCTGGTGTAGATGTAATTCTACCATTCTTCTCTACTGCTCAGAACAATCTCTTCTCCATTTCTAAGCTTCTGTGTGACATAGTTGTCGCTGTTGTTCAGTGGTTTAAGTCATGTCCAACTCTGCAACCCCATGGACTGCAGCACTCCAGGCTTCCCTGTCCTTCACTATCTCCTGGTCAGGTCTTCACTATCTCCTTCACTATCTTCAAACTCAGGTCCATTGAATTGATGCCATCCAATCATCTCATCCTCTGTTCCCCCCTTCTCCTCCTGCCCTCAATCTTTCCCAGCATTGCGGTCTTTTCCAATAAGTCAGTTCTTCACATCAGGTGGCCAAAGTATTGGAGCTTCAGCTTCAGCATCAGTCCTTCTAATGAATATTCAGGACTGATTTAGGGTTTTGGGATTTAGGATTGACTGATTTGATCTCCTTGCATTCCAAGGCACTCTCAAGAGTCTTCTCCAGTTGACAATTATTTTAATTCTAGTCAGTCTCTTAATTCTTATTCTTCTCTGAAATCTGACATTATACACTGTTTTTAAGAACTTAGATAACTTCTCATTTGTCCTATAAAAGAGAAAACTACTTTTTCATTTTTTTCTCTCTTTTGCTGGATTAGTGTCTCTACCCTCCACCTCCCTGTATTAACTTATCATTCGCTTTGTACTGCTTTCTCACTGTCAGAAAAAAAAAGGGGGGGCTCTTTTTTTAAAGTCTTTTCCCTCTGTACTGTCACTTCAGATTCACAGTTGCTAAGTGTTCCAGGAGCCCACCAGAGGGACTTTCTTGTGGTGTGATCTGCAAACTTTGAATTAACACCCACCAGCAGAAGCACCATATGCTATGGAGTTACACAGTAAACTGACAGGAACATCTCATTTGTCATTTGAAATTCAGAAAATGTCAGCAATTTTCATACCCAGCAATTTCCTAAATGCCTCTCTGGTTAGCAAGGAGTAACATTTGCTATAAATGCATGTGAAAAGATGAAATTTTATGTTATGCTTCAGAGGAATAATAATAGCAAAGCCAGTATTAAGACCTACACAACTCGATGAGCATATGGACAGACATATCAAATTTCTACACTCACTTTGATCTATCCTACATGTGCATCACTAGGTGAATGGTTTTATTCATAACATTTATGACATTTGGACTACTCACATTCTATAACACTGGTGATTCAAATGTGTCTTCTTATGACAAAATATAATACCAAAGAATATTTTTAATCCATTAAAGGCAAATTTAACTTAAAACGCAAGCTGTCCCCTTTGTGATTAAGCTGAATTTGCATCCAGCAGCACTTTTAGCCAACAACAGAGCCAACAGAAAAAAAAACTACTTGGCAATTCTTACTAATTAAAAGATGTTAATTACTTCTAAATATTATACACTTTCTATGTTATAAACGTTCATCTAAATCAATGTTATTACAGTACTAAAGAAATTAATAATGATTTTAACTCTGGTAAAGTGTGGCCAAACTACCCATTAGTTCATACTGTCAAATGACTTCACAATGAAATTTCTGAATTGATATCATATAAAGACCAGAACATCCATGGCCTCACACATTTAGCACATCTTTTATGTGTCAGTCATAGTACCTGGTGGTGTGTCTTTTTCATGCCTAATATCAATGACATGAAGCAGCAGCAGAGATTGTGTGAAGGTTAAGAATAGAACATGGTAAGAGTCTAGGTGTTTCCTTCACTCTGAATTTGCCTTTAGCCAGCCTGGCCTCTCTGGAATAGAGAAAGTTAGATTGAATTCTCTACTATCTATATGACAAGTAGGTCATGACCAGTAAGAACAGGGAAACTCACATTTACTGAGCCTCACAAGTTTTCTCACTTTGATACAACTGTCCTTCAGGGCAAGTGCCAAAAAATTGATGCTTTCAAACTATGGTGCTGGAGAAGACTCTTGAAAGTGCCTTGGACAACTATCAAACCAGTCAATCTCAAAGGAAATCAACCCTGTGTACCCATTGTAAAGACTGATGCTGAAGCTGAAGTTCTTTACTTTGGCCACCTGATGCAAAGAACTAATTCACTGGAAAAGACTCTGGTGCTGGGAAAGGTTGAAGGCAGAAGGAGAAGAAGGAAACAAAGGATGAGAAGGCTGGATGGCTTCACCAATACAATGGACATGAACTTGGGCAAACTCCAGGAGATGTTGAGGACAGGGAGGCCTGGTGTGCTACAGTCCATGGGGTCTCGAAGAGTTGGACATGACTTGGTGACTGACCAACAACAGCATAAATACCTCTTTTTGTATATGAGGGTTTTGATGCTCAAAAGTGAAAGTTGCCAAGTTTACACAATTAATAGTTGGCAGTGTTCAAGTCCAGTCTCTGACCTCAATTCAAGGTTCTTTCCACTAGATCATGCTCCCTGTTATGTAAAGGATATCTGAAAACCTCATTGTGATTTATGAGCCAATATGCTTCCTTCTGTTATCACTTGACCACAAGTCCTGCTGTTTTGAGTTTTGGCTCAAAAGGAGATTTGTTAGGAAAGAACTCCAGGTTTGGCTCTGCTGTTGACAAAGTAACCTTGGAGCATCACTTTCTGCATTTGAGCTTCAATTTCCTCATCTACAAAAGGAGTAATAACTCTTTCCTAAGACTACAGTGATGATCAAAGGTATTGAGAAAGGTGTTTAGAAAAATAAAAAGTGCAGTAAAGGTAAGGCACTTGGTCAACTGCTACATAGGAGAATGAAAAGAGATGGAAAGCAATTTGGACTCTTTATAAGCTACAACTGATAATCCACTCTTTGTAGTCTGCTAATGGTTATGGGAGGCAACGGCACAACCAGGGGTCCCCAACCCGAGTCATGGACTGGTAATGGTCTGTGACTGTGTGTACCTAGTTGCAAATCAGGAAGTCAGTGGTGGGCTAGTGGGTGAGGCTTCATCTGTATTTAATATGAGCTCCCCATTGCTCGCATTACTGCCTGAGCTCTGTCTCCTGTCAGATCAGCAGCAGCATAATAAATGGAATGTGCTTGAATCATCCTGAAACCATCCCCCCACCCTACTGTCCAAGGAAAAATTGTCTTCTATAAAACCAGTCCCTGGTGCCAAAAAAGTTGGGGAAAATTTGAATAACTGATTTATTACAGTACTAAACACTTGGGAATGTGAATTTTAGAATCAGACAGATAGATCAGTGTTCAAATCCAGGCTCCTCTAACTTCTGTTGGTTTGAGCTTAAGTATGATACTTCATCTATCCCACCATCACTATCTCGTTTGAAAAAAAAATAAAGTACTATCTCATAAGCAGGGTGTGGAGAAGGAAATGGCAACCCACTCCAGTATTCTTGCCTAGAGAACTCCGTGGACAGAGGAGCCTGGTGGGCTGCTGTCCACGGGGTCGCACAAAGTCAGACATGACTGAAGTGACTTAGCATGTATGCATGCATTGGAGAAGGAAATGGCAACCCACTCCAGTATTCTTGCCTGGAGAATCCCAGGGACGGAGAAACCTGGTGGGCTGCCATCTATGGGGTCGCACAGAGTCAGACACGACTGAAGCGACTTAGCAGCAGCAGCATAAGCAGGGTTGACTTCTTAGACACACAACCTGCGTAGTTACACAGGACCCTGTTCTCAACAGGGTCTCACACTTGGTTTAATGCTTTGTGGTCACTAACTTGAAATTCCTAGTAATTTTCTCTTTGAGTTTGAATTTTGTAAGTGAAGTCTGAACTGACAATGGAGCATGCACGTGGGCAGAGGAGACACACATAAAGTGAATGCGTTGTTAGTCCATTAGCATGTAACAGTCAGGATCCCCACGAGCACAGGATCCTCACGAACACCAGGCATAGGAGTTCAGTGAGATTCAAAGCAGGTATAAAGTAGGCATTTTAGGTCTGTTGTTGCTGCGTAGTTGCTAAGTCATGTCCAACTCTTTTCAACCTCATAGACTGCAGCATGCCAGGCTTCCCTGTCCCCCACCCCTCCAGGCTTCCCTGTCCTCCACTGTCTCCCAAAGTTTGGTCAAGTTCATGCCCATTGAGTTGGTGATGCTATCTAACCATCTCATTCTCTGCCATCCCCTTCTTTGTTTGCTGTCAGTCTTTCCCAGTATCAGGGTCTTTTCCAATGAGTCAGTGCTTCAAATCAGGTGGCCAAAGTACTGGAGCTTCAGCTTCAGCAATATTAGGTCTATGACTAAGTGGCAGTACTGACAGCCTGAGAAGCTATTCTTTCCCTCTGTACCAGAACTTGTTTGAAATAAAGAATATATACTCTTGAGTTAGACTGCCTACAGCTAGGTTAAAATCCATGTTCTTCCTTTTTGTAGCTGTGTGATCTTGGGCAGGTCATTTAACTGTTCAGAGTCTCAGAAAAAAATCTGCAGACCTCAACCTAGATGCCCATCAACTGATGAATGGATAAGAAAGCTGTGGTACATATACACAATGGAATATTACTCAGCATTAAAAAAAAAATTCATTTGAAGCAATTCTACTCAGATGGATGAAACTGGAGCCCATTATCCAGAGTGAAGTAAGCCAGAAGCAAAAACAACAATACAATATATTAACACATATATACGGAATTTAGAAAGACGGTAACGAGAACCCAACATGCGAGACAGCAAAAGGAACGCAGATGGTATAGAATAGACTCGTGGACTTTGTGGATGAGGGTAAGGGTGGGATGATATGGGAGAAGGGCATTGAAACAAGTTAATTATCATATGTCTAATCAATCGCCAGCCCAGGATTGATGCTCGGGGCTGGTTCAGCGAGATTTCCTGGGGGGGAGGGAGGAGGGAGGGGGGTTCTGGAGGGGAAGCATATGTAAACCCATGGTGATATCATGACATTGTATGGAAAAAACAATAAAAAAAATAAATTATAAAAAAATTAGTGAGTTAACATGTAGAATAATGACTATAGAACATGTAAACACTCATTACATTTTTTGCAACTATTAATTTTGTTGTTTTGTTGTTGGAAAAGAGAGAAATTCAGTCAAACTTAGAGAAATTAAGAAAGGCTTTACAAGCTTTAATTGAAAAAGATACATGAACCTCAGTCTTCATTACAGCACCATTTATGACAGCCAAGACATGAAAGCAACCTAAAAGTCCATCAACAGATAAATGGATAAAAAAGATATGTAGTATGTAATATATATATGATGGAATATTACTCAGCCAAAAAAGAATGAAATGATGCCTTTTGCAGCAATGTGGATGGACCTACAGATTACCATACTAAGTAAAGTAAGTCAGAGAAAGACAAATATATCACTTACATGGGAATCTAAAAAGTAGTACAAATGAACTTGTTTACAAAACAAAAACAGACTCATGGACATGGGAAACAAACTAATGGTTATTAAAGGGGAAAGGGTGGGAGAGTGATAAACTGGAAATATGGGATTAACAGATGGACGCTACTATATACAAAATAGATAAGCAACAAGGACTTAATGTCTAGCGCAGGAAACTGTATTGAATATCTTGTAAGAATCTATAGTACAGGTTTTAGTTTGGAAAGGATCAAAATAAAAGTATATACATATATATGTATAACCCAATTACTTTCCTGCGTACCTGAAACTAACATGATACTCTAAATCAACTGTACTTCAATTGAAAAAAAGAAAGGCTTTACAGAGGAGGAAACATTTGATCTGGCTTTTGTGAACTTCTCAGTCACAGTAAAAATGTTAGTCGCTCAGCTATGTCCCACTCTTGGTGATCCCATGGAATGTAGCCTCTGTTCATGGAATTCTCCAGGCAAGAATACTAGAGTGGATAGTCATTCCCTTCTCCAGGGGATCTTCCTGACCCAGGGATTGAACCCAGGTCTCTCGCACTGCAGGCAGATTCTTTACCATCTGAGCCACCAGGGAAGCCCCAGAAATGCAAAGCCAGCTGCATAGATGGCTTGAAAGGGCCTGCACCATTCACTGACTATATTGGGCCAGGCACATCCACCAGAGCCCTCTCCAAACTTTCAAATAACTGGGGCTTCCCTGGTGGCTCAGTGGGTAAAGTCTGCCTGCCGTGTGGGAGAACTGTGTTTGATCCCTGGCTTGGGAAGATCCCCTGGAGAAGGAAATGTCAACCCACTCCAGTATTCTTGCCTGGAGAATTCCATGGACAGAGGAGCCTGGTGGGCTACTGTCCATGGGGTCACAAAGAATCAGACACGACTGAGTGACTAACACTTTACTTTCAGAACTGTTTAGGAGAGCATACCCTTCTCTTTACAATTTGATTTATGCTCTTAGGAAGACCTTGTAAGAAAAAATAAAAGTCTTTAAAAACACAGAGTTGTCAGAAACCATCTGAGATTCCTTCACTGGAAGCCCGCATAAGAGAACCTCTTAGCAGAATAAAATTGCTTCTTCGTGTATAGGTGCACACAGGAATCAATCAGTCCCTTCCTGCAGCTCTGGTCTGTTCATTTTATATAGTTGCCCAGTTTGACAAGAGATCCAGGAAGGGCTAAGGAGTGTTGTCAGCACGGAGATGGGAGGGGAGTGATATACTAGGCTAATAAAAAGACTCACAAAGGTCCCTGAAGTCATAAATCCTTCTCGCGGCTTTTACAATCTGTTTCTTTTGTAGGATTGCGATGATGGAGCCCTGAGAGCCTGCCCTTTCCTTCCCCTTGCATGTCAGGAACCCCGAGCTCAGCGCTCAGTGTGTGGAGAGAACAGAATCCAGTACAACTCCCTGCCTCCACCGTTCTCTCCCTCCATGTGGTCTGGGCAGATGGAGACAAGGGGCCTGCTGCCCAGGCTCCCAGACTCTCTCCTGCCTGCCTTACCCTCCCCATACATTCTCAGGATTGTGTCTTTCCCACACACACCTGGAGAACTATCTGATTCTCTGAGGCACCAGTCAAAATCCTGGCACTAGGATGCTAGCGTTTTTATTACAGTAAGTCCCCTACATACGAACCTTCAAGTTTCAAACTTTCAAAGATGTGAATGTGCGTTCACACGTCCAATCATGTACGTTAGTCCACATGTCTGGCATATATTGTTATGTGCGTGCATTCTCTACTAGTGGTTGTGTGTTTGTGTACTTTACAGCACTGGATACAGTACACTAGTAGTTTTTATTTACTCGCTAAGTTGTGTATGACACTTTTGTGTCCCTATGGACTTCAACCAACCAGGCTCCTCTGTCTTTGCACAACAGAGGAAACTATAAGCAAGGTGAAAAGACAGCCTTCAGAATGGGAGAAAATAATAGCCAATGAAGCAACAGACAAACAATTAATCTCAAAAATATACAAACAACTCCTGCAGCTCCACTCTAGAAAAATAAACAACCCAATCAAAAAGTGGGCCAAAGAACTTCACAGACATTTCTCCAAAGAAGATATAAAAATGGCTAACAAACACATGAAAAGATGCTCAACATCACTCATTATCAGAGAAATGCAAATCAAAACCACAATGAGGTACCACTTTACACCAGTCAGAATGGCTGCCATCCAAAAGTCTACAAGCAATAAATGCTGGAGAGGATGTGGAGAAAAGGGAACCCTCTTACACTGTTGGTGGGAATGCAAACTAGTATAGCCACTATGGAAAACAGTGTGGAGGTTCCTTAAAAAGCTGCAAATAGACCTGCCATATGACCCGGCAATCCCACTGCTGGGCATATACACCGAGGAAACCAGAATTGAAAGAGCCACGTGTACCCCAATGTTCATCGCTGCATTGTTTACAATAGCTAAGACATGGAAACCACCTAGATGCCCATCAACTGATGAATGGATAAGAAAGCTGTGGTACATATACACAATGGAATATTACTCAGCATTAAAAAAAAATTCATTTGAAGCAATTCTACTCAGATGGACGAAACTGGAGCCCATTATCCAGAGTGAAATAAGCCAGAAGCAAAAACAACAATACAGTATATTAACGCATATATATGGAATTTAGAAAGACAGTAACGAGAACCCAACATGGGAGACAACAAAAGGAACACAGATGTATAGAATAGACTCGTGGACTTTGTGGATGAGGGTAAGGGTGGGATGATATGGGAGAAGGGCATTGAAGCATGTTAATTGTCATGTGTGTTTGTATTTTTAATGTATTATTGGTACGGAAAGTATTCTAAACCCATTACAGTGTGGGACTATATAGTCAATTGTGCTAGTTGGGTACCTAGCCTAACTTTGTTGGCCTTAACAAACAAACTGGACTTATGAACTTGCTCTCAGAATGGAACTCGTTTGTATGTAGGGGACTTACTATAATTAGATGGTTTTCTTTCAGTCTTATGTCAATTTCTTCTGGGCTTCCCAGGTGATGCTAGTGGTAAAGAACTCGCCTGCCAATGCAGGAGACATAAGAGATGTGGGTTTGTTCCCTGGGTCAGGAAGATCCCCTGAAGGAGGGCATGACAACCCACTCCAGTATTCTTGCTTGGAGAATTCCATAGACAGAGGAGCCTGGTGAGCTACAGTCCACAGGGTTGCACAGAGTCAGACATGACTGAAATGACTTAAAACACATGTATACGCACAGCTTCTTCAGGTGAAGACGGCATGGGAAATACTGCAAGTGAAGCACTGGAATCTGACTTACCTCAGCAAGGAAAAGTATCCATAATCCCACAAAGAGGTCATCTTTGAGCATGAGCAGTGATCACAGTGTTGACGAAAGCCATGGGCGAACAGGACTGCCTGTTGACCCAGGATCTAGATGGATTCAGGCAATTGGAGGCTCCTCACCCCTCCCTGTCCTAGGAACATACATTCCACACCCAGTCTTATAGCTAAAGCCGTTTCAAGCATGCAACCTTGAGAGAGTGAAGTGGTATTGAGACCATCAGGATAGTATATGTGACTGAACCACATTAAGACCTCTATTGTAAATTCCTAAGATTTTGGTGGGTGGAGGCAGAGATCTATGCACCATGCAACTGTCCAAGACAAGCCTGGCATGTATGTTTCCTTGCTCCTGAGAACTGCCACCTACCTGCCTGGAGTGGTCTGCCTCTTTCTTTGCTCTCTCCTGGCCCTCCTTGTTCAGTTTCAGATCTGCCCCCTGAGAGTGCCTGAGGTTATGAACCAACATATAGATGTAGTCAATTTCCCCATTTCTCTACTTGGGATAATCTGTTCGCTTGGAAAATACAACTTGTGTGTCTATCAATTCAAGTAAAATGTCATAAGGAATATAAATTGATAAATTTATAAAATTTATTTATAAATTTATAGTGCCACTATAAAAATGCACTATTCCAAAGAAAATACTAATGTATTTCGTGTTGGAGTTTTTATTTACTCTTACATGACTTTTCCTTCTACAGGGTAAATATTTCAGAGTTGCTGGAGATATGAACATAAGTGCACTCCCTCCCAACAAAGATATTCAAACCAAACCCAACAAAAGTCTAGCTTTTAAAAATGAATCTACCTGCAGGGATGGGTTGTGGGGGTGGGAGAGAGACTCAAGAGGGAAGGGATATATGCATGGAGAGAAAGAATTGTGCTTAGTGGCTCAGTCGTGTCTGACTCTTTGCGACCCCATGGACTGTAGTCCACCAGGCTCCTCTGTCCATGGAATTTTTCAGACAAGAATACTGGAGTGGAACTCGTTTGTATGTAGGGTTGCCATTTCCTCCTCCAGAGGATCTTCCCAACCCAGGGATCAAACCTCTGTCTCCTGTGTCTCCTGCATTGCAGGTGGATTCTTTACTCACTGAACCATTGAGGAAGCCCAATGCATACATATATGTATACATAACCCACTGCAATAGTCTTGCCTGGAGAATCCCATGGACCGAGGAGTCTGGTGGGCTACAGTCCAGACACAACATAAGCGACTTAGCATGCATGCATGCGTATGTATACATAAATGTGTATGTATAGTTGATTCACATTGTTGTACAGCAGAAACTAACACAACATTGTAAAGCAATTATCCTCCAATTAGAAAAATTTTAATGAATAAAAATAAAGCACATACTGTAAAAATTCCAAAATAAAAAAATTACTCTATAATAAATGAATTTTCCCTTCAACCAACTATGACAAGAAATGTGTTCATTCCAAGTCTACAGTCAGTGCCCTAAATGTGTGTGTTTATGGTCCACTAGGTTGCATTTTCTTCCATCAAGAGACAAGGCCCAGCAGCGTGGGTCCCGGAGAGAAGACATGGAGCAGAACCCAAGCTGACCCAACTGTAATGGGAGCAAGAGACGAGTCCACACTGCCATGCGGTGCAGGGATGCAGTGCAGCACTCAGAGCCTCAGGACAAGTCCAGTCTCTCTGCTTTACAACCACTCCTTAGCCTTATTTTCCTTACACAGCTTTAGCTGACATGTCATTCCCTACATATCAGTCACTGGTACCAACTCACTGTGGGCCATTTTAACAAATTAATTTTGCTCTTAGATGATGAGGATCACTGCCACTGAGTCATCGGTGGGTCATCATCACGCTGCTGTATTGGGTGTGTATGTAGTCATCTGTCCTTGTAGTGGGCAGGAGAATTGTTTCTGGAGTCAGGCTGGACCAAGGTTTTCACGTAGACTTGCCCATAGCACCTTAGGCAGAAGACAAAACAAGAGCATGGTCCAGAAGAAAAGTAAAGGTTTCCCCTAAGATTGTGAGCTCACTGTCATGTCTGATTTATAGAAGGAGAGGCAAATGAGAGACTAAGTAATTAATTTTAAAAAACAGGACAATCAGAATTGGGTGAGAATAAGAAGTAAGAAAAGAGGAGAGGATTTCCTTGGTGGAACAGTGGATAAGAATCTGCCTGCCAGTGCAGAGGACATGGGTTTGATCCCTAGTCCGGGAAGATTCCACATGCCTCAGAGCAACTAAGCCCACAGCTACTGAGCCTGTGCCCTAGAGATCACAAGCTGCAACTGCCGAAGCCGGTGAACCAAGAGCCTGTATTCTGCAACAAGAGAAGCCACCGCAATGAGAAGCCAGCACATCACAACTCAAGAAAGCCCACATGAGGCAAGGAAGACCCAGCACAGCCAAAAATAAATAAATATACAAAAGAGCAGAATAAGGAGTCTGAGACTTAAAGTAGTCAAATGGCGAGCGAATATTTGAAACTTACTTTCATACGGAGCCACAGAATCCTGAAGCTAATCAAAAGAATGTTCCTAAGGCTCTGAAGTCAATTCCAAAATAGCAATTCCAAAAATGTTTTTATCAGTGACACTGAAATAAGCATATAAACATCCCAAGATGCCTACTTTGAGGGGAAAAAAAGCACCATCCTTGGGTGTGTGAATTCTGGCATATTTGCTAAACATCAGACATATTCCTTCAGAGTGACTCTTTAAATATGCAGTATGTTCAGATACAGGAAAAGCCAACCTGGAACACTGGTGTGTTTTATTTCTTTATTGTTAGAGGTCCTATCCTTTTCTTTGTTGTTTTTCCTCAAAACACATTCTTCTTACTTGAAAATATTTACGTGTGTAGGAGAGGACAGGAGATTTCTGTGAATTGTTCTATGAAACTTTCTTTCCCCTACATTACTGCATTCTCACACATCTTTCTCTGTGGGGCAGAATGACTCTGTTTTTCTTCATAGCCATCAGTTCGCAAATCCATGGGGACTCTACATGGCACGGCTCACGATAACTTTCTAGTTCTGAAAGATTTGGGGGAAAATGATATGAACTTTATATCAGAAGATGAAGCGATTTGACTTCATCTGAAACCTTTATCGGTCTGACTCCATGAGGAAAGGTACCCTGGTTAGCCAGGTTGCAGTTGGTCTGGTGACATTTCTGATGACTGTGACTCAACTTACAGTTTGCATTACAGCAGTTCGCTTTGAGATTTGGGCTAAGTCATTTTGCCTTCTGGAATTTCATTTTCTTTTCCCAGTGCATCCCATCAGTTTCACCAAGATTCTGTCAATATTAACATCAAAAGGCTTTGAACTCTCCTAAAGAAAGGAATGCCTCCAAATATGAGGCAATAAGTGCTCTGAAAAGCACGGTTTCATGCTGATCATATGAATAATCTGGGAGATTTTACCAAGAGAACAGTTACTTTGTACTAAATCCAGTGAAATAATGAAAATGAAAATGCTTCGAAGAGATAGAAACTTACATATGTCCTCAAGATGTATACACAGGAACACTTTAACAGGGATGGGAATAAAAGTGAATCAATAAGCAAACTGTTTGTAGGAGGCATTTTACACTGTTGACATGTTTGATTTACATTACTGTCATTCATATTTGATAGAGGACATCAAATTAGTGCAGAAGGCAAAAATCTGACAAAATGCTTAACATCACTAGTCACTAGAGAAATGCAAACAAAACCACCATGAGATAACTACACACCTAGTTATATTGTAAAGGTAGTAAATCAGCCACGTATAATGCTAGTGAAAGTGAAACTGAAAGTCACTCAGTCGTGTCTGACTCTTTGGGACCCCATGGACTATACAGTCCATGGAATTCTCCAGGCCAGAATACTGGAGCGGATTGCTATTCCCATATCTAGGGGATCTTCCCAACCTGAGGATGGAACCCAGGTTTCCCGAATTACAGGTGGATTCTTTATCTTCAGAGCCACCAGGGAAGCCCATATAAAGCTAGTAGGAGGATTAAAAGACAAAAGTAGTAAAATCACCTTTATCCACAGTAAGTAGTTGAGAGATACACAGCACAAATGTTTTAAAACATGACATCAAACACAGTAAAGCTTGTGGGGAAGGAGTGGAAATCCAGGGTTACTAACATCTTTTGAACTTAAGAAATCAGTAACAAATAATCACATACATAAATACATACATACATTGTGGGGAATATAATCACAACTATCAATGGACATGAGTTTGCTTAAACTCCGGGACTCGGTGACGGACAGGGAGGCCTGGCGTGCTGCAGTCCATAGGGTTGCAAAGAGACTGAACTGAACTGAATGTACTATCTTTGTACAGTGACACAAGATAACTAGACATTGTGGTACTCATTTGGAAACATACAGAAATATCACATCACTATGCTGTGTAACAGGAACTAACAGCGTTACGTAGGTCAACTATTCAAAAACAAACAAACTCATAGAAAAAGAGATCAAATTTGTGCTTACCAAAGGTGGGTGATGAGATGAGGTGGAATTGGATGAAGATGGTTAAAAGGTACACACTTCCAGCTATAACATAAATAACTACTAGGGGTGTAATGTCCAAGACTAACATTGATGTATTTATATGGGAAATTTGTCCCATTACAAGAAAAAAAATTTTCCTATTTCTTTAATTTTGTACCTATATGAGACGATGGATATTCACTAAACTTACTGTGGTAATCATTTCGGGATATATGTGAGTCAAGTTATTATGCTGTTTATCTTACACTTTGTGCTGTATGTCAACTATATTTCAATAAAAGTGGAAGGAAAAACAGTGAGCCAGATAGACATGGAACAGTAATAAACATTTCAGCAAGTTTCCCATTTTCTTTTCTACTGTAATCCTCTCTTCCCTCCCCTCCTAACCAGAGAAGCTTCACTGAGCTGACTGGATAGCTCTCTTCCATTTCAATCTTTATTAGCTTCCTTCCCACCCCCCACAATGTGCACCCCACCCTCTCTGACTCCAGTCTGGATAACCCTATGACCTTTTACCTCTTCATTGTGTTTTCATTTTTCTCTTTCCAAACTTTCCAAGATAAGTTTCTTTTTTAATTTATTTTTTAATTGGAGGAAAATTGCTTTAAAATATAGTGTTGGCTTCTGCCATACAAGAACACAATCAGCCATGAAGTAGAACTATGTTTCCTCCCTCTTGACTCTCTCCCCACCCCAACTCCTATCCCACGCCTAGAGGTTGCCACAGAGCACTGCATTCAGCTCCATATGTTATACATCAACTTCCCATTAGCTATTTTACATATGGTAAAATGTAAATACATTTACGACTTCCTTGGTGGCTCAGATGGTAAAGAATCTGCCCTCAATGCGGGAGACCCAGGACCTGGAGTAGGTAATGGCTATCCATTCCAGTATGCTTGCCTGGAGAATTCTGTGGACAGAGGAATCTGGCGTGCTATGGTCCCTGGGGTGAAAAGAATTGGACACAACTGAGCGCCTTAACACACTTACATATGGTAATGTATATGTTTCAAGGCTACTCTCTCAATTCGACCCACCTTCTCTTGCCCCTTCTATGTCCACAAATCTATTTCCTATGTCTGTGTCTCTATTCCTGTCCTGCAAATAAGTTCATCAGTACCATTTTTCTAGATTCTATATGTATATGCATTAATCTATGATATTTATTTTCTCTTTCTGACTTTCACCAAAAAATCTACAAACACTAAATGCTAGAGAGGGTGTGGAGAAAACGTAGCCCTCCTGTATTGTTGGTATGAATGTAAAATGATATAACCACTATGGAGAACAGCATGGAGATTCCTTTTAAACAACTAGGAATTAACTACCATATGACCCAGCAATCCCACTATGGGGCATACGCCCTGAGAAAATCATAACTGAATAAGACACATGTACCTCAGCGTTCATCACAGTACTATTTACAGTAGCTAGGACATGGAAGCAACCTAGATGTCCATCCACAGATGGATGAGAAAGTTGTGGTCCGTGTATACAATGAATATTACAAAGACATATAAAAGACATGTTTATTACCAAAGGTCTTTTTAGGAAAAGAAACTAACAATTATTCAACATATCCTATCTACTAGGCATTTATATACCTTATTTAATTTGTCATTATTGCTTAGATGATGTAGGTATTACTACCCCCATTCTTAGAAAACAAAACTTTTTAAAGCAATCTTTTCTTTTTTATTTTTTTATTGAAGGATAATTGCTTTACAGACTTTTGTTGTTTTCTGTCAAACGAGGTAGGACTTGAGGCTAGATCATATAAATGTCAAGGTGTTCCTGTCATTTTATGTTGGGGCTTTCCAGGTGGCTCAGTGGTAAACAATCTGCCTGCAATGCAGGAAACACAGGTTCAATCCCTGGGTCTGGAAGATCTGCTGGAGTAAGAAATGGCAACCTACTCCAGTACTCTTGTTTGGAAAATTCTTGTTTGAACCGAGGAGCCTGACAGGCTACAATCTATGGGGTCGCAGAGTTGGACATAATGGAGCAGGCACGCTTATCCTTTAGACTATTAGCTTTAAAAGTATAAAAGAGTATTATTACTGGGACTTCCCAAGTGGGTCAGTGGTTAAGACTTTGTGCTTCGACTGCAGGGCGTGTGCTTTTGATCCCTGGTCAGGGAACTAAGATCCCACATGCTAGGCTGTACAACCAAAATAAATTAAAAAAAACTTTTTTTTAAAGAGTACTGTTCCTGTATAACCTAGAATAATGGGAGTTTAATAAATTTTGTTGACAGATTTTATTAAGATCTATTTTATTTATTGCTTTGTTTATAAAAGCAATACATGATCAACATTAAAAGATGAAAAAACTTAAGACAATCACAAAGAAGAAAATAAATCATACAGGACCCCACTACCCTGGGATATCTGATTATTGCTATTTTGTTATTTCCATGTTTTTTTCTTCACTTATAACCTTTGAAAACCAGAATTGGCATCATATTGGACATATCTTTTCATATTGTTTTTTAATTAGATTTTTGATACTTGGAATCATTTTCCCATGCCATTTAATATTCTTCTACAACAATGATATTCTGCTGTAGTTATTTAATCATTTTCCTATTATTGTTCCTTAAGATTTTTACTATAAATAATGCTTGATGAACATGTCTATAGATATATTTGTGTACACTCTGCTTTCCTAAACTCCTGTATATGAAACTGCAACTATTTGCTACTCTATGTGTTATCAAATTGGTTTCCTATAAAATTGTGCCAATTTACTCCTCTATGAGCAGTAGATGGAGTACACAATTACTGACAGTTTTAGCAGTGATTGATATTATTATGTTCATTGTTAATTATTACCAGGATAATAGAAAGTGGTATGTCTTCTATCTGTTGTTTCTTGGCTATGAGTGAGTCTAAACAAATTTTCATAAATTAGGTACCTATGATATGCAAAGTACCTATTTATGTCTTTTGTCTACTTTTCTGCTAGGATATACTTTTTATTGATTGGTAAGCTTTTTATACATTGAGGCTTTTTTTTTCCTTCTTATGTTGCGAATGTTTTTTCTAGTTTCATTTACATAAGTTTTTTTTAAGCCTTTATTTTTAAAGATTCTCAGGAACTTGTAAAATATGGTACAGCGTGCCTGAGAACCCTCCATCAAGTTTCCTGCACTGATAACATCTTATACTAACTGTAGTACTTATCAAAACCAAGAAACTAACATCAGTACAAAACAGTTAGATACACTATAGACTTAATACAGATGTCTTCAGTTTTTCTTAAATGTACTAACAGCAATTTGAACCATCAATGTTAATGCAGCCATTCTTATTTTTCTTTAATCCTTTATATTCCCATTTCCAGTTTGACATGATAGAAGCTTGAAAGTTGCTACTCCCTCTTAACAAACGATGGAAAACTGAAGATACTGAAAGTCAAGTCTTCTTGGATCCATAAGACAAGCTTACAGGGAAAATCACTGCCCCCAAGACTGGAGAGACAAGTGGATACAAAGTTGAGGCTTCAGAGAGTCAAGGCTCACAAGAAGAAACCACCGTGGCAACCGGTGCTGGGATAGGAAGATATGAATTGTAATCAATGAATTGCGGAGTCCCAGTGCAGATAAGTCCAAAAATTAAAACCTCCAAAGGAACTCATCATAAGGAGGCCCCAACAACATCATGATATTAATGCCCAGGTATTCAATCAGATTCCCAAAGCAAACATTGGAGACAAATCCTCTTTGGCTTCTGCAGGGGGAGGGGGAAAGGGACGATTTTGAAATTCCGCAGAGCACCCTATTTTTTAATGATAGTTCTTTTTTTTAAACATATAGACTTTTATTTACTTATTTTTGGCTATGCTGGGTCTTCGTTGCTGTGTGGGGTTTTCTCTAGTTGCAGCAAGCAGGTGCTACTCTTGAGTTGTGCTGCATGGTCTCCTCATTGCGGTGGCTTCTCTTGTTGCAGAGCACAGGCTCTAGTGATTGCAGTTTATAGGCTCAGTAGTTGCAGCTCCTGGGCTCACCAGCACAGGCTCAATAGTCGTGGTGCACAGACTTAGTTGCTCCACAGCATGTGGCATCTACCCAGACCAAGGATCAAGCCCCCGTCTCCTGCATTGGCAGGTGAATTCTTCGCCACTGAGCCACCAGGGAAACCTAGAGCACCCTGTTTTAAACAAGATTTGCCCTCAAGGCAAACTGCTTGCTAAGAGTTTAATCCACTCAGCATCAGAGCCTAACTGAACTGGGGAAGGGAAGTATCCTACTCCAGCTCACCCTAGCCATCCTATGCCCTCTTAAAGTGAAGTGAAGTCGCTCAGTCGTATCCAACTCTTTGCAACTCCACGGACTGTAGCCTACCAGGTTCCTCCGTCCATGGGATTTTCCAGACAAGAATACTGGAGTGGGTTGTCATTCCATTCTCCAGGAGATCTTCCTGACCCAGGGATTGAACCTGGGTCTCTCGCATTGCAGGCAGACGCTTTACCATCTGAGCCACCAGGGAAGCTCTATGCCCTCTAAAAGGGGAGAAACGAAGCCTGAGAAACATTTGTGAAGTTCACAGTCCAGAGGCAGAGGCTTACTGAAAGACTGAGACCCATCCACAGGACTATAGAACGCTTCTCCTGATCCCACACTTCACCACATTAACTAAAGGTCTATTTACTACAGTTCCCTTTACCTGGTATAGCACATCTAGCTATTAAGAAAAAGTTATACCAAAACGCAAAAAAATACACCTTGAAGACACAGCTCAAACATCAGAACCGGACAAGGCAGGAATGTTAGAATTATCAGATGGGGAATTTTTTTTTTCAGTTTGCTTACTTTTTTTTAATAGGCAGTGATGGTCTCCAAAATCTTTCTGTTCATCAGATGTTTGATTCCTTTGCAAAGCTTTAGGTTTTTGAGCTTGAACATGGAGCTTTACTCCATGAATAACATGCTTTTCCTGTTAGCATGTATTAAGTTCTTTTTCTGAAGAAAACTGAATCCAACTCACTCTCTGTGAAAACCAGTCTTTTTATCAAAAGGAACAGTGCACGCTGGGACATGGCCAAACTGTGCAAACAGCTCACTTGGAGGCCACAGTCCAGGGAATTTTTCTGACAAATGCAACCAGCCAGTGGACGTTCGTACACAACACCAGAGCACCCTTCATTGCCAAAGCCACCATATTTTTTTTCAGATGAAGAATTTAAAACAGTTGTGATTAATATGCTAGGGCACTACAGACAGAGAACCTGCAACAACAGATAGGTGATGGAAACATAAGCAGCGTGATGGAAATCCTAAGAAAGAACAAAAATGAAATGCTAGGGGTAGGGCTTCTCTGGCAGTCTAGAGGCTGAGAGTTTGCCTGCAAATGTGGGGGACAAGGGTTCAATCCCTGGTCCAGGAGGATCTCACATGTAGTGAAGCAACTGGGCCCATGCACCATAACTACTGAACCCACATGCTGCAACTACTAAAGCCCACATGCCTAGAACCCATGCTCGGTAACAAGAGAGGCCATCCCAGTGAGAAACCAGCGCAACACAAAGTAGAGTAGTCCTCCCTCCCCAAACCTAGAGAAACTAAAGCAGGTGTAAGATCTACTAAGTCACTTCAGTCATGTTTGACTCTATGCAATACTATGCCCTGTACCCTGCCAGACTCCTCTGTCCATGGGATTCTCCAGGCAAGAATACTGGAGTGGGTTGCCATGCCCACCTTCAGGGGATCTTTCCCAACCAGGGATCGAACCCATGTCTCTTACGTCTCCTGCATTGACAGGCAGATTCTTCACCACGAGCACCACTGGTAGCAGGATTATAGTAATTTTCTCAAGGCTAACATGTTGTTGTTTGGTCACTAAGTTGTGTCCGACTCTTTGTGATCCCATGGATTGTAGCCACCAGACTCCTCTGTCTATGGGATTTCCCAGGCAAGAATATGGGAGTGGGTTGCCATTTCCTTCTCCAATGAAGACCTAGCACAGACAAAAATAAATATAAAAATATTTTTAAAAAGAAAAGAAATGCTTAGACGTATACTAAAAAAAAAAATCAACACTGTAACAGAAATAAAGAATTCCTTTAATGGACTTACTAGTAGATTGGACATGACTGAATAAAGAACCTGTGAGTTAAATGACATATCAGTATTATTCTCAAAAATTAAAATGCAAAAAGAAAAAAAATGCAAAAAGGATTAAGTCTGAATAAGAACAGAATACTCAAGGATTGTGGGACAACTAAAAAAGTGTACCAAATTCATAAGGGAAATGCCACAGGAAAAGACAAACAGAAGAAATATTTCAAACAATGACTGAGAATTTCCTCAAATTCTTATCAGACATCAAACTGTAGATCCAGGAAACTTCAAGAACACGAAGCAGGATAAATTCCAGAAAGACTACACCTAAGCATATGATTTCCAAACTACAGAAGGTCAAAGATAAAGAAAAAATCCTGAAAGAAAACAAAGGGAAAAAAACCTTACTTATAGATAAAAGATAAAAATTATTTCTTTCTTCATTCTTGAGGTTATTAGTAGCCCATTATATTTATGTACTATAATCTTATGAATCCCCTATTGTTGGATTATTGTTGGAGATTCTTGGAGAAACACTAAATGGGTTTGAAAGTTCCAGAGCCAATCATGTAAGCCTTCTTTTCTTTTTCTGGGAACAAATCTAATATTGTCAAGGATCACTCTGACAACTAAGAAATCTGCATGTTTGCACTGATGGAAAATGAGTCACTTCTATGAATCCTTTGATTAGAACTGGTGCACTTTATGAACTGTGTTCCTTTTTAAAGTATATATTTATATCTTTATAAGTTTTATGAGAAACTTACATTTTTATATCCTTAATTTGGCTACAGGAAGATGTAAAATAATTTTATTGCAGACTTTGAATTTTATCTCAGAAAAGGTAGCCCGGTCAAATCTGCATATGTAGAGCTATGCGGCCACTGGTGATTGTCCACCACAGCTACATACTCTCAGCCTCTGGGGTAAAAGCCCGCTTCGGATGTCTGGACCCTTGGGATTTATTAGCCTCTCACCTTGGGGGAGATGGCTGATTGCAGGGCAGGTAAATTTGGAATATTACTTGGGTGCTGAATTTGATGAAGAACCAAGGGCACACGCAATCCTTCAATCAACCTCTGACTCTTGAAATGCTGAACTTTCAGTCTCATTATAATTAAAAGAAATGGGCTTCCCTGGTGGCTCAGTGGTGAAGAATCTGCCTGTCAATGAAAGAGACTGGGGTTCAATCCCTGGTCCAGGAAGATCCCACATGCCACGGAGTGGCTTGGTCCGTGTGCCGCGGCTATTGAGCCTGTGCTCTAGAGACCAGCAGCCACGACCACCGGGGCTACAGACGGCCGCTGTGGAAGCCTGCGCTCCCTATAGCCCCTGCTTCGCCGCAGAAGCCACGGCAGGGAGAAGCACCGCACCAGAGATGAAGACCCAGCACAGCCAAAACTAGACAAATAATAATAACAAAACAAATAAATAGACGAAAAATAGTTTAGAGGGAATCAAGGCTCAGTCTGGCCCGGGTAGTGATTTCCAAAGCTGGAAGAGTCTAAAACATGAACATTTAGGTCATTTTCTATTTCTTATAAGGATTATAAATCATACTACAATAAGTATTAATAGACAGTACTTATATCTTTCACATTTATTCAGTTATTTCCTTAGAATACATTCCTAAACGTGGAACTCCTGAGCCAAAAACTATGCTTTATTTACAATCTTTTGGCAGATATTGCCGAAACACTCTATTTAAGGGCTATACCAATTCATCTTCTTACCCATGGAATGCTCTTTTCCCACATCTTTACCAAAGCTGGGCATGGCCATTCTTTATAATGAAGAATTAAATATCTAATATGAACCAGATCATCTGGATCCCCTACTTTAAAACCTCTAAATGTTCTCCACTATGCATAGGACACATTCTCACACTTGATCTTTAAAATAACTAACAGCCCTATATAGCTTTTGTTTGTGTGAATTATGCTTACTGATATTTGCTGTATTATAAATTAACACATTATTATATGTCAATATAAATAAAAATTTTAACTTTTTATTCAATTCACTAAAAATAATAAATCCATCACATGCTAACGTAAATAACATTTTTCTGAAAGAAAACTATTTTTTGGGTCTTAAAAAATGCCTATTTATTATTTCACAGTTTTTCTGTGTCAAGAGTCTTGGCAAAGCTTAATTGGGGCAAAGATAACTGTTAGAAAAAAAACACATTAGTGAGACATGTGACATTGCTGTACATTTTTGCAAATCTCTTTAATGACTGGCTGAAAAGGTATTCTATTAGCATAGAAGCTAAAGTCTCAGATCTACTTTGGCACTCAATCTGTCGTAATACTGCGCACATGGACTTTCTGGAAAACTCCCCTGTACACTCATGAGAAAATGAGTATGAAAAAAGTAAATGATGTCTTAGTACTAGTACAAATGTGGTTTTGGACTCCCCATGAAATGTTCTTAGAGACCTTAGGGGTCTCCAGAGCATACTTTTAGAACCAAACGTCCAAAGGATAAAGGTTTACTCATTATCATGCCATTTGAGTCCTTTCTTCATTCAACCCTAAACTTTCCTTGATTATCCCTTGTTGTGCTCATTCTTGCAGCCAGACATAATTCTGACATCATGCATTTTCAGTTCCATATGCTTTCACGTATACTATTCTCATCCAAGAATGCCTGTCACTGCTGGCTATATTGGGATTTGAGAGAGCCCAATAAATTATAACCTTATCCAAATTCTGAATAAACTGAGAGACAAAACAAAAAAGCAAACAGAGAGAAAACTAAGGATCACTTTTATTATCAATGGGGCTGGTTTTGAAGCTAGTTTACTAGATGGTGACTGTGAGCCTCCCGAGATTCCACCCCAGAACTTAAGAGACCCACCACCCAGAGACACACAGGGCTGGACAACGGCAGTTTCCCATATAGAGCCTCTGCTCTATTATTACGTTCTGAGAAGGGAGTAAGGGCTCACTCCCAAGAAGGGAGGAGGAATGACTGGAGCTACAGTCAAATCCCCAGATACTTATCTGAATGCAATGCGTGTGTGTTCAGTTGTGTCTGACTCTGCGTAAAGTAGCCTGCCAGGTTCCTCTGTCCATGGGATTTCCCAGACAAGAGTACTGGGGTGGTTGCCATTTCCTACTCCAAGGGATCTTTCCAATCCAGGGATCAAACCCAAGTCTCCTGCATCTCCTACACTGGCAGGCTGATTCTTTACCACTGAGCCACTTGAGAAGCCCATTAAATCCCAAGTCATACTCAAACATTAACTGTTGTATGAAGTTTTATTTAACTTCCTGACATAGTCTCCCTTCTGCTTACATGACATATGGTACATATAAATTCATCAAGTTTTGAAGATCATAACAGGCAAGCCACAAAAGATACAAATACAAATAAGATACTATTTCTTCCTTCAAAACCTTGGCGAGGAGTGGAGACTTCCCTGGTGGTTCAGCGGTTAGGACTCCACACTGCCAGTGCAATGGGTACAGGTTCGATCCCTGGTCGGGGAACTAAGGTCTCACATGCCACACAGTGTGGCCAATAAATAAATAGGTAAAACAAAATTCAATTAAAAAATTTTAAACTTGGGGAAACAATATCTATAACACCCTTTATCCCCTACATTCATTTTGACAAATTTGGAAACATAAAATACACAGGCGCCCTTTTTCTATGGAGTAACTTACAAGTGTCATCGCACCACCTGAAATCTGTCTACATCATGTGATCCTCGTGAATCTGTACTTGACTTTCACAATGCCCCTGAAATCATTCCAGATTACTATCATTTCCTAACAAGATCTAGCCACATCAGTGCCACCAGTAATTACCACCCCCCAAACCTACCGTTTTTTTTTTTGTCCTTCCCATTTCCCTAGTAATTTTATACTTGGATGGATGCCTCTGTGTGTTTGTGTGTTTCATTATAGCTATAATGGTAGAAATCTGCAGCAACACAGATCATTATATAAGGATTTGGAAATAACATGGGCCAAATCCCAGATCTAAGACCCAGCAGTAAATATAATAAAAGCCTGATATAACATGTTTAACCTATAAGGAGGGCACTGTTTCTGTCCCTGAACAGCTCATTATAGAGATTCCACTGCATTGCTGTTCCTCCCCATCCCCATGGCAGCCTGTACACTGCTTGAGAGCACTACCATTGGCTGAATGGTTAGATTAAATGAACTTGGGGGTCTGTTTTTATCCCCTGAACTTCTATAATTCTGGTGAGTTACCTTTTCTTGGAAATATCACACAATGGTTACATTTTGCCAAAGTGCCTGGTATAGTTATCATAGTTAAAAACTACGATGTTTTTAACTCTATCATCATAGTTAACAACACAGATAGATATTGGAGCCAAAGATTTGTTGTTGTTTGGTCACTAAGTCACATCTGACTTTTTTGCAATCCCATGGACTACAGCCTGCCAGGTTCCTCTGTCATAGGATTTCCCAGGCAAGAATATTGAAGTGGGTTGCCATTTCCTTTCCCAGGGGATCTTCCCAACCCAGGGATCAAACACACATCTCCTGCATTGCAGGTGGATTCTTTACCACCTAGGAAACCTGGAACAAGAGAGTAACAGGTCTCAAATTCCAACTCTATGTGTGACCTTAAAACAAATCACTTCATTTCTTTATTTCTCCATCAACAAACTCCTCTACAAATTGATGAATATAATCATACCTATCTTGTAGGAATGTTGTGAAGATTAAATAGTTAATACATATAAAGCACTTTAGGATGGTACCTACAACATATTAAGTGTATAATCAACCACCAGTTATTAGTCTGTATTAGCAAACATGTGTTCAAAGAATTCTGCAATTCCGTGAATTTCCAGTAACTTAAAATATACATTAGACACTCAGAAAATGCTGGAGAGTGATCTCTGAATTTTATAGGTTTATCCAAATCCTTCTAAATACCTTGCCTCATTAAAATGAAAGCATTTTAAATAAGAAAAGCAGATACTCTTTTTTGAAAACTAATGCTCAGCATATATATCAGGCAGATTCCTGTTAAGTCTATCAATGAAATCATACTGTAAGAACATGTTTGCATAATTCTTTTATGTTAAAAATACTCATATCCATTCTTTTTAGAGTAGGACCAAACATCTACAAAACTATACTGTCCCTTCTTTGCAAAATCTTGCTGTAGGTGTGTCAAATATTCTAACCTGTCCACCAGGTACAGACACTGATTGGTATGTAAAAGACACAACGAAGAGCATATTAAATACTTCCATAAAAAGAAAAAAAGCTTGGAAAGTAAAGCTAACTTTCAACCATGGAAAGGCTTAAGCAGTAGGTAGATTTGGCACATTTGCTCTTAAGTCATTTTAAAGGCATTAAAACATATTTCAAAGATTTCAAACATGCAATTATTTTTGCTGCCACTCAAAACCTGAAATAAACATTGCTCTAAAAAGATATGTGCCTTTTTACCCATCAAAACAAACAACTTAATGAATAAAAATTGCTTCCCCAAACCATTTTTTCATACATTTGCAACTCATCCAGCCAGTTTTTAAGTCTGAAATTACAGAAACGATTGGTAAAAATGGATCATTGTTCCAAAAAATTTAAAAGGCACTAAACTCAAGGTATGGTTACTCTATGAAAAACTCCCCTAAAAATATGTATCATGCATGAACTTTGGTATTCCAGTCACTAGCAAAGCTGAAGTTTGTCTGTCGGTGCTGATTTTTCTGTTGTTTATCTTGTGGATCAGCCTTATTTTATAACCATACCTTCCCTGAATTTATCCAAAGTAATATTTTTTAATTACTGTAACCAACAAATACTGAGTACCTACTCTCTATAAGGAACTTTATTGGATATTGTAAGGGATTTAAAGCTGGTTGCAATAGTCCTACTGCTCGGAGTTCCCACTCAGGATGAGCAGAGTGACAATGCTGACAGATGACTGAATATAAGACGGTCCGCTCTGTCCCCATCACTTCAAAGCTCCGGGCCGTGTGCCACCGTGATAAAGGAAGCATGCATAGGTCAACTAATAGGTCTAGACCATCCCTGCTTGACTTATTAGCCACCATATCCCAATTTCTTATTCTGTGACCTCCTAGTTTAAAATCTGGCTCCCTACACCCACCAGACATAGTTACAGCCTCTTCACTGACTCAGATTTCTCTCCACTCTTGAGTCCCAGACGTGCAAAACTCCCAGGGAAGAGATCTGCCCGTTCTGCTCTGTCCCTCAGCATCCCTGGGGGACTCATTCCCAGATCACTGCAGATACCCAAATCCAAGGATGTTCAAGTTCCTTATATAAGACAGTATAGAGGTTGCATATAACACATACACACTCTCATGCACTTTTATTTATATATTTTGACTGCACTGGGTCTTCGTTGTGGTGCGTGGGTTTCTCCTTGTGGTGACTTTTCTTGTTGCAAGCGTGGGCTTCAGTAGTTGCAGCGTGCGGGCTTAGCTGCTCTGCGATCTTGCTGGATCAAGGATGGAACCTGTGTCCCCTGCACTGGCAGGTGGATTCTTATCCACTGTACCACCAGGGACGTTCACTCCCATACACTTTAAATCATCTCTCAATTAGTTATAATACCTAACACAATGTAAAAAAGGAAAAAGTGAAAGTCTCTCAGTCCTGTCCGACTCTTCTGTGACCCTATGGATTGTAGCCTGCCAGGCTCCTCCATCCATGGAATTCTCCAGGTAAGACTACTGCAGTGGCTAGCCATTCCCTTCTCCAGGGTGCTCTGTAAATACAGGCATATCTAAGATAGTGTGGGTTCACTTCAGACCACCACCATCAAGCAAATACTGCAGTACACGGGTCACACACTTTTTGGTTTCCCAATGCATGTGAGTTATATTTACACTACACTGTAATCTGTTAGGGGTGCAACAGCATTATGTGTAAAAATGAGACGTATCTGCCTTAAGTAAAAAATACTTTATTGCTAAGCAGTGTTAAGCATCAACTAAGCCTTCCGTGAGTCATAATATTTTTCTAGTAGAGGCTCTGAAATATGGCAATAATTACCAAAATGTGACACACAGACACAAAGTGAGCAAAGGTTGTTAGAAAAATGGTATGGGGACTTCCTGGGTGGCACAATGGAGAAGAATATTCCTGACAATGCAGGGGACACAGGTTCGATCCCTGGTCCCAGAAGATCTCAGATACTTTGGAGCAACTAAGCCCATGTGCCACAACTACTGAGCCTGGACTCTGGAGGCCGTAAGCCACAACTACTGAGCCTGCCTGCTGAGACTGCTGAAGCCTGCGTGCCCTAGAGCCTGTGCTCTGCAACAAGAGAAGCCACTGCAATGAGAAGCCAGCACACCACCACTGGAGTAGCTCCTACTCTCCACAACCAGAGAAAGCCCACATGCAGCAACAAAGACCCAGCACAGCCAGAAATGAAAAAATAAAACGGCATGTACATGTCAAAAAAATAACACTAAAAAAAGAAAACTGAAGTATTGATGTACATCTTCAAAGAGTGAATTGTCGTCCATAATTAAAAGAATAAAAAATGGCGTGGATGGATTTGTTTGAGACAGGGTTGGCACAACCTTCAATTTATAACACACACACCATCAGGACTTCCCTGGTGGTCCAGTGGTTAAGACTCTGGTTAAGACTCTGTGCTTCTACTGCAGGGTCATGGATGGGATCCCTGGTCAGGGAACTAAGAAATGCCCTGGTACAGCCAAAAAATTAAAAAAATAAAACATCCACTATCCATGAAGCATAATAAAGTGAAGTACAATAAAACAAGGTATGCCTGTAGCTGCCAGGGCAGGGCATATTTAAGCTTTTTTAGGGGGGAACTGTATGGTATTTTTTTCTTTTAGTATTTTCGCTCCACAGTTGGTTGAATCCAGGGATGCCGAACTTCTAGATACTGGTCTGGCCTAGACCCCTTCCCACCTCTTATTTCTCCCTCCCACCACAACCTGCCTGCCATAAAAAGAGAAATTTTAAAAGACACAAGGTAATAATTTTATTATAAGAATGAGAGAAAGCAGCCAATACAGGAGGTCATAGGAGTGAGACAAGACTTCTGATTTTGAATCTTCTGATGTTTTTTAGTGATGAGTTTCAAGGGTACGAAGCATATTTATACTCAAAAAACAGATCTGTATTATCAAAATAGTCTATTTTTACATGTGCGATTTGTCACTTTTTTTGTAGTGCCATCGTGGTACAAGAGAATTAGACCTTTACAAAGGGCTTCCACAAAGGCCAGGCATTTTCCAAGTTCAGTTTTATTTATTATTCCCCTGCAGATCTTGATGGGGAAGATGTTTTATCTGAGATACTGAATAATGCCAAATGCCTCTGGTGCTACATTTTCAATCCATATTTCTTAGCACTTTAAATTTTAGAGTTGCTGTTTCTACTAGTGATTTCAAGGTCCATCAGAATCTATATTCATCCAAACACAATGAACAACTTTTTCTATTCAAATGTAGATTTGAATAGATTCCAAATTCTTGACCTCAAAGGCAGCAGATCAAAGAAAGTTGCAAACCCTAAGACAGACCCATAACTTCCATGGATCAATTGGAATAAGTACACAGACTGGCAACAGGTGTTTTTTACTGGACTGTTTTGCATAAAAAAGCAGGGCAGGAAGAGCTAAAAAAAATCATATAGCACCCCAGATAGCATTATTTGCAGGAAGCAGCCTGTCGTCAAGGCAGGGTCAGAGAACAAGAATGCAGTGAGAGAAGCCTGAAAGCCAATGATCTCAGGTGGCTAGGGAGAGTTAAGGCCAAAAGAATTCACTCAACAATACAGTCTTATATCATAAGGAACTTACATGTCTGTGAACAGCAAGAATTCCTGACTGGTCTAGAACCTGGACATGGTATCTCTCCCACACAAATCTCTTGCCTGTAGCTTGTCCAGAAAAAAAAAAAAAAATTCATCTTATTAAAAAATGAGCATCTATGCAAAGCTACTACAAGAAAATAAAAGAAAAACAGATACAATGGAAGACAAATGCATCTTTCATTGTAGAACAGGAAAATGTTTCCATAGTAGACAAAAATTGGGCCAAGCATACTGCCATCAACTTGAAAACAAACAGAAAGACCAAACTTAAGCTACCATATCTATAAAGAAAGAGCTCATATCAAATATACAAGAACTCAGGGAAGCTGCAGTAAGATAATGGGAAGTGAAATATGATTTGAAAGAATCCAGGAAACAAATAATTCACTGGCAGCAACCAGATTTTGCCAAAAACATGGAAAGAAACAAGAGTGTCAAAAATAAACAAAAAGAAGAAATGGAAAGTTTAAAGTAGAAGAAAAGAAACTTAAAAGAATTAGAAAAAAATAGTAGCAAGACAGGACATATTAAAGAGGTCTTAACACATGTAGTAACTTAGTATACTGAGGAAGATGTAAAACATAACAACATAGGAAAAAAGTTAAAGATATACTTCAAAGTAACTTTCTAGAAATACATCATAAACCTACAGGCGGAACTACATGAAAATTTGACACAAAACATTCAACACTGTTTTAGTAAAGTTACTGAAATTGAAAGAAAAATAAATAAATAAACTTGTGCATTAAGGCGAAAAGTTTGAGTCAGAATGTTACTTTCTACAGTAATGTTTAATGGCAGAAGACATTGGAGCAGTGGTACAAAGCCCAAGGGGATATAAACTGCATGGTTTAAGGATTGTACACAAATAGTCATCAAAGCATAATGCAAACGAACATTTTTGAACTCGCAAACCTCAGGAAACATTCCCTAAGCCCTTCCCAAAGAAACTACTACAAGCCAAACTGAAGAGCAAACAGATAAATGGAATACTGGTCCTAAGTATTGACCTCATTAAACTGTAGGACTAAAACTAAGACAATTTTTGGAGATTATGGTCACAGAATAGAGTTTAAATGTTATAAACCTAATGATGTAGAAACAATACAACCAAGGTCTGGAGGGAAAGAGGACAGATGGTGGGTAGTAATGTCAACCTGATGATTTTCTTGTCTGGTAGAGCAGAGGATTGAAAGATGATTGAAGCTGATAAATCACATAATAGACCTATAAGTGCATTTCAAAATCTAAATATGAATGAAAAATTACATAATCAAGAGTCAGGTGACTCTGGGAGAAAGTGGAAAAAACTAATTTTACCATTACTCATGGCAGGAAGTCAATAGACAGCTGCCTAAATAAGTTTAAGTATCTCAGGGAAGAACCATTGTCCTTTATGGCTGGTGACAAAGTATAAAAAGGATACCATAGGATATCTCTAGACTGTTTTATGGAACCAAGAGACAAGGGGCAACTTTGCAGAGTTTAGATTTGGGGACTGATTAGAAGTGAATGGAGCTTCCCTGGTGGCTCAGTGGCAAAGAATCCACCTGCCAATGCAGGAGACTTGGGTTTGATCCCTGGGTCGGGAAGATCCCCTGGAGAGGGAAACAGCAGTATTCTTGCCTGGGAAATCCCACAGACAGAGGAGCCTGGCGGGCTACCATCCATAGGGTCGCTAAAGAGTCGAACATGACTTAGAGACTAAAGAAAAACAAAGACGTGAAAATACAGTTGAGAGGAAAGACCACAGACCATCTCTCCAGCATCAACTTGTTATATTATTGTGGACAACTATCATGACTGGTGACCTCCCACACCTTTGAATACTATCTTGCCACCTCCTCACAAAAGGCCAAAGCTGTTTGCCCAGCTTCCTTTACAGCTAGGAAAGGAATGTGACTGAGGCTCCACCAACCAGACACAGGGGTTTGACACCCGAGAGAGCATCTTTGGCCACTGGGATAAATGAGCATTTCAGCTTTCAGGGGGGCAAAGACAGAGGTTCTAGGATCAAGTGCCCAGAGATGCTAAGAGTAAGTCACCCATGGAGCAGATCTTAAGATTCTGGGTGCTATTCAGAGCCTGCTGTCTCTGTGCCTATCTGGCCTTCTTAGATATTCTATAAGGCAGGGGTCCCCAACCTCTGGGCAGTGGATCAGTACTTTCAGTCACCTCAGTGGCAGCATTAGATTAAAAATAAAGTGCACAATAAATGTAATGCGCTTGAATCACCCCCAAACCATCCCCTCCACCTCTGGCCAATGGAAAAACTGTCTTCCACGAAATCAGCCCCTGGTGCCAAAAAGGTTGGGGATTGCTGCTGTAAGATACTCAGTATGCTTTTAAAATAAATTTATTTTCTGCTTAAGCTAGGTAGGAGGGACTTCTGTTATTTGCAACTAAGAACCATGCTTGACTATGTATAGTACCAACAGAACACATATTTGAAAAGAAAAACAAAAACAAATTTTAAACACCCATTAGCCTTGAAAAAGACCAAGAACCTAATGCATTCATTGGCTCCCAGTCACTTATACACAGTAACTTCACACTAAGATGCTAAGTATCTGTGAAATGTCCCTCTCCTAGAACATGGTATCTATTTTAAGTATTAAAGAATGGATTCTGTTAAAATATATCTTGGTTTTAAGTGCAATTATCCAAGATTCACCAAAAGTTATAGCATTCCAAATAGGTAAATTCAAATACCACCAAGTCTTACTATCTTGGCTTGCTGAACTCCTTTGCAAGATTTTGTGGATGATTCTACACTCATCTAAAATGTTTATGCTAGGCTCCAAAGCTTACTTCTAAGCCCAAAGTTTGATCCAGTTCACTGCCTACTGTGAAAGGATTAACAGATAATGTTATTCCAGTCTCCCTTTCGTTCTCTGCTATGAAAAGCAGTAGAAAATATAAGTTTATCCTGGCATCATGTGATAAAGGTCTGCTGCTGAATGGATACATTTACGTTGGAATCTAGGTGCTGAGTACAGTGGTTCTCAAAATGGGTTCCAGGATCAGAGCATCAACATCACTTGAGAATTTCTTCAAAATGAAAATTATACTGAATTGGAAATTCTGGGGGTGGGGTTCAGAATTCTGTGTTATAAACTCTCCTAGTGTTTGTATTCTATGCTAAAGTTTGAGAACCATCTTCTTTGGCAGCACAACGAAACTACTCCAATCAGAGGAGAATTAAATTCTGAGGATGGAATAACAAGTTGTACCTTCTCAATTACACATTTCAGGGCATTTCTAGAACTAACTTAACTTCACATGTAGCACAAACTCACTTCTTCACTGAGGAGAAATGAAAAGTTACGCCCTTTGGAGCACTAGAAAAAATGTAGGAGAGGAAATCCATTTCTGCATTTGCTTTCCTTATCATGCTCAAGAATCTTGCTTCTCAAAGGAAAATAGATATTTTACAGCCACCACCAAATGATCCTTTCCAGGACTCTTGGTTACTAAGATCCCACATGGAATCTTTTCCTGAGACTGTTAGACCTCAATTACCTCTTTAATCTTCTCCTTAGGCTAAATAATCCCAGTTCCTTTTACTTTTATTTAATACTTTTTAAAAACTCATCATCCCTTTCAAGCTATGGAGTAAAATATGACCTCATTTGACTGTTCAATTAAACTGAACCGCATTTCCTGTCACTGAACTATAGAAATTAATGTCAAATAACCTAAATTTCTTAAATTCCACCTATGTTTTATAGTACGAGATGTACTTCTTAGAATAAAAAGTCAAACTTAGGTCTGTCCTTTCTAGATATTCTTATCCCTTCTCTTCACCCCATTCCTCTTCCTAAAAAAAAGTTCAGTTCATGGTAAGGTCACTAAGTATTCTGTATATATTGGATTAAACATTCTGATCCTCATTTGCCCTATTAAATAAGAACTGACCAGATGGATATTCCTCTGACTCGCTCTCCTGAGCAGGGTTTAGTTAATTAAAAATGATTATTTTTACTACATATTTTATATATCAGCCAGATGTTACCTGTGGTCATTTCTGGAAAGGATCATTTGGTGGCAGTTATAAAATAGACATTTTCCTTTGGGAAGTGAGACTCTTGAGTCCAATGAGGAAAACTAATGGAGAAATGGATTTCACCTCATACCTTCTTCCTAGTGTGCAAACAGGATAACTTTTCATTTCCTTTGAAAGTAGGATCTATTAAAATTCTGTCTTCTAACTCTGCAGTCTGGCCCTACTTATGTTGTATCCAAAAAGGATCAATTGATTCAGGAAGCAAAATTAATGCTGGTTTCCGTCTGTACCACAAGTGTAAATTGACTTTTCAAAAAAAACTGATTTGGCTTCTCTAGATCTGGTTTAAGACATACAGGTACAACACAGCAACTGTTCTGCTCAATCAGGACAGGTCATGATGGCCCTCCAGATAGATTTGTAACAGTTTCTGCTTTTGCACACGTCTCCTTAGAAGACACAGTTCATGCAAAGCAATTTGCCTAAATTTCCCATTAGTGCTAAAATACTCCAGAATGAGACAAAGATACTGTAATTACAAATCTGTTTTGTGATTACACTGTCATTTTCTCTTCATTTGCAGACAAGCTAGAATCTAAACAAGTGCCCCCTCTTTTTCTCTTAAAAGCAAAACAAACAAAAATAAAGTGATGTTCAACTTTTAAAAAATAAATAAATAAACATTAATTCTTGAGATCACTCAAAATTCTGAAAGTCTAACAGATTAAACAAGCCACGCTAGGGACTTCCCTGGTGGTCCAGTGGTTAAAGACTTCACCTTCCAATGCAGGGGATGTGGGTTCAATACCTGGATGGGGAGCTAAGAAACCACATGCTTCACAGACAAAAAACTAAAACATAAAACAGAAGCAATACTGTCGCAAATTCAACGAAGACTTTAAAATGGTCCATGTCAAAATATTTTTAAAGAGAAAAATAACCACAGTATCATGTGGTTTAGATTTAGAGGGTTGGTCTTCTCTACAACACCATTTAGATGACTAGAGACAAATGTGAATCTTTCAAAAGTTTGACATTCACATGATGACAAACAGAATCATTTGGTATGGCAGAGTGTATGAACAAGTAAGACACATTTAATTCCAAAGCCCTGGCTAAGTCTTGTAAAGTATTTCATGGCGTGAGGTGGATCTATTAATAGGTTCTGGGCTCAGTTCTGATTTTCTGCATCCTCTTGCAATACTGATGTTCCCACTTGGAGCTTTTTTTTTTCTCATGAAAACATAGAACTAGATATTCTCTAAAGTCTTCTTAAGCCCCTAAATGATATAATGGGTTTTTTGTTTAAAAATATCTTTCAGGCTTAAATTCTGCTTTCTTGAACCACTGCAACAGTTTTTACAGAGGAAGGGGTAAGGGGTAGGAGTCGCTTTCATTAACTTACAAGCTTTATATACAGAACACAGTGACTCATCTTCTGATTGTATAAAGCATCTGCTCCCTGTGTCCTGAAGTACACAAATCTGCTTGCAGTAAATCACGGTAAAACCTCAGAAATGATCTCTTCCTCTTATGTTTTCATGGCAATCCACATTTACTAGTGTTTTCCTGTGGAAGTCATCTGCGGTACATTTGATTTCAAGAGGCAGGTAAGGGGCAGACATTCTTGATGAAGGGGCCGACAGTCTCTAAAATAAATTATCCTCCCAAATATATGATTACTTACCTTTAGATCAGGCCATGCTCATCAGCCTCTAATAAGTTTGAGGGACTCACCCATCTTAATTTCATATGTGAATCTATAATTGTCTGCAGAGGTCAATTTCAGTGGATGCCTCATATAAATTAGAATTGAAGATAATGACGCCTGTTCACTTGATCAACTGAAATGACCAGCTGGGTTTAATGGGAGGAAAACAGAAACCCCTGTGAAATTGGAATAGCTTCAAAGGTGAGGGAATGTAATTATTTTTCTGCAAAGTTTCTTCTCATTGTGCTGGTGGGCATGTGGACCAGCATGTTATGACGGTGGAAACGGCATTCAGAGCCACTGACCACATCCAGAGGCATAAGTCAAAAGTTTGCTCTCTGCTAAGCTGTTGGGGAAAGCAGAATTTCTTCACTCTTATTTTTCATCATTTCATTCACAGTTGGAGAGGTGCTTTGAGTGATGTGCCTAATTGACTTCTGAGAGGCAAATCCTAATTTTGGTTGCTGCAAAAGTGTTTTCTCTTTATAGCCATAAACCATTATCCTGGATGTGTTATCATTATCTTTAGGGTAATATAATTTGAGGTCTGAACGAATCTTGGTATCACCTGTACCAACTCCTTTAATCTTACAGATGAAAAAACTGAGGCTCAGCCATGTGAACAGACAGGACTAAACTCACAAAGCTAGAAGGAGGAAGAGATGGGGTTAGAATTCAGCAGATGAAAAGATAAAACCAAAACTGATTCCCAGTCCAGTGTTCTCCACTTATGAGTAGCTGGAGATTTGTTTACGGAGGAAAAAAAGATGCTCTCCATGAAAATCACCATTTAAGAAAACTGAATTTCTACACAAGTGGGAGGAGGGGAGCTAAGAGAGACAAAGAGTAAATGAACCAGTAGCCCCCAAAGCAGATTACTATTCCCCACAGCTGATTAGGGGTTCTGGCTATGTGTCTCTGAGTGCCGGGGGACAGTTTTACATACCTGCGGTGATAGCACAGACTCAGGAGCCAGACTGCCTGCCTGGGATTGATTCTTGACTCTGCTAATTCTGAGCTCTGTGACCTTTGGCAAGTTGCTTAAGCTCTCTGTTTCTCGGTCTCTTATCTGTATTAAAGGCTGATCAATACTGACTGTTGTGAGGATTCAAAACCTTACTGTACCAAGAAATTAAATAAAGGCTAAAATAAATTGAAATACATAAGGAGCTTCACACATACTAAGTACTATGTTAGGGTCCGCTGTTTCTTTCCTATTCACTCTACCAGGAAAAAGTTTCAGAATATAAGATGTAAGTGGTACTTGTTAATAATGTACACAGGTGCTGTACCTAGGACAGCAAGACACAAGGACTCTACTACAGAGACTTAGAAAGTCATTGATAAAATCTCTTTTCAAGTTTAATAGATTAATATGTATTACTACAATTTACAGTTTTTTTAATAAACGATAGGAATTTTTTCATTAAAAATATTCAGTGATATCCATAGTTTCATATAAAATGACAGATATTTCATTAGCAAAACAATTAGTAAAAGAGCATATCTGGTGCAAAAATTAAAGATGAATTATCATGGCTGGAAATTCGTGCTGAGTGATTAGGAAATTAGTCCTGAAGTAGTTTGGAAGAGCAAGAGAAGTTTAAGGTGCTTCATTGTCTTTTGCCATATTGTGGTTCTTGGCAAGTCAATATTTGCTCCCCTAGAATTTAACATTATCAAAGCCATCATTAACATTTTACTCAGAGTTCTTAAGAGAAAACCTTTGCAAAATTAACCCTGGAGATCTAGTAATTCAGATCATTTCAGATATGCCTGAAATGGAGACCATGTGTGGATTAGTTGTTTTCATTCTTTAAGCTAAATTCAATGGAAATTTTAAGGGGGAAAAAAAAGTTATCTATCCCCCCATATTTTAATTAACTTTAGCAATCACATAGAAAGATCATTTTTACACACTGTTGCAAAGGACGTTTTTGGAATTTGTTGATGATCTAAGACATGGGGAGGTCATGGTAGGCTGCGTATCTTCCAGTCACGTGATGGTAAATCTGTGGGGAAAGCAGAGTTTAGTCATCAGTTATTATATTCCTATTCATATCAATTAATAATGACACTATTACATAATGATTTTACTTAATATTTCATTATGAAGCCCCACTGTTATATACTTCAGCAGAATCTCCTTCCAACTTTACTTCAGGTGGAAGTTTGCTTGGAAGAAGGCAGGTGGGGTTTTCATCTCTCACAGTCCAATAAATACCTTTTTTTTAAAAAAAAATTGAAGTTGATTTACATTGTTGTGTTAGTATCAGGCACACAGAAAAGTGATTTATATATATATGTATATACACATATACACAAATATATTCTTTTTCAGATTATTTTCCATTACAGGTTATTACAAGATATTGAATATAGGTCCCTGTCCTATACAGTAAATCCTAGCTTCTAATCTATTTCATGTATAGTAGTTTGCATCTGTTAATTCCAAACTTGTAAGTTACCTCCCCTTTCCCCTTTAGAAACCATAAAGTTTGTTTTCTAAGTTGTAAGACTATTTCTCTTTTGTAAATAGGTTCATTTATATTACTTTTTTAGATTACACATTTAAGTGATTTCATAAAATATTTGTCCTTCTCTATCTAACCTACTTCACCAAGTATAATAATCTCCAAGTCCATCCACATTGCTTCAAATAGCATTATTTCATGCTTTCTTAATGGCTGAATAATATTCAATTGCATATTATAAATATATATAAAAATATATAATATATATATATATATATATCTCCTTCCTGGAGAATGAAATGGCAACCCACTCCAGTATTCTTGCCTGGAAAATCGCATGGACGGTGGAAACTGGTAGGCTACAGTCCAAGGGGTTGCAAAGAGTCGGACATGACTGAGCAACTTCACTTTCACTTTCACTCACTTTATATATATATATATATATATACATCTTCTTTGTACATTCTTCTGTCAATGGACATTTGGTTGCTTCCATGCCCTGGCTAATGTAAACAGGGTTGCTATGAACATCAGTATGCACGTATGTTTTTGAATTAGTGTTTTCTCTGGATATAATGCTCAGGAGTGGGATTGCTAGATCATATGGTAGCCCTATTTTTACTTTTTTAAGGAACCTCCACAGTGTTTTCCACAGTGGCTATACCAACTTACATTCCCACCAACAGTGTAGGAGGGTTCCCTTTACTCCACACCCTCTCCAGCATTTATTTGTAGATTTTTTGATAATGGTCAGAATACACAGAAGAACTGTACAAAAAAGATCTTCATGACCCAGATAATCACAATGGTGTGATCACTCACCTAGAGCCAGATATCCTGGAATGTGAAGTCAAGTGGGCCTTAGGAAGCATTACTATAAACAAAGCTAGTGGAGGTGATGGAATTTCAGTTAAGCTCTTTCAAATCCTAAAAGATGATGCTGTGAAAGTGCTGCACTCAATATGTCAGCAAATTTGGAAAACTCAGCAGTGGCCACAGGAATAGAAAAGGTTAGTTTTCATTCCAATTCCAAAGAAAGGCAATGCCAAAGAATGCTCAAACTACTGCACAATTGCACTCATCTCACACACTAGTAAAGTAATGCTCAAAATTCTCCAAACCAGGCTTCAGCAATACGTGAACCATGAACTTCCAGATGCTCAAGTAGGCTTTAGAAAAGGCAGAAGAACCAGAGATAAAATTGCCAACATCCGTTGGGTCACTGAAAAAGCAAGAGACTTCCAGAAAAACATCTATTTCTGCTTTATTGACTATGCCAAAGCCTTTGACTGTGTGGATCACCACAAATTGTGGAAAATTCTGAAAGAGATGGGAATACCAGACCACCTCACTTGCCTCTTGAGAAATCTGTATGCAGGTCAGGAAGCAACAGTTAGAACTGGACATGGAACAACAGACTGGTTCCAAATAGGAAAAGGAGTACGTTAAGGCTGTATATTGTCATCCTGCTTATTTAACTTACATGCAGAGTACATCATGAGAAACGCTGGGCTGGAAGAAGCACAAACTGGAATCAAGATTGCTGGGAGAAATATCCATAACCTCAGATATGCAGATGACAGCACCCTTATGGCAGAAAATGAAGAAGAACTAAAGAGCCTCATGATGAAAGTGAAAGAAAAGAGTGAAAAAGTTGGCTTAAAGCTCAACATTCAGAAAACTAAGATCATGGCATCTGGTCCCATCACTTCATGGGAAATAGATGGGGAAAGAGTGGAAACAATGGCAGACTTTACTTTTTTGGGCTCCAAAATCACTGCAGATGGTGACTGCAGTCATGAAATTAAAAGACGTTCACTCCTTGGAAGGGAAGTTGTGACCAACCTAGACAGGATATTAAAAATCAGAAACATTACTTTGCCAACAAAGGTCCATCTCGTCAAGGCTCTGGTTTTTCCAGTGGTCATGTATGGATGTGAGAGTTGGACTATAAAGAAAGTTGAGCACTGAAGAATTGATGCTTGTGATCTGTGGTGTTGGAGAAGACTCTTGAGAGTCCCTTGGACTGCAAGGAGATCCAAACAGTCCATCCTAAAGGAACTCAGTCCTGACTATTTCATTGGAAGCACTGATGTTGAAGATGAAACTCCAATACTTTGGCCACCTCATGCAAAGAACTGACTCATTTGAAAAGACCTCGATGCTGGGAAAGATTGAAGTTGGGAGGAGAAGGGGATGACAGAGGATGAGATGGTTGGATGGCATCACCTACTCAATGGACATGAGTTTGAGTAAACTCCGGGAGTTGGTGATGGACAGGAAGGCTTGGTGTGTGCCCATGGGGTCGCAAAAAGATGGACACGACTGAGCAACTGAACTGAACTGAACTGATTCTGACCAGTGTGACGTGATACCTCACTGCAGTTTTGATCTCATTTCTCTAATGATTAATGATGTTGAGCACTTTTTCATTTGCCTGTTGTCCATCTGTAAGTCCTCTTTAAATAAGTGACTTTTTATTTCTTTCTTAAAAATACTTGTTAGGTGTTCCAAGGACAGCGGCCTGCTGCTCCTCACCTGCCTCTCGATGTCGGCAAGCAGAGTGCTAGCACCTATTCGAAAGAGTTCAGGCTTCATCCACTCATCTCCCAGCTCCTCCTTTATGAGAGAGAGCCACACAAGGGAGTCCTTCGCGCTGCGGATGCCTCCGGCCGGTTTAAAGCCTACCTGAAAAGGGACATGGGAAAGAGAATGTTTAGTATTGTGTACTGCGTTGCTTTAAAAACCGGTCTTGCGTTCATACAGGGTCTCCATCGTCTCTCTCTTTTCTAAAGCCCATTTCACTTCTCCCAGCACTCAGAGCACTGACTCAAGCCCATTCACAGGACAAAATGACTTTTCCAAGATTAATGGTGAGAATGTCACTGCTTCCAAGGAGACACTAATGAGAGTTAATAACCCTCATTAACATTTCACTTGCTGGATAGTCATAAGCCTTAACCATCTAGACTATAGCTGTGAACCTGGAATAAACAAGAGAGGTGTCGATAAACAGGAAAACATAATATAAGAGCTCGTTCATTCTCCATTTCTATCAGGAGGCCAGGGGAAATGTACGCCTTTCAGCCCTTCCATCTGAGCTGCAAAAGATACATTTGTGGATTTAAAATGAGATGAAAGAATCAGAGAGGCCACACTAACCAAACCACAGTGACCACTGAGGACAGGTGACAGTTGTTTTTAATCAACTTAACTATAGGGACTTTTAAGTTAGCTACATAAAACAGCCAAACAGCCAAATAAGCACAGGAGAAAAAGCCAGTGTAGGGGCCCTTCACACTTCAGCAGTCTCTGAAGGTGACCACCAATAGCACAATTCAGCCAGTATCTGATGTTTACAAATGATGTCCCTGAGTCCATTAGAAAAGGATAGATGTGTCCTATATACAGTAAAACCTGCTTATCTGGAAATTCTTTTATTAAGAACTTGACTATCCGATAGAGTAAATACCCAAAGCCCCAGGACTGAAGCTCACACATTTGACCACTCAAGAGTCTGGTTGCTCTCTGGGGAGCACCAGTGAGGGGGAATGGCTGGGGAGGTGATGCTAACAGAATGCCAGAGAAGGGACACAATAAGTATATGGTCCATTATCAGCCTATTAAAAAAAAATGAATAAACAGAAACCTCAAGTAGGGGCTTCCCTGGTGGTCCTGTCATTAAAAATCCACCTTCTAATGCAGGGGACATGGTTTTGATCCCTCATCCTAAGATCCCACATCCTGCGTTTCTGCAACTACTGAGCCCATTCGCCACAAGGAAAGATGCCCCATGCCTCAACTAAGACTCAATGCAGCCAAATAAATTTAAAAAAAAAAAAGGAAACCTCAATTAGAGTCGGGAGCTCTTACTCCCAGATAACAGGAAGAAGAGAGATTCTTCTTTCCTGGCAAGGACTCAGTCCGGGAATAGTCCCAGACTCCTTGTTTATTAAAACTCCCATCTTCCTCTTCCTCTCAAGCATTCTTCTTCCCTTGCTCTGCAGAGAGTTGCATGTAGCTCGCCATGTTCACTGATGCCCAACAAATCCATCTTTGCGGAAGAAATAGCTGGCAGTCTACTTGCTTTAGGTCAATAAACCCAGGCTAGAAATTTCTAGCAAAACTGGTCTCCCCCATTTTCCTCTCTGCAATGCATCCAATGACCAACAGTCCAGTCTCACCAAGCACACCGTCTGAATCCCTCTCCATACACACACATGCTTTCCTCTGAACTCTCGGTCCCACTGGTTTAGTTCAGACCCTCGTCAGTCCTCACGGGAACATCGTCAGAAGTCCCCTCACTGGTTTTCCTGCCTCGGTCACATGTCACACAGCTAAGCAGCAGCCACACAGAGATTCTAACTACATCTGCCTGTCACTCTGGAGCCCAGGTGACCTTGTAAGAGTAAGGGGAGGTGAGGGTGGGAGAGGTAAGTGGAGTGAAGTTATTTATTGAGATAAGGCAAAAAAGAAGAAAAAAAACATCAGTGAGCTGATATTAGCCTACATGTTAATCATAAGAGCATTTTCTGTCAATTAGGCAGTAATGCACACAGATTTTTCTATATAATTCTGTTGTATCAGCAAGTCTATTTGGCAATGCTTTGAAACAGAGTTTCTAGCATAAGTTTATCCTGTCTTTTTTTAAGGGAGAGAATATGGAAAACACAAATCCGCAATGAAATTGGTTATGAAATATCAAACTTCTGCTTCTCAAGAGTGACACTAATCATGGTCTGGAAGGCAACCCATTACATTTTAAAACATCCCTTAAATCAATGATGTAGAAGCTTCACCATCTAAGGGTTGCCCGGACAGCTTGTCAACACTCTGACAAAATGCCCCTGATGTGCAGATACACACATGGGTCCTTTCTTGTGAAGTCAAATATGATCCAGATGAATATGAACTGACTTCTACCTGCTTCTCAGTAAAACCATGATGAACTTTATTAGTTAAGGAAAGGGGCAATACAGTTAAAACGAGTCATGAAAGACAGCAAACTGTTCCTTCCTCTCTACCCTGATCTAGATCATTGAACAGTTAAAATTTTTATTGAAATTCTTGTGTAAGGGTTCTTTTGGGAAGGGAAGTGTTCACTTTTAAGATAAAGGCTCAATGAATGCTTGTTAAAAACAATACAGGACTGGGTGCCCAGTGGAGAATTTTAGCCCTGATGGTGGACCTTACGAGGGCTTTTCTGGTAGCTCAATGGTAAAAAATCCACCTGCTAATGCAGGAGACATGGGTTCAATCTATGGACCAGGAAGATCACCTGGAAAAGGAAATGGCAACCCACTTCAGTATTCTTGCCTGGGAAATTCCACAGATAGAGGAGCCTGGTGGGATACAGTCCATGGGGTTGCAAAGAGTCAGACACACCTGAGCAACTAAATAACAACATCACAGAGCTTATGAACGTAGAGATGCCTGAGAACTATCCCTGACCCAGGGCTGCAGGGGTGAGGGCCCAAGCATTTGGAAATATAAAAAACTTCACATCAGTACTTCCCTGGCAGTCCAATAGTTAAGATTTCGCCTTCCAATGCAGTCAGCTGAGGGTTCAATCTCTGGTCAGGAAGCTAAGATCCCATATGCCTCACAGCCAAAAAAAATCAAAACAAAACAGAAGCAATATTGCAATAAATTCAATACAGACTTTTAAAAAATGGCCCACATCAAAAAACTCTTAAAAAAAAAAAAACAAACAAAAACTTTGCATCTGTTGGAATGTTTTTTGGCTGAGAGTAACCCTAGGTCTAGTGAATGGTGGTGGTCTCATTTGAGGGTCCTGAAGACAGAGTTCTCATATTCACAGCCTTTCTTTAAAAAAAAAAAAAAATTGTTTTTAAATTTGGATCATTGCAGAAAGGCTGCCAAGTAGAAATTACTCAAGTTAGGTCAACTTTCATATGTAGGTCAAAGTAGATAGTTATCCTGTTTGTACTCTTCTAAGATACAGGTATTCTGAAGGAAAAATTCTGGAATGAGTTCATCTCCTCTTAAACCTAGGTACCTTCTAAGAAAAGTCTCTGATTCCAAAATAAACTGAAATATAGTCACATATAAAGTCATCACATCCCAGCTGGCAAAGGATTAAAGTTCTTTTTTTGGGTTTCTATTCAGCAGACATCAAGAGATTGGTTTTAAAAGATGCCTTTCATGAAGGCAAAGCCTCATTTAAAAAAAAAAAAAATTACCTTTCTCTCCCATGATGTAAAAAAAAAAATAATCCTTTGAGATAATTTGCAGCTAAACAAGCAACTTGAAGTGAAAAGGAAAATCCAAACTCATTTTTTTAAAAAAAAACCTCATACGCATTTTTTCCTTTTAAATTCATATGTTTCAAAAAATATGTATTATTTTTCGAAAAGCTGACAAAAGCGAGCATATACCCTCCTCAGCTTAACAGTCTTCCAAAGAGCACATCTGACTGCCATAAAACGCAAAAATGGATATTTAATTCAAGAGCTATATAACGTCTAGCTACCTTTTCCCTGCTGTTTCACAGCATTTCATTATTTTGTTTAATAAGTTCATCTCCTCGAGAATTTTCTCTTCACCTCATATTATTAAAAGTAATAAGTTTTTCTGGACCGGGGGTTTCCCAACAGAAAAACCAATTTATGTGTGTCCTTCAATAATGACAGGAAAAGATTATTTCCCATTATATTGCATACTTTTCATATCACCACCACAGCTTATCATTCAATAAATGTTACTCTGCAATTCTTTCCATTCCTCAAGGAAGTTTAATTTCTGCATTAACCTGTTTTCACCGGCCAACGCCTTAGCAGAAAGCCTCTGTGTTGTGGCAGAATTAGTTCATTAAAGAACTCATTTAGGAATCTCTTGTCAGTGATAACATTGTCTTCGGTTAATAAAAGGACGTAAAGTGAGTTTACATCTTGATCACACCTCCTAACTCCCTCACTCATCCTCACTTTTCTGTGAATCATACATTCTTTCCCCACGAATGTATTCTTTTGTCATGAAAAGTAAATTAAACGTGTATCTTAATAAAGGGAATGCATTCACAGCATCTGCATATAAAGACAGCTATCGTGGCTGAGACTAGTATTATAAATAACATTATCTTTACTCTGAAGGAAGAAAGATTTGCTGGCAATAAAATACCTTGTTTCCAGTTTTCCAGAAGAAATCTCTAATGGCCCGAAGCATAACTATAGCTACTGGAAAGGTAGCATTTACTGTTTCTTTTCCCGTAGAGGTCTTAATAAAATCTGATCCTAAAACAAAAGGAAGAAAAACTCCATATTAATTTTAAAAATTTATTAATTAAAACACTTTTATTTTCACTTTTGAGTCGGTGGAAGGAGCAAGTCATTTATCTTTTCTTCCCAGAGGAATTTATATTTTTCATCAATTATTTGAAAAAGTAAAACCAAATCTCTCTTTAAAGTCATTCTGTCCTTATATTTTTTCCTCTTACTTTGTGTATATGCTCAGTCGCTAAGTCATGTCTGACTCTTTGTGACCCCATGGACCATAGTCCACCAGGCTTCTCTTTCCATGGAATTCTCCAGGCAAGAATACTAGCATGGGTTGCCATTTCCTGCTCCAGGAGATCTTCCTGACCCAGGAATCTAACCCATGTCTCCTGAGTCTTCCAAGTTCCTCTTAATATAAAATGATTTAAATTAGGCATCAAATGGATTCTCCCAAACCCCTGGGGCTCTTGCCTCTACATTTCCATATCATCAACTAAAACCAAGCTGGTTTATTGAATGGAAAACTGAGAGAAATAAAAACAAATTTTTGCCCTGTGCTTAGCATCATATATCATCACACTGCTACAAAACTGGAGGGCCTACTCATTTTCCCCTCATTTTCTCATGTGCAGTAAAAAGTGCACAGTACAGCTGTGACAATACAAGGAGAATCATCACTAGCTGATGTCTACTGCATTGTTTCTTAACAAAAGCTGTCTTCCAACTAGACTGTGACTTTCATGAAAGACACCTCATATTTTCAACTTGCAAATATTTTAAACAACTTGCTGTCTCTCAAACGTATCTTCAACCTATTGATGTAATTTAACAAAACAGCACAAGGAGACAGCCATGAAATTAAAATACGTTCACTCCTTAGAAGAAAAGCTATGACCAAACTAGACAGCATATTAAAAAGCAGAGACATTACTTTGCCAACAAAGGTCCATCTAATCAAGGCTATGGTTTTTCCAGTAGTCATGTATGGATGTGAGAGTTGGACTATAATGAAAGCTGGGCACCAAAGAATTGATGCTTTTGATCCATGGTGATGGAGAAGACTCTTAAGAGTCCCTTGGACTACAAGGAGATCCAACCAGTCTATCCTAAAGGAAATCAGTCCTGAATATTCATTGGAAGAACTGATGCTAAAGCTGAAAGTCCTATACTTTGGCTAGCTGATGCAAAGAGCTGAGTCATTTGAAAAGACCCTGATGCTGGGAAACATTGAAGGCAGGAGGAGAAGCGGATGACAGAGGATGAGATGGTTGGATGGCATCACTGACTCAATGGACATGAGTTTGAGTAAACTCCGGGGGTTGGTGATGGACAGGGAGGCCTGGCGTGCTGCAGTCCATAGGGTCAAAAAAGTCGGACATGACTGAGCAACTGAACTGAACTAAAGAGGAAAGTAACGTGCTTGAGGTCAAACAGTAAGTGAGGGAGGAAGAATTTAACCAAAGCAATAGAATTTAACCCATGTGCTACAGTGTCTCCAAAAAACTTAATGACGGTCACACAGTTGGACACCGAGTCCATCCTCCATATGGTAATCTACCCTCAAACTGTTTTGTGGACCACAGCTCAGCACCACAGGCACTACCAGAGAGCTTGTTAAAAATGCAGACCCTCAGATCCTTCACTGAACCAATTAAATCATAATCTGAATAGAAACTAGGTTTCCAGATGATTCCTGGGCAATTTATGGCCCACGCCCATGGAATCTGTGAAATCATATGTAATCCAATCTCTGAGATTCTCCCAAGGTCCATCAAGGTGATCAAAAGAAGTAGAGGAAAGAAGTGGCCAAAACTTGCCCCGCTAGGTTCAAGGGCACAAGGCACTTCCAGGATGACTCTGGATAGAGAAGTTCACATTGACATGCCTTGGGTAAGCACAGTGTGAAAGGCACAGCAGAAAACATAAACGCATATCATTCAAGCTCTTTCCCTCAAAAGCATACATTCAAGGAACAGGTGGAGATGCAGCATAAATCCCATGTAATCACTTGATAAGCCAGAAGTCAGGAGATCTGGGTTTCTAGCTCTGGCTGACATTTACTGTGCAAATTCCATCACCTCACCTTTCTCATTTATAAAATATGTCTGGAAATCCTTACTTGCCTCAGAGTGTTACAAAAGTAATCAAAAGAGACAGTCTCTGTGAAAGGATTCTGAAAATTATCAATGTTATACAAACCAAAATGGAGGAGGGACCTAGGTAGGGCTGCAATCTGTGTAAGAACTATGAGAATTCTGATCTACCCAATCACAATTGGTAGATTCTTCCTGAAGGCCCAGTGGAAGAAACGGAGACGTTCCTGTCATGCCTGCATTCATCCAAGAAGTATTTACTGGGAGCTTACTATGGGCTGTATTCTGTGCTACCTTCTGGGAACAGACCGGTACCCAAAACAAAGTTCCTGCCCTTGTGACTAGATTCTAGAGAAGAAAAAGACAATAAATAAATAAACACATAATGAAGGCCACCTGATGCGAAGAACTGACTCATTTTAAAGACCCTGATTCTGGGAAAGATTGAAGGCGAGAGAAGGGGACAACAGAGCATGAGACGGTTGGATGGCATCACCGACTCAATGGACATGAGTCTGAGTAAACTCCGGGAGTTGGTGATGGACAGGGAGGCCTGGCGTGCTGCAGGCCATGGGGTTGCAAAGAGTCAGACATGACTGAATGACTAAACTGACTGACTGACTGACTGAAGGCCAGGTGAGGTAAGTGAGATGAAGAAAAGTAACGCATTGTAATGAGCAAGAGAGTGATGGAGGTGGGGAAAGACAGCTGTAATTAAACAGTCATCATAAAAGTATTTCTGATGAAAGAAATCCAGAGACTGATGAAAGGAATCTTTGAAAAGAGCATCACAAGGAGGGAAAAAGCAAGTGCAAAGGCCCTGAAGCAGGTATGTGCTAAATTGATTAAATTAAAAGATGCTTACTCCCTGGAAAGAAAGTTGTGACCAACCCAGATAGCATGTTAAAAAGCAGAGACATTACTTTGCCAACAAAGGTCCATCTAGTCAAGGCTATGGTTTTTTCTGTAGTCATGTATGGATGTGAGAGTTGGACTATAAAGAAAGCTGAGTGCTGAAGAATTGCTGCTTTTGAACTTTGGTGTTGGAGAAGACTCTTGAGAGTCCCTTGGACTGTAAGGAGATCCAACCAGTCCCTCCTAAAGGAAATCAGTCCTGGGTGTTCATCAGAAGGACTGATGTTGAAGCTGAAACTCCAATACTTTGGCCACCTGATGTGAAGAGTTGACTCACTGGAAAAGACCCTGATGCTGGGAAAGATTGAGGGCAGGAGGAGAAGGGGACAACAGAGGATGAGATGGCTGGATGGCATCAATGACTCAATGGACATGGGTTTGGGTGGACTCCGGGGGTTGGTGATGCACAGGGAGGCCTGCAGTGCTGCAATTCACAGGGTCGCAAAGAGGTGGACACGACTGAGTGACTGAACTGAACTGAAATGAAGTTGATGAATGAATGAATGGATGAATGAATGAATGAATGAATGGGACTACAGAACCAACACCTGGCCCCTACAAGATCTGAAATAACAAGGAGAGAGAAGAAATGAAAGCCAGAAAATGGATGCAGAAGAACATCACCAAAGACTCACACTGGTACCAAGGTGTGTTTTCCTAATAGGTGTCAGTATCCTCTGGTTCACTAGAAGTCTCTGGGTACCATATTGGATTCAAGACTTCCCTGGTAGCTCAGTGGTTAAGAATCCGCCTGCCAGTGCAGGAGACACAGGTTCAGTATCTGTTCCAGGAAGATCTTACATGCTGAGGAGCAGCTAAGCCCGGGCATCACAATGACTGAGACTGCTCTCAAGCCCAGGAACTGCAACTACTGAAGCCCGCACGTCCTAGAGCCTATGAAGCCACTGCAATGAGAAGCCCATGAACTACAATGAAGAGCAGGCCTGCACTCTCCGCAACTAGAGAAAAGCCTGCACAGCAACGAAGACCCAACAGAGCCAAAAATAAATAAATAAAATTATTAAAAAAAAAAACCAATATTGGATATCACCTAAATTCTCTTAAGCATCTCAGAAGAGAGGCTATCAAGGGTACATATTAATAATCACTTCCCATTGTTATAGATTATGGCTTCATGGTTCACTTCTTTTTATTGACAAATAGTATTCTATTATATGGTCATTCCACCATTTGTTTACCTGTTCATCTACCAAAGGATATCTTAGTTGTTTTCACTTTGGGCAATTATGAATAAAGTTGCTATAAACATTCATATGCAGGTCTTTGTGTGCACCTAAACAGTTTTCAAATCAGTTGAGCAAATAACAAGGAGAGCAATTGCTAGATTTTACAGTAAGACCATATTTAGCCTGGAAAAAAAAACGCCAAATTATCCTGCAAAGTAGTTATACCATTTTTCATTCCCAACAGTAATGAATAAGAGTTCCTTTTGCTCTGTACCTTCATTAGTGATCGGTCTCAATTTTTGGCAATCTAACAAGTATGCATATAATCAAGGGCATATGTTATTAGATTAGATTACACCTATTTCAATTATGGATTACTATTGTAATCAGTTTTTCTTACACTTCAAATTCCAACTGTCCTTTACAGTAAATAGGAAAGAAACAGACCTTTGTATATTAAACTTATATCATGCAACTTTGGTAAACTCACTTAATAGCTTCAAGAACTCATTGTTTTGGAGGGATTTTCTCCATAAACAGTCATGTCATCTACAGAGAGAGACAGTTTTATACCTTTCTTCTTGTATTAATTTCTTATGATCATTATAACAAATTATAACAAACTAGGTGGCTCAAAGCAACAGAAATTTATTCTCACTGTTTTGGAGACTAGAAGTCCAAAATCAAGGAGTCAGCAGGGCTGTCTTCCCTGTGGAGGCTCTCAAGAGAACATCTTCCTTGTCTCTTTGACTTCTTATAGCTTCCAGCATTCCTTGCCTGCATCACTCCAAGCTCTGTCTCCATCTGCATATTACCTTCCCTTCTGTATGTGAGCTTAATATTCCTTTGCCTTTCTCTTACAAAGGCATGCGTGTGCATGAGTGCTCACTTTTGTCTGGCTCTCTGCAACCCTGTGGTCCATAGCCCACCAGGTTTTTCTGTCTGTGCAATTTTCCAGGAAAGAATACTGCAGTGGGTTGCCATTTTCTACTACAGAGGATCTTCCCAACCCAGAGTATACAGGATGACATTTTTGAGCCCAGTCGGATAAGCCAGAATAGTAATGTCATTTCAAAATCCTTAATTTAAACACATCTACAAAGGCTCTCCCCACCAAAAAAAAAAAAGGTAATGTTCACAGGTTCTGGGGATGAGGATGTAAATCTATTTTTGGGAGCCTTTATCAGCCTACCACACTTTCCAATCTTTATACATTGATTTTCCTTTTCTTGTCTTATTGCACCAGCTAGGACTTACAGTAAAATGTTGAGTAGGAGTGCTGAGAAAGAACATCCATCCCTGTTCTTAGAAGGGTCTTAGGGAAAAAGCATCCAGTTTCTCAGCATATTAGCTGAAGTTTATTTGTAGATATGTTTTTTTTTAATTTCTTTTTTTTTCCCTTTTATTGTTTTTGCCATACAATGCCATGATATCACCATGGGTTTACATATGCTCCCCCTCCAGAACCCCCCTCCCTCCTCCCTCCCTCCTCCCTCTCCCAGGGAAATCTCGATGCACCAGCCCCGAGCATCAATCCTGGGCTGGCGATTGATTAGACATATGATAATTAACATGTTTCAATGCCATTCTCCCATATCATCCCACCCTTTATCTAGCTGAGGGGGTTCCTCTCTACTCCTAGTTTGCTGAGAGATTTTATTAGGATTAGGTATTGGAATATATCAAATGCTTTAATTGTACCAAATGATATTTGCATACATTTTTTTTTCTTTTTTAGCTTATTGATATGGTAGATTATATTACATTGAATCAGTCTTGCACACCTGGAGTAAATCCCAGTTGGCTGTGGTATATTATTATTTTTATATATTGGACTCATTTTTGCTACTATGTTGTGGACGACTTTCACATCTATGTTCATGAGTGATATTAATATTCATCTATCACTTTTCTTTCTCATGACTGATATTTGGGTAATGATAGTCTCACAGAGTGAGCACTCTCTCTTCCACTTTCTAGAAGAGATTGTGGAGAACTGGTATTATTTTCTTCCTTAAATGTTTTGTACAAGTCATCAGTTAAACCATCAAGAGCTAGTGCTTTCCTTTTTGGAAGGATTTAAATATTTTTCTTTACTAATTTCCTTAATATTTACTCAACAATTTATTAAAGTATCAAATATAATATTATTAGATAAATTATCAAACAGTATATTATTAAAGAAGCAAATTTATTATCTTATAACACTATAATTAAAATATTTTATAAAATAAAATGAAAATAACATCACTAATAGGCATAGGTCTATTCAGACTATTTCTCTCAGTGTGAGTTTTGGTTATTTATATCTTTCAAGGAATTGATCTAAGCCATCTGTATTATCAAACTGTGGGCAAAGAGTTGTTCATACTATTCTTTTATTATTTTTTTTAATGATGATAGGAATAGTAATGATCTCTTGTTTCTGATATTAGCATTCTCTCTTTGATTCTTGGTTATTCTAACTAGAGTTTTATCAATTTGATTGATCTTTTCAAAGTACCAGCTTTTGGGGTTTTCAAATGTTCTGTGTTGTTTTTGTTTTCAATTTCATTTCTGTTCTAAATTTTTTTCTGTTGTTCTGCTTGCCTTAGACTTAAATTGTTGTTCTTTCTCTTTGTGTGTCCTAAGGTAGAAGCTGAGATTATTGATTTTTGATCATTCTTCTCTCTAACATATGCAGTTAAAAATTTCCTTCTAAGCTCTGCTTTTGCAACTCTTTACAAATTTTGATGAGTTGTACTTTAACTTTCATTTAATTAAAAAGAAATTTCAAAAACTTCTTTTAAGAATGTCTTGAATCAAGTGTTATTTAGAAGTACATTGTTTAATTTTTAACTATTTGGGAACTTTTCAGCTGTCTTTGGGCTATAGATTTCTAGTTTAGTTTCACTGTAGTCCAAAAACATACTTTCTATTGTTAATTCTTTTAAATTCATTTAAGCATGCTTTAAGAACCAGGATGTGTTCTTTCTTGGTGAACGTTCCATGTGAACTTGAAAATATATATTCTGCTGCTATTGGACAGTTTTCTTTAAATGTCAACTTGATTAATAAGGCTATTCAGGTCAGTTACATCCTAGCTGATACATCTGCTTGTTTGAGCTACCCGCTACTGAAAGACAGGTCATGAAGTACAGTTATAATAATAGATTTGTCTACTTCTCTTTTCAGTTCTACCAGATTTTGCCTCAGATTTTGATGCTCTGGTTTTAGATGTAAATGTGTTTAGGATTGTTCAGGATGTCTTCTTTGAGAAATGACTCCTTTATTTTCATGCAATGTCCTTACTTATCCCTAAAAACTGCTCCTTTTTCTGAAGTCTTGTCTGAAATTAATACCTCTACTTCTGCTTTATTCTGAGGTTAGCATGGTATATGTTCCTCCAAACTTTTAGTTTGAACCTTCAAAGTCTTTATATTTAAAGTGGATTCCTTACAAACAACATACAATAGGGTCTTATTTTTATAATTAATTATAACTTTTCTATGTGTTGTATTTTTACTGTTACACTTCTTCCTACCTTCTCTGGCTTTAACTGAACATTTTATATGATTCCATTTTATCTCCTTTCAGCATATCAAGTATATTTCTTTTGTATATTCTTTAGTGGTTGCCCTACAGCTTTCAATATACATTTTTAAGTATCTAAATCTACCTCCAAATAACATTATATATTGCTACACAAGTATTGTAGTTATTTTTCAACCACGTATTCCTAATTTTTCCCTCCTATCCCCTATAACACCACTGTAGTTCATTTTCATTTATACCTACGATACCACCTAGACAGCATATTAAAAAGCAGAGACATTACTTTGCCAACAAAGGTCTGTCTAGTCAAGGCTATGGTTTTTCCAATAGTCTTGTATGGATGTAACAGTTGGACTAAAAAGAAAGCTGAGTTCTGAAAAATCGATGCTTTTGAACTGTGGTGTTGGAGAAGACCCTTGAAGAGTCCCTTGGACTGCAAGGAGAGCCAACCAGCCCATCACTGGAAGGACTGATGTTGAAGCTGAAACTCCAATATTTTGGCCACCTGATGCAAAAAACTGACCCATTTGAAAAGACCCTGAGGCTGGGAAAGATTGAAGTCGAGAGGAGAAGGGGACAACAGAGGATGAGATGGTTGGATGGCATCACCGACTCAATGGATATGAGTTTGAGTAAACTCCAGGAGTTGGTTATGGACAGGGAGGCCTGGTGTGCTGCAGTCCATGGGGTTGCAAAGAATCAGACACAACTGAGCAATTGAACTGAACTGAATGGTATAATCACCCAATATACTATCACTGTTACTACTTTAAACAGTTATCTTTTAGATCAATTGAGAAAAAAAATAATTTTTTATTCTTCACTTATCCTTTCTCTGATGTTCTTTCTTTTTTAATGTAAATCAGAATTTCTGGCTTACATATTTTCCTACTCCCAGAATAATATTTTAACATTTCTTATAGGGAAGATCTGCTAGCAGTGATTTCCCCTAGTTTTTAATATGTCTAAGCCCTTTGCTCTTTAAGGATAATTTCACTGAATACAGAGTTTTAGATTGGTGGAGTTTTTTGCCTTCAATACTTTAGTTCATTTTATTTTGACATGGTTTTCAATGGAAGTCCATTGAAATTGTTTCCTTTTTCTTTTCTCTGGCTTTTTATGAAATTTTCTATATGTCTTTGGTTTTCTTCAGTGTGAATATTATCTACAGATATATCTATGTAAAAGGAAATGGAAACCCACTCCAGTATTCTTGCCTGGAAAATCCCATGGACAGAGGAACCTGGTGGGATACAGTTCATGGGGTTGCAAAGAGTCAGACACAACTGAGCAACTGAACATGCATATCTAATTATAGTGTATTTTGTTTGCTTGTTTCTGATATTTATTCTGCTGAGTGAGCTTCCTGGATCTATAGTTTGGTATCTATCATTAATTTTGGAAAATTCTTGGCCACTATTACTTCAAATATGTTGTCTGCTCAATTTTCTCTTTCTTCTTCAACTATTCTATTTACATGTGCCACACCTTTTGAAACTGCCCCACAGGTTTTGGATTTTCTTTTTTTTTTTTTTTTTCACCTGTTCTTCCCTTTGCATTTCAGTTCAGGAGGTTTCTTTTGCTCTATCTTCATAGTCACTGACTCTTTCCACAGTTCTATCCAGTCTGCTGACAAGGTATTCTCCATTTTTGTTTCAGTGTTTTTGATTTCTAGCTTTTTCTTTAGAGTATTTCTTAGGGTTTCTCTCTGTTTACATTACCTATCATTCCTTCCTGTTGTCTACTTTCCCCATTAAGATCATTAACATATCAGCTGCAGTTACTTTAAGTTTCTCTTTCTGATACTTCTAACATATTTAACTCTGGTTTAATGTTTATTTGTCTCTACAGATTGTGTTTTTTTCCTTGCCCTTTAGCATCTCTTGTAGTTTTCTGTTGAATGCCAGATGTGACATCAGGCAAGAAGCACAGAGAATGGGGAGGACTTCAGTGTGAGATTTTATGTTAATCTGGCTAAGAGTCAGGCTGTGTTTACGGTCTGCTGTAGCCACAGGTATCAGAGTTTTTCAATCTTATAATGTCCTTGTTTTTGTCTCTCATGTTTACTTCAGTCTTCCTAAATCTTCCTCTTTGGAGAGAGTATATGTCTTTTAGCTCTGTTAGCTGTAATCCACTGGGTTAGTGGAGCCCTATTACTGTGATGATAATGCAAGGGAGAGAGGAAGTATTTTATAATCTTATTATTAAATTTCAGTCTTTAAGTAGGTCTTTGTCCTTGGGCTGTAACCTTCATAAGTGTGTCTTGTTCTCCCTGACTTTGATGATTTAGGAAGACTAGAGTGAAATGCCCTCCCCAGCAGGATGAGGCTCTAATAAAGCCTTTTGCCTTGGAAAGTGGACCTTTGTTAAGAAGAATGATCTGGATATATTTTACAATGATTATCTTCCTCTCTCCCTCTCAGGGCCAAGAGATCTTTCTTGGCTCTTCGCTGTGAGAATCTGGGGTTCCTGGAGAGAAAACCCACAAAAATGTAGGGGCCACATGAAGCCTCCAACACTTTGCCAAAATTACCATTTACGTGTTCCTACCAGTTTGACTCTCACAAGTGAGCAGATCTCTGCTATGCCTCTCAGAATCTGCCTGGCTCTACAGATTTCAAGGTGGCAGTTTGCCCTGTGACTTAAATTCTTTAATGTCTGAGAAAAGTCATTTATTTTCTGAGAAAAGTCATTGATTTTCAATTTATTTGGATCTTTCTTACTCTAAGCACAGTTATGAAAGCATCAAAGATCTTCACATGTCAAAGCTGACACCAGAAGTTCTTATGTTTTAAGGCAAGCCTTAACTGTCTGGGAAGTCACATATGGAAGAAGATACAAATCATATACAGTGTTTGCATGTATTGGATATAAGATTACAGTCAACAAGAACTGGAACGGTTCTGATTCACTTTAGCAAAAATAAGAGAAGGCTTCAAGGAATGGGTGAAATTTGGGAGAGGCCTTGAAGGAGAGATAAAATGTGAAGATGAGAGAGCAGACAGAAGAAAAGTACCATTAGAAGAAACACCAAAAGCATAGAAAGTTCAAGACATATCCCCACAGTGATAAATGGATCCATCTAAGGAATCTCTGTGAGGGACAGGGAGCATAAAGGTAAAGAGTGGTGGTATCTGAGATGTGTGTGTCAAGGCGGGTTTTAAAATCTGCCTGTAACTATCCCATAGGAAATATAAAGTCTGATCATCTGAAATCAATGTTTAAGATGCTAAATACGGTGCTTGGATAGGCTGAGAAGGACAACTGAAAATCAGAGACTACATAAGAAATTCGTAGAGCAGACGCAGGCACTACTGGCTATTTCTTTAAATCCAGGGATCTGACCTAGCTTTAATTACACAAAACACCTTAGAAAGTACCTTTGTATTTTACAACTGTCAAAAGAACAATGGATTTTCCAGTGGGAATGAGTAGGCACACACTTTGTTTTACTTATTTTAATATTGCTTCCTTTGCCCCTCTGATAAACCAAAATTACCTTAGAGAAATAAATGCTAGATTTGGAATTACTGACACCACAGAGCACCAGAGGCTCTTTCTCCTCAGAGCTCATGTAAATCCAACATTAACCAAGCTCACCTTTACTCAGCTTGGGGGAAAAAAAACCTTATAAGAAAATATCTCACAATTAAAATAGCTATCCATATAAATATTCTTTCATCAGTGCCCATAATTTCAGTGAAATAACTAAACTAGGAGATGAAAGGCCTGAAGGGTCAAAAGGAACACATTAAATAAGACAAGTATTCAAATGTGCTTGGTTGAAATTAAAATTAATAATAAATTTATAGTATGATATTAAATTATTTTTTTTATTTTCCTAATTTGAAATCTCAAGCACAAGAGTTTTTTCGTGGTCTAAAGCAACTCAAAGCTTTTCTAAGGCCTATAATTACAAGTCTCCATGGTACAGTTTCATTAAAAACTTTCATTAAACAACAGCTGCCCTTGTATATGGTCTTCTAATCAATTTGGTCAAACAGAATGACTTCTAATCAGCTGTTGATAAAAATAGAAGATGAAATTTTAATTCTAATAGATTAACCACAAACTCAAGACAGTCTTCAAAATCCATCTAGCTCTATTCTCCAGTGGATTTAATGACTATTCAGCAACTCATTACTAAATAGAACAAGATGAACATTTTCCAGTTCATTAAAGAAATGTACTATGTATTTTTGCATTGTCCTCATGATTCGTTACAGGGAGTCTTAATTACAAGATAATGGATAATGGTTATTAAATGCAGACTGCAGTAATGAAGCTCTATTCATTTGCGAACCTCAGAGACTGCAAAGAGAGGAAAATAAAATTACTAGCTTCAAAAGATTAACGGATCAAATTATTATTCAATTTTGAAAATCTCATTCAGACTTCATAGAAACAAGAAGAGATTAAAAACTAGTATTAAGACCAAAGTAGTACATTTAAAAAAATAATATCTTAAGGCTATTACTGCATAATCAGCTTCAGATGTGATTATTAGAAAAACATATAGCTAACAATGGGGAAACATACATTTTTATTTCCTGAACAAATCTTTTTTTATGAGATAGGAAGTTACTGGTAGTATCTTAAAGGGAGTCTTGGTGAACACGGAAGATATATGCTACTAGGCTACAAAAGAACAGCACAATGGAAGGTATGATTAACATTTTATACCTCACTAATGAAAAATAGGATTTAAAATCAACTGCTGCTTGAAAAAGCTTGTCATTAAGTGGAATTCATGCCAACCCTATAATAAGAGCTTCTGGGCACATTATTCATTAGCACCATGTTTTCTACTGCTCTGTAAGAAATCACCGATTAAAGTTAGCAAGAGAGTTTTGTACGGTAATTATGACACTAATTTATACTAGAAAACTGCAATGGGACACTTAAAAAAAAACATATACTGTACAAAAATATGAAGCCCCCAATTAAAACCATATTCTTAGATATTGTATTCTTCCACTCAACATAGGCTTGAAAATAATTTGGGGTGAGACATAAAGTGAAAGTCAGTCAGTCATATCTGACTCTTAATTCTCCAGGCCAGAATACTGGAATGGGCAGCTGTTCCCTTCTCCAGGGAATCTTCCCAACCCAGGGATCAAACCCAGGTCTCCCATGTTGCAGGTGGATTCTTTACCAGCCGAGCCATCAGGGAAGCCTGAGAATACTGGAGTGGATATCCTATCTCTTCTCCAGTGAATCTTCCTGACCCAGGAATCGAACCCAGGACTCCTGCATTGCAGGTGGATTCTTTACCAGTTGAGCTACCAGGGAAGCCTGAGACATAAAAGATTCAGCGTATTGTTGAAGAACTGGCCAGAGGATGGTTGGAAGCGGATGGCCCTTATGAAGGTATCAACATGGCGCTCATACTCTGTCTAGAGACAAGTACACCACAAAGGCATCTTTATGGGATCCAGGGATATTGGCTAATCTTATGAAAAGTGGGGAAAATGTTTGCCAAAAGGAAGAGAAAAGAGCCAAATGAAAAAAATAGAAACACTAGCTCTCTCAGTTCTTTCCTTCAATTTGAAGAATGAGCTCTGGAAATACTGGGTTGGCCAATATTCGGGTTTTTCCATAATATCTATGGGATCTCAAAGAGTAGCTATAAGATGTTATGGAAAAACCCAAATTAACTTTTTGGTCAACTCAATCTTTCTCATTTGGTCCAACCCATCATGTGAAAAAAGCAACAGAGCAACACAATTAAGCTGTAAGGCATGTTCGAGCAGAATGGCAATCAGAAAGCAGTCATAATCTCAGAGTTAGAAAATATCTCAAATACCCCAAGGGGAAGATTAGTTCATGATAACCACATTCCTTGCAGTTGCCTCCCCCTCAATAAAAATTAAAATGTGGCCATTTAGAACAATGCAGAACAGTATGATTCAGATGAAATGCAAGGTAAAAACTCTGACTATATAATCCTTGATAATTGACAGTAATGTCCCTGGGAGAATATTCTACACAGTTATGCCAACCATACAAAGATATGTGTTAGAACAGCAAGACACAAACAAGAGTCCTCAAGTTATGTCTAATATGCCCGAAGTTTCCTTTCATTTCTAAAACTCAGATTCTTTGGAATGAGTTTTAGAACTGGAATAACATTAGAGATGAGTTACCAATCGATGCAAATAACATCTATTTTATAGGGGATTTAAATTGTGTAATTTTTCAAACATCTTTAAATAGTTTAGTTTTGCTTTTCCAATTTGATAAAAGGTTTAATTCAAATGTTTACAAGGTCATATCATCAGCATTTGGGGCCATGATAAGCGTGAGATACAGCAGAATGCCTTCTAAACTGAGCTCTAAACCTCCTTTGATTTTTACTATTGCATTAATTATTAATGCTCCTGAGGATGTATCCACACACAGTCAACAGTTCAGAAATGGGCTCCCTCAAATCATGCTCTCATAGTTTCCACATCTTTGCTTCCTTCTCTGTCTTCTGAGTAAAGTTGCCAAGGAAGGAAAGTGAGGGGAAAGTGAGCCCTAGATTTGTCACTAAAACAAAACGTTCTGAAATTAGATCACTGGGAGTGGTTGCACAACTTCGTGAATATACTAAATGTCCCCTGAACTGCACCCTCTCAAAGTGAATTTTACTTTATAGGAATTACATTTCAATTTAAAACAAAAAGAAAAAAGGAAGTCTGTTCGTGAGGGAGAAAGCAAGAGAGAAAGGAAAACTGGTACAACTAACTCTGGGTAAACTTATTAATCAGTTGACAACCTAAGTGCATATATTCATCTATACCCTCAACCCTTTCCTGAACTCATGTCTTAAGGCTACTCCCAGTAGTCTCTCCAAGGGGTGTTCCATCAGCTCCCAAGTATGCCATCCATAAACCAGGTCTCCTCTCTCATCTTTCTTAATGATTATAACATAACATTTAGTAACCATTGGTCTCAACTGTGGTTGTTTACTGACAATGCTTCACTCTGTAGATGAGCTTGGTGGTTAAGATGGTAAAGAATCTGTCTGCAATGCAGGAGACTCAGGTTCGATCCCTGGGCCAGAAAGATCCCCTGGAGGAGGGAATGGCTATCCACCCTAGTATTCTTGCCTGGAGAATTCCATGGACAGAGGAGCCTGGTGGGCGACAGTCCATGGGGTCACAAGGAGTCGGAAGTGACTGAGCAACTAACACACAACATAACCAAATGAACAACACTCATATTCAAGCATTAAACGACCTACAGCATTATGTTTGAAGGAAAATACTTCAGGACACTTATCATTATTGCTCCTTTAAAAATATTTCTAAGAATGGTACCCAAACTGAGAATTTCATGCAGGCCAAAGGGGAATTTTTATAAAAAGACCTTTTAGGACCAGCTCAATGATGTGCCCTGGGGTCACTGACTACCCAGCGTATAGCCTAGTACTACTCTGTAAAAGATGGTGGTCACTTAACCGTCTAGCTACTAAGCACTGGAAAAGTGGTTAAGTCCAAACTGAGATGTGCCACAAATATAAAATACACATGGTGTTTTTAAGGCAATACAAAACACAGACTGTAAAATATCTCAGTAAAAATTTTCATACTGATTATATGCTGAAATGAAATATTATGGATATATTGGGTTAAATAATATATATTTTTATAATTACTTTCACCTGTTTCATTTTACTTTATTACTATGGCTATTAATTTCTTTTTAATTATTTATCTCAATTAGAGAGCACTCCCGCCTAGGGCTTCAATGAGACATGAAAATCTGTAATCACCTTATATAGGCTCCTACTTGATATCCTTTTAAACTAACAACCTTTAAATGTTGCTTTAAATTCATTTAGCTAAAAAGGCTTAATCCTGCCTAAAGTAAAATAAGAAGATCCTTGGCAACAGCACTTAACTATATTCTCTCCTGTCCAAAAAATTTGACTCTGCAACTCCTGATTTGAATACTGCACTCAGCCAAACAAAAGCTCTGTAATGAACTGGACCCACCCTCCTTAGATGTCATAGGCCCAATCCCAATCATGTATTACACAGAAATTCTAGTAAATACAGTTTTTTCTTTCTTGAATGTTCTCAGTGATTCAGTGCCATTTATGGATTGGCACCCCAGGAAACTGGCCAGCTGATTAGTCCCTTAATCCTATTTAGAATTGGCCTTGCTTTTGGTTTTCAAACATATAAGAGGAACTCTAAAATTATACTTGCAAACTGATGACAATGTATAACATGCTCCCAACTCTATGCTCAGTCCAACCACTCTATCCCAACCTTATCCCAATCTCATCCAACTAGTATTTACTGAGCACTTACTATGCTCAGTTGGTAAAGACTCCACTTGTAATGCAGGAGACTGCCTACAATGCAGGAGAAGCACATTCAATCCCTGGGTCAGGAAAATCCTCTGGAGAAGGAAATGGCAACCCACTCCAGTATTTTTGCCTGGGAAATCCCATGGATAGAGGAGCCTGGCAGTCTACAGATTATGGGGTCACAAAGAGTCAAACACGACTTGGCAACTTAGAAGGAAAAAAAACACTATGTATTAGTACTCTTGTAAAAAAGGGGACATGGAGCTTCCCTGGTAGTCCAGCAGTTAGGAATCTGCAGTGTAAGGCAGGGTACATGGGTTCAGTCTCTGGTCAGAAAAGATCCCATATGCCCTGGAGCAACTTTTGAGCCTGTGCTAGGGCCTGGAAGATGCAACTAAGCCCGTACGCCCTAGAGCCTGTGTTTGACACCAAAAGAAGCCACCACAATGAGAAGCTCAAGCACCACAGCTAGAGAGTATCCTCTGCTCCCCGCAACTAGAGAAAGGCTAACAACAAAGACCCAGTGCAGCCAAAAATAAAATAAATAAAATTATTTTTAAAAAGGCGGGAGGGACACAGCAGTGTACAAGACAAGACTTCCCTTTATGGGGCTCTGCACCAGTAGAGGAAACAATGATTTAGTTATGTAAGTTACATCTGTTTTCTCTTTCTCTTGGTCTGATTTGTAACCATTTTTCTTTATCTGTCTCTATCACAGTACCCTCCTTTTCAGAAAACTGGTGGCACCATTGAGAAGAAAAAAAAATGAGATTCATGACATTAGGCTGGTACCCTGTGATCAAAAGAAGATGCCAGAAATACGCATAGGCATGTGAGGTATGCATGGAGGTGTAACAGAATGGATAAAACAGTAAAGTATTTTAGTCTCAATATAAAATGAAAACATCAATCTATAAATCAAGGTACCATTGCCAGATGTCTCAAAATCAAAATGCTTTCCTTCTGGGCCATTGCCTAGAGACGAACCTACTGATGTAGGGATTTACTATGGTAAATAAATGTCCTCTATTGACATAGTAGTTTTAAAGTTATCTTATCTTAAAATGACATATCTAACTTTTTTTTTCCTTTCCCATTTGCTAGGAGGGAAGAGGCAGACGAAACCTCAATACAGGGTAAAATGTGATTCAGTATCACTATACTTTGGCAAAAAAGAGTAAAATGAAGAAGCGTTTTAACAAAATAACAAGCTAGATATGCTTTAAACAACTGAATTTCCTTCTGATTGTGCTTTCTATTGTAGTAGCAAGTTTGGAATATATAGTGTATATTAACATTAAAAGTCAGGTATGCTTGTGTGGAATCTATTAACTTGAGAGAAAATTACTCAAATTGAAGAAATCACTGCTTAAAATGGATTTAGAAATACATTTTACTGAACAAAAGCGAGCGAGAAAATTAGGCTACTTTATCAGGATTAGAAAGTACTATGAATTTTAAACACAAAGCTTCTAAAAAACAATGCAGAACATATTTGAGATTATCATACCTCAATGTCATCATAAATCTTTTTTCCCCCAACAATTGATGATAAGTAAGTAGAGAGACTTTTTACAGTGACCTGTCTTTCATAAAAGAAGTTGTGTTAATTTTCCTGAGGGGTGTTTTATCTCTAGATGATTGTGTCGCTGTACCTGGAGATTCACACGATTCCCAATAGCAGATTCAGAGATGGGTGAACCTTGAAAAGCTCTGAATGGGAAGTATTTACGTGTGGAGCTCTCTGGCCAGCCATCTGGGTTATGCAGTGACCACTTACCAACTACTTACAAAGACAATGCTGCCCTCTGATCGTTCACAAATCATTTTCAAGTTAAAATTCTCACTACTTTTCAACTCATCACGCCTTCATTTTTATCTTTATTTCTTTCCCCTCAGCCACCACCAGACACCACTAGTCACTCAGTCATGTCCGACTCTTTGTGACCCCATGGACTGTAGCCAACCACGCTCCTCCGTCCATGGGATTTTCCAGGTAAGAGTACTGGAGTGGGTTGCCATTTCCTTCTCCAGGGGATCTTCCCAACCCAGAGATCGAACCTGGGTCTCCCACATTGTAGGCAGATGCTTTACCATCTGAACCACCAGGGAGGTCCACAAAAGAGAAACAAGCTGGGAAAGGAAGAAGTAACAGACCTAGCAGATCTCATCTGTGGGAAAGAGTACCACTGGGACAAGTCACCGCAAACTTTTGCCAAGTTATATGCACCATCAAGATGTTAGGGTCATTCACAAATTCCCAAAAACACACAAGGCAAGGAATGAGGAGGAAAAAGAAGTCTGTGAACTGGGCAGGAAGAAAGGTTCTGACTCAGACTGTGCAAAAGTCCTGAGTAAATACAATGTGCCTGCCCACTGGACCTGTTTTACATATTAATCAGAACTCATCTAAGAAATTAAAAGATGCTTGCTCCTTGGAAGAAAAGTTATGACAAACCTAGACAGTGTATTAAAAAGCAGAGACATCACTTTGCCAATAAAGGTCCATAGAGTCAAAACTATGGTTTTTCAGTAGTACGTGTGGATGTGAGTTGGCCCATAAAGAAGGCTGAGCGCTGAGGAACTGATGCTTTAGAACTGTGGTGCTGGAGAAGACTCTCGAGAGTCCCTTGGACAGCAAGGAGATTAAACCAGTCAACCCTAAAGGAAATCAACCCTGAATATTCATTGGAAGGATCCGATGCTGAAGCTGTAGCTCCATCAGGTATACTTTGGATACCTGATGCCAAGAGCTGACTCATTAGAAAAGACTCTGATGCTGGAAAAGACTGAGAGCAAGAGAAGAAGGGGATAACAGAAGGATGACATGGTTGGGTGGCATCACGGACTCAATGGACATGAGTTTGAGCAAACCCTGGGAGATAGTGAAGGACAGGGAAGCCTGGCGTGCTACAGTTCACAGGGTCACAAAGAGTCAAGACACAACTTATCAACTGAACAACAACAACATCTAAGATCTCCCTGAAAGTCACATTTTTTTTTTCAAGGCACTGACTTGCCAGTAAATAAATGCTCATATCCTGTATTTCCCTTACAGCAGAAGGGCTATACGTTCCTTTTCCGAAATTCTCAAGTTGAAATTGCATATACCCATACAGTAAGAAAGCATATTTCAGACAAATAGCTTACACTACACACTTAACACAGAGGCTTTATCTGTCTCTCACAGAACTCCCTATTATAAAACTAATAGGTCTGATTTAAGGCTACTGGTTTTTTAGGAAATTCCCCTCCCCCCACAAACAGAATAGAAATAGTTTCTTAACATGTATAAGTTAGGTCTTCATTTACATTCTTTTTAAACCTATATTTTAAAATTTCGATACATATTTAATGTTTTTAATACTGCCTATATAATTTCCTTGAGTGTGGCATTTATTCCCTCCCTCTGAAGTATGTGTTTTATCATCGATGTAATTTCTCCCAGGTATTTCAGGGGAGTTATTAAATGTCAAAATTCACAGTGAATATATAGGTAACTTTAAAATGTAAAACCTCAGTGAAGAAAAAATTTCAGCTGTTAAGTTGATTACCAAAAATGGGAAATGGGATTCACAATGATAACCTATAAGGGAAAAAGGAATTCAGAAAACTGGGTTAGAGACAGTGAACAGTGTCAACTTATGCTAGCAATCCATTTACTTGTGCTTCTGTCACAAATACCATCAATTTATTCTTGAGAAAGAATTAGGTTCTTTAGGTTGACTTGGCCCAGGTTTTTACATTTAATACATGAAAACAAAAGAGCACAAAAATTTTTAAGTATGAAGCCCTAAAAAGTGTTGAAATATGGAATGAACAGATAAGACAGATTTGATGGTGGCATTTTTCATTTCACAACCTTCAACTGCTTAAAGAGTAAAATCTTAGAATTTCCACTCTCCAGGGTCTGAATTTAGCCAAATATTCCATTGTTCCCTTCTTCTGCCCACCCTAGACTACCTTGGCTAATTCTGATGACGATAATATAACAACACGAGAAGAGGGGTCTTTTATTTTGCTAAGAACTCACAAGGTGCTTGGCTTTACATATCTATTCTCATCTGATCTCCACAATAACTAGGAAGGCAGGTTACTCTTACTATTTCCACTTACAAATGATAAAACAAGGGGTTATAGATATTGAGAAACCTAGGATAACAGTTTTTAAGTCTCATGAATGGAATTTAAAACAGCTTTTCCTAAGTCAAAGTCCAAGCTTTTCACCACTGTACACTTCTGCCTTCTAAACCAGACTCATTACTATTTTGCAAAAACATCCTCTGCCTTATCAACCTCATACCCTCCTTCTTTTCTGCCTGTCAAAAATCCTACCTAGCCCAATTCAACTATATCTTTCAATATGAAGTGGCACTGACATCGCTTTCTTCCAATTTTTAATGTAAATGTGATGACCGGAGCTCTGGCAGCCATCTTTCAACCATGAGGGAAACATCAAGAGAATAACTGAGGTAACAATCTAGACAATGATGACGAACCAACAGCAGTAGTCAGCTACATCTCCAGACATCTTGTTGTATGAGAAAAATAATTCCTTACTTATTTGAGCCATCACTGTTCACTTCTATGCTATCTGTAACTGTTTGCTTTCACTCTTCTGACTTAGAAATTTAATGGTACACTATATCTGTTAATGTCTCTCTTTCTCTCTGCAGTCACTCTCTGTAGCCAAAGACACAAAGCATCACCCTCTACACACGCTCTGCTCTGCCTGCCTGAGATCTCGAGGAACTACCAGCTATGTCTATCCGGACCCCTAACTCTCCATCCACACTGGATGACAGGAGTCAAAGTCCAACTAAATAAAACGTGGAAGGAAAAGTAGGAGGGGAACAAGTAGGAGGTGATTTAAGAAAGTAAAAGTAGGAAATTTAAGAAATTTAAGAAAGTTGGTAGGAATTATTAGGAAAAGCTCAAAGTGCAAAGACACTGAACATCAGACATTTCTGGTAGAGAAGTAACTTCTGAGGACTAGCAAATCTATAAACCAATCTGTCTGAAGAAGTTACCAAAGAAGCAGAGAGAAAGGAACCATTTTTATCAACAGAGAGAAAATATTGGGAGCTCAAGAGGGTAAAATATGGAGGAAGAAACTAAAGTTCAAGTCTTTAAAAGCTAAAATTGGAGGGTTTCCCTGGTGGCTCAGTGGTAAAGAATCCACCTGCCAATGCAGGAGCCCTGATTTAGATCCCCAATCCAGGAAGATTCCACATGTTGCAAAGCAACTAGACCCCTGTGCCACAACTAATTATTGAAGTCCGTATGCATAGAGCTCATGTTCCACCTTTTGTCTTCAATATTTCCTAGCATCAGGGTCTTTTCCAATGAGTCTACACGTCACATCAGGTGGCCAAAATATTGGAGTTTTAGCATCAGTCCTTCCAATGAATATTCAGGGTCTATTTCTCTTAGGAGTGATTGGTTTGATTTCCTTGCAGTCCAAGAGACTCTCAAGGAGTCTTCTTCAACACCACAATTCGAAAACATCAATTCTTCATTGCTCAGCCTTCTTCATGGTCCAATTCTCATATCTGTACATAACTACTGCAAAATAGAGTTCTTTTTTTTTTTTTCTACTTTTTATTTTATATTGGAGTACAACACATTAACAATGCTGGGAGAATTTCAGGTGCACAGCAGAGTGACTCAGCCACACACATACATGTATCCATTCTCCCCCAAACTGCCCTTCCATCCAGGCTGCCTAGATTTCTATTGTTTAAGTCACTCAGTGTGTGGTACTATCACAGCAGTCTTAAAAAACCAACGTAAGAACCTATATTTAAAAAAGAGATCACTGCAGCACTATTTACAATAGCTAGAACATGGAAGCAACCCAGATGCCCATCGACAGATGAATGGATAAAGAAATTGTGGTACATATAAACAATGGAATATTACTCAGCCATAAAAAGGAACGCATTTGAGTCAGTTCTGATGAGGCAGATGAACCTAGAATCCTATTATACAGAGTGAAGTGAGTCAGAAAGAGAAAGATAAATATGGTATTCTAATGCACATATACGGAATCTAGTAAAATGGTTCTGAAGAATTTATTTATAGGGCAGCAATGGAGAAACAGACATAGAGAACAGATGTATGGATATAGGGAGAGGAGGAAAGGGTGAGCTCTATGAAAAGAGTAGCATGGAAACTTATATTACCATACGTAAAATAGATAGCCATTTGCTGTATGACTCAGGAAACTCACCCAGGGGCTCTGTATCAACCTAGAGGGGTGGGATGGGGAGGAGATGGGAGGAAGGTTCAAAAGGGAGGAGATATATGTACACCTATGGCTGATTCATGTTGAGGTTTGACAGAAAACAACAAAATTCTGTAAAGCAATTATCCTTCAATAAAAAAATTTTTTAAAAGACACCACATGCACAGGTGATAAGGAATGTGTCTATTATTATTATTATTATTACTTTTGGCTATGCTAGGTTTTGGTTGTGGCACACGGGATTAGTTGCTCTGCAGTGTATGGGATCTTAGTTCCTCTGCCAGGGATCAAACCCACATCCCTTGCATTGGAAGGCAGACCACTGGATTAATAGGGAAGTCCCAGGAGCTAGTCTGGAACAGTTCAAAGACTGAAGTTAGGTCACTTATATTTCAGAACAAATCCAAAGTCAGCTCTCCAGGGTGCTTCCCCAGGATGAAGCAGGGGGCGAACAAAGAGATGAGAAAGGAGGGTACGGCCAGGAAAGCAGCCCAAGGCCAAGCAGAGCATCAGACACAGAGGAAGAGAAGAGAGGAACGGACTGTCCCTGTGCCCAAGATAGGGTGGAATTTCAAGAATTTCAGGAGAGGACAAGGACATAGTTACAGGCAGGGACCAGCTAAGGAAGAAGGAATAGGAGAAAAAAGGGATATCCCCAGAGGGTAGCAGCCTCTGAAGAGCAGGGATATCCCCATGTCCTCTGCCAATGATCTTGCTGGTTCCTGGCCATGCATGAAGTCAAGGTTACATCTGATGGCTGCTACCTGGTATTTCTTTACCCATCTGGAATCTCTCTAGCAAATACTTCAGCTCTTATAACCTTCTGTTTATAAAGTACCTAGTAACTGTTGAAACTGAAAGTAAGTATTGGACTGCTTCTGTCCATGGAATTCTCCAGTCAAGAATACTGATTACCGTTAGTTGCTAAGTCATTTCTCATGCACTGTAGCCTACCAGGCTCCTCTGTCCATGGGATTTTCCAGGCAAGAATACTGGAGTGGGTAGTCATTCCCTTTTCCAGGGGATCTTATTGTCCCAGGAATTGAACCCAGGTCTCCTGCATTGCAGGCAGACTCTTTACTGTCTGAGCCACCAGAGAAGCCCATTACTCTACTTTTATTTGATTGGACCTATCTGGGGCACTAAGGAAAGGGACACTTTGTCTGAAAAGTCCACACTAGGAACTCCTTTCTAAGCTTCCAAAGCATCTGAACTCTGAACGAGTCTCCAGCCAAATGCTTCTTCTCCCCCATTTCTGGCCCTAGGGAACAGGAGACATGTCATTCCACATTAATATTCTCCTAGTCAGACTTTCTCTGGTGGTCCAGTGGTTAAGAATCCACCAGCCAATGCAGGGGACATAGGTTCAATCCCTGGCCTGGGAAGATACCACATGCAGTGGGGAAACCATGAGCTGCAACTACTGAGCCTCACTCTGTGACAAGTGAAGCCTGTCCGTCTAGAGCCTGTCACCTGCAACAAGAGAAGCCACTGCAATGAGAAGCCCACTCTCCATGACTAGAGAAAGCCCACACACAGCAATGAAGACTGAGCACACACAAAAATAAATAAATATTTTTTAAAATTCTCCTATTCATCACTTCATCATCCTCTGTAGATTCTTCCTCTAATATCATTGACTCTCTTCCTTCTTTCCTCAGCTGTATTTTCCCCCTTACTACCTACTAACACTCTTCTTCCTAACAGACACAAATTCAGACCACCACCCACCTCTGGAAATTGGTAGGGTTCGGTAATCCCTCTTGGGTGTAGAATTACTTGAACAATGCGCATCCTTAAGAGAATCAAATGCAACATCACCCAAGGCCACAGACGGTGGCTTTGCAATTCCTGTGTCCTTTTCTTTGTTTCTGAGCCTGAATCTCTTTCCCATCTCTGTGTGAGGTGCTTTTTCCCTGGGTCAATTACTTGAATAAAAATCCGGAATCTTTCCAGTTTAGTCCTGAAGGAATAACCAGAAAAAGCAATAGTCAAGAAGGGTGGGTTCAACAGGAAGCTACATTCAATTATAAAGGAGTCCCTGATCACCTCATGGGGCTTCCCCAGTGGCTCAGCAGGTAAAGAATTTGCCTGCAATGCAGGAGACACAGGAGATGCAGGTTCGATCCCTGGGTCAGGAAGATCCACTGGAGAAGGAAATGGCAACCCATTCCAGGATTCTTGCCTGGGAAATTCCATGGACAGAGGAGCCTGGTGGGCTACAGTCCAAAGGGTCACAAAGAGTCTGACGTGACTGAGCAACTAAGCACACTGATCACCTCATGAGAGTCTGTATGGTTAAAATACAAAGAGGGGTAAAAAAAGCAAAGAAGGAAGACAGAGTTATCAGCCACGCCTGGGTATGGGCTTATATAAAGATAGAGGATGAAAGTGAGAAATGTACTTCAAAAATAATTTCATCAGAAAAATGTATTTAATAACCACTCAATTTAGAAAATACCATCTCTAATGAAAATGTCTCCAAGTGATAGTTTTAAGGATTTTCATTTTATATTTTTTAATGGCATTAGAATAATGAATGCTGTGAGATGAGGACATGGGAAAAAGCAGAAGAAAATCTGCTTTTTAACTAAGTTATTTCATCTGCAGTCCTACTCAGAAACTGCCACATCCATGAACGCGACTAGAGATAACATTATAAACTCTGAGGTAATTTATACGCTTTTCCTTTTTATTAAAAAATAAACAGGCAAATTTTAATTATTCACTAGAATGTTAATATAAAACCAGTGTGATAGCAGCTAACATTCTACAAACAGCCTTTTGCTGGCTTCGTGTGACACGGATGATCTAAATTCTTTCCCATTTCATTGACTATTCAGTGCCTCCCCTGTTGTCCCCTGCCCAATTTAGCAGCTTTGTAACACAGGAAACTTAACTTTCGATGTCCCAGTTGATGATAAATTTTTTACAAAAAGCATACTATAACACGAATTCTTAGGTCACTAGGAAACCAAAGCATCAAGATAATTCAAGTAAAAGCATGAATTTCCTTTTTGCTCCCAAATCACTGAAATAACTGTATTCGTTCTCCGTTTTGCTTTCTGTACCTTATCTTCCTAATGTTTTCTAAACATAAAAATAACTTCTCTTTCTTTTATCTTCATAGGCTTACTCAGACTTCATTTAAAATTGTTGTTGTTATAAGAACAGAAGAATAGAGGAGAGGTGGTGAGACTCTGGTGGATCAGTTCTGCAAAAAGCTGGTGAGACAAACGAACAGGTTATGATACAGGTTCAGGACCTGGGACCCTTTGCTGGAAAGCCTGTACCTGGATGTACTTTCCAGATGGCTCAGTGGTAAACAATCCTCCTGCCTATGCAGGACACGTGGGTTCGATCCTTGAGTTAGGAAGATCCCCTGGAGAAGGAAATGGCAACCCACTCCAGAATTCTTGCCTAGGAAATCCCATGGACAGAGGAACCTGGCGGGCTACAGTCTGTGGGGTCTCAAAGAGTCTGACAGGTCTTAGTGACTAAACAATAGCAACAACTGCATCTGGACACTCCTCTTCTTGAGCCACAAAATACAAAGAAATTGTATGGGACTAAAACCAACTGTGTGCATGTGCAGTTGGGACAAATTCTGGATGAAAGGTAACACAGACCAAAAAACCCCTACTGCCACTTCTAAAGATCCAGGAGCAAAAGCAGGATACTGCTCATGTACCCTTGTACACAACAGCATCTAAGCGGTGAGCAAAACACCTAAGTCACCCCTCCAGCCTGACCCCTGGACACATCCCTACCCTCACCCCATATAAGGAACCACCTCATCCCAACTCGGAGAGGGAAGGGAACCTGTTACTTGATTTCACTCCTCCCTTCCCCCCACTTCAGCAGAGACCCCAGTAAAGCCTTGCCTGAATTTCCTGTCTGGCCTCTAGGCAATTTCTGTTGATTGAGGAAAGCCAAGGACCCTGATGGATAACAGTCGTGGAGGACCTTTGTAACAGGAGGCAGAGGTTCAGCTTCCTGGGCTGAAAAGAGCCTTGCACTGTGTGCTGAGTCGCCTGAGATGTGTCCAACTCTTGAAGCCCTATGGACTGTAGCCCACCAGGCTTCTCTGTCCATGGGGATTCTCCCAGGCAAGAATACTGGAGTGGGTCGCCATGCCCTCCTCCAGGGGCCCTTCCCAACCCAGAGATCAAACCCGAGTCTTATGTCTCCTGCACTGGCAAGTGGGTTCTTTACCACCAGTGCCATCTGGGAAGCCCCCCTTTCGGGGGCCTTGCTTCCCCTGAACTCCCTATCCTGACAAACCTCACCATCATGAGCTGTTTTGTCCTCTTCCTCCCCTGTTTAGCAGACACCATTCATCAAATACTATTCACTCCACCCCTTTACTATCTCCATCAACTGTCCACCCCTCTCCAGCCCCACCACTCTGCCCAGGTTCAGCTCCTCATCCTGGTCACCAGATTGTGACAACAGCTTCCTAAAGGGTTCCTGGTCTCCCCCCCAAATTCACTCGCCTGAAAATAGAATCACTGCTCCACTACTGCAGAGAGCAAGAAGGGAAGACGGGGAGTCTGGAGAAAGGGCACCTTATTGATCTGCATCCCCAGTGCCTAGCACATAGTGGAGAAAGAAATGGATGAACGAATTTGTCGATCACTCACTTCCTGGCTATAAACTGCCAAGGCTAAAAACTTCCCACACCAGCAGAAGGAACACAAATTCTATAGCAGAGCCATAAGCCTCAGGCTGCTTACTCACTTCATCCACTTGCTTGCCACGTCTCCACCCTAATTATATCAGTATTCTCACCATGGCATACCCTTCACAGTTCCAGGTATAAAAGGGCATGAACTTCTTTGCCTGAAATGTCCCTCCTCCTCTGCACCTAATGACTCCTCCACGCAGGTCACTTGCTTTGTGAATCCCTCTGTGAGACCTCCAGAGGCATGTTCCTGAAGCCCCAGAGTAAATGTACCCACAGCTCCTGCTGTTCCCAATAGGGCAAAGCATAAACCCTATTTTTTCACCTCCTCACCAGACTAAGAAACACTGTCAACATTTAAAGGGAAGGCGCTACTCCTTATTTTTCTCTCCCTTCTCTCTGGTCATCTCCTTTTCCGATGCCCAGAATGTTGTTGCTGTTTTTATTAATAGTAGAGTTGTGTGTGACTCATGCGATCCCATGAACTGTGGCCCTCCATGCCCAGAACAGCATCTGATAAACATTAGATGCTCATAAAATACCTGCTGGATGAGCCTATTCAAGGGAAACAAATACCCTAGGTATTGCTTCTGCTGCTGCTAAGTCGCTTCAGTTGTGTCCGACTCTAGGAGGACAGAAAATCTCACCCTCCTCTTCCCCACCAGTCTCTCTTCTAGCTCCTCTGTCTTCACCCCATCCCTTACCACCTCTCACTCTCTCATTTCCTTCCACTTTCTAGCACAGCTCGGACCTGGGCGGGGAGTCCCCTTCAAGTCCTAAACCTAATACCTTGCAGATGAAGGGAAGAGGGACCTCAATATTATCAAGGAGGCGAAAAAGAATGAAAAATGTTCATAGAGATCTAATTACAAATACAAATTCAGGTCCTTCCATAAAACTCTGTTATGTGTTGGTTAGGACCTACAGAACTACTGCTGTGGTGTGAAATTTCAGTTACTCTGTCGGCTAAACTCAGAGCTGGCACAGAGATCAAATAGCCATTCATGATCTTCTTCTATGGGAATACAGGTTCAGAGTTCCCATCAAGCCTTCTGTAAGGTAACTAACTACCAGAACATTCAGCTTGTTCACTGTGGACTATTTTTGCTAAAGGTTTTTCCCCTTGAATTTGTAATTCTCTCCCTGAATAATTTCTAAACTACTAAGGTGAGTGGAAAGAACTCTTGTCTTATCATCAAGAAACCTATATTCCAGATCAAAGGCTCTCATTCCTACCTACATAGTAGACACACAAAGGGAGTTTTTTAAAGTACTCATTCAAATATCCCATTCAAGAGGGTTAAAATCAGAATCTCTGAGTGGTAGGATCTTTTCAACAGTTTATGGAAGAAGCTCTTCAGGAAATTCTAATTGGCAAGTTGGGTGGAGAACCTCGGTCTAGACTGTGTTTTGACTCATTTGTTCTGGGGTAATACAAAATATTCATATTTCCTCATAAATATGACTTGTCTGAATCTTGGTTTTCTTACCTAATAAAATGAAAGCTTTGAGATGAACAAAAGTTTCTCTATATCCTATAAGTTTCTCTTATTCTTTCCAGCTTTCAAAACATTTGGAACTTTTATGAGTTAATTTTTGAACATTTAGTTGCTCTATTCCTCTTGGCTTATCTCACGATGTACAAATCAAGAAAAAACAGACAGAAATCTGCAAAGACCTTTTAGTAACTGAGACAGAAGGAGTTGCAGGCAAAATTCCAATTGAGAAGTATTTTTCCCACATACTTAACTAGTTCCTGGGAAGACAAAAGTTACATGTACAATTACTTAATTTTATAGTTTTTTTTAAGAGCCATTTTATTCAAAATTTTAAAAAGGAAAAGAAAAAAAGTCCCCATACTATACAATATTTCACTCCCTCAGATATATAGCTTTATCATTCTAACAATGCCTTTTTTTTTGCATATGCTTCCATTAAAGCCATGACTGCAGAGTAAGCTGATGATTTCAATAATGCCCCCTCACTCCCGAAGTCCTTTTATTCAGTAGCTCACTGAGCAATTTAACACACAAGGTCCCTAATTTCTTTATTCTAAGGATGGCAATATAACCTTTGTCTTGCTTTGACCGATTTTTCTGTTAGTTAACACATCTTTCCAAGTTTAAAAAAATATTCTTTTCATTGATTTGGCTTATAAAGTAAACCGAGAAACCTGCAAATATTTTGTGAAAAACAAATAAAGAAATATTCACCCTTGCAGAAGAAAAGAGAACACAGGAGAATCGCTTGCTCCATTTTATAATATTATGGAACATTGTGTAGTCTCGTGTCAGTATTTATTATCAGTCATTTAGTTTATGATAGAGAATAACTTTTGATTACTGATGCTTGTAGTATTACTCACTCTGTCTTGGACTGTTTGAAGATCTGTATTTTTATTACAAAGTCCAATAAAAATAAAGTGAAAAACCCATAGGTCCCAAAACTGATTCCTGGCTAGTGCTGTATGTCACTCCTTTCCAATCTAAAAAGTATTTCCTTCTACTGTTAGTCTCTGTCTCTCGCTCATAAGCAAATTTATCTCCTAATGCTTCATTCTTTATTTTAGCCATTAATCTCCTATTGAGAATCTTACCAAATGCTTTTTGCAGATAAAAATATTTAATATCTACTAGATTTCCCCTATCCACAAAGCCATCCAACACTGCTTAGAGAGGGAAAATCAATCTTTTGTACCTGAATATAAGTTTGCTGGTTTGACTCAATGTATTTTCCTCGAAACTTCTTCAGGTCTTTACAGGAAACAAGAGAATCATAGTGCAAGAATGCTGCTTCTCTTTGTTATGGGTTCACTTGTGCTCCCTAAAAAGGCATGTTGAAGTTCCAATCCCCAGAACCTCAGAAAGTGACCTATTTGAAAATACTGTCATTTCAATTGCAACCAGTTAGGTAAAAATAAAGTTTTACTATCTGAACTGGGCTATTACATGATGGGTGTCCTTAGAAGAGAAGAGACAGAAATACACAGGAAGATGACCATGTGACAGTGGAGGCAGAGATGAGAGTAACACATCTATTACTATAACCAAGGCTTCTCTGGTGGCTCAGACAGTAAAGAATTTACCAGCAATACAGGAGACCCAGGTTCAATCCTTGGGTCAGGAAGATCCCCTGGAGAAGGGAATGGCTACCCACTCCAGGATTCTTGCCTGGAGGAATCCTTGGACAGAGGAGCCTGGCTGTCTATATATAGTCCACCGGGTCACAAAGAGTTGGACACGACTGAGTGACACAAGGCATGCCAAGCACTGCCAGCAAACAACAGAAGCTTTCTAGCAAGAAAGGATTCTCTGCTACAGATTTCAGAAGGAGAAGGCCCTGTGGACACCTTAATTTCAGACTCTGCCCTCCAGAACTGTGAGAACAAACATATGTGGTGTTAAGGTACCCAGTTCCTAGAACTTTGTTAGGGTGCAGGTTTAGAAAACCAATACCCTCCCTCTTCTCCCATCAGTGCCATATTTGCAGGCCCTGTCTCTCCTGGATTTAAGTCTACCCAGAAATTTCATACACACACAACCTGTGTGTGTGTGTGTGTGTGTGTGTGTGCAGGCATGTAAAACATTTTTCTCCTTTAGTATCAGACTCAACACTGAAGAATCATATTTAATACTTAGATCTAAAGGATCGCATTTAACATCTAGAGTCAAAGACAGAGTTTCTTCTTTCAGGATTATATTTACCTCCAAAGCAGAAAGCACCCCAGTGGTCGCTGAGTATCATGTACCTAACACTGGCTTCGTTGGGCTGTCATCCCAGCCGGTTCTTTGAATACCTCCTACTTCCTGATGTGGCCATACAAATTCCAGAAAACGTGGACTTTAGCAAAACTCTGCTTTATACTGGGCTAAAATCCATCTTTCTATATCTTCTAAAAGTAAGGCCCCAGTCTTCCGTCCTTGGGTAATAGACAACAATCATGTCTTTTCATGCCGTATTGTGTATATTCATGCATAAAAGCATGTGAACACAATATCACAACCCCAGTGCTCGCATTCTTCCCAGATAAGATGTCCCCTTTCCTTTCAATCACTCTGCGTGTTCAGTTCAGGTCAGTCGCTCAGTCGTGTCCGACTCTTGGTGAGCCCATGAACTGCAGCATGCCAGGCCTCCCGTACCCTCATCCCATGCTCAGTCATCCTTCTACACATGCTCCTGTACTATCTCCGTCCTCCACACCCTTTCACCGTATCCCTCTGCTCCTTCATTCTCATACGGCCCTCAGCCTTGACCTCTCTCCTCATCCTTTCTCAGGTGGACAAGAAAAAGGTGCACTTCAACTGCTGCCTACGAGCTGCTCCCTGGGCACCCCCAAGGAGGGGAATCTAAAAACAAGCTAGAACCTTGTACAGAACTCACATGGCCGTTGATATGCGTGACCCTGCATGTGCATCATCATGGGACCAGCAGCAGAGCAGGTAGACACAAAAGTAGAGTGGAAGCTACCTGAACTCAGGGTTCTCTTGCAATCTTCCCTTTCATTTCAACAAGGATTTGCTGTGGGTCTATCATGGGTGGGGCTCTGGGTTTGCCCTCACGTGGCTCTTTCATGAGTATTTCATGTCAACCACCCCCTAGGGGATTCCTTGGTGGCTCAGATGGTAAAGGATCTGCCTGCAATGCAGGAAATCGGGGTTTGATCCTTGGGTTGGGAAGATCCCCTGGAAAGGGAAATGGCAACCCACTCAAGTATTCTTGCCTGAATAATCCCATGGACAGAAGAGCCTGGTGGGCCACAGTCCATGAGGTCGAAAAGAGTCAGATACGACTGAGGGACTAACTCACCTGCTCACCCCCTAGAGTTTTTCTCCAAACATTCTCTCTGTATTGTCTTATTTTTCTTGTCATTCATAGAAAGGTACCGTTCAACATATAAATCTCATTCAGGGACCTGAGAAATACCTCTGGGCCTCCAGAGGTCAAACACAGCTTAAAGTTATCTTTCATAATCTACATCGATGGCGGGGCAGAGAGCAGGATGGTACAGTGACGAAAGTATGGAATCTAGGGTTGAGTCCTTTAGAATTCTGCTCTGTCCTCCATGTGTGGCCTCAGTCTAGTCACTTAACCTCCAAGCCTCAGGTCTCCAAGCCACTCAATGCTGATAAGGTACCTCCTCTACTTTCCTTTAGGACACCTGCAAAAAGAATTTGGTGAACTACTCACTTCACAAGATTTATTAACCTTTGTCCATGAAATGATTCAACAAATACGTATCGTGGTGGTTTAGTTGCTGAGTCATATCTGCCTCTTATGACCCCATGGATTAAAGCCTGCCAAGCACCTCTGTCTACGGGATTTCCCAGGCAAGAATATTGGAGTGGGCTGCCATTTCCTCCTCCAGGGGGATCTTCCCAACTGACCCAGGAATCAAACCCACATCTCTTGCATTGCAGACAGATTCTTTACCACTGAGCCACCAGGGAAACCCCAAACATGTATATCAAGTATCTCCCCAGTGCAAAGGACTAAGGGGCCCATTCAAGGATTTCAATTCCACAGCATTTATGAGTTTGCTAATAGATGAGTAACTGGCATAGATACTATATGACAAATAACAAAAATCAACATGTTAGGAAATAATGACAGATGAATAACAATCTCAGAGACACAAGCAACTACTTATGGGTCTCACCTCCAAGTTATAAACCAGAATTTCACTAAAAAAAAAATTCCCTAATTCTTCTGCTGAGAAAAAAATAGATTTCTTTTAAAAAATGAATTTTATATATGCTGTTTACAATTGTATATTTTGATGTCCTTGTACCTGATGACCTATTCCATAAAGAAGCATTTTCTAGGCACTGGCTATATGTAAGTCTTTCTGCCTGGGGGATTTCTCTCAGCAAGCCAGGTCTGTAAAAAGCGGTTATATGCTTTTGGAATAAGGTGGGTTACTTTTTTTTAATTTCACATAGTAAAGTTTTACACCGACTGGTATACACCACATAAAAAACTAAGCTTAGAAGCTACTCCTTCCCTGCCCCTCCTCCTTAGAAGTCCAGCCATGAGAAGGCACAAAAACATGCTTTATCCTTAAATGCTTAAATAGACTTAACCTGTTTTAAAAAAATGACATGCATGGACCAAAATGCACCATCAGGAGCTCCTTCCCTGCTGGGAGGCCAGCAAACATGGAAAGTCCTCTCTTCTGCGGAGTTTTTTATTTTACACTCAACAAAGGATGGGGAGGGCGTGGGTAGGCAAAGGTAAACGTTCTGAAATTTTTGCTTGGGGCCTTGAATAAGATGGCAAGTTAATTAGTTTTTACTCTATAAGTGGTTTAATTTTCAGGGCTGGTTTAAGGAACTGTAAATAAATCTACACTTTAAATTCTTTACTTTTTAACCTAATACCTATCTATATCCTTATGCTTTCCCCAGTGATAAACTTTCAACCGAAGCAAACTTTTTCATAAATTAAATGCTTTTCCTATGAAAGGCAAGATCTTATTTAAAAAAAAAAAAACAGGCTGGAACACCACAGGGGTCTGGATGTGCCATCTGGATCAATACTCCTTCAGGATACAAAGATTTGCAGCCTAAGATGAAGGACTCAGTGTGACTTACGACAGTCTTTAGAAAAATAAATCTATACTGTCATTTATACTAGGATTGATTCATATTTAAAATTTTTTTAACTCTTAAAAAAGTCTTGGATGTTAATTTGCTATTAATCACAGAATTTTTTTTTTTTAGAGTTTTGGTTTCCTTCAGTCACAGCAAATTTCCCACTGTTTTCTCCCTTTTTTATTTATTTAATGGCTTCCTTTCTATTTTCTTCTCTTTTTCTCAGCTTCATCTCATTGTTCCTGTATTACTTTGATCTTACTGGGTTGCATTTCGAGTATTCCCTCCCCTGGTTCCTACTTTTTTCATTTTTGATTTCCTATACGTTACAAAATCCCAGCCAAGTTCAAAACTCATTTTGCATTCCCTTCAAGGTCTGCTTTTCTCAAGCCCCATATTTTTATGTTTGTACTCTTCGCACAGATCTTCATCAGCAATTCAAACCTGATGACATTATGATTGCATCTTTAGTGCTTTTCTACTCCAGCCTTATTTATCATGCCTGCATTATTTCCAAAGATAAGGTCTAGCATAACTTCAGAGCAGAGCTTGTTAGCTGTTGCGTGTGTGTGAACAGTGCAGGCTACTGAAAGATAAAGCCACATGCCTACAATCTGGCGTTATTCTTAATGTGTGCATTTGCTGGGTGGAAATCCCTGAACAGTAGATGACCTGCCTTCGACTTCTCTTTTCTATAAGCATGTTTCCCTTTCTATCTTACTTCCTATCACCTTGTTCTTGGATTGTTTGATGAAAAAAATATGGTGCTCGTTTCTCTTCCCTGATTATATTCCCTTCAAACTGTTTACTCCTACTTCACTGTCTTCTTTTTTGTATTTCTCTCACCACGTTTCCACGAATGTAAAAGCAAGATCCATTTTCTCTTTTTTTTGAAATATTTTATTTTAATTAATTACTTTATTTATTTATTTGGCAGCCTCGGGTCTTACCTGCAACACACAGGATCTTTGTTGCATCACATGAAACCTTTCATCAGAGCAAATGGATTCTCTAGTTGTAGCGAGAGGGCTCAGTAGTTGCAAAAGGGCTTAGCTGCCCCATGGCATTTGGGATCATAGGTCCCTAATCAGGGCTTGAACCCGACTGCCCTGCACTGCAAGGTGGATTATTAACCACTGGACCACCAGGGAAGTCCCAAGATCCATATTCACTGATGAAATAGTCAAGGCAAAACATTTTTTCCTTGGTCCTTTCCTTGCCTCTGGAACTACCTGAGAATCCTAAGAAACCCTCTAGACGTCATACCACACTGTTTGGATTGCTCAAGCCATACTTTGTAAAAATAATCTCCTTGCCAAAGATATATTTTTTCTATCTCTTTGTTCAATTAAAATAGAAATTTGCTCTCAAAACAACATGTGCAAACTCTACAAAGTTGTGACACACCAGGAAAGAGGAATCTAGATCTAATCTAATCTAATTTCATTTTGCCTGTTTTCACTTTTCTTTATCTCTTGCTCATTGATTCATTTGTATATTCCACAATATTTCCTTAGGCTTTTTTAGATGTCAGACATGGTAGCAATCACAGGGGAATACAGATAAGTAAGATAAGAACCTCAAGGAGGTTCATAGTTTTATACACACACACACACACACACACACACACACACACACATACCCCTAACAGGTAAAACAACTGCTGATGATACTATATGACAAATGCTATGGTATTTATAACTATCCAAGGAGGAGGCTAGTATGAACAATTAGTTTTGCCTTTAAAAGATCATAAAGAAATCTGACAGAGTATGAAAATTTCACTTAAATCTTTAAAAATGGCTATCAGGAGACGAGAAGGCTACATCAGACAGAGGAAATGATGTAAAGAAGACAGAAATACCTGGGATATTTACAAATAGCAACAATAACCATACAAAACAGCAGTAAAGATAACCTTGTTTTTTTTTTTTCTTTTAAATACAGGGTTTTTAGTTATTTGTTTTTATTAATTTCTTAGTTGCAGCATACAGGAGCTTTAGTTGGGGCACATGGGATCTAGTTCCCTGACTAGGGATTGAATCCAGGCCCCCTGCATTGGGAGTGCTGCATTTTAGCCAATGGACCACCAGAGAAGTCCCTACAATAAAGATAACCTTTTAATTGATTTAATTTAAATCTTATTTTACCATAGAAGAATACCTACCCCGTAGAGTTATTATAAAGGTTAAATATAAATAAAACCCTTAAAGAGTACCTGTCACACAGTAAATGTTCAAGAAATGCTACCTATTATTATTGTTGTATTACGGATTATACCACATATATTTCATCTATTCAAAATATTTTCTGTCTGGTTTTTTTTTTGGTTCTTGGATCTTTGTGGATCACTATGGCTGCTGAATAAGCGATCTCATACATGGCTGAAGAGCTGAGGTGGGTGCTACAGCTTTCATCATAAAAGAATTAGAAACAATGACAAGGATATCTGAGAAGTACACCATAAAAAGAAAAATGCCGCATCTAATTATGATTCTCAATGAATCAGATTTTTTTTTTTACAACTTTCTTTTTAAAGACAAGAGTCAAAAGCTGGCAAAACAAGTTCATACGTAAGATTCATTAAACAATTCTACTAATACAATAAGCTTTAGGATCAGTACAGAATAGAATCCAGCTCAGTGTCTTTTATCTCCTGCAGCTATACCAGGGCTTCCCTGGTGGCTTAGTGGTAAAGAATCCATCTGCAATGTAGGAGCCTCAAGAGACACGGGTTCAATCCTGAGTTGGGAAGATCCTCCAGAGAAGGAAACAGCAGCCCCCCTCCAGTATTCTTGCCTGGAGAATCACAAGGACAGAGGAGTCTGGCGGGCTACCATCTATGGGGTCACAAAGAGTTGGACATGACTGAAGCGAATGAGCACCCACAGTTACACCAAACATCACATGCGTTACTTCATTTGAACTGATAATTAGATGAATTTATTTGTTTAAGGGTCACAAATTCTGTAAGATAGAACAAGAGCCCAAGTCTTCTAACTCCCATGACCATGGCACCTTCCCCTAAAACATTTTGAAAAATTCCTCAGTGTTAGTCGCTCAGTCATGTTCGACTCTTTGCAACCCATGGACTGCAGCCCACCAGGCTCCTCTGTCCATGGGATTTTCCAGGCAAGGATACAGGAGTGGTTTACCATTTTCTTCTCCAGAGGACCTTCCCGACCCAGGGATCAAACCCAGGTCTCCTGCACTGCAGGCAGATTCTTTACCAACTGAGCTACCAGGGAAGCCCTAGATTAAACCAAAAAGTAGGCTACTAATCACTTAGTTGACCAAAAATGTAAACACATCCTGGATAACTGTTTACTTATAGTGATGTATAACACCAGACTAACGTAGTTATACATATTTTTAGCTCTCTCTCTCTCTTTAGAGAACTGGGTTGATAATAATAGAAATGGCTATCAAAATTATAAGATAAAAGTTATTATGAATGTAAATGGCAAACTCCTTTTAAGATTTTTGATGCTAAATCGATGGGAAAACAAAAGCCATGAAGAATTCCACACATGATAGAATAAATGTTATGAGACTTGCCCTCCTACTATAAATAGTTATATAAATAACTATACAACTGAATATATAAGGCAACTATTTTTAGGCATTGGGAAACTGGCAGCTCAAGATAAAGACCATTCAGATATACAAATGAGCAGATAAGGACTTTTAATCAGCTATTACAAATATGTTCAAGAATTTTAAAGTATGATCTCAATGAATAAAAAAATGGAAAAGAGCAGAAAAATTAAAATTCTAAAAAATAAAAATGGATTCTAAAACTAAAAATGTTCATCAGCACAAATTTCAGTGGATGGGAATAAAAGTAAATTTAAGGTAGAAAATAAGGGTCAATGAACTTGAAGAAAGATCCATGTATATTAGCCATTCAGAAAAAGGGGGCTGGGGGTCACAGGGGAGATTAAAATTGAAGTTAACAGACCCAAGTAAGCTGTGGGCAATATTTAACATTCAGGAACTTGGGTCCTAGAAGGAAAAAAGACTGGGGAAGAAAATGTACTTGACAAAATATTTTTTTAAATGTCTTAAACAACCTACAAATCCAAGAAGCCCAATAAACTCCAAGGAAGGATGAATACAAAGAAAACCACACTTAGGCACATCATAGTCAAATTAGTGAAAAATAAAGAGAAATATTGGCTGGCCACAGCCAGAATAAAATGAAACATTACTTACAGGAAAACAAGAAGAAACAGAATTCTAAGAAATGGAATGATAATGTTAAGTACTGAAATAAAAATAAAACTGTAACCTAAAACTCTATAGTCAGCAAACCACCCTTGAAATATGGAAATAATATAAAGACATTTTCCAATGAACAAAATCTGAGAGAACTAATCACCAGCAAACTACAGGAATAAGAGATAAAGAAATGACATGCAAAAGACTGGTTTTACCTAGGTTTCTTCCTTTAATTTCCTTAAAAGACAAATGACTATTAAAAAATCACATCACTTTGAGGAAGGGTTTATAAACAATTAGAAGAAGAAGAATAGTAAAATAATTCTGGGGACTAATGAGGGTATAAATGGAACTGCTTTAAGGTTTTTATATTTGTGACATATGAAGTATTAAGAGGAATATAAGCATGCCTCATTTTATTGTGCTTTGCATTATTACACTTTACAGATATTTCATTTTCTACAAATCTAAGGTTTGTGACAACCTTTCATCAAGTAAGTCTATCAGTACCATTTCAAGTCTCTGTGCCATGTTTTGGTAATTTATTGAAATGTTTCAAAAATTTTCATTACTATTATATTTGTTATGGTGATCTGTGATCAGAAGTCTTTGATGTTAATAGATTAATAGAACAAGTAGACCAAAATAAAACCAAACAAAATCGGATCTAAAAATCTGTGACCAACCAACTCGAGTTAATTGACATTTATGGAACATTACGACTAATACTGGCAAATAAATGACACTTTTTTCAGTGCACTTGAAGCAGATACTTAAATATACCATAAAATGGGGTATAAAATAAATCTCACTAATTTCAAAAGGTAAAAGATTCTTAAAATGGATATTCTCTGAGCATAAAAGAATTTTAAATTCTAGTCAGTAATAATAAGATATCCATAGAAACATAAAATAATTGGAAATTAAACATTTCATTCTAAATAACACTACAATAACATTCTAAATAACTAGAAAAATTAGAAAACATGTTTAACTGAATGATAAAGCAAAAAAAGCAAAATATTGGTTCTTTGAAAAGGTTAATAAAACTGGCAGATCCCTAGCAAGACTATATTTTCTACCAAAACAAAACAAAGGACAACAACCATAACAGGAAAGAAAACAAAACTGGTTGATATTGGGAATAAAAAAGGAGATATAACTATGGACCCTACAGACATCAGACTAGTAAGAGAATATTAGAAACACCTTATATCAATAAATTCAGCAACTCATATATTTGTACAATGAAAAGCAAGCAAGCAAACTCCTTATACACAGAACAACATGAATAGCTCTCACAGGTATTACACCTCAGGAACGTGGGTGAACAAACACAGAAGAGAACATACTGTATTTTCTAAAACTGGCAAAGCTAATCCGTGGTGATAAATTCAGATCAGTTATTGCACCGGGAGCAGAAGGTTAAAAAGAGTGGAACTGACGGCAAAGGGGAACAAAGGCTGTTTCTGGGAAAATGGAATATACAAACTGTCAAAACTCATCATATCGTACATGTTAACACCTGCACTTTATTGAATATAAATTTACTTCAATGAAGCTGATTTTGAAGAAAATAAAAAAAGTTTTTAGATAATACAGAAACAGGATGAAACATGAAGGTAGTCCATAAATTTCATTTAAAATTTTTTTCAAAAACGACTTCATTTCTATTATATACCTCTGAAACAGAATGAGAAGCAGAAACTGTGGGTCAGGAAGTGCTAGATGCTTTCATATATGATATCTCACAAAGACCGTGCCTTTAATTCATGATAAGGTCTGGCACAGTGCCTTGGGAGACAGCTGAGTTAAAACTGGAAAAGCGATACACCTGAGGCCAGAACACATGGGTTCAAATAATGACTTACATGATCAATTAGCTTTGGGACCTTAGGCAAGTCCCTCCACCTTAAGTTTCTTCACCAACTACAGGGCTGGTGTGAAAGTGAAGGAATATAACTTTAAAGTATCTAGTAAAGCACATCACAAATACAAGTTCTATCACCCACAGTATCAGATACTGATCAGATGAAAAACTGAAGGAGATAAACAAGATGGACAGGGCTACGAGCCAACAGGAAGAGACAGGTGACGGCATGTTGCTAGTGCCAGTTCTGTCTGTGGATGCAAAGGGTAGGGTGGAGGGTGGAACAGACGTGTCCAAGCATGAGGACCTAATAATGTTCCTATTTTAAGCAATAGGTACAGGGTTGGCTTGCTCACCCAGAATGAATACACTTTCACTGTGACCTAGATCAGGCCATTCTGGGCTAACTCCCTAGTCCTGTTTCTAGGAGCATGAAAAGGGAGGCTACCTGTCTCCCTAAGACTTCAGTGGGCTTTCCCCAGGCTCCTGAGGGTTCCAGCATCTTCTATCATTGGGGACCTTTGGAATGCCAATATAACTGATGACCCATTCATTACAATGTTCCATTCTTCCCTATCCTTAGATTTTCAGAGATTTCACCCTAAATAAAATAAGCAGAGCAGAGATCTTTTGGATACAGCAGCAAACCAGAGCAACAGGTTCATTAATGCCTGGTTGGCTGATTTTCAAGTATAATTCCAGGGAACCAAGCTAGGTCTGAGAGAGTCTTCAATGAAAAGTACATGAGTTGAAAAATCTAGAGAGTGACTGCGATAGAGGCCCGAATTTAAGAACCGAGAAGTCACATATGTTCATCCAAACATGGAGCCACTAAAGATGCAGCTAAAGATGCAACACTCCATCACGGTATAGTAAGTTATCTGACAGAGGTTTCAATAAATCTCTATGGGGAGAATTTCCCTGGTGGTCCAGTGGTTAATAATCCATGTTGCAATGCAGGGGATGAGGGTCTGATCCCTGGTCAGGCAACTAAGATCTCACATGCTGCAGAGCAACTAAGCCCAGGGATAGCAACTACTGAGCCACGCACTCTGGAGCCCATGGGCCACAACCAGAAAGCCAGCATGCTGAGGCCCTGAGCCAGAGCTACAGTCTGTGCACAACTGTATGGCAGGTAACTCCGCGGAGCCCCGCCTATGAAAAGGAGGAGACCGCAGAGGCTCAGGCAGGGTCTTGGGAAGGACCTTTATCAAAGCCAAGCTGAAGGAATTTATATTGTATCTTGAAAACGAAGGGCCACCGCTGAAGGATTTTAAACAGGCAGTACCACAACCCAATTAGCATTCCTGAGAGATCATTCTGGCAACAGTGTGGAGAACAGATTGAAAGGGGACATAAGCAGAGACTGGGAAACTACTTAGAAGACTGTGGAAGTGATCCATGTGGGGAATGACAGTGGCCTAAGATAGCAGCACACAGGATGGAGGGAAAGTATGAGCTACAGCGAAAAACAGATCTCTCAAGGCAGATTCACTGATTCCTACGAAGGTGAGAAAAAGGAATCAGTGTCAAGCTTGGGTGTATGAATAGCCAGACCTGCTGTTTGTGAAGACAAAGACTGAATCAAGCTACATTTCAATAAAAAAAATAATGACACTGCCCTAAATTTAAGAAGAAGAAAAAAAAAATAAAACACAGACAAAAGCTCAGGCTGCCTTAGACAGGACAGATATGGATCTCTGAAAAAATATCAAACACTTAAATTCACAGAGAGGAATAAGTCAGAGTTAAAGAAATTCCTGTCTAACATATGTTGATGAATGAATAATCAAAGACTAACGCAGAAGGCAATTCACTAACAAGAGAGCCATCTACTGCCTTACAAGGATAATGCAGTGATGAAACGCCACCCCAAAACGCGGAAGAAAGCCAAGTTTGTGACCATTTCCCACTGCACATGTATTCATAAAAGAGCGGACCCCTCCCACAAAAAAACCCCAAATGGTTAGCCCTTTCAGTTAATAGCCAAACGCTTTGACTTACCAATTTGTCTTAAAAGCATCCATTCAATATATACCCTCATTTCAATATAAAACCCTTACCTGCCATCATGGCTATCATACTGGCTTTATAGACATTGGTGAGAGATCCAAGTTCTCCTGTGGCTAAGATGGTTTTGAGATGAGCCTCCCCACAGGCCTTGCGAAACTGACGAATCTCATCATACAGGGCTGAGGAAGGAAATAATTGAGGCCGTTACAAAGCCGGCAAGCGATGACATAATTTGGCAGCCGTTTAGAACTGGTCGAACCCATCTCAGATTTAGGAAACATAAACCATTTGTCACTTTCTAAGAAATCACCCCAATTTAATATTGCCTCGAGCATTCGGTTGCAGTTCACCTCCTGTTCTAAGGAACTCCTTCCATGAAACAGTTTCTATGCCCTGGCCTCAGGTTCTGAGCCACAGAGCTTTTAAAGTATCATTATAAAGACATGCAAATTACAAATAACTTCTACTGAAATTCATCTACCATGTATACAGGGGGGTATCACTTTGCAAACTAAAGGAAAAAAATCCTCCAGTCCTTTTGAATTCTCCCATTCACACATAATAAGTTCTCATGTTGGAATATAAAGCAGACCTTTCCTGTGAGTTCTGCTGATGAAAATAAAGACATAACAGTTTGCCCCACTCTCTGCCAGGGTATTTGTCTATGCATGCATGTGTGCTAAATCACTTCAGTCATGTCTGACTCTTTGCAACCCTATGGACTATAGCCTGCCAGGCTCCTCTGTCCATGGAATTCTCCAGCCAAGAATACTGGAATGGGTTGCTGTGCCTTCCTCCAGAGGATCATCCCGACCCAGGGATCAAATCTGTGTCTCTTACATCTCCTGCATTGGCAGGCAGGTTCCTTGCCACTGATATATTGGACTAAAAAGCATTGAGCCTAGACAGGGAGTGATGGGTGTATGTACACAAATTCAACTCTAGAGGAATTCAGAGATGCAACTTTGAATCTATTAACCTCTGACCCAGTACCACATTTGCCTTCTAGAGCTCCATCTAGCATTCTTAAAGCACCTGAATTGAAAATATAGATATATTTATTTTATACATACACACACATACATACCCCCAACCCCATTATACTCAATAAAATTAAATTGAGGGGGAAATATTGCATATTCAAAGTTACAGAATATTAGAAAACAAAATCAGTACAGTATAATGAGTATTAAAAGTCTGAAAAATTATTTAAGACTATTTATTGCCAATAACACCAAGCTCTTACCCTGCATCAGGTTGGCCACATCTCATTTTCTGAACATTGGTTATTGCTACACTACTAGGATTAGGGTAATAATAAACATTAGGGTTAGGAGAAGCATTTTCAATGCTAAAAGGAGAGTTGTATAATTCACAGGTTTTCTAAAGTACTTATAAAAGACTAAAAATCAGTCTCGAGTCAGAAAACTAAGTCAAACCACTCAAATTTTTGGTGTTTTTATTTTTGAGGGGGGATACACGCCATGCCAGACAACATACAGGATCTTAGTTCCCCAACCAAGGATGGAACCCACAGCTCCTGCAGTGGAAGCATGGAGTCCTACCACTGGACCACCAGGCAAGTCCCCAAACCATGCAAGATAAAGATGGAACAAAACTTGTCTTCTCAGTTTTAGAAAACCCAAACTCAACCTGAAGCTCGAAGGATTCTATTACAAAATGCATGGAAAAGTATGTTTGTTGCCTCCAAAATGTACCCACATTTTTTTCAAGAAAGGACTGAATATTTTTGCAAATTCCTAACAGTGAGTAGTTGTATCAGAAATGACCTGAGATGCCACATTGCCCACTTCACCGTGCATGTCCCACCTAAACTATGAGAAAATCATATTCCCCACACATCCAATACAACAACATGCACGAATAGGATAAATAGCAAAAGAGTATGTGGCAGTAGCCATTTATATTCTTTTTTTCCCCCCAATTATAATTTTATTTTATTTATTTATTTTTTTATTTCTAATTTATTTATTTTCTTTTAACTCAGAGAATGAATCTTGGATGGAGTACCAGGTCTTGAAAAAAGAAAGTTGTCCTCTAAGAACTAGTGACAAGGAAATCTCTTGAGCTAAAATTCAAGAATGATAATCTGGAGTTAGGTTGTGATCTAATTAAGGATTTTTCTTTCTAATACAATGAGCAATCTCAAGAGTCAAACAAATGTGGATTTAAAACTCAACTACATCACTTCCTGTGTGACCTTAGGCAAGTTATTTCTTCCAGCCTCAGTTCTAGCCTTAAAGTATCAATAATAATATTTATTTTATAGGTTATTTGAGGATTAAAAGATAAAATACATACAGATAGATAGGTATACACACACGGAACTTTGTACATTGCCTGGCTTATTGTGAGCATTCAAAAAGTTTAATCATTATTATTAAGTTCAGAATTCTAGTAAAATAAATTTCCACTAATTGTTGTTGATAAAAGTCAAATCTTGGTTCATGGCCTGACCCAACTTTTTGTACTACACAGAAATTTTGCTATATGGATTAGTGCTTACATTCAGTGAGCCATCTGATAAGGCTTGAAAATATTTTGTTACAGCATTTGTGAAAGGGAACTTTGGCCTGTATAACAAAATTCTTAAAACACTGATCCCAGCATATTTATGAGCAAAATCACCAGCCTTTTTCTAAAACATATTACCATTTAATATCCACTGAAGTTCTTCACCTACAGTTAAAATTAACCAGAAAACCCAGATGTATTTTATGACTCAGTTATCAGCCACCTGGAATTCATGCTTTTTAATCCATGACCCAAACAAAATGAGCCAAAAATGGTCACTCTGAGTTTCACTGGATATAACCAATATGCAACCAGCACCTTCTGATTCTTTAATTGTCAGCTCCTTAAATTACATTACTGACCTGTTTCATCATATAACAGGATCAAGGTTAACTGAGAAAGTATCTTACATCTTCAAAGATCAACACTGGGAAAGTTGTTATTTGTTTCTGTTACCATTCTGCCCAGAGTCTACCAGGACAATTAAATCAGAAAGCATACCAAATCTGGTCTTCTTAAAATGCAGTCTGTGTGTGCTGTGCTAAGTTGCTTCAGTTGTGTCCGACTCTTTGCAACCCTATGGACGGTAGCCCACCAGGCTCCTCTGTCCATGAGATTCTCCAGGCAGGAATATTGGAGTAGGTTGCCATGCCCTCCTCCAGAGATATTTCTGAGTCAGGGACTAAACCCAAGCCTCTTCTGTCTCCTGCACTGACAAGCAGATTCTTCACCACAAGTGCCACTACTTGGGAAGCCCAAAATGAGGTCTGGGCTCCATCAAAGGAATGCTTCTACATGATCCTTTGAATTTTACTGAGTGGTACAAAGATGGAGGACAGTTAGAGACTTGCATCAGTAATGCAACATCACCAATGGCAGTAGATCCAAGAGTCCAGAGTGGTCACCAGCCAGCATGGTACCCACGCTGGCCAGTGGAAGCAGCAACAGAACTGGTCTTATAACCAAACTCATTCTGTGACACATCTGGCTTATTCTCTGCTCCCCAGTCTTCATGGTCCTGCTTGTATTCCAAGTCTGCTTCTCAGCTTTCCACTGATTCAGTAAGCTACCCCAGATCCTCCTAATAATTAAGTAATAAACCCCTTTTCAGCTTACCATGGGGCTTCCCTGGTGGCTCAGACAGGAAAGAATCTGCCTGCAATGTGGAAGACCCAGGCTCGATCCCTGGGTCTGGAAGACCCCCTGGAGAAGGGCATGGCAACCCACTCCAGTATTCTTGTCTGGAGAAATCCATGGACAGAAGAGCCTGGCAGGCTGCAGTCCATGGGAATCAACAGAATTGGTTTATTAGTCTTCAACCTGTGACTCCAGTATAACATATATACACTGGGAAGTATGGTATAATGGACAATAGTGTCGGTGCTCTGACTGCCTGGATTTATATGAGAAGACTGTGTGCAGCACCAAAGGATAACCCCCGACTCGTCACAACTAGAGAATGCCTATGTGCTACAACAAAGACCCAGTGCAATCATAAATAAACTAATATAAAAAGCAAAGGACACGATGATCCACATTTCCTAAAGAATGTAAGATACAACATCTTTGGGGCATGAGAAGAAATGTCTAGCTTACTACTGTTGTTGTTCAGTCACCCAGTTGTGCCCGACTCTTTGTGATAACATAGACTTTTTTTTTGCATGCAAGATTTCCCTGTCCTTCATTATCTCCTGGAGTTCACTCAAACTCATGTCCATTGAGTCGGTGATGCCATTCAACCATCTCATCCTCTGTCTCCCCCTTCACCTCTTGCCCTCAATCTTTCTTAACATCACAGATAGATAGATAGAGCTGTATGTATGTTTATAGGTGTGCTTATTCATTTATGTATTTCGTAGATCTGTCCCCTGAGAAGGCGTGGAAACAGCAGCAACCTTGTAGCAATGAACACCCTGTAGAACCCAGATTTTGGTTTCTAAACACCAGCCTTCAATGAAAACAAGCAAAGCTCCTTGGGAAAGTGGCTGATTCCAAGCCTGGGGCAGAGAAAGCTAAAAATAAACCTGAAATATCTTTTAAATAAATGTAAATAAGGTCTTAAAGAATAACAAAAGCATGTCAAAAGGACAGAGGAGCCAGTTTGAAGCAGCTCCCATCTGCCAAATCTGGGACAATTTGAGTACCAGATAAATAATGATAGTAATGGATTACAACCAACTGAAAAAAAAAAAGGCATCTATGAGTTCTTGAAGAGAAGAAGAAAGAGAGGGAGAAGAAGGTAATGCTAACTAATGAGTATAAAAGAAATGATGGAATCAGAAAAAAATCACCATTTGCCAACTATCAGAGTATAACTGAAGAATTACCAATGAACACTTAAAACCACTGAGTAAAAGTCAGATGAAGAACAGGATATTAACCACATCTCCATTCAGAGTGGATGTTAATTACTTACTAAAATACAAACTATCAATTTTACAATGGAGAAACTTGGCAGAAACCATCTTAGTCCAGTAAAAGTATAACACCGTCAATAATGGAACGGATCAACATTTCGGGACTCCTGAAAGCGAAGGACATTGAGAAGAACAGAGCAAAACTTCAGTGTGGTTCTATCAAAAATACCTAATGTGAATCTAATCATGAAAAAACATCTACCACATCCAGACTGAGGTACGCTTTACAAAATAGACCTCAATTCTTCAAACACGAGGAAAGACTGAGGACTATTCCAGATTGAAGAAGCCTAAAGAGACATGTGGGCTTCCCAGGTGGCTCAGTGGTAAAGAATCTGCCTGCCAATGCAGAAGATGCAGGAGATTTAATGGTAATATTAATGACATTAATGTTAATCTTCTGATTTTGATGGTTTACTGTGGCTTCATATGAGTGTCCTTGTTTTTAGGAAATATACACTGAAGTACTTAATAGTAATGTATCAATATGTCAGCAACTTAATCTCAAATAATTCAGAAAAATATATCTATATCTATTTATCTCTCTCTCTGCATACACGTATAGAGAGACAGAGAGAGAAAGAGGGGAGGCAAAAAGATAAATGAGGTAGAATTTTATAACTGGGGAATCTGAGTGAAGAATAAACAGGAGTTTTGTGTGCTATTTTTGTAACCTTTCTTTAAGTTGTAAATTACTCAAAAATAAAAATTAAAAAAAAGACATGTTTGTTATACTGTTGTAGTTTATTTAGCATCCAGGTAGTTTACTCATGGGAGGGCTTTTGAAACTATAAACTCTTCTGCTGTTTTTTTTAAAAAAGAAATGTGATTATATATGTTACATATTATTTTGTAACCTGCTTTTCTTCTCTTTGATATATCATAGACATCTTTACAAATTAATAAATTCATGTCTGTAGCACAATTTTTAATGCCTGCACAATCTTCCACTTCATGGTCATAACAATGTATTCAACCATCTATTACTGGATATTCAAAGTTTCAGATTATTTGCTCTTATAAACAGTACTTCAGTAAACCCCTTTATGGTTAAGTCTCTGCATATACTATGACCTTGTTCCCTAAAGTATTTATTAATTTTTATGCTCACGTTCTCATAATACACATTCATTGTTAAAAATTCAAACATTACAGAAACTGAAAATTCCCCATTAAAAAAAAAGGAAAAATTCTTGCATGTATCAGAAAAATAATAATTTGGAAAGCTATTATAAAAGATGACTGACAAATGAAAATGGAATTCAAACACCACGACTGCAAATTAGTCAGAATAATGCAAAATTTAACAAAACACACACATCAGAGCAGTGGCTGGCAGAGTGATGTCACATTAAGAAACCTGATAATAAATGTTTTGACTTATAATGAGGTTTTCGGGAGTAGCAAAAGTGGGTGTACATGACCCAAGATGGATTACATTGCAGATGCTTAATCAATATAATGGCACAACCAGCAGAGGCGTGGTCTTCTGTCTGTCCCCCTTGTCCCTCCTACTGCTGCCACACTGAAGAGAAGACATGGAGGTCATAACCTGACCTTCTGCTTGTCCCTGCCAGCGGGAAAAACAAGTGAGGCTGAGCCAGTGGAGTGGACCTTGGCAGGATTTAGATAACTCAGCCACTCTTGGAAAGGCCTGGATGCTGACCCAAGGGGATGGAGGAGGTCTCGCTGCATTGGTTTTAAAGAGCATCCAAAACAAGGTGACCACTGGCTCCCTGTGCCAGCAGGAACTTGCATCTCAAGAATTCAACTTTTCTCTATCTAGAAGTCTCTTCTTCCTCTCCAGCTCCTACCTAAAAGGAAAACAGATTCTTCATCTTGAGGCTGCTGACAACCTTTTAAGCTTTCTGGATAAAGTACTACTGTAGACATAGAAAAGGGTTAGCCCGATAGCTCAGTGATAAGGAATCTGCCTGCCAATGCAGGAGACGCAAGTTCGAACCCTGGGTCAGGAAGATCCCCAGGAAGAGGAAACTGCCATTTCTGGCAATACTGCAGTATTCTTGCCTGGGAAATCCCATGGACAGAGAAGCCTGGAGGGCTACAGTTCATGGGGTTGCCAAGAACTGGACACAACTGAGAGACTGAGCACAAAGGCACATAGACATAGAAAACTATGTTAGTAAAGCTTTTGTGTATAGAAATTATGATTGAAGTTAAGAACCCAAGTGTTTAAAGACTATATCGCCCATCTAAAAGCCATAAAGTAGATTTCCCTTTATATTTCATGCTATTCAAAGGCACTTAAAAATAATTGTTAACGAACATATCTAAGCAATTATTTTTTTGAGTACCAGAAAGATGTTCAACACTGTGCAAGAGTGGCCTGAAACTCACTCTTAAGATAATTATATGTACAGTAAAACACTTAATATAAAATTACATGGCAACCTTCTAATCTAAAAAAGTCACAAAATGTTCAAGAACAGTTTTCATCCACTAAGGCAACTAATTAATCTTGAAAAACTAAAACAGAAATGAGCTAAAACACTAGGTAGTAAAATAACAACCTACAAGAGATAAAATACACACATTTTTGTCAATAGTATTTGAAGTTTTGAAGAATCATAGCATTAAAACAAAAACCATAAAAGCATACAGCAGTCGTAAGTATCTCCAGAGGGTTTCTGTTATAAACAACCCTCAAAACAGAAAGCCCAGGTTATAGATTATGTGATTCCTCCCCCAAAAAGTGTCTATAGATTTAGAGATTGCTTTTCTCATAAGATATTATGATTAACAGTGCTACAAAACAAAGAAAAACCCTAACTTCTTTGAGGAGCTATTCTTTCTACCACCCTTCTCTTGTAAAACTAAGCAAATAAGAAAAATAAATTGTACCATCCTAAAGCTCCTGAGAGTCATGAGGCATGTACTCCACAAACCAAGTCTAGGAGAGCTGAAGAACCGAACAAGGTAGGGACTTCCCTGATGGTTCAGTGGTTAAGAATCTGCCTTGAAATGTAAGGGCTGAGGGTATGATTCCTGGTTGGGGAACTAAGATTAAGATCCCACATGGCTTGGGGCAACTAAGTCCACATGCCATAACTAGACAGATTGTGCACCTCAATGAAGATCCCACGTGCTGCCACTAAGACAGCGCAGCTGAATAAATAAGTAAAAGAAAAAGAATAATAAAACAACTGCAAAAAGATGGAACTGAACAGGGTAAAAGGTATGTGAGGCTGTGGATACAAAAGACAAACAATAATCCCAGATGTGATTCTGAACACATAATGCTGGAAAATGTCCCAGACGCAGCCACCTTTGGAGCCACCAGGGAGCCCCTGGTGGCTCAGTAGGTAAAGAATCCACCTGGAATGCAGGAGACTGCCTGCAATACAGAAGACGCTGGTTTTATCCCTGGGCCAGGAAGATCTCCTGGAGAAGGAAATGGCAATCCCCTCCAGTATTCATGCCTGGGGAATCCCATGGACAGAGGAGCCTGGCGGGCTATAGTCCATGGGGTCTCAAGAGTCGGATACTACTTAGTGGCTAAACCCCTACCACCTGCTCATGCTTCAGTGTGGAATGGTTTCCAAAAACTAGTAACACCAGCTCTAGGTCCTGGAAGATGCTTGAATCTGATAGTCTTTCCATGTCACTGGTAATATATTAGGTAAATATATGCAGCAGAGAGTGGTCATAAAAAAAGTTTTTAAAAATTGAAAACCTCTGTATATTTACAGAGCATGGAATGCATTTAATTTTCAAAACTTGCTCAATAAGATTTATGATGTGATGAACCTCTTCTGGTGAATTCTTTCTTCAAAGAACTGTTTAAGGAATGCAACTAAGGTGTCAAACTCAATATTATCATTAAAAAATACTGAAATACAAGGACTTATCATGGGAATAATACACACAGCCAAGGAAAAACACCAAATACAAAATCACAGTCTGTTATAGCTGGAAACACCTGTAGAAAATCCTTATGTCTTATCCCCTCACTAGTAACTTAATTTATTATTTTATTTTTTGGCCACACTGCACAGCCTGTGGGTTCTTAGCTCCCCAACCAGGGATCAAACTAGCATCCCCTGTACTGGACGCTTGGAAGCAGTCTCAACCACTGGACTGCCAGGGAAGTCCCTGGTAGCTGATTTAAATGGAGGGAGGCAGAGAGAAAAGAATTGCTCACAGACCAGGTGTAAATTAACTAAATGATAAATACTAAAACCTATGTCTTTAGAATTCTTCTTCATCAGCTCGATGCCTCTGCTATGTCATTACTTCCCTTGGCAACACACTGCCTTCATCAGGAGGAGGGGGAGAAAGAAGAAACCACAGTGGGCATGGAGAGATTCATCTGGGCCTAGCAAGAGGATGACCAATTTATGGACATCATCTAATTTAGTCCCTATTACTAATATAACCCTATGAAGCACATGCCACTAAGCCTGTTTTACAGAAAAGGAACAGAAGGTACAGAGAGGCCAACTGACTTATCTAAGAGCGAACAGCTACTAACAACAGCACCAAGATTCCAACCAGGGTTTGTCTAATGCAAAGACCTCGCAAAGACCCAAAGATTTCCAGTCTTCTGGAGCAATCTCCCACCTTCTGGCTTGCATGCATGCTAAGTCGTTTCAGTTGTGTCCAACTCTTTGCAATGCTATGAATCACTTCTCCGTCCATGGGAATCTCCAGGCAAGCATACTGAGTGGGTTGCTGTGCCCTCCTCCAGGGGATCTGCCCGACTCAGGGATCAAACTTCCTGTCTCTCCTGCAATGGCAGGTGGGTTCTTTACCACTAGCGCCACCTGGGAAGCATCTCCACCCTTCTTACTCCACAGTATATTTGTCCTGGGTACTTTCTGGGTCTGACTGTGACTCCAGTGATGGTTGGCTCATCTGGCTGGCTGACCCCACCTCTCTCTGGGTTCAGCACAGGACAACTACTCTCTTCACCTAAGGCACAGTCTTCCCAGGGAGAGGAGAACTAGCCTCCCAAGAGCACAGAAGTAGATGTCTTCCTGGCTAAACTCAACAGAGTAACGCTGTTCCTTAAGCCTCCTGTTTACAGGCAACTGCAGAACCAGGCTCAATAAATAACAAACACTTGGGAAATATTTCATATCTCAAATATGAAATATGATTTGTATTAATTAATGAATATGCAAATTCAACAATGCTTCAATTATGAAGCACCTAATTCCCAAGTGGTGCCAGTGGTAAAGAACCCGCCTGCCAATGCAGGAGATGCAAGAGATGTAGGAAGATTCCCCTGGAGGAGAAAATGGCAACCCACTCCAATATTCTTGCTTGGAGAATCCCATGGACAGAGGATCCTGGAAGGCTATAGTCCATAGCGTCGCAGAGAGTTGGACACAACTGAGCACGCATGCCTAAACTATGTAGAATCAAGAACTAGAAGTGGGTTAAAAAAAAAAAAAAAAAAAGATGCTCCAAGTTAGTGCTTCTCCTTAGGAATATATGGGGATGGCTGGGGGGGTATGTGGAATCCAAATTATCTGGAGTGACTTTCAGTGTAGACCTTACTCCTCCCTAAATCCAGCCCCTAATTCTGACAGTACACATAATCGGGGAGATGTTCTGGATTCGGTGAGGCAGGGAGCTGAGGCAAATAATCTGAGAATTCTGAGAACCAGCAAGACATTCCACACCCTACCCAGTCAGAACTACTGTCCCAAGCAACAAGTTAGATGGTGTACATTTCTCTGCCCAGACAGAAAGGAGTGAGGGAAGGACAGTAAAACGAGCTGACAGTAAAAAGCCTAAGAGCAAAGGACCAGGCACAACAACAATAACAAAGATGTTTCAATAAAAAGATATATAAGGTCTAAAAAAAAAGTGCAGCAGCCTGGACCGTTAGCTATGGAGCCATCAGCTACGGGACCATCAGCTATGGGACCATTAGTGATGGAGCAAGTCATCTCTCAAACTTCAGCCCCTGAGAGCATCACTGTGTTCCAGAATAATACATAGGCTGAACCAGTGACACTTTGTGGTTCAGTTTCAAACCACCATAATAAACCAAGTAATGGAATAAAATGAGTCACGTGAAATTTTTGGTTTCTCAGTGCATGCAAAGTTATGCTTATGCCATACTGTAGTGTATTAGAAGGCAATGGCATCCCACTCCAGTACTCTTGCCTGGAAAATCCCATGGAAGGAGGAGCCTGGTGGGCTGCAGTCCATGGGGTCGCTAAGAGTCGGACACGACTGAGTGACTTCACTTTCACTTTTCACTTTCATGCATTGGAGAAGGAAATGGCAACCCACTCCAGTGTTCTTGCCTGGTATATCCCAGGGACGGGGGAGCCTGGTGGGCTGCTGTCTATGGGGTCGCACAGAGTCGGACACGACTGAAGCGACTTAGCAGCAGCAGCATTATGTCTAAACAAAACAGTGTACATACCTTAAAGGAAGAAATACTTTATTGCTAAAAAATGCTAACAATCACCTGAGCCTTCAGCAAGTCATAATCCTTGTGTAATAGTAACATCAACTGGTCATAGATCACCATCATATAATAATAACAATAATGAAAAAGTTTGAAATAATGTAAGAATTTCCAAAATGTGACCCAAAGACATGAAGCAAACTAATGCTGTTGGGAAAACAGTGCCTACAGGCAACTCAAGGTTGCCTCAAACCTTCAGTTTGTAAAAATCTGTGAAGTGCAATAGAGCAAAGCCAAATCAAATGAGGTGCCTGTAATCACTGATACAACCATTATGAATGACCTAGACAAAAATAAGCTGAATTTAATAGAACAAGTAAATAAAGTCAGGGAAATGAAAATTTTTTTAATGGATTTCTAAAATGGCTGGATTCTCTGCTATGGTGAAGATTCACTGATTTTTTTAGGCTATGCTGGGTCTTAGTCGCTACACTGGCTTTTCTCTAGTCATGGGAAGCAGGGGCTACTCTCTAGTGGCAGTGCGAGGGCTTCTCATTGTGGTGGCTTCTACTGCTGCGAAGCACGGGTTTTAGGGCACACGGGCTCAGGAGTTGCGGCTCCCAAGCTCTGGAGCACAGGCTCAGGAGTTGTAGCCCAGGGGCTTAGTTGCTCCCTGGCATGGAATCTTCCTGGATCAGGGATCAAAGCCATGTCGCCTGCATTGGCAGGTGGATTCTTTACCACTGAGCCACCAGGGAAGCCCAGATTCACTGACTTTGAATGTCTGCTTATGTGAAACTAATCCGTGAAAAGCATCACTTCGTGGGGAATAATTTTAGTGGGCAAATGGAACGCAGTTTCCCAAGTCAGACAGACTCAGGTCCCCCACTCTGGAGATTTAGTCCTCAGCACAGGTAACGGCTGAAATCAGTGTGGACAGGAGGTTTCCAAAAAACAGTGTGCAGAGCTTGAGAAGTTGAGAGTTTGCTGAGACAGAGCCCGAGGAGCACCAACACTTGAGTGAAGACAGGGAGGTGGAGGAGCTTGCAACAAGACACAGGAGGCATCGGAAACACGAAGGAATATCTACAGATAGAAGGATCACCAAAGCCGTGACAAGAGTGTTTCCAGGAGGAAACTGTCCTTTGTGTTAACTGTTTCTGGGCCACAGAACTAAATGACAGAAGAGTATCCCGGGGCACGGCAAGATAAGAGGCCCCTGGTGTCTTGGGAAAAATAAAATCCCTGGTGTGACTATTGTAAGAACTTCAGCCACAAAAGGGAGAACAGAAAGGGAGACTAAGCTGAGGATGAGCAGGAATAGAGCTGGTGGGCTTTTTTTTTTTTTTTTTAATGTAAGTACTTCGGGATGTCTGCTGGGATGCTGATGGGAGGAGAGAGGAGAGACAGGTGGAGGCCACAGGAGAAAAAAAATGGCATTTAAAAGGACTAAGGTCATGAAACTATGAGAGGAAGTGAGAGTCTCAGAGCAGCTGGGGAAGTGAATGCAGGAGGAAGAAGAGGAGAAGGAAAAGGGGAACAGAGGACTTTGAGGAAGTTCCTGCCTACCAGATGTATTTTCTCTGAGAAGTAGTAAGAAGGTCATCTGCCAAGACTTAAGGAGCCTCAAGGTGGTGGAGGGTTTCCCAGGTGGCACTAGAGGTAAAGAACCCCCCTGCCAAGGCAGAAGACATAAGAGACGTGGATTCGACAGCTCCATGCTGGGAAGATCTCCATAGCTGGGAAGATCTCCTGGAGAAGAAATTCATCTGTCCCATGGACAGATGAAGCCTGGTGGACTACAGCCCACAGGGTCACAGAGAGTTGGACACGACTAAAGTGACTTAGCATGCATGCAAGGTGGGTGGAAAAGTTAAAAGTTTGAAGAAGTAGATTTTATTTATTTTTCTGACATGAGTCATTTTTAAAGTCTTTATTAAATTTGTTACAATATTGCTTCTGTTTTATGTTTTGGCTTTTTGGTCACGATGCATGTGGTATCTTAGCTCCCTGGCCAGGGATTGAACCCACACTCCCTGCATCAGAAGGCGAAGTCTTAACTACTGGACCACTGGGGAAGTCCTGAGAAAGTACATTTTACATGACCACCGAGGTGAATCCAAGCAGAGGAATAATGAGTTCTTCCCATATCTCCCCTCTGAGTTCAGATTCTAAACTGTGAACCCCTGTGACCATGAAAAATGGTGAAGATACACTCTGAATGGCCAGGTTTTAAAAACGGGATTCTTTCTCTTGATTTTTAACCAGTGTCCTCCACGCCTTAGTGCAAAGAGAAGAGGGACCTAGATTGGAATGTCTAACAGCCTCATAGACGCTTCCATCAGCAAATCCCAAGAAATCGATGACAGGCTCATATTTTAGAAAACAGCTAATATTAAAATATGACACTGAAAAACACAATATCTAATCAAATTCGGAACTGAAATTAAGACAAAATATTGCAGTGAAAAAGGGCCCAAGATATTTTCAGGCTTCTAGTTAGAATTAAATTTCTAATATTCAATGGTCCTTTTCAATTTGTTTGGGGTCAAGAGGTTATTAACACCATAGAAAGAGTTAATAGAAAAGTATGGTCTGGGACAAAGATATGTTATTATATTTTACATGAATGTCTGTTACTGGGAAATTATCAGTTCTTAAAAACAACCATTCCTGCTTCATTAAGGGGAAGCCAATTACATCAAATCTCATCTCCTATTGTATTTGATTTTCCAATTAATAGTATTCTAAAGACAGGAGCACAAGTTATAATACAATCTATACTTCTATGTCTATAATTACTTAATAAAAGATAAAGAAAATACAGTTTTTTATCCAACTAAATGACACAGAGTTTATTTCTAAATTTGCGCTAGTATTTTTTTTTTTGCCAAATGCAATGTATGGACTTTATTTGGACCTTATTCAAACAAAATGAACTGCAAAAATCTTTTATAAGTCAATTGAGGAAATTTGAACAGTAAATGAATGTTTCATGGTAATAAGGAATTACTATTAATTTTTAAGTGAGATAATGACACTGTGGGCTTGTCTTATTAAATGCACTAGTAGTTTTGCAGGAGATGTAAGAGACGTGGGTTCAGTCCTTGGGTCAGGAAGATCCCCTGGAGGAGGAAATGGCAACCCACTCTAGGAATCCCATGGAGAGAGGAGCCTGGGGCTATAGTCTACAGGGCTGCAAAGAGTCAGAGATGACTGAAGCAACTTAGCACATAAAGCTTACTCATTTTTTTCCTACTCTAGTTTAAATCTGAACTGAAATCTGTTATAAGAAGCAGACAAGTAGAATTAATATAGAGGGACAAGGTATATCTACTTAAAATAAGCCATTTAAGGATGGTTGTAAATGCCCAAGGCACACATGACCCATAAGACAAGGAACAAAAATTGAAAGCACAAAAAGATATTTGTGCACAGTCAAGAACTGAAACCTGGACTTCCCTGGTGGTCCAGCGGTTAAGAATTTGCCTGACAACGCAGGGGACAGGGGTTCAATCCCTAGTCCAGGAAGGTTCCACATGCCTCAGGGCAAGTAAGCCCATGCTCCACAATAAGAGAAGCCACTGCAGTGAGAAGCCCATGACTGCAACGAAGAGTAGCCCCTGCTCGCTGCCCTAGGGAAAAGCCCACAAAAAAGCAACAATTACCCAGCAGAGCCAAAAACAGACAAATATATAAATAACAAAGAATCTGAAAAAAATAAATAAAATTGAAACCTGGTAAGGATTTAAAAATGTCAGTGGGTACAGATGGGAGTATCAGTTGATGGGAACGACCTGACATTTTTTCCTAGACCCTTCAGAAGTGCTGTGGGCTTCCGTTGTGGCTCAGTTGGTAAAGAATCCACCTGCAGTGGGAGAGAACTGGGTTTGATCCCTGGGTTGGGAAGATCCGCTGCAGAAGGGAAAGGCTACCCACTCCAGTTTTCTGGTCTGGAGAATTCCATGGACTCTATAGCCCGTGGGGTCACAAAGAGTCAGACACGACTGAGTGACTTTCACTTTCACTCAGAACGCTGTACTAGTGACTGGATTTTCCTGGAATACAGTGATGCTCCCCAGAGGCTATGGAAATCTCTGAGACAACCTGCCCCATAGCTCATGGTCCAGATTGCTGTGCCTTTTGACTTTATAAATATTTTTATTTAAATGTTGCTATTGCTGTTTTGCCTCAACTTTTTAAAAATTAAGTCATTTATTTTGGCTGGGTCTTCATTGCAACACGAGGACTTCTCTGGCTGTAATGCACTGGATTCTGTAGCTGTGGCGGGAGGACGCTAGAGCACACGGCCTTAGTAGCTGTGGTGAAATCGCTTGGTTATGGCCTGTGGGATCTAGTTCCCTGACCAGGGATCAAACTCAGGCCGCCTGCATTGGGAACACAGAGTCTTAGCCACTGGACCACCAGGGAAGTCCCCGTACCTCAACTCTTGCTGTCAATTTTAAGATCACATCTTATTTAGCTCACGTGCCACAGTCTCTTTCGGAACAAGTTATTTCCCTCACTCCTTTCCACTGAGGCACATAAATGTACACCATCTAATGTATAAAGAATGAACGGAAACATAGTGAATATTCCAAGCCAAATGATAACATTTTCCAACTTCACTTGCAGTCAAGCCTGACCGTGGAACTCGCTTTGGGCCCAGGAGGTGTAAGCAAAGATGGTGTGTGAGATCTAGAGACAGGACAAGCCCCTATTTCCTGTTGTCTGGGAGACAAGTGTAAGGGCTGGAGCTTCAAAAGCCATTGTAAACAATGGAGGGGTCTTGAGGCTGAGATCAGATGCTATGATCTTTGGAAGCTGAAGGGAAAAGAAGCTCAGGTCTCTGAGAGCTCTGAGGGACTGCCACGATACTCCTGAAATACCTACGCCTAGACTTTACGTGAGGGGGCTTCCCAAGTGGCTCAGCGGTAAAGAATCTGCATGGCAACGCAGGAGATACAGGAGACATGGGTTCGATCCTTGGGTCGGGAAGATCCGCTGGAGGAGGGCAGGCAACCCACTCCAGTATTCTTGCCTGGAGAATCCCATGGACAGAGGAGCCTGGTGGGCTACAGTCCATGAGGTCACAAAAGAGGCAGACAGGACTGAGTGACTATGCATGAACATAGACATTACATGACAGAGTAAATCCTCGAGCATTTAAACCACTGACTGAATTTTTGCTGCTGCCTAACCAAAAGCAATTTTTAATGGATAAACAATAGAATTAGAATTTATAGAAGATGAGCTAGATGGATTGATGGATAGAGTCCAGAGATATCTATGAGACATTGGCAAGTCCAATTGTTAAGTTAAGGGAAAATACATTAAACATGATCTTATTTTTAATTATAACTTTTTCATTTTTTTAAAAAAATATTTATTTTAAACTTTACAAAATGGGTAGGAGTTGCATGTGTGTATATGAAGGTATGAAGGAGAAATGGCTTGGAAAGTTGTGTTGCAGTGTTATCAAGGGTTATTTGTGGAGGAGGAGATTAAGTAGAACACCTACTTCCTTTATTATTGGTTAATTACATCATGATCAAGTAGGCTTTATCCCAGGGATGCAAGGATTCTTCAATATTCGCAAATCAATCAATGTAATACACCACATTAACAAATTGAAAAATAAAAATCACATGATTATCTCAATAGACGCAGAGAAAGCCTTTGACAAAATTCAACATCCATTTATGATAAAAACCCTCCAAAAAGCAGGAATAGAAGGAACATACCTCAACATAATAACCCAACATGCGAGACAACAAAAGGAACGCAGATGTATAGAATAGACTCGTGGACTTTGTGGATGAGGGTAAGGGTGGGATGATATGGGAGAAGGGCATTGAAGCATGTTAATTGTCATGTGTCTAATCAATCGCCAGCCCAGGATTGATGCTCGGGACTGGTGCAGCGAGATTTCCTGGGGGAGAGGGAGGAGGGAGGGAGGTTCCGGAGGGGAATCATATGTAAACCCATGGTGATATCATGACAATGTATGGCAATTAAAAAAAATTAAAAACAATTAAAAAAAAATAAAGCTATATATGACAAACCCACAGCAAACATTATCCTCAATGGTGAAAAACTGGAAGCATTCCCCCTGAAATCAGGAACAAGACAAGGGTGCCCACTCTCACCACTACTTTTCAACATAGTTTTGGAAGTCTTGGCCACAGCAATCAGAGCAGATAAAGAAATCGAAGGAATCCAGATTGGAAAAGAAGAAGTAAAACTCTCTCTGTTTGCAGATGACATGATCCTCTATATTGAAAACCCTAAAGACTCTACGAGAAAATTACTAGAGCTAATCAGTTAATATAGCAAAGTTTCAGGATACAAAATCAACACACAGAAATCCGTGGCATTCCTATACACTAACAATGAGAAATCAGAAAGAGAAATTAAGGAAACAATTCCATTCACCATCGAAACAAAAAGAATAAAATACTTAGGAGTATTTCTACCTAAAGAAACAAAAGACTTGTATATAGAAAACTATAAAACACTGATGAAAGAAATCAAAGAGGACACAAACAGATGGAGAAATGTGTCGTGTTCGTGGATTGGAAGAATCAATATAGTGAAAATGAGTATACTACCCAAAGCAATCTATAGATTCAATGCAATTCCTATCAAGCTACCAGAGGTCTTTTTCAAAGAATTAGAACAAATAATTTCACAATTTGTATGGAAATACAAAAAACCTCGTATAGCCAAAGCAATCTTGAGAAAGAAGAATGGAACTGGAGGAATCAACCTACCTGACTTTAGGCTATACTACAAATCCACAGTCATTAAGACAGTATGGTACTGGCACAAAGACAGAAATATAGATCAATGGAACAGAATAGAAAGCCCAGAGATAAATCCACGCATCTATGGACACCTTATCTTTGACAAAGGAGGCAAGAATATACAATGGAGAAAAGACAACCTCTTTAACAAGTGGTGCTGGGAAAACTGGACAGCCACTTGTAAAAGAGTGAAACTAGAACACTTTCTAACACCATACACAAAAATAAACTCAAAATGGATCAAAGATCTAAGCATAAGACCAGAAACTATAAAACTCCTAGAGGATAACATAGGCAAAACACTCTCTGCCATAACCCAAAGCAGGATACTCCATGACCCACCTCCCAGAATATTGGAAATAAAAACACGAATAAACAAATGGGACCTAATTAAAATTAAAAGCTTCTGCACAACAAAGGAAACTATAAGCAAGGTGAAAAGACAGCCTTCAGAATGGGAGAAAATAATAGCCAATGAAACAACAGACAAACAATTAATCTCAAAAATATACAAGCAACTCCTGCAGCTCCATTCTAGAAAAATAAACAACCCAATTAAAAAGTGGGCCAAAGAACTTAACAGACATTTCTCCAAAGAAGACATAAAAATGGCTAACAAATACATGAAAAGATGTTCAACATCACTTATTATCAGAGAAATGCAAATCAAAACCACAATGAGGTACCACTTTACACCAGTCAGAATGGCTGCCATCCAAAAATCTACAAGCAATAAATGCTGGAGAGGATGTGGAGAAAAGGGAACTCTCTTACACTGTTGGTGGGAATGCAAGCTAGTACAGCCACTATGGAAAACAGTATGGAGGTTCCTTAAAAAACTGCAAATAGACCTGCCATATGACCCAGCAATCCCACTGCTGGGCATATACACCGAGGAAACCAGAATTGAAAGAGCCATGTGTACCCTAATGTTCATCGCTGCATTGTTTACAATAGCCAGGACATGGAAGCAACCTAGATGCCCATCAACTGATGAATGGATAAGAAAGCTGTGGTACATATACACAATGGAATATTACTCAGCATTAAAAAGAAATTCATTTGAATCAGTTCTACTCAGATGGACGAAACTGGAGCCCATTATCCAGAGTGAAGTAAGCCAGAAGCAAAAACAACAATACAGTATATTAACGCATATATATGGAATTTAGAAAGACGGTAACGAGAACCCAACATGCAAGACAGCAAAAGGAACACAGATGTATAGAATAGACTCGTGGACTCTGTGGATGAGGGTAAGGGTGGGATGATATGGGAGAATGGCATTGAAACATGTTAATTATCATATGTGTAATCAATCGCCAGCCCAGGATTGATGCTCGGGGCTGGTGCATCGAGATTTCCCGGGGGGGAGGGAGGAGGGAGGGAGGAGGGAGGGGGGTTCTGGAGGGGGAACATATGTAAACCCATGGTGATATCATGGTATTGTATGGCAAAACTAATAAAAAAAAAATTAAAAAATAAAATAAAATAAAATATCAGCCACGTCACACAGGCAGAGGTTCAGTGAGAGAAGCAGATGCTTTCATTTGCCATTGGCAGAGGGAAAATAAAAGTTTTGCAAAGGGAAAAAAAAAATAAGTAGAACACCTACTTCCTTTATTATTGGTTAATTAACAGTAAGAATTAATTTTAATTAATTAATTACAAATTACCCTTTGTAATTAGAATAAAATATGCCATTTATTTGATATCTACATAGCTAAAGAGATAATACATTATTCTGGTTTTATCCTATGATTTCATTAAAAATTTTCAGTTAAGCTACATATTACAATGATTTTTTTTTTAACACAGAATTGTACTTATTTTAACTATCAACAATCTCTGTGGAGTAGGCAATGGCAACCCTCATTCCAGTATTCTTGTCTGGAAAAACCTGGCGGGCTACAGTCCATGGGGTTGGAAAGGTCAACATGATTGAGCACGTCCTTCACGTCCTACCTCCTTTGATTAAGTAATGTATCAATGTTATTAGTTCAGCTTCAGCAATTTTAATATATATACTGCAATAATATAAGATGTTAATGATACAGGAAACTGTATGTAGAGGGTGTGCACAGTGGGTATATGGGAATTGTATACTTTCTGCTCAATTTTCCGCTCTAAAAAATAGTCTATTAACTTAAAAAAAAATCTCTAAGTATATAAAATATATTTAAGGCAGAAGTAAAATCAATTTCTTAAGAAAAAGAAGTAGCTTGTTACTGGACTGGGCAATGTCTTAACTGTAATTGACTTGATAGTAAATCACGAATCTTAAAGGTGAATAAATAATAAAATCCATAGGAGCTATGTTCAAGAACAGGAGTAAAAACAGACTTCATAAACTAATCAATAATCCCACATCCTCAAAATCTACAAAGATTAACATAAAAAAGGGAAGCTTCCTCCAGCATATTAAAATAAACTCTGCATAAAATACTTGCCTGGGGTGATGTTTGTACTGAGTAACAAAACAGCAGAGAATAGAGCAAAAGTTAATCATTTACTGCTTGGAAATAACTGATTCCTTAAAAGGGATCGAAAAAGTTCATGCAGGTGGGCAACTGCCCAGAGTGACAAGGGACAGGATGAGCAGTCTTAGTCATGTTTTCTCCTCCATTCACCCTCTGATCTAGTGACTTGTAATCGAGAACAGTGACTTCCAAACCACGCTGCCTCTTTTGAGATCCTCGCCATCTGACTGGCTAGGGAACAACTGAGTCCCTTCTTGGGTAAGCACAAGCACTTACCTTTCCACTGGCCTGCCAGCACCAAGGTCCTGTTAATCACCACATCGATTTCCGTAGCTCCATCTTCCACAGCCAATCTGATCTCTTCTAATCGTGTTTTCAAATGAGTCTGTCCAGCTGGAAAGCCAGTGGCCACTAGCGGAGAAAGAAGGAAGGAAGGAAGGAAGAGAGGGAGGGAGACAAATTTCAGTTGGTCAGTATCTCAACAAAGAATTTCAGACCAAAAAAAATCAGCGTTCAGACCAAAGTATAAATGACACTTTAGAACTTCATGTATACCTTGCAAAGTGAACTGTGAAGAAATTGAATGCAATCTTATGTAGCACTGACGTTAGGATAAATACTAGTAGTGTATCTTTTGGAAGATCTGAAATTAAGCTGCTGGCAGAGATGCTGATGGGGGAGCTTTAGGAAAATAGTGATTAAAAAGATACATCATCATCACAGTGATACTCATAAAGTAGTAACAGTAGCCCTGTGGATGGACACTAGCTAATTCTGGATCCTACTCTTGACTAAGTTGGCTATCACTGTTATGACCTACTCATTCATATTTATAGCTGTTGTAACCAATTGGAAATACAGGTTCCATACACTGTCTATCTTCAAATGAATGGTCAAGCAGATGAGAATAAAGGAGAGATACTGCATGATGGAAAAGCACTAAATTAGTCCACAAAACTGGAGCAGTGGTGAGTCAGGAAGAACTGGGCCAAGTATGAAAGTGAAAGTGAAAGTCAGTTCAGTTCAGTCGCTCAGTTGTGTCTGACTCTTTGCGACCCCATGGACTATACAGTCCATGGAACTCTCCAGGCCAGAATACTGGAGTGGGTAGTCTTTCCCTTCCCCAGGGGATCTTCCCAACCCAGGGATCCAACCCAGCTCTCCGGTATTGAACAGAAGGAAAATAAAAACACAATGGCACTTTGGAACAAGTATTAACATTTTTAACATGCTCATCACTGATTTCATTCTTGTGTCTAAAGGTAACCTTTCATGTTTCCTTCATGTTATTAAATTCCTTGGGTCTGCTACCTTAGAGGAAAGCATGTTTCTCTGTTGTATAAAGGAAAAGCTGAATTGATTGAGCCTAATGAAAAATATTAAAAAGCAGAGGTATTACTTTGCTGACAAAGGTCTGCCTAGTCAGTTCAGTTCAGTTCAGTCGTTCAGTCATGTCCGACTCTTTGAGACCCCATGAACCGCAACACGCCAGGCCTCCCTTTCCATCACCAACTCCCAGAGTCCATCCAAACCAATGGCCATTGAGTCGGTAATGCCATCCAACCATCTCATCCTCTGTCGTCCCCTTCTCCTCCTGCCCTTAATCTTTCCCAGCATCAGGGTCTTTTCCAAAGAGTCAGCTCTTTGCATCAAGTGGCCAAAGTATTGGAGTTTCAGCTTCAACATCAGTCCTTTCAATGAACACCCAGGACTGACCTCCTTTAGGATGGACTTGTTGGATCTCCTTGCAGTTCAAGGGACTCTCAAGAGTTGTCTCCAACACCACAGGTCAAAAGCATCAATTCTGTGGTGCTCAGCTTTCTTCATCGTCCAGCTCTCACATCCATACATGACCACTGGAAAAACCATAGCCTTGACGAGACGGACCTTTGTTGGCAATGTAATGTCTCTGATTTTTAATATGCTGTCGAGGTTGGTCATAACTTTCCTTCTAAGGAGTAAAGTAAGCACCTTTTAATTTCATGGCTGCAATCACCATCTGCAGTGATTGTAGAGCCCAAAAAAATAAAGTCTGACACTTTTTCCCCATATATTTGTCATGAAGTGATGAGACCAGATGCCATGATCTTAGTTTTCTGAATGTCGAGCTTTAAGCCAACTTTTTCACTCTCCTCTTTCACTTTCATCAAGAGGCTCTTTAGTTCTTCTTCACTTTCTGCTACAAGGGTGGTATCATCTGCATATCTGAGGTTATTGATATTTCTTCCAGCATTCTTGATTCCAGCTTGTGTTTCCTCTAGCCCAGCATTTCTCATGATGTACTCTGCATGTAAGTTAAATAAGTAGGGTGACAATATATAGCCTTAACATACTCCTTTTCCTATTTGGAACCAGTCTGTTGTTCCATGTCCAGTTCTAACTGTTGCTTCCTGACCTGCACACAGATTTCTCAAGAGGCAAGTGAGGTGGTCTGGTATTCCCATCTCTTTCAGAATTTTCCACAATTTGTGGTGATCCACACAGTCAAAGGCTTTGGCATAGTCAATAAAGCAGAAATAGATGTTTTTCTGGAAGTCTCTTGCTTTTTCAGTGACCCAACGGATGTTGGCAATTTTATCTCTGGTTCCTCTGCCTTTTCTAAAACCAGCTTGAACATCTGGAAGTTCATGGTTCACGTATTGCTGGAGCCTGGTTTGGAGAATTTTGAACATTACTTTACTAGCGTGCGAGATGAGTGCAATTGTGTGGTAGTTTGATCATTTTTTGGCATTGCCTTTCTTTAGGATTGGAATGAAAACTGACCTTTTCCAATCCTATGGCCACTGCTGAGTTTTTCAAATGTGCTGGCATATTGAATGCAGCACTTTCACAGCATCATCTTTCAGGATCTGAAATAGCTCAACTGGAATTCCAACACCTGCACTAACTTTGTTTGTAGTAATGCTTCCTAAGGCCCACTTGAGTTCACATTCCAGGATGTCTGGCTCTAGGTGAGTGATCACAGCATCATGATCATCCGAGTTATGAAGATCTTTTTTGTACAGTTCTTCTGTGTATTCTTCCCACCTCTTCTTAGTCTAGTCAAAGCTATGGTTTTTTCCAGTAGTCATGTATGGGTGTAAGAGTTGGACTATAAAGAAAACTGAGTGCCAAAGAATTGATGCTTTTGAAATATAGTATAGAAGACTCTTGAGAGTCCCTTGGAATGCATGGAGATCAAACCAGTCCATCCTAAAGGAAATCAGTCCTGAATATTCATTGGAAGGACTGATGCTGAAGCTGAAACTCCAGTACTTTGGCCACCTGATGTGAAGAGCTGACTCATTGGAAAAGACCCTGATGCTGGGAAAGACTGAAAGTAGGAGAAGGGAACAACAGAAGATGAGATGGTTGGATGGCATCACCGACTCAGTGGACATGAGTTTGAGCAAGCACCGTGAGTTGGTGATGGGCAGGGAAGCCTGGCATACTGCAGTCCATGGGGTCGCAAAGAGTCAGACACGACTGAGCGACTGAACTGAACTGAATGAAAAATGAAGGCTGATTAAGGTGAACCTGCCAAATACTTCAGGAATCTTCATGAATAGATATTAATATATAATACTGTGTACTTTGTTCCTCTTGATGTATCCCTAACAAAATAAGTTAATGATCTTCTCAGCTTCCTTCTTTAAACCACCAGAATATTCTTCTAATATCTGTTAAAAGGATAATCTAATTTAATCTCTATCTACTCATCTGTAAACACATACACACACAGGGACGCGTTCAGGAGGACTTTTCCCTCCCTCGTGCCTTGTTCTCCTACTGCATCTTTCTTTAAGTCAGTAACTCTTGAACATACCCTATCTTACTGTTCAGGTTTGGGGGTGGCTCTTGTCATCTCCCACGGGGATTATGATCAGTCTAACTTCATTTTAATCCCCTTTAATTTATCCACCACCATTCCCTAACTTACTACATTAGGAAGTAGATCATGGCATTCTCTGCTTAACATCTCTTGGTATCTTCCCCATCAACAAAGTAAAACCCAAATGCCACAGCCTGGTAAGGTTTTCCCATGGGGTCTGGCCCCCATCTACCTCTCCAGCTTCAACTCCCCAGCTCTCCCTTTGTCCAACTTTAGGAAGCAACGCCTACAAACTCACTCCAGTTCCCTGAATGCACTTCCGCACCTTTACACACGCCAGCTCCTGTTGGAAATGCCACTCCTTAATAAAACTTCTATCAGCATAGTTTTATTATTATATTTTACAAAAAAAAATAATATGTCCTACATTTTTATTTATTTATTTTTTAACTTGATGATTCCTCCTTAACAACTGAATTTCCTTTAAGGTCGAACCTGCATCTCCTGCACTGGCAGGCGGATGCTTTTACCGCTGAGTCACTGGGAAAGCCGACAGCTCTATAGTCTTAGGAGTTAATATCATGTCTGCTACTTAACAGGCAATTGACAAATATGATAAGAATGAATAAATGCAATCAATTAAATAGACAAGACTCATTAAAATCATAATATAAAACTATATGGGACTTCCCAAGTGGCTCAGTAGGTTAAGAATCTGCCTGCCCATGGAGAAGACGCAAGAGAGGCAGGTTAGATCCCTGCGTCAGGAAGATCCCCTGGAGAAGGAAAAGGCAACCCCCTCCAGCATTTTTGCCATGGTTATAGTCCATGGGGTCGCAAAGAGTTGGAAATGAGTGAGCACAGTACGGCAGCATAAAATCATATAGATAGGGACTTCCCTAGTGGTCCAGTGGTTAAGAATATCTGCTTTGCAATGCAGGTGACACGAGTTTGTCCCTGGTGTAGGAACTAAGATCCCACATGCCTCAGGCAACTGAATCCATGCACCACAACTACTGAGCCCACACACCACAACTACTGAAATCGACACACCTAGGGCCTGTGCTCCGCAACAAGAGAATCCCCGCTCACGGCCAACTAGAGAAAGTTAAAGTGCATCAGTGAATATTCAATACAGTCAAAAATAAATAAAATAAAATAACTATATAGATAATACCCCAAGGTGTCTGAGTTAAAGGGAAACATACTGAAAAAATGACAACAGAAACCACAGACTTTACCTGATGCCACTGGGATGTCACAGCCTGCAGCCTTTAGAGCTTTCACTGCATCACACACGCGGGCAGGATAAACACAAACAGCAGCTGTAGTGATGCCTATGGAGAAAGGAGGCATAACGGCCGACTTCATGTGAAGTTCAAGTCACACAATATGCTTTTAATTATTATTTACCCTTCAACATTGGCAGAAATCAAAATCAGAGGAAAAAAAATCCTCCTACGACATTGCAACAAATTAAAAGGCTTTTTACTTTCCACATTCCCTTCTAGTTCTTGACAACATGGATCATTTTCTCATCCTTAGACAATAAAATATTTTTAATACATTGTTCCTGAAGGTTAAAATAGTACCACTTGTTGAAAAATATCCTAAATGGTAAACTTAGTGGCTTTGACTCAATGAAAATTTTTTATTTCATGTAGATAACAAAATTTAAGTTTTTATCAGGTTTCGCACAGGGCAGTAGATGAAGAAAAATATAAGTGAACCTTGCAAGATAATACAGGCAGATCTTGGAGATAGTGCAGGTTCAGTTTCAGATCACCAAAATAAAGCAAATATCACAATAAAGTGAGTGACAGGAATTTTTTGGTTTCCTAGTGCACATAAAAGTTATGGTTACCTTATGTTATAGTCAATATTAAGTGTGAAATAGCATTATCTTTAAAAAGTACATACTCTATTTTAAAATTAAGGTATATACTTTTTAAAAACATAATGCCAAATAATTACAATGGCAACGTCAAAGATCGCTGATCACAGATGACATAATGAGTATTACAATAATGAAAAAGTGTGAAAAAAAAAGAAAAAGTGTGCATTAATGAGACAATTATCAAGATGTGACAGAGACAAGAAGTCGGCGAATGCTGTTGGAAAAACAATGCCAACAGACTTGCTCAATGCAGGGTTGCCACAAACCTTCCATAGGTAAAACACACAGTGTCTGCCAAGTGAAATAAAATAAGGTATGCCTGCACTGCAAAATGATATGTCACTAATCCTAGTCTCTCTTTTGCAGAAAATTATAAAATCTGGATCTGGAGCCCTCAGTTTGAGGAATAAGCTCTTAAATTAAAAAATCAAAGAGACACTATAAAACAGTAGCATAAGACTCATATAAAGCTGCTGCTTTTAAGTGTTATAAATGGTAGTTTTATTGTCAGCATAAAAGAAACATACTAAATACTTTTTAAATGCTAGCAGCTGTTTAGATCTATAAGTTATCTATTAACACAAATTATTTGTGAAAAATTACCTGCCTTGGGTCAATGCAGCATGAGTTGGCATTCATTAGAGACGGTACCTAGGAGCCATGAAAGAGCCCTTCATGGTTTAGATTTGGCTCCTAAAACTAGCCCTTTGAGGAACAAGGCTCACTGTCCTCTCACCCTCCAGGTCTCAGTTTTCACATTTAGAAACAAGGGCATTAACTCGCAAAGTCTCCTCCATTTCCAAAATGTTGAGGTTCTAAACTTATGGCAACTTTACAAAGTCTTTTCTTTCATGTACATGAAGAGAGTGAATATAACTTTTTTTTTCAAAAGATCTAACCCAATATACAAGCTGGCAATATTTCCCATTTGTATTTTATCCTCAAAAGCATTTCATTTACTCACAGAAAATACTTTATGTATGAGATGTGATTATTAAGTAATGAGACTGGCTTTTTCACACATGGCTAGGGAATCAGAATCATAGTATTTGAGTCACTAGACAGAAAATTTCCAAAACTGAAGAACTAGAATGAAAAATAAAGAAACTCAATACTTGCAACTTTAATCCATGATGGGAAAGAACTGACCTAAAAACGAGACTCAGATTCTCTCTCTGCTGTTTGTCAGAGAAGAATCTCAATTATTTTTTTCTTTTTCTTTCAGAATCTCAATTATTACTCTGCATACACAATTCTATCACAGATTTTATTGTTACTATCATTTCAGCATCCAAATCTTAAGTCTTCTTAGATTCAGTGATTGCTACTGTAAAAAAGGTAAACACCAGACAGACTGTACACATTACCTTTATCATGCATATTTAAAGCTTTTAAGAGGTCTTCCCGGATTGGATACTTGGCTTTATAACACAGCCTTTGAATGTTGGAAGCTGTGTCATCACCTGAAAGTGTAGTAAGATCTATACAGGTAACAGCCTTCAGGAGCCATGCAGCCTGGTTTGAAGAAAAGTAAAAACAAGATTTAAAAACTAATAATTAATCTCCAATCCAGTTAGTTAATAGAAAACCATTAGACACATATGGGTGCTAAAATCTCATGTCTAGGGATTTCCCTGGTAGTCTAGTGGTTAAAACTTCACCTTCTAAGGTTAAGAAAAGGTTCAAGTTCAATCCCTAGTAGGTGAGCTAAGATCCCACATGCCTTGGGTCAAAAAACCAAAACATAAAAAAAAAAAAAAGCAACACTGTAACAATGTCAAAAAAGACCAAAAGGGGAAAAAAAAAAGTCCACATCAAAAAAAATCTTTAAAAACAAACTGCTTTAAATAAAATAAAATTTCCTGTCTATGCTGTTCTGAGGCATACATTCTGATGTGTTCAAGCTTAACCAAAAAGATGAATGTTACATAGAGTAAAATAAAAAGGGAAAAAATAGCTTATAAACTTTTTTTCTTCCACAGATAACCCAAATGGAAATTCCTAATAGAACAAGTCTCCCCACATGTGACTTTAGCATCTCAACCACAAGAAAACTCAGAGGCAGACTGCCATTTCTTTCCCCAGAGGATCTTCCTGACTCAGGGATGGAACCCACGTCTCTTGCATGTCCTGCATTGGCAGGTAGGTTCTTTACCATTGAGCAACCTGGGAGGGAGAACTCAGGAACAAAAGTTTCCACCTTATATTAGACCTCCAGCCCTGAGACCTAGAATGAGACACGATAAAGAGTCTCTACTTTCTTCTTTTTTTTTTCCGTTTAATCCAATTTCAATTTTAAAACAATATTCTCATTTCACAACTCATTCAAATAAATTCCTTTTATCTTTTCAATTAGATTATTTCTAAGGATGAGCAAAATGCAACCGGTCACCCAAAGGATTCAATCACGATAGTTTGCCTCACTTGTGGAATGAACTCTGAATTCCTTTCAGTCCTGAGATGCATAGCATGTCTTTGGTTGGTACATACTGAAGAATATGCTAACCACCAGTACTCTACAAACCACCATTTTTCAAATTTTGAAAGATAATTTGGGAAAATTAATAGTACAGTAAACATAATGATCAAAGAAGATCAACTTTCATAACCTCAGGGCCTCCAACAATGAACTCACCAGGTTTAGGTGTTTCGGTTTTAAAATTAAAATAGAAGACAACCAAAGGTGTGTCTAAGAAACTGAATAAGAATATTGAGAAAATATGCCATTTAATTCACTCATGAATAAAGATGCCTCAAATTCATCTGCAGCTTTGCCACTCAAGAATGATAAGATTTTATTTAACCTGTTTGGATAAACATGTTATCTTTCTCCAACCCATCTTCATCATATATGAATTATTAAAATAAGTCATGGACAGCTGTAATCTTTTAAGTTGAGACTCGGCTTGAGTGCAATTCAGTCTTTTGGCCTCTAGGGAAGGGATCAAGTCTGTAAACCAAGGGAGAGAGTTTTTAAGAAAAGCCCTTACCTGCCACTCCTTTTTCACGGGTCTACGAGCCTGGATTTGTTCTGCACGTCTTAGCACTGCTGGTTTATTCACTTGTATTTTGGAGATCCAGCTAAGGTCTAGAAGCAAAAAGAACAACAATTTAAAACTTGAAGAGTTTATTAAATACATTCACTTGTCTTTTACACAGTCCTTAAAAAGAAAGACTTATCGGTATCAAAACATTTATTTACTTTTTTATTTTTTAAAATTTTATTTTTATTTATTTTTTATTATTTTGGCTGCATCTCACAGCATGTGGGATTCTGGATCCCCAACCAGGGATCGAACCCACATCCCTGCATTGGAAGCGTAGTCTTAACCATTGCATCAAACTCATTTGGAACTAGGAGAACCTGTACTGATTCATTACAGAGATACACCTAATGGTGTTGGGAAACGTGTTATTCACGACACAGACCTCATTTCTGCCAGCAGAGAGTTATTTGGGAGTGCCCAGTCCAGGAGAAGGAATGGTTAATGAACACATAAATGAATTAACACCAGGGCTTAAAGGAATCCTTGATCAATATCCCCTCATTGATAAGATTAATATCTATTAGATGCTGATAGGATACCCCCATTCTTTCCTTAAAGGAGAATTTCTCAAAGTGTATTAGAAATTAGAGCATTAAAATAAAATAAAAGTCAGAAGAGGGAAAAGAAAAAACAAGCTGCTCAAAATTCTGGGAGAGGGACTTCCTTATGGTCCAGTAGTTAAGACTCCATGCCCCCCATGCAGAGGGCCAGGAGTTCGATCCCTGGTCAGGGAACTAGATCCTGAAGCCACAACTAAGACTCGGCGCGGCCAAAAACAAAAACAACAAAATTCCCAGAGACATCTCCGTTCCTTCTGTTTTGAAATGCTCTCTCCTATCTCTAGGGCTTCCCTGGAGGTTCAGTGGTTAAAAAATCTGCCTGCCAAGGCAGGAGACAGGAAACGAGCGCTCGATCCCTGGGTCGGAAAGATCTCCTACAGGAGGAAATGGCAACCCACTCTAGTATTCTGGCCTGAGAAATCCCATGGACAGAGGAGCCTGAAGGGCTACACTCCATGGGGCTACAAACAGTCAGACTCGACTGAGCAACTGAGCAAACACACAGCTTGACAAATAAAATCTGCATATATTTAAGGTGTATGCTTTGATAAACATATACACTGTGAAAGAATCACCACAGTCAAGCTGATGAACATTACCTATTACTTCATACATTTACCATATTCTTTTCTCTTTTTATGTATGCTGAGAATATTTAAGATCTACTTTCGCAGCACATTTCAAGTATACAACACAGCATGGTTAACTATAGTCACTCTGCTGGACAAAAGATAAAAGAGCTTCAGGAATTCCCCATCTTGTGTAACAAAACTTTGTACCCCAGTTGCTCCTCATTAAAGGACTTTTGGATCTCTACGAGAGAAGTTAGGACTGAAACACGAATACAATATCTGAGGACATTTCCCTTAAAAACTAACTTTTACTACAATTTCTCACCAAAGATCAGAAGCCACGAGGCTGGCTCTCACACGTTTCAGACACCACTTGCTAGAGGTCCTTGCAAACCATCTCTGGGAGAATGTAATAGGATCACTTCTCTCACAATATCAGCCTCCACTGCTAAAAATATCTTTAGTAGTCATAAAATCAGCCAGCCCCACAGTAATCCAGCCACAGAATTTGCCTCTGTGGCCTCCCATGATAATGAATTATATAAGTGACTATCCCATTTTATTAGCACTTAATTTGCTACTCTTTAATTTCATCAGATAACCCTTGTTCTCCTATTAGGGGGTCTGGGGAAAAGAAAAGACTGATTGGCCTTTGTTATGTCCTTCATAATTTTTAATATTTTATTCGAGTACCCTTTAGTATCTCCTTTCTTGGAAAAGTGATAATAAGGCACACAATCTCATCAGGACCATAGAAGTTTCTCTTAGGCGTCCAGGAGGGGTTTTAAGCACATGTGTCTTTGGGGAGAATAGGAGTAAAGCTATAATTGGAAGGCGGTAATACTCCTTTCAGAAAACTCTTCCATGGAGAAAATCCCAATGCTCCTCTTAGTATGCCATTTCAGGGGCTTTCAGGCCCTTCTTTCAATTATAAATTTGTTCTTAAACACTCTTTTCACATTTTTTTTAATCATTATTGTCTTTCTTACTTAAGTCTCCGTGGAGACAGACATCATTTTCCCTGAAAATCAACACTTCACCTTCCCATCACTTCCTCTTATGTTCATGGCTGTTCCTGTACGTCTTCCCAATATTCCTAAAAAGTGTAACACCAAATGATAACTCCACAAAAGGAGACTTATATTGTATTTTGATTTTATCTTTGCTCCTAATGGAGAAAAACACATGGTGATACTTCATTAGAGACTTTCTCAAATTTGGAAAAGTAAGAAAGATTAAATTTCCTGTTTTCACTTCTCATTCTTTCTGGGTTTTTACACCTAATTATACCACTAAATTTGTGCCTTAGTGGTTGTCCCCAAACAGTCGGTTCTTGAGATGCACTTTCATAGTATATTTTTAATCCCAATATCTATTACAGAGTATCTCTTCCTATTGTAAGCACTCAGACATCTATTTTTCCTGTGTTGTTTACCTTCAGTTCTAACTTGCAACTTGCTAGGAATCAGTCACAAATGCCAAGCACAGAAATAAATGCTCACTAAGCCCACCACATCACAGTAAATTTATCTTTTTACCTTAGACACTGAACAACTGAAGTATCAGCTTCATTGTGTCTAGTCTTTCAACCTTAACCTTGGAAAAGGTTAGCTTTGGTTTTTTTTGTTTTTTTTTAAAAAAAGCCTGGGATGTCAATATATATCTGATCCAGTCAAGCTCAGAAAATATTGCCTGTGTTAGTGAGAAGACTCACTAACACCAAAATATCTCTACAAAAATATCACTGATTCCAAGACCCAAATCTGCTTTAAAGCATTCATATCTACTTAAAAAATTAGCAGTTATGTTAAGAAGCCTGTGCTTAATGATGGATATTTAATACAGCCTCAGCAGATATAGTTATATAAAACTATGAAGCATGACTTCTCATTTAGATAAAATGAGTATTCTATATAGTGCTTGTTTTTACATCCCAAATTCCTAGTGTATGTTTAAGGCAGTATTTATTAATTTGTTGGCTCCAGAAGCAGAAGAATTTTACAAACAACTAGAAAATGTCATTTTATATCAGTCACGGGTGTTTTAAAGAGAAAAATCAGCTAAATTAATTCAAACATTGGCTCATTTTTTAAAAAATCTAACATTAAATTCAAGAAAAAATTTAGAAGTCTATTTTGTTGAAGGTAAAACACCTGACATTATTGTGACCACCACTATAAATTTAAACAGGTTAGCACTGAACAAATCAATTATTTGATTTTACAGAGATGCCACAGATGCAAATTTTGTTGGAATAGAGCATCAAAATAGAAACAATGCTCTTATTAAGAAACTGAGGGAGCAGAAATACACTTGGATCTGGTTGTGATAGGCACATAATTTATAATTTCACCCAAATAAGTTCCCACAGTCTAACAATCAAAGTGCAAGCTATTGCTGTCAATTTTTAAATATTTTGTATATACACAGAATAAATGAACTACCTGATCTTTGCGAGAAAACTGATGTTTAATTAAAAATAAATACTTCTTCCTGGCAGTGTACACTATCTCTTTCCTGGTTATCATCAGGTGAATGTTAGGAACATCTGACTCGTTGAAAAGAAAGAATCATTTTGTCAATCAGTCTAAGCTGGCATATGTCAGTCATGAACTATTTTATAAATAAGACTTTTAAATATTGGCTTTATTTTTTATGGAAATCAGTTGAAAATTTTTTTAAAAAGCAACCACTGGAGAAGACTCTTGAGAGTCCCATGGACTACAAGGAGATCAAATCATTCCATCCTAAAGGAAATCAACCCTGAATATTCATTGAAAGGACTGATGCTGAAGCTGAATCTCCAGTACTTTGGCTACCTGTTGTGAAGAGCCGACTCACTGGAAAAGACTCTGATGCTGGGAAAGATTGAGAGCAAGCAAAGTTAGGGTGCAACAGAGGATGAGATGGCTGGATGGCATCACTGACTCAATGCACATGAGTCTGAGCAAACTCTGGGAGACAGTGAAGGACAGGAAAGCCTGGAGTGCTGCAGTCCATGCGGTCGCAAAGAACAGGACACAACTTAGTGACTGAACAAAGAACAAATCAGTTCTTAGATTTGTGATGGGTAATTTTATGCATCAACTTCACTGGGCCTCAAGGTACCCAGGTATGTGATTAAACACTGTTTCTGTGTGTGTCTTGTGAGGGTGTTTATGGATGGGGTCAAGGCCTAAATTGGTGGATGGAGTAAAGTGTATTGCCCTCCCCAAGGTGGGTGGGCCTCATCCAATCTAATGAAAAAAGACTTGAATAGAATAAAAAGCTGCGTGCACGTGCGCACACACACACGCACACACACGCACACACACACGTGTGTGGCTAGGTATGTATCTATCTGTCTATCCATCTACTACTGGTTCTAGTGGTAGACTAATATAAGATATAACTTCCAACTTAAAGGTACAGAAGTAAGTTAAACGACATCATGAGGAAACAATCAGATAAATCTAGAAGCTGGGTCAATCCACAGGTCTCATAAGCTAGCATCATCAAACAGCAATTTATTCTATAGCAATAATTAATATACAGAACATACAGAAACCAATATGAAAAGCTTGTAATAAGAAATTGATTTACAACTATAAAATAGCAGACTAAGAGCTGTTTTTTCCTTCCCAAACTTTAAATCTAAGTATCCCAGACTTCCCTGGCAATCCAATGGTTAAGACTCCAAGCTTCCAGTGCAGGAAGTGGTGGGGGAACTAAGATCCCATATGCTGTGCTATGCAGCACAACCAAATAAATAAGCAAATATTTAAAATATAATAAATAAAAGTGGTGTGTAGCATACACTACATTTTTTTAGATATAAATATTTAACCTTCTACTAATACAAATGTGTAAATCAAATTACACTGAAACTCATTTATATAGGTATGTAAAAACTAAACTATACATTTAGGATTAGAACATTCTGCCTGGAGAATCCCATTGACAGAGGAGCCTGGTGGACTACAGTCCATGGTGTTGCAAAGAGTTGGACGTGGCTGGAGCGACTTAGCAGTAGCACCAGGTCTGCACACTTTACCCTCCCCCAATCCTAATTCATATGTTGAAACCTAACCACCAATGTAATTGTATTCAGAAGTTAGGCCCTTAGGAGGTGACCAGGTCTTGAGATGGAGCCATCACAGATAGGATCACTGTCCTGATAAAAGAGGCTCCAAAGAGATCCCCTGACCCTTTGCCATGTGCGTTTATAGTGAAAACACAGCCATCAATGAGGAGCCTGGTTCTCATCCAACATCAAATTTGCCAGCACCTTGATCTTGGACTTCCTAGCCTCCTGAACTACGAGAAATAAATTTCTGTTTCTTACAGGCTGCACATTCCACAGTATTTCTGCTACAGCATCCTAAACATACCTCAACAAAATTTGTTTTTAAAAATTACAGGGAAACTCTACAGGTTAAAATATCATAGCAGTGGGTGCCCATGTTTTTAAATTCACCTCAATGTATTTACAAAGCTAACACATTTTTCAGTTTTCAAAACATCCTTAACTTGACGTCCATCAATTGTCTTTCTAAGCTCTCCTCCAAAGAATTCTGTTAGCACTAACAGTATTATTTACCATAATAAGACTGGTATCAACCAATGACTGACCTCCCTGGGCAAAGAACAGCAGTTTTCCCTTTGTAGTCTTTTTTTGCTATTGTTTAAATATGTTGAAATCTATGAAAAAAGCAATACTTTTTACTCTGTTGGCATTTTTCTTAAACCCTTAAGGGAAGCATTATCAAAAGGCTTTTCAGAAACTAAGCTGATATTTCTCCAGGTTCCCAGTATGAAGCATTTCATTAACTAGTTCAAAGAACTCTTAACCTGCCAGGTTGGGACCATAGAGCTTCCTCAGCAGTCTACATATCAAAGTTGTTTGAGAAATATACTGTTGGCTTGAAAAAAGAAGTCAAAGAAAGAGGCAGTTAAAATATCCAATAGTTCCCCACCCTTCTCGTTTTTAATTTACTAGAGTTCCGAGTGAGTTCACTGTAAAACTTAAACATCACAGTGGTAACACGACCAAACCCACAGGCCATCTACTGAGGCCTTGTACTAAATTGCCAAGGATAGAGATTAACGGAAGTGCAAGGGGTATCAGCTCTGGAGACACAGCAGTGCCCTGGAAGAATGGAATTCTAGCTTCTGGTTCTACAATATGAGCATTCTGGAGTTGGAAAACCATGGACGGCTGTTCATGGACCATTGCCTCCACGTCAGGCACTTGTCGGCTATCTCACAATGTTTTATAGTACAGCTGGTGTGACGATGCAGGGCTTCTGTGATTAACTTACCCACCAAGTTAGAAAGCTGACAAGGAGGAAAGAAGCAGCCAGCTTGGTGTGACAGTCATCATCCACTGGATCTGAGCAGGCATGCTAAACAGAGGACATGACAGTGCAGAACAAGGCAGGAGCTTGGGTTCTGGCTCCAAATCCGTCACTAGGGGAAGACTAGGACGGTCAAGAAGATTTCAGTGAGTCTACCTGCACTGGTAGATTAGCAGAAATGCACTACAAGTCAAGGAGAGGGAAGACATTTCACATACTGGGTATAATACGAATAAAGACCACATATGGGAATGATGATGGCTTGTTCACAGAACAATCAAGAATGACCAAAAGTTCTGTTTGGGAATAAAGATACAGTGGCACAAGTAAGGTACTGTCAGGTCACAGGGAATCTTGAAATTTAGCCAGAGGACTCCACATGTGAAGTACTGGAGAACTACTATGAATGTATTTGATCTCCTGGTATGTTAGATATAATAGAAAGGCCGAGGAGTGGGGGTGGGGAGCAGGAACTATAGCCCAGTTTCTGCTCACTGTATAATGAACACCTGTGTGCATGCTAAGTCACTTTGTGTGTTAGTTGCTCGGCCATGTCTGACTCTTTGCAACCCCATGGACTATAAGCCCACCTCCATCCACTATCCACAGAGATTCTCCAGGCAAGAATACTGGAGTGGGTTGCCATTTCCTTATCCAGGGGAATCTTCCTGACCCAGGAATCGAACCCAGGTCTCCCACATTGCAGGCAGATTCTTTACCATCTGAACCACCAGGGCCAATCCCAAGTCACTTTAGTTGTGTCCAACTCTTTGCGACCCTAAGGCCTATAGCCCATGGGGCTCCTCTGTCCATTGGATTTCCCAGGCAAAAATATTGGAGTGGGTTGTTGGCAGGCAGGTTCTTTACCATTAGCACCACGTGGGAAGCCTCATAATGAACACTTACTTTCTCAAAATCTGGGAGGAAAAAAATAAAAGTTCATTTAAAATAGTTAAAAGAAATGGTTAAATGGGAAAAAGAAATAGGGCAAAATGGGTAGGCTCTTTTGCTTTTGATATCAAATGACAATGTCAAATGAAGATACAAATAAAATAGGGACATTCTGAAGATGTTTAGAAAAAGGATAACTTGGAACACTTACATATATTCTCTAATATATGACTGAGAAAACTTAGAGATAGATCACAGGGGAAATAAATAGGAATCTGCATTCAAATCAGCTAGAAGCAGATTTAGTAAGCCCTATCACACTAGATGGACTTCCCAGTAGGCGCTAATGGTAAAGAACTCGCCTGCCAATGCAGGAGATGTACGAGACGAGGGTTCGATCCCTGAGTCAAGAAGATCTCCTGGAGGAGGGCATGGCAACCCACTCCAGTATTCTTGCCTGGAGAATCCCATGGACAGAGGGAGCCTGCTGGGCTGCAGTCCACAGGGTCACAAAGAGTTGGACATGACTGAAGAGGCTTAGCACAGCACAGCACATCACACTAGATGCCAAAATTACTGAGTTGGCCAAAATTATAGATATGTTGCAACCAAAAGCTGTGAAAATAAGAGTAGAAATAGGGATCTTAGGTCTTATTCTACCTTTTTAATGAGTAAACAAGGGACACAGTGCTATGAAAGTTTAAGAGAAAGTGAGCACCTGCACTTCCTGGGCTGTCTGGTGATTAAGACTTTTGAGTTCCGATGCAGGGGGCACATGTTTGCACCCTAGTCAGGGAACTAAGGTTCCACATGCCACAAGGTACAGCCAAACCAAAAAAAATTCCTCTTTAAAAAAGAGAGAGAGAAAAGGAGAGTCTGCTGGTGTGGGAACTAAAATAATGCCATGCTGAAAGAATCACCCCAACAGCTGCGAAGGGGTAGAGATAAGCAGAGGGTGGGGCAGCTGAGAAGGCAAAGCGCTGTATTCTAAGCGAGACCCTGAAGTGGAAGAATTCAAATAGAGTTTAGGGAAAATTAAATTTCTTTTCTTTTCTGAAGAATCAAGAAAACATATTGGAGAGAAACAGAAACAAAGGCTGAAAGACAGGCTGGGAACATTTCACGAAAGGCCAAGATTGATAGATTGAGACAATTATATCTAAGTCAGTACAAAAAGGGGAGACATCAAAGTTTAAATCTGGGGATGTGTCATTATAATCTGCCCTAGGATTCTAAAGGCATTTCAAAAGTTCTCCAAATCCCTAGTTTGAATACTTAGGTATACATAACAGCTCATCTAAATTTCAGTATCTGCTTAAAATTAGTCTAATCGGTCATATCACCACTACAGAAATGAGCCAACAAATCTCAGGTGATATCCAGAAGACAAAGTCAACAAGCAACAGACAAACTAACAAGAAAAACTCGCAACTAATGTAATCATTCAACTCCTCACAAAGTCCAACTTCTCATACCCAATGTACTAAGTTTAAATCTGGACTCCTAAGCATACACTTCATTTAGAACCTCATTGCTGTTATTTACGTATCTGAAAAGCACATGGTATTAATTAGTTGGGCTTCCCTGGTGGTTCAAAGATAAAGAATCCACCTGCAATGAGGGGGACTCGGGTTCCATCCCTGGTTTGGGAAGATCCCCTAGAGGAAGGCATGGCAACCCACTCCAGTATTCTTTCCTGAAAAATTCCATGGACAGAAGAGCCTGGCAGGCTGAAGTCCATGGAGTCACAAAGAATCAGACACGACGGAGTGACTAAGTACATTAATTAGTTAATATAACTAACCACCAAAAGAAAGAGTGCCTTTGGTATTACAGCCCTGGTGTTGTTCTCCTGACTGTATGAACTACTATAACAAATTGACAACTTACTTGTACCCCCTAACAAGACACATCTACTCAAATAAATTTATAAGCCCTCTGCCTAGAAGGGGGCTTCCCAGGTGGCTCAGTGGTAAAGAATCCACCTGCAATGCAGGAGACATGAGTTTGATCCTGGGGTCAGGAAGATCCTCTGGAGAAGGGAATGGCAACCCACTCCAGCATTCTTGCCTGAGAAATCCCATGGACAGAGGAGCCTGGTGGGCTACAGTGCATGGGACCACACAAACTCGGACATGACTTAGCGATTGAGCACGCATGCATGCTGCCTCTAGTACTCTCCTTTCATTCTTACCTAGCTGGCTCCCTGCTCATCCTTCAGATATCAGGGTAATCATTCTCGAGGAGGCCTTCCTTGTCACCCCACATATATTAGGTGTCCCTGCTAACGTGCTCCCCCAACACCCTGTACTATTTCTGTTGTCAAGGTTATAGCAGAGCAGATAGAAGGAGCAGTGAAGTTTGGTATCTAGAGCCACCACCAGCTTGCTTTCCTCCACTTTGGGAACAGTAGCCATCTAGCTTATGTTCCCCCAGGAAAAAGACTGGAGGATTCACCTCCACAGAAATGGACCAGGCCAAGAGAAGACCACAAATTATTGAACAATTGAGAGTCTTTCAATGAAACAGCCCAGCAGAACCATCCTACTGCTGATAAGCCCCATCCATGCCCTCAAAAGCATCTAATGAGCTTTTTACTGATACAAACACTAGGAGGAATTTTCCCAGGACAACCATCATTTCTCACATCCTTTGTAAGTTGAAAATCTATTGTTCAGTGAAGCCACCTTCAGGCTGCAGCTTCTACATCAGCGCTTGCTGCTTCATCTTGCACTTTGATGTTTAGGAGATAATTTCTTTAGCTTCAAACTTTTCTTCTGCAGCTTCCTCACCTTTTTTTGTTACTATGATTGTTATTTTAGCTGCTAAGTCATGTCCGACTCCCCTCATCTTGGCAGAGTCACAAAGAGTAGGACACAACTAAAGCGATTTAGAGTGCACGCTCATAGATTAATTAATTGGGCTGATTTCAATACTATTTACTCTCAGGGACTAGAGAAGGGCTGGTTGGTGGAACAGTCAGAACACAGTCAACAATTATTGATGAAGTTTGCTATGAACATGGTTCATAGTGCCCCACAACGATTACAAGAGTAACATGAAAGATCTCTGATCACAGATTACCATAACAAATACAATAACAAGGAAAACATTTGAAATACTGCAAAAGTTACCAAACCATGACAGAGAGATAAGAAATGAGCAAATGCTGTGGGGAAAATGGTGAGGGTAGACTTGCTCGATGCAAAGTTGCCAAAAACTTTCAGTGTGTAAAAAGTACAACTTATGCCAAGTACAATAAAGTGCAATAAAACAAGGCATTCCTATATTTCCCTCTATTTCAGAAATGTCATTAGGAAGTATACCATTATACTCCTAAAAGATGAAGCTTCTCCATGCTTATAGACCACCAGGGCTCACATTCTGGACTTAAAGATTTAACAAATGGACTTACATGATAATTGATATCTCCTCATATCCCCGATGCTTTGCTTTGTAAGGATAGGAGAAAAAAATTCTAAGAAGCAAGAAGACAAAAGATCCTTTACAGTTTCTTTGACACTCTACCTTATTTTTCACCTTTAGGAAACAGACTTATTCTATCAGCCTAAATCAAGCATTGGTTTTTCAACCTCTATCTACACCTTTCCAGGCAAAGCAAGTTGGGAAGGTACACGGGCTTTTTGAATTTGGAAAGCACATGTTTTTTACACAAATTAGCATCTTAAATAAATTTGCTAATCGACAAAATTTCCCATATTACAAGACATTTCCTTGCCAAGATCTTGGTTTTACTGCTTTACCCTTTCACAAAGACACCCTATAAGGCTTACTAAACTATACTTGGTTTTAAATATGTCCAAATACTCAGTTAGCTTTTCAATTCAGTGAACTTTGGGAAAACTTCTTATCAGAGTTTCTCCAAGCCCCTAAGTGTGCCCAGTGTTCAAAAGGAATCATTAGACCTCAGAGAAATTCATCAAGAAGCTGGAAAACTTTGGCCCCCTGTTGGGTAAAGATCCATCTCTCAGTCCTTTGAGAAGATATGATCGATTGTTCCAGGAGATAAGAGCCTCAGAGAAAACCTATTTAACTCTTTCCTCTCAATGAGAGATTGGATGACAGACTTTCCTAAATTAAAATCTGAAAGTGTTCCAAAAGGCATTGGGTATTTTTTTAAATAGAAAACATTATTCACAAAGCTGTACCTCTGCTGGATGTCATGCCAGTCACACAAGTTAGTCTGCAAGGATACTTAAATGCTAGAACAGACTTACACACAACTAATCCTATCAAAGTAAAAGCATAATTTATTTAAAGGCTGCAGAGCAGAACTTAAAACAAGAATAAAAGCTACTTCATTTCAATTTAAACAAGTATGTTAAGCTCCCCTCCGAAAAGAAAGAATAAATACGTTAAAACCTATACTTCTTTTTCCTGAAACCAATTCCCCCATTACTCCTGCCCTGTCCTTCTGTTCTCATAACACACCGGCTCACTTACTTGTGAATGTAAAGCAATACATAAGTTCTCCCAGGAAGATTTACTTTTTTTTTTTTTAATTTTTATTGGAATATAGTTGCTTTGGGACTTTCCAGGTAGCTCAGTAGTAAAGCATTCACCTGCCAATTCAGGAGACATGGGTTCGATCCTTGGACAGAAAGATCCCCTGGAGAAGGAAATAGCAACCACTCCAATACCCTTGCCTGGAGAATCCCATGAACTGAGGAGCCTGGAGGGCTACACTCCATGGGGTCGAAGAAGAGTCGGACATGACTTAGTGACTAAACAACGTAGTTGCTATACAATATTTTGCTAATTTCTGCTGTACAGCAAAGTGAATCAGCTATATGTATACATATACCCCCTCCTTTTTGGGTGTCCTTCCCATTTAGGTCACTATAGGGCTTCTCTGATAGCTCAGTTGGTAAAGAATCCACCTGCAATGCAGGAGACCCTGATTCGATTCCTGGGTTGGGAAGATCTGCTGGAGATGGGAGAGGCTACCCACTCTGGTATTCTTGGGCTTCCCTTGGGGCTCAGCTGGTAAAGAATCCTCCTGCAATGCGGAAGACCTGGGTTCAATCCCTGGGTTGGGTTGGGAAGATTCCCTTGGAGAAGTGAAAAGCTATGCACTCCTGTATTCTGGCCTGGAGAATTCCATGGAGTGTATACCCCATAGGCTCGCAAAGAGTCGGACACGACTGAGCACCTTTCACTTTCATCACACCAGAGCACTGAGTAGAGTGCTATTCAGTAGGTTCTCATTTGTTCTACTGTATACATAGTTGTGTATAGGAATATTGACTTTTATGTTTTGTCTCTAAGGTAACATGCAGTAAGTTATGAAGAACACATTTTAAGAGGGGCGTAAACTTATTTCCTAAAGTTTGTGAGTTCATATTATTCCTGATACTTCACCTTTCAGGCAAATACATTTTGAATGTCCTAAGGAGAATCACCACAATTTTGCTATTAAAACTTTGTGTATTTTGATTTTGAAACCAATATCCACTTTTACCAAAACAAAAATAGTAGATAAGTACTTGCAGCAGAAATCAAAGAGGAACTAAAGAGCCTCTTGATGAAAGTGTAAGAAGAGAGTGAAAAAGCTGGCTTAAAACTCAACATTCAGAAAACTAAGATCACATTATCTGGTCCCATCACTTCACGGCAAATAGATGGGGAAACAATGGAAACAACGACAGATTTTATTTTCTTGGGCTCCAAAATCACTGCAGATGGTGACTGCAGCCATGAAGTTAAAAGACACTTGCTCCTTGGAAGAAAAGCTCTGACAAACCTAAATGGCATATCAAAAAGCAGAGACATTACTTTGCTGACAAATGTTGGTCTAGTCAAGGCTATGGTTTTTCCAGTAGTCATGTATGGATGTGAGAGTCAGATCATAAAGAAAGCTGAGCACCAAACAACTGATGCTTCTGAATTGTGGTGTTGGAGAAGACTCTTGAGAGTCCCTTAGTCTGCAAGCAGATCGAGCCAGTCCATCCTAAAAGAAATCAGTCCTGAATATTCACTGGAAAGACTGATGTTGAAGCTGAAGCTCCAATACTTTGGCCACCCGATGCGAAGAAATGACTCATTGGAAAAGATCCTGATGCTGGGAAAGACTGAAGGCAGGAGGAGGAGGGAAAGACAGGATGAGATGGTAGGATCACTGACTCAATGGACATGAGTTTGAGCAAGCTCTGGGAGTTGGTGATGAACAGGGAAGCCTGGGGTGCTGCATTCTATGGGTTTGCAAAGAGTTGGACATGACTGAGCGACTGAAGTAAACTGGACTGAATTGACTTGTCTGGGATTACTTGCCTAAAACAGTTACTGGAGGACATCAGTGATACTTACCCAATAAACACTTAGTCTGTAGTCTGGTTATTTAACAATTTTCAAAGATGCTGATCTCCTCCCAAAAATCAGAAAAATAAAAGAACTTGGGATGGATAAATTTCCTTCTTGGGGCGGGGGAAAAGCCTCTAAATGATAACTACCTTTAACATTTCCAAAGGAAGAGAAGCAAGTCACTAGAAAGGACTTCCCAGGTGGTGCCAGTGGTAAAGAATCTGCCTGCCAAAGCAGGAGATGCAAGAGACAGGAGGTTGGGAAGATCCCCCGAGGTAGGTAATGGCACTCCACTCCAGTCTTCTTGCCTGGAGAATCCCATGAACAGAGGAGCCTGGTGGGCTATAGTCCACAGAGCCACAAAGAGTTGGCATTATTGACTATATACCTTCTTTCAACATTATACTCCAGCATACACTAGGCTTCCAGGTGCCCTAGATACTTTGAACTTCTCCCTCACAACCCCTTGTTATACTCCAATCAGCAATACTCTTGTTCACAACCAGTTATTCTTGAGCATTTAGGTCAAAACCTTTCAACATTTCTGTTACATCTCTTGTAAAGAGAAGGGTAAGTAATCCTTACCATAGCTCATCACGTTCCAGGCACCATGCCAGCTGCCCTACACAAGATGCCTCATTTAATCTTCATTCTGTGACCCAGCTTTTAGTCACCAAATATTTTTAGCTGTGAAAACTCAGAAGTCACTGGTAGAAGAATCAGGACTCGAATCCCAGGCAGTCTGACTTCAAAGGCCAATCCCCTTCCAAAAAAGAGGCTATATACTTAAGTGGGTAACCATCCCAACATATATATTTATTTGCAGAAAATTTTAACCTAAGTAGGTTACAGCTACATACCCAAATTCTCAAACTGGGATATCATCCTTTGAAAGTGAACGAAGTTTTGAAAGAAAAATTGAAAAAAGAAACATTTATTGCATAGCTACTCTATGTACCATACATGCCTTATATCACCTTCTCAATATCCTCTGATTTACAGAAAATATCAAATGCCTTCCACAGCCCTACATACCACAGTCTCCTGTTCTCCAGGAATGCCTTTATCTGTGTGTAAATACATATATCTACACACACGCAGAAGGAGCCTGGGATGTAGGTTAAACAGCAGGCGTCTAACACGTGCTAAAACACCCTGCCGGTAAGCAGGCAGGGCTGGACTGATGCCCCCTCCCAAGCAAACACACCAACCCCCACCACATGATGAAACACAGTGACTGTCAACACTGCCTGGGAATCTCTGCTCAAAACGGAAGTTGGGCGGCAATTCCCACCTCCTGGTGCATAATCAAAACTCTGCCTCCTGCAGCAGCACCTGATTGCCTTCCACAATTTCTCCTCGGGAAGAAGTTCTCTGATGGCGCAGGATTTTGACAAGGGTGCTGCTTTTACCAGCCGCTCTGGGACACATCACTGAAACCTTGGAATCACCCCTACTTTAAACAAGAAGGGATCTGATATGCCAACTAGGAAGTTCAGCTGAACCAGCTCTAGAAGAGCATCTCCGAGGCCACGCTCCTTATTGGGAAACATCGGGGAAGCGGTCCCCCTCAGGGTATACCCCCAGAAACACAACGCCCCCCCCCACTGCCAGCACCAGAACCGGAAAGTCACGTGACTGAGTCAGCTCTTCTCAGGAGCTGTGTCCAAGTTTTACAAACAAGGCTGCTCCCCTCTGCAGGGGAGGATATAACAGCTACAGAAGACTGGAAGCCTGAGAGATCTTCTGTAAGGTCAACTGTACCAAACACAGAGTGGACAGAAGTCAAAATGGCAGGGAATAGCAAGAAGGTTCCTTGCCATCCACCCAATATTCCCCCTGGTTAAATGTTTCCAACTGCACAACTAAAGGGTCACTCCCTGGTACTTATTAGTTACCTTTTCCAGGGAAAAGGAACTCTCTACATCATCAGTCACTCACTCATTGGTGAGGAGGGAATTTTCTGTTCTTATTCCAGGCAACTTATTTTTTAAAAAAGGAAGGAACATTTATTTTTGGCTGCATAGAGTCTTAGTTGCAACTGCAGACTTATCTGGTCCATGGCATGTGGGATCTTAGTTCCCCAACAAGGGATCAAACTCCAGTTCCCCAATTGCAAGGTGGGGTTTTAATCACTGGACCACCAAAGAGATTTCCCAGACAGCTTTTAAACAAAGGGAGAGGCACCCTCCATATACTTCAGGGGTAAGGAAAACTTGCAGCAAGAGACAGGTGCCCCAGAGTCAAAATTTCCCTTGCCTCATAAGGAAAATCCCTAACATGAGCTGATTCTCCATTACCCAGAGGTTAAAGATCCAGGATCCAACCCTGAATTGGAGGGACCGATGCTGAAGGGGAAGATCTACTGTTTTGTTGTTCACTCAGTCATGTACGACTCTTTGGGACCCCACGGACTGCAGCACACCGGGCTTCACTGTCCTTTACCATCTCCCAGACGTTGCTCAAACTCATGTCTATCGAGTCGGTGATGCAATCCAGCCATCTCGTACTCTGTTGTTCCCTTCTCCTCCTGCCTTCAATCTTTCCCAGAGTCTTTACTCTGGCCAGTACTCTGATGCCAGGAGACAACTCATTAGAAAAGACCCTGATGCTGGGAAAAACTGAGCGCAGAACAAGAAGGGAGAAGGGGACGACAGAGGATGAGATGGTTGGATGGCATTGCCAACTCAATGGACATGAGTTTGAACAAACTCCACAAGATAGTGAAGGACAGGGAAGCCTGGCATGCTGCAGTTCATGGGGTTGCAAAGAGGCAGATACGACTGAGTAACTGAACAACAACAAGTAATATGAGGGATGTAGAGACCTAACAAACGTAGATATTAATAAAGCATCACAACAGGGAATTCTCTGGTAATTCAGTGGTTAGAACTCTGAGCTTCCACTGTAGTGGGTGGGGATTCAGTCCCTGGTCAAGGAACTAGGATCCCACAAGCCATGAGGCATGGCCAAAAATAATAATAATAAAGCATCACTACAAAATGCAAACATAAGGCAGAAATCAGTCGGTGCCATAAGAGAAGGCAAAGGACTTTGGGAGATGAGTGGTAAACAGCAAAGGAAATGAAGCAAGCCTTTAGAGGAGGAGGTGAAGTAATAATGAAAGCCATATTTTCAGAAGATCACTGGAATAATGGTTACTACTCATCAAGTTAAGGGTGATTTAACTATATTTCTCTTTGACTAGTCACACTTATTCTGCCACGAAGGCATTCGGTCCATTCTATAGAGAGGAAACTGAAAAAGTGTAAAGTGAAAGTGTCAGTCGCTCAGTCATGTTCAACTCTTTGTAACCCCATGGACTGTAGCCAACCAGGCTCCTCTGTTTGTGGAATTCTGCAGGCAAGAATACAGGGGATCTTCCCCAACCAGGACCAAACCTCAGTCTCCTGCATCACAGGCAGATTCTTTACCATCTGAGCCACCAGGGAAGCTGAAGCTCAGAGGTTAAATTACTTGTCCAAGGTCACACAGCACATGTGAGGACTAAGATTTAAACAGGTCTCTATGACTCCAAACTCAAAGTTATTTCTAGGATGCTGTATATAGAATCTTTAGAGCAGAAAGTATATTTACTTAATTCAACTATTTGGCATGAAATTTTAACAGATGTAGGGCTTCCCTGGTGGCTCAGGTGGTAAAGCGTCTGCCTGCAATTCGGGAGACCCAGGTTCGACTCCTGGGTTGGGAAGATCCCCTGGAGAAGGAAATAGTAACCCACTCTAGTACTTTTGTCTGCAAAATTCCATGGATGGAGGAGCCTGGTAGGCTACAGTCCATGGGGTCGCAAAGAGTCGGACACGACTTAGTGACTTCACTTTCGCTTTAACAGATGTTAACAGACATTCCTATTTCTAGTCTTAAAAGAATTACTACTTGGTAAACCTATTTATTACCTCCTGATTGCCCCACTGGGTTTCCCTGGTGGTGAAGAATCCACCTGTCAATGCAGAAGACTCGAGTTCAACCCCTGGGTTGGGAGAATCCCCTGGAGAAGGAAATGGCAACCCACCCCAGTATTATTGCCTGGGAAGTCTCATGGACAGAGGAGCCTGGCAGGTTACAGTCCATGGGGTTGCAGTCAGAAACAACTTAGCAACTAAACAGCAACAAACAAAAAACCACCACACATGCATACTCACCCCATTATCAATGTCCCCCCCAGAGTGGCACAACTGCTACAATAGATAAATAGATAAATACAGTAGATGAATGTACATGGTTATGCATCCTTTTCACACTTGGAAAGAAGAAGCCAGTGCACTGGAGTCCCCTACCTAAGGTCAATAGCCAGATGCTGCCAGAGTAAGGACCAAACTGCCTGGGTCCCATTTCTGTGTGCTTTCCAGAAAACCCAAATGCATAAACCTGGTGAAGCATACACAGCCAAGCACAGATCCCTGGACATCCACTGTGTAGGATGCCTGAGTTTACTTGGCTTGTAAAAGTATTACTGTCAGCATCAAAACAACTGCACTCTCAGAAGCAGAGAGAACTCTGCTTTGTTTCTAAGACATCTTCCATATTATTAGCACCAATGCTAACTGCGTGGACTCTGCATATTAAACACTAACTTCCACAACTTCTCTATTTTATGTGATGACTAGTGTAATACTATAACTAGTCAAACAATATTCCTCTGCGGACTGAAATTGTGACTTTTTCTTCCTGGAGCCAGATCCATGAGGTGTTGCCACTGATAAAAACCCATGCAAGATCTTCATTTGTCTCACCCAAGAGATTTCCCACAGTACTTTTAAAGGATCACCCAAGGGTCAGTAATAAATACCATGTTGACGGGGTCATGATTTGAAACAGGGCAATTGCACATCCCAAGGATGAGCCAAGTCTGCTTTCCTTGGCCAGAGTGAAGCTTGATGCTTTCCCAGTGACGTTTTAAAGTTTGATGAAGAGGTTTCTCAAGGGTGGGGCATTTCAACTTCTACAGCCCTGGTCTCTTTCACAAAGACACGACAATGCTGAATACACACTAAGTACTCTACATATTTGTGCTGGATGGGAGGATTTGAGAGTATAATGATTACTTCCTGAAGAGTCAACACTTTTTGCAAAAGGAAAATAAACTCTGCTTATAAAGACACAGAAGACTGAAATATGTTGTTTTCTTTCTAAAAAATTATCAGAAGCATTTACATTTCTCCTTAAATACTGAAGAAAATAAAACAATTTCCCCTCAAATATGCCAAAATACACAGAGCTGGAGCTACTTTGCCAAATACGAGTGTAAAGAGGATTGTCCCCTTCCTCCCGGAGTCCACAATACAAACTTAACTAGTAATCTCCAACAAAATATGAATATGTTCATTTTCCCACCAGAAAATTAACTAAATTACTCTTTGTGGTAGACAACATCACGTCTTTGGGTATTAGATCTTCAGGGTCTGTCCCCTCCAGTCTCTGAGATCACGGAGAAGATGCTCTCAGGTCAGTTTCCAAAATCATCACAAAGACCTCTGTTTGATCACATTTTTCTGTTAGCCAGTGGCATTATTTGAATAAAATGTGCTCCATTTCAGATATAATGCACTTGTCAGATAAATACACCCACTTAACTGTCCTATATTCCTTATGCTTCCAACACTGCCTTCACAATATGCTTTAGACATCATGCAACATATTTCGACTAGAAAATAAACAGATAAATTCTCCACAAATCTGCTTACAGAAACTTAGCTAACCAAAGATTAAAAAAAAAAACTATGACTATAAAAATATTAATATTAAGGCAAAAGTGACAGAAAAAGGATGTATCAAAAAATAATCTAGTCGTCCCTTGGTATCCACAGGATTGGTTCCGTGAGTCTTATGAAAATCAAAATCTGTGGATGCTCAAACATCTTACAGAAAACAGCACAGTACCATCAGCCCTTCACAGATGCAGAACCTGCGGATACAGGCCAACTGAATAGTCACTGAAGGTTCTCTGAAACTCCAATTAATCTGGGTCACTCTGGCTTACTGCAGGGTTCTGAATCTGCAGTATTCCTGAGAACCTTCTGCAGAGCTTGTGAAAATGCAAGTGCCTAGGCTTCTTCTCTCATATGGATAGTTAAAGCTACTGTGGAGGTCAGGAATCTGCCTCTTTTAAACTTTTTACTTCATATTGGAGGGTTGTTGTTTAGCCACTAAGTCTGACTCTTTGCGACCCCATGGACTGCAGCTCACCAGGCTCCTCTGTTCAGGGGATTTCCCAGCCAAGAATATTGGAATGGGTTGCCATTTCCTTCTCCAGGGGATCTTTCCAACCCAGGGATCAAACCTGCATCCCCTGCATTGGCAGGCAGATTCTTTACTACTGAGCCACTAAGGAAACCCATATTGGAGTACAGCCAATTAACGACATTGTGATAGCTTTAGGTGAACAGCAAAGTAACTCAGCCATACATATACATACATCCATTCTCCCCCTGAACTCCCCTCCAGGCTGCCACATAACACTGAGCAGTGTTCCCTGTACTATACAGTAGGTCCTTGTTGGTTAACCATTTCAAATATAGTAGGGTGTACATATCCATCCCCAACTTCCTAACTATCCCTTCCCCCCAGCAACCATAAGTTCATTCTCTAAGTCTGTGATCTAATAAATCAGCAAAGAGAGAGAGCCTCATGTCCAGTACCACCTGCAACAGTCATGTGCCCACAGGTTTAACTTCCTTAGGTCTCCATTTACTCGTCTGTAACACAAGGATGTTAAACTGATACCTAAGATGCCTCCCTGCTAGGAAAACAAAAAAAAAGTAGCCTTATAAATGTGGACATTGTTTATTTTCCTAGAAAACAGTGTTTGACTATTCCTATGTAATGTTTATACACAGACCTCTACATCAGAGATAAACAGTCTCTTAACCTGAAACACGCCAGACACTAAATAGAACCACACACTTACACACACATACACACACACACACACACACACACACACACACACACACCCTCCCTTGTGGCCATGGGGCAAGAGTTGGGTCTAATAGGTATTCAGTTGAAAAGCTTAACTGAACCTAGAGTACAAGAGCAGTTAATTTGGATTATTTCCACCCAACATTAAAAGCCACAATCTCGACATTATTAACCACAGTCCAAGAGAACCAAAGCATCAGCTAAGTGGCACCTTTTAAGGAAGGAGGCTGCTCTTATCTCAGACTCTGCTTTAGGGGAGGAAGGCCTGACTCTACAAAGAGAGTCAGAACTCGCAGCCTGGAGTGTCTCCACATTTTAAAAAAAGTCTGTATAGTTTGCTGGAATGGAGATGAAACATTTATCCTTCTGGGGCGACCACTCTGGTTTCCAGGGAGCTGCCTGTGAACGGCTGAAGCGGGCGGAGGAGAGATACAACTGCAGACACGCACACGACACACACCAAAGTTAACTGGAAAATTTCAAAGTGCCTTTTCATGCCTTTAACTCAAAGATGAACATATTTCAAGGTGACCCAATCCTCCAGTGACAGGCAGTGTTTTAAAAGGGCCGACGCTCTCCACTTAAACAATTTCTAGTGACACGTCTAAACCGCATCCTCCAGGGCTCTCTGCGCTGTCTCGCTAACTAGTCTTTCTTTCCTGGAAGAGGCATCCCGTTTCACATGAGCGCCTGAAGTCTGTCTTCCCTTCTAACAATTAAAATCCACAGAGCTCAGATGCTTTATTTTTTTAACTTAGCAGGCACCATGCAGGACTGTTAATTATTTAATTATACCACAAACACAAATGATTCCTTTATAGTGCTTTCTATTTACTAAAATCATGCATCACACATGCTTCCTCAGTCATGTCCAACTCTTTGTGACCCCATGGACTGTAGCCCACCCACCAGGTTCCTCTGTCCATGAGATTTTTTAGGTTAGAATTCTGGAGTGGGCTGCCATTTCCTCCTCCAGGGGATCTTTCCAATCCAGGTACCGAACCGAGTGTTCTCCGTCACTTACATTGGCAGGCAGATTATTTACCACTGAGCCATGTGGGAAGCCATTTATCAAAATAGTATCAGAATAATAAAAGATAGCCTTATTGCTCATGCTTATAAACAAAGGGTAAAAGACTTCTAGTATAAAATCAAAGTTCAAGTTCAGAAAAGGAGGTCCGACTTAAAATCTAAAAGTATAGAAGGAAATTCTCTGGTGGCACAGTGGGTAACACTCCGAGCTCCCAGTGCAGGGGACCTGAGTTGGATCCCTGGTCAGGGAACTAGATTCCACATCCCACAACCATGAGTCCACATGCTGACCCAGCGCAGCCTAAACAAATAAATAAAATAGTTTTTAAAAAACCTAAAAGTGTACATGATTATATATTGACTCTGTGTATGGATTTCATACATAGAATATGAAGGACGTTTTTCTTTTTTCTTCACTAAAATATTATCATTGGTCATTACAGTATGAGAAAATTGCACTAGAAATCTGAAAATTGGGTTCCTATAGTTAATGAAATATGCCAGGCTGTTTTGGGTCAGTTTCTTTGCAGAAACTACTCCCTGTCAAAAACATCCTTCCCAAAAACCTGCCCTGGACTCCCTGTAAATTCCTCTGTAACTTTCCAATTTGATTATTTCTATATGGCATGAGTTTGAAAAAACTCCAGGAGATGGTGAAGGACAGGAAAGCCTGGTGTGCTGCAGACCACAGGGTCGCAAAGAGTCAGACACAACTGAGCGACTAAACAATAACAACAACAATATGGCCACCTGTATCATCCTGTGATAATTTTATATACATGACAGTCTCCCTTAGTTGACTGTGAGCTTCAGGAAAGCAGAGAACAGGCTATGCTCATTCTGGCACCCAGCCACTATCACGAGCAACAAGGAACAAGTGCCAGGAACAGCAGGAACTCTACTTCGCTTTTTTTTTTTTAATGTGTGTAAGTTTAGAATACATAAGAATAAATGTTTTAAATGTATTCTGGTCTCCATCCTCTTCTAACAATTGTCCTAAACCCTATCCCCACCCTAGGAAGCAGGGGGAGTCACTGAGCCAGAGAACCACAGACCTGCTGGGGGGTATCAATGTGGGCAGCAGCCTGATGCAGCAGTTGGGAGTACAGGCTGAATGCAAACGCCCAGCACAGGGGGTCAGAACTTGAGAAAGTCAAGAAGAAGCTCTACTGGGCATGGAGTATGTACAACCTGGCATGTGAAGGGTTTCAAACGTGCAAAGGAAGAAAAACTGAATAAATCTGTGATGCTGGTCTGTAATTGGAAAAATCAGTGTGAATTCATGGTTTTCACTATATATAGAGATATATATAGATGATAAGTAGGTAGTTATAGAAGTAAATTTGTGTGTGTGTGTGTGTGTGTGTGTACACAGTCTAACCTCTACCAAGAGAGGGGCTTAGAGCAGGGACACGCCAGTCTCCATGAACATACCTACTTCCCAGATCATGGCTTTTAAACACCTTATCCACTGAAAAAAAACATTCCTTGGAGAAAAAGCTGACTCTAGTGCTGGGGCAGGGAAAGTATTGAAAGTGAAAGTGTAGTCGCTCAGTAGTGTCTGTTTGCAACACCATCAACTGTAGCCCACCAGGCTCCTCCTGTCCACAGAATCTCTAGGCAAGAAGACTGGAGTGGGTTGCCTTTCCCTTCTCCAGGGGATTCTCCCAACCCAGGGACTGAACCTCAGGCATCTCACATTTCAGGCAGATTCTTTACCATCTGAGCCACCAGGGAAAGTATTGAGTTGGCCAAAAAGTTCATTTGGGCTTTCCCATAAGATAGATGTTATGGAAAAATCGGAACAAACTTTTCAGCCAATCCGATATAAGAAAAGCCAGGAACGTCTTGTTAAGCCAAAAAGAATGAAGTATTTCAAAAATAATGAGACATGTTAAAAAGAAAGGGAAGCTAGAATGAAGAGAATCCCATTAGCAAAGCCTCAACAATTTCAATATTAAATAATAATTGTTAAAAACTACAACCCATTTGAAAAAATAGGAAACTTCAAATGCATACTAATATAAACAAACATAAATAAATGGAAAATTTGCAGAGAAACAGGTTATTAAATAGTTTCAAAGTACAACACAAAAGATACATGAATTACAAAGGTTAAAAAGTAACTTCACAGTGGCAAAGCCTAGGAGACAACACCTTAATTGAATTATCAAAATCAAAAACAAATCAATACCATGGGCTACTTAATAGGATGCAGTGAGAAACACACAGCATCATTCCTATGAAATTGCTGCCAAGGATACATAATCCAAATCTAACCACAAAACAAACAAACAGAAACAGAGGAATATTCTATAAAACAACTGGCTTGTGTGCTGCAAGTCAACAAAGCACTAAGCAATCATTTCAGCCTGAAGACAACTAAAGAGACATGACGATTGAAGGCAACACATGACTCTGAAATGAATTTTTTTTGAACTAAACAAACATTATTTGGACAACTGGCTAAACCTGAAGTTTGTGGTTGGATGATAATAATAAATCCATGTTAAAGTTTTCAGTTTGAGGAACAAAGTGTGGCAGTCTTTGAGGAAATTGCCCTTGTGGTTGTTGCTGTTGTTCAGTCCCTCAGTCGTGTCCAATTCCTTGCGATCCCATGACCTGCAGCACTCCAGGCTTCCCTGTCCTTCACTGTCTCCCGGGGTTTGCTCAAACTCATGTCCATTGAGTTGATGATGCCATCCAATCATCTCATTCTCTGTCATCCCCTTCTACTCAGCCCTCAATCTTTCCCAGCACCAAGGTCTTTTCCAATCAGCTGGCTCTTCATATTAGGTGGCCAAAGTACTGGAACATCAGTTTTAGCATCAGTCCTTCCAATGAATATTCAAGGTTGATTTTCTCTAGGATTGACTGGTTTGATCTCCTTGAAGTTCAAGGGGCTCTCAAGAGTCTTCTCTGTTATGGTAATTCATTTAGGATACAGTTTAGGCACAATTATCTAATTTCTTAAAGAGACAAAAATAAATGGAAAGTAACAGCGAATCACATTTGCACTTATTTTAACTGCAGCTTGGCTTGATGGAGCTAGCCATCAGACCTAGTTCTGTGAAGGCAGGGACTCCATTTTTCCATGCTGTATCCCTAGAGCCAAGGTAACACCAATCAGTTCACAACTGCTACTCAGTAACAACTTTTGGATGAATAAATGTATTTCATAAAATACAAAATTCCATCTGCTTCTTGGTTTAGCAGCTAAGCCAGAGCTGATCTCCTTTATCTGTGTTTTAAGCAAATAAACTGCCCTATCTGTTCTGACTTGAATTACAAAAAATGCTTCTACAGAGCAAAACAGATTCCTCAGTAGTCATGGCTCCTGATCATTCCAATTGTAAATATATGCCTAAAACAATTTCTTTTTACTGCAAAACAGGAAACTCATAGAATTGTCCCCATCCTGTCCCAGCTGAAAAAACAGTTTTCAATGAGGTTTTTTTTTTTTTACTGTTTTTCAGAAACCTTTGAAAATTTCCTTGCTGTACACAAGAGCTTGGCTTTCCCGATAGGTTAGCAGGTAAAGTCTGCCTGCAATGCAAGAGATGCAGGTTCGATCCCTGGGTTGGGACAATCCCCTAGAGAAGGGGATGGCAACCCACTCCAGTACTCTTGCCTGAAGAATCCCATGGACAGAGGAGCCTGGCGGGCATATAGTCCACAGGGTTGCAAAGAGTTGGACATGATTCAGCACTCAAGCACATACATACGAGCTTGCAGATAGATATACAGGCAGACACAGAGCAGAGAGATCCTTAGAAGTCACCTAATACAACACCCCCACTTTCCAGATGCCCCCAAAGAATATCACATTTGGAAGGAAGCCACACTGTCAACATCCTTCATAAGCCTCTTGAGATCTCTTTAAAGACAGAAGTAACAAAACTGAATTTTAATGATATTTAGAAAAGACAAAGAAGGTAGAACATCATTCAAACTTCCACTTGGCTCTAGAGGTAAAGAACCCACCTGCCATTGCAAGAGACGCTGGAGACATGCGTCATCCCTGGGTCAGGAGGATCCCCTGGAGGAGGGCATGGCAGCCCACTCCAGTATTCTTGCCTGGAGAATCCCATGGACAGAGGAGCCTGGTGGGCTACAGTTCATGGGGTCGAAAAGAGTTGGAGATGACTTAGAGACTAAAGAATAACAACAACAAAGGGACAAAGGTGCACCACAGAGCTATAAAGATTATAGTTAGATAGATTATATCTTTTTCTTTGAGCAGTGCTGGCTATAAGTGAGTAGGTAACAGCTGTGTCTTCCTATGGAGAAGGCTTGACCAGTTTGGAATCAGAAGTAAAAAGAACCCTAGAGCTGGTCTAGCTTTTGAGCAGCCTGTGGCTTTGACCAAGGTGCTTGCTTTCTTAGGAGTGTGGCTCCTGGACCTACAGCATTAACATTAGGTGACAGCTCATTAGAAATACAAATCGAGATCTCAGCGAATCAGAAGCTCTGGACAGGGGGCCCAACCATTCCAGTGGTTCTGATCCAACTCTTTCCAACTCCATGGACTATACAGTTCATGGAATTCTCCAGGCCAGAATACTGGAGTTCGTAGCCTTTCTCTTCTTCAGGGGATCTTCCCAACCCAGGGATCAAACCCAGGTCTCCCACATTGCAGGCAGATTCTTTACCAGCTGAGCCACAAGGGAAGCCCAAGAATACCGGAGTAAGCAGCGTATTCCTTCTCCAGTGGACCTTCCCAACTCAGTAAAGGATTAAACGTTCATTTCTTTAAAAAAGTTAGTGTTTATTTCAAAAGACTAAGGCACCAAGTAATATACTGCATAAATTAATACTGAATGATTTTTTCCCACCACATAAATATTTCAAATAACTTATTTTAGCATTTTAGGCTAAATCCCTGTCTGGATTAATGATTAATACCAGTGAAGGAAAAACACCCAAGAAATATATCTGATGTTATTTAAACAAAGAGAATAAAACAAAACTAGTATCATTTAAATAGCTGCATAAAAATTGTACTATTATTCTACATAGCAATTGGTTTTGTAGACAAAAACCAATTTTTCTATAGTTTCTACATAGCAATTGTTTTTCTTTTGTCTATACTGTTATTTTTCAACAAAGAAATGGACATGATTCTAATTCTTGCAAATAAAATTAAAATGTTCTATGTCAATTATAACTTAAGAAAAAACAGCAAAAAATGGTTTAATTGTGCTTCTTGAAAGAAAAACTTCTACGTTTTGGTGAAACAACAGTGTATCAAATGGTAAATAGAGTCACAGCCATATCCTGCAGATAGATACCAAGGTGACTTAGGCCTATGCCATTCTTATCCTCCATCCATCATCTTTCTGGATCTTCCAATCTAGGAAGGTCCTTTTTTTACTAAGTCCACATTCCAAAGATACAACTAGAGTTTAAAACATAACCTACTAAAGGGCAGTGAGTCAAGGTGACTCAGTGTGGCGAGGAAATCACCTGCTTTCATAAAGACAAGCTTCTACCGTTCAACAAAAGTTCTGGACCGTCTCATGAAGTCCAGCCTGTTTAATGAGAACAATCACTTTTAGAGAAGAAAAAAAAAAAAGTCCCCATATGTATTATATAAATTTATAGTTAATTTTCTCAAAATTGGCCCCTAAAAATAGAATTCTCCTTATACTATTGTATGCTTACTTGGCACATTGTGAGTACTATTATACACTATTTGTGAGTACCTAGTAAACTATTATATATCTTATAGTTACTATATACATGGTGTATAATTGTTTAATAGGTACTCACAAATAGTGTGTGTGTGTTAGTCACTCAGTGGTTTCCAACTCTGCAACCCCATGGACCGTAGCCCACCAGGCTCCTCTGTCCATGGAATTCTCCAGGCAAGAATACTGGAGTGGGTCGCCATTTCCTTCTCCACACAAATAGTATATAATAGTAAGTATACGGTATATAATAGTTTACTAGGTGCTCACAATGTATCACCCTCTTATTTAACCTCCAAACCACTTTATGAGACAAGTGCTACTATTATAACCATTTAACAGATTAAGAAATTTAAGCACAGAGTAAGTTATTTGTCCAAAGTCACACAGCTAAAGTGAAGGTTCAGAATTACAGATAAGCAAGCTATCATACTTAAACTAAGATCCCTAACCTTTGGCTCCATCATGGTTTTGCTAAGTCTGAGTTACAAATTTTTCACATTCAGGAAAATCAAAACTAAGTTTTCTTGCCAGAAATATTTGATAATATCAGTCAAATGAAATAAATGGCAAAATAATCCAAGCATTGTTAAAAATCACTGTACCTATAAAATCATACAATTTCCATTAAGTTATATAATCCAGAGACGGATTATATAGTGCCAGGTGGCGCTACTGATAAAGAACCCGCGTCACAATGCAAGAAAACATAAGAAACGCAGGTTCGATCCCTGGGTCGGGAAGATCCCGGGGAGGAGGAAATAGCACCCCACTCCAGTACTCTTGTCTGGAAAATCCCATGGACACAGGACCCTACAATCGTGTCACTGAGTTGGACACGACTTAAGTGACTTAGCATACAGCACATAGTCCAGAGACCTGACTACTTTTTCAACAGTACGACCACTCTGGACATAGAGCTGTGCCAACAATAAACCATGGAAAGCCAGCATTAAATAGCGCAAGGTAATTCTATTAAGAATATGGAACAGAGGTTTTCATATGGTTTGTCTGGGGGTCTTTGGGTTTTTTGGTTACTGTTGTTGATCTTTGCAACCAGGTGAACGAATGAGCTGAAAGATCAAAGTCGAATCCCTTCCGATTACTTCCTCCGCTTATAAATATAAGGCTCGTGAGTCAAGACTTGCAAGGTCCGCGTGCATAAGGGTTGAATCGCCTGGGTTGCTGCCCCCGCGCATGCGCCACCCGACAGGTCTAGCACGCGCCTCGGGGACCCCTGGCCAGGGCACCGGGCGCCGCAAGGCTGGAGGAAGCAAGCGATCGAGAGCAATGGAGAGGAGAGGGAGCGATTGCGGGCCCTTACCGAGCTCCGTGCCCTGCTGGTGCGCCGACATGTCGGGGAGGCCGCAGCACAGCTGGCTCCAGAAGCCCGCCTCTGTCCAGCCCTTCCTCCTTCCTCCGGCTCCTGCTTCGCCCCACCTCTGCCTCGCCGGGCCACGCCCCCCTTCCGCCAGGCCACGCCCATCTGGGGCGGGACCACTGAACGGCCCCGGGCGGCTGGAACCCGACGCCCTGGGCTAAAGAGGAATCACACCCCCGAGCCTCCTCGGTCCTCTCCTCCAGCCGCGAAACTCCCGTACTAACTCCCGCAAATCATGCTGCGAGAACTCGTCGTCAAATACTTCAGTTACCGACTGCACTGAACAAAAAAGCATTTTGAAACTTTTTCCGGATTACAAAACAAGACCGGAGAAGCTCCTCCCAGTTACTGTTGGCAGAGCTCTGACGCCCCACACCTGAAAGGGCATCCGTGGTCCCCGAGCTTTGTAAGGGCGACCAACCTGCAGACCGGAGTCCCAAGTCCTGTGACTTCTAATCTAGCTCTCTGAAGAGAAGCAGCTCTGTGGCCTGAAAAAACCAAGGGGCTTAGGAATGGGAAGCCCTGGGGTCTCAGCTTTGCTCTGACAGCGATTAAGTGGGATCCTGGCCATAACTGCCTTTCTAAGCTTTGCTTTCCTCATCTGTAAGAAAGTACCTTGGCAACATCTTGGAGCTCTAAAACTCTGATTCTGAGAATTTTTTCAGTCTCAATTTTATGACCTGGAGGTTAAAGTTACCTGGAGTAACTCAGCAGAGACCATTGATCAGCTCCGTACTCACCATCAGAAGCAGCTCCACTCTGGTGAAAGAGGGAAAACTTAGTTACAGTTTGTTTATCATGAGCCAGTTACTAGGCTAGGTACTTTCAGAGAGATGATAGCAATGGAATCTCAGAACAGTCCTGCCAAGCATGCACTCTATTCTCCATTGTTGTACCTAGAGACACCAAGGTTATGAACAGAGAGATCCTGGCGTAGTGGAAACTGCATGTGTGCACAGTCCTGTCAAGTCTTTGCGACCTCATATACTGTAGCCAGCCAGGCTCCTCTGTCGATGGAACTTTCCAGGCAAGAATATTGGAGTGGGTTGCCATTTCCTTCTCCAGGGAATCTTCCCCACCCACGTCTCTTGCATTGCCTGCATTGGCAGGCAGATTCGTTACCAGCTGAGCCACCCGGGAGGACCAGTGGAAAGTGAGCAGACTCCAAATGGGTCCAATTCCTTAATACGCCAGCAATTCCATCTAATGACTAGCTGATGCTAAGAATGTTACTTCCTGTAAAATACAGATGATCAAAATAGATTTGACTTGCAAAGCTGTATGTGTATAAAGCAGTAGTACAATACACATTATGGGACATAGTAAGGGCTCAACAAGTGGAAGCTGTTAATGTTATTGTCAGCTCCACACAGTAACTATAGGCTTCATAGGAAAAGCAATTCCAGTCTTTTTCCCCTACATGGAACTGCCTGTCACCCTTGTCAGCCCAAAGCCATTGCTGAACATTTTGGATGTGTTTACCTCCCATTCATACATAAAAGAGCATTTAAAATTTTTTTTTATTTATTTTATTTTTTGGTTGCCGTAGGTCTTCGTTGCTGTGCATGGGCTTTCCCTAGTTGTAACAAGCAGGCGCTACTCTTATTTCTTGCACACTTCTCATTGAACTGGCTTCTCTTGTTGCAGAGCACAGGCACTAGGCACGCAGTCTTCAGTATTTACAGTGCACAGCCTTCAGTATTTGTGGAGCACGGGCTTGGCTGCTCCAAGGCATATGAGATCTTCCCTGACCAGGGATCAAATCCATGTCTCCTGCATTGGTAGGCAGATTCTTAACCACTGGACCACCAGGTAAGTTCCATATAATAGTATTTTATCTATTTTTATCTTCACCCTGAAAGCCCAGAGCTGGCCTAGCACTCAAAGCCAAACCACCGTGTTCCCCAGTATAATATAATACAGTTTTACAGAACACCACGATCAGCCAAGGGCACTCGGCGAATGATAAATTAAGAAAAACAAGATCACTTATAATCATCAGTTCAGTTCAGTCGCTCAGTCGTGTCCAACTCTTTGCAACCCCATGGCCTGCAGCATGCTAGGCTTCCCTGTCCATCACCAACTCCCGGAGTTTACTCAAACTCATGTCCATTGAGCCAGTGGTGCCATCCAGCCATCCTCTGTTGTCCCCTTCTCCTGCCTTCAATCTTTACCAGCATCAGGGGCTTTTCAAATGAATCAGTTCTTCAAATCAGGTGGCCAAAGTATTGGAGTTTCAGCTTCAGCATCAGTCCTTCCAATGAATATTCAGGACTGATTTCCTTTAATATTGACTGGTTGGATCTCCTTGCTGTCCAAGGGACTCCCAAGAGTATTCTCCAACACCACAGTTCAAAAGCATCAATTCATTGGCACACAGCTTTGTTTATAGTCCAGCTTTCACATCCATACATGATGACTGGAAAAATTATAGCTTTGACTACATGGATCTTTGTCAGCAAAGTAATATCTCTGCTTTTTAATATGCTATCTAGGTTAGTCATAGCTTTTCTTCCAAGGAGCAAGCGACTTAATTTCATGGCTGCAATCACCATCTGCAGTGATTTTGGAGCCCAAAATAATAAAGTCTGTCACTGTTTCCATTATTTTCCCATCTGTTTGCTGTGAAATGATGGGACCGGAGGCCATGATCTTAGCTTTCTGAATGTAGCGTTTAAAGCTAACTTTCCACTCTTCTCTTTCACTTTCATCAAGAGTGTCTTTAGTTCTTCTTTGTTTTCTGCAGTAAGGATGGTGTCATCTGCATATCTGAGGTTATTGATATTTCTCCCAGAAATCTTGATTCCAGCTTGTGCTTCATCCAGCCTGGCATTTCCCATGATGTACTCTGCATATAAGTTAAATATGCATTGTGACAATATACAGCCAGATTTCTCAAGGCTGTATATTGTCACCCTATTTGTAATCATGTCTGAACCCAAAAAGTGAATGTTGTCCAAACCACAAAAATGACCAAACAGCCACCTAATCCTGGCTAAGATGACTTTTACATCTTTACTCATTGGTATTAGCCTCACTCCACTCTTCTTATATTTTAGATAAGAATTAATTGCCCTTCCCAGAATTACCAATTCTTCCTGCCAACATCAGTCAAGGCCTACTTCTTAAGCTTCCCCAAACACCAAACATAAGCCCAAATTCTACATCATTTTTGACACCGTCTTACTGAGACACCTCACAGTTCCCACAGTGAGGACTCTCTATTATTGCAGCAAGGTAGTAAATCCAAATTTGTCTAGCTACAAGAGGTTCCTGGTGATCATTGACTAGAAAACCCCGACATCCCAGAAAGATACAAAGACAATAAATGGAATTCTATTCTTAAGGGCAGGTATGGAAGAAGAACTAAAGAGCCTATTGATGAAAGTGAAAGAGGAGAGTGAAAAAGTTGGCTTAAAACTCAACATTCATAAAATTAAGACCATGGCATCTGGTCCCATCACTTCATGGCAAATAGATGGGGTAACAGTGGAAACAGTAACAGACTTTATTTTGGGAGGCTCCAAAATCACTGCAGATGGTGACTGCAGCCATGAAATTAAAAGTTGTTCGCTCCTTCAAAGAAAAGCTATGACCAACCTAGATAGCATATTAAAAAGCAGAGACATTACTTTGCTGACAAAGATCCATCTAGTCAAAGCTATAGTTTTTCAAGTCATCATGTATAGATGTGAGAGTTGGACTATAAAGCTGCATGCCGAAGAATTGATGCTTTTGAACTGTGGTGTTGGAGAAGACTCTTGAGAGTCCCTTGGACTGCAAGGAGATCCAACCAGTCCATCCTAAAGGAAATCAGTCCTGAATATTCATTGGAAGAACTGATGCTAAAGCAGAATCTCCAATACTTTGGCCACCTGATTCGAAGAACTGATTCATTTGAAAAGATCCTGATGCTGAAAAGGATCGAAGGTTGGAGGAGAAGAGAACGACAGAGGAGGGGTTGGTTGGATTGCATCACCAATTCAATGACATGAGTTTGAGTAAACTCCGGGAGTTGGTGATGGACAAGGAGGCCTGGCATGCTTCAGTTCATGGGGTCACAGAGTCGGACATGACTAAGCGACTGAACTGAACTGAACAACATTTTAGCCAGATCCCAAGCCACTCTTTATGTGTTCATGAATAGTGTAAATTTATTAAATCCAAAAAGCTGTGAGATCCTAATTTACAGAAAAAAAGCAAAATCAGAGCAGCCTCCTCTAGCAGTACATCTGACAAGAATTTTTCCAGGACTTTCTCTAAAACTAACTTGTTGCACAGGACTAATCTGGACTGATTCTGAAGCTGAAACTCCAATCCTATGACCACGTAATGCAAAGAACTGACTCACTAGAAAAGACCCTGATGCTGGGAAAGATTGAAGGCAAGAGAAGGGGACCACAGAGGATGAGATGGTTGGATGGCATCACTGACTCAATGGACATGAGTTTGAGTAAACTCTGGGAGTTGGTGATGGACAGGGAGGCCTGGCATGCTGCAGTCCATGGGGTCGAGAGTTGGACATGACTGAGCGACTGAACCGAACCGAACCGAATCTGGAATTAATCTCTACAGTTTGACTGTATCTTAAATTGGCAGCATTCAGAGACAGTGGGGATACAATGCAAAAAGTAAGGTTTTTTAAGTTTTGTATTTATTTATTTTTGGCTGTGTTGGGTCTTCATTGCTGTGCGGGCTTTTCTTTAGTTGCAGAGTGGGGGCTACTCTCTAGTTGTGGAGTGTGGGTCTCTTATTGCAGTGACTTTTCTTGTTGTGGAGCACGGGCTCTAGGATGCACAGGCTTGAGTTGGTAAGGCAAGTGGGCTCAGGAGTTGTGGCTCTCGGGTTTAGTTGCTCTGAGCCATGTGGGATCTTCCCAGATCAGAGGTAGAACCCATGTCTTCTGCATTGGCAGGCAGATTCTTCACCACTGAGCCACCAGGGAAGTCCAGGGTTGTTTTCTTTTTTTAATGAAGAAACATTGCTAAGTTTCACTCTGTGGATTTCAGCTTTACATTTATTGCCTTCTGAAACTGCTGAAGTATCCATCCTTAAGGCCTCTCAGATCTGTGGGCCACTACTGCTATGCTGGACTCTCCCAAAAGATTTTTCCTAAAGCAGATTCTAGGCTTCACCACAGACTTACTGAATAATAATCTCTAGGACCGTGAAATGTTTATTTTAAAAAAATGCCCTCAGATGGTATTTACACCAGCTAAATGCAAAGAATCACCAGCCTCGAGGCAGAGTAAACCGTTCACGCTCATCTGGGGCTCTGGCCCGAACTGTCTTTTACAAGGGTAAAACTGTCTTTATTGTATTCTTTTTACCCATGCAAATTTTGCATGCCATTCCTATTCGTGGCTATGGGATTTGTGGGCTTCTTATTGCAGTAGCTTCTTTCACTCCAGAGCATGCGCTCTGGAGCACAGGCTCAGTAGTTGTGGTGCATGGGTTTAGTTGCCCCAAGGTGTGTGGGGTCTTCCGGGACCAAGAATCAAACCAGTGTCCCCTGCATTGGTAGGTAAACCCCAATTACTGGACCACCAGGGAAATCCATGGATGTTTTTTAAGAAAAATTTCAAGTTGTCAAATAAATTACTGTTCTCCCCGCTCTCCCACCCCTGATTCCTTCAATTAAAATTAAAGCTCTAAGAATATGTTCTATTTACCTTGAAAATTTAAGAACTTACCTGACCTGGGAGTAATCCAAATGTTAAGGGTCAAAGGGCATGAACTAGTTGTGTTTGCTTAGTCACACATCCAGGCCTAGCAGAATATTTGTTAGATGAATGATTATTTACTACGGTTTGTGCTACTTTCTTACAGTGCCCACTGTTTTAACAAGTCCAATATTCAACTGCAGTCTCTGATTTCTTAGAGCAGTCATTCACACGTTCCTTAGGTAAACATTCACTTAGACTGTGATTGTCAACAGTATTTCTAAATCAGATGGGGGAAATAGGGAGGGTTGGGAAAGAGTATAAATATTAGAATTGAAATATTTCAGAACTGTAGAGTAATTTCTAGAGCTTCTAATTCCTACTTCATGGTGAAATAAGAAGAAATTCCTGGGTGGTCCAGTTAGGACTCTGTACTCTCACTGCAGAGGGCCAAGTTTCAATCCTTGGTCAGGGAACTAAGATCCCACAAGCAGTGTGGTATGGCCAAAAACAAACAAACAAACAAAAATATATTGTCTTTTTTATTCAATTTAAGGAATAGCCCTTTTTTCTGAGACTCTGCCCTTCACTACCAACTAGGATTTCAAAATGTCCTTTCTTTCTTGAAGATTATGGTGGTAGGTGATGTCTTAATAGACTCACTTGGCAAAATTAGAAGCAGACCATTTTATGTCACTGACACCCACTCCATATCTTTTTCATCTATTTTTCCAACAAATGCCAAAGTTGGGAGGGATAACTAGTAGAATAAGTACATAATTTGGGGGCTTCCCAGGTGGGACAGTGGTAAAGAATCCTGCTACCAATGCAGGAGACACAGGTTTGATCCTTGGGTCAGGAAAATCTCCTGGAGGAGGAAATGGCAACTCATTCCAGTATTCTTGCCTGGGAAATCCCATGGACAGAGGAGCCTGTCCTCTGTAGCCTGTTCAGGGCTACAGTCACAGGGCTGCAAAGAGTCAGACACCACTGAAAAACTGAGCATGTATGCACTAGGTTATATTAAGTGCTTCCTACAAGCTAAGCCCCTCCATCAATTATTTGATCTCTTCCCTCCTAGGCAAATCTGTGTGTGCAAACTGTTATCTCCTTTTATAGATAAATAAACTGAGGCTCAAAGAGATTAGTCTGTAAGTGCTAGAGGATGATTCAAACCCAAGCAGTATAACTCACAGACACATACTTACTGTTTCTACTATTTCTCTGAAGCCGAGCTCATTAGACAAGTCCTTTAACCTCTGAAATGAAGTTTCCCGTATGCATAATGGAGATATTACCTATCTCATGGGTTTATTGGAGAAATTAAAAAGTAACAATGTTTTAAAACCAAGCAGAAAATCTAACATAAGGCACTTAATAAATACTATTTCCACACATCTGTAAACGTAAACCAGTTATTTTCCACTTGACCAAGTTCCATTCTCTCATTAATTATATAAAGTGGTTCAGCCTATAAAGTACTGCTACTGTCCATTAGCTATCATTTAGATGCACACTTTGGCCTTGTTTACTCAAGTAAATTTGTTAGATGTCTCATTTGTTTCTTCAGGAACTCTATTGATTTTAAACTCATACTTGTCTAGGTGATACTCTGTCACACTGGCAATTGTGCATTCTTATAGCTCAGCAAAGCTAGGCCTGTCTGAGAATGTTTGTGTTCCAGTAATTCTTTTCTTTCAGGAATCCCCCCTAGGGTGCAGGAACATAAAGTAATCCAGCAGAACCATTGTCTGAAAATATTCAGGTGTAGAACATAAGGTTCCTACTTAAGAAATATTTTCCCTTGGTCTGCATTTTCAATTCCCCATTTTATTGTTGCTCTGTCCTGAAAAGTTACATCCATTTACCTCCACCTTGGTCTCAAAGAGGAACAGGCAGCTAAGTTAATAATTCCACTAAATTTGAACTATTAAAAAAATGTAATCTATACGGTATTTTGTATCCATTAAAATGAATGTGTTGGGACTTCCCTGGAAGTCCAGTAAGTAAGACTCTGAGTTTCCAATGCAAAGGGCTCAGGTTCTAGCCCTGGTCAGAGAACTAAGATAACACATACTATGTAGCCAAAAAAAAAAAAGATGTTTATTTACTGACATGAAACAGTCTTGAGAATTGACTGTACTCAATCCTGGTTTTTTAGGAAAAAACCTCTAAATGGCACTAAAACCGAGAAGAAATGATGCATAGGGTAAATTATTAAAAATTAGGCAGGATTGAGCTATAAATGAGATTAGGATGTGGAGAGGAAGAATGGAATGGGAAGCAGGAGATGGGGAGACTCTTATCACTGGAGCTGAAATCCTTGTAGGTGATTGAATCTCAGGTCAGCCGAAGCTATACATGAATTCACTGGAAAGAGGCATGTGCTTTGAGTAGGTGCCTGCCATATCCGACTTCCAGTGGAGAGAAAGGTCTGCTCCATGGGGGACAGGTGAAAAATCATCACCCTGGTTTGATGTGATTTGATGCTTGCAGATTTATTTCAACATCTACGAGAGCACTTCCAATACACCAGCCACCTTTCTAAGCAAAGCAGTACTGGTGAAGACAAAAAAATAGACAAGATTATTTCAGATAGCAGGAAGATTAAAGAGGACAAAATAGCAAGTGATACGGACTTGACACCTGAATCACAAGGGCCAGCCATGCAAATATTTAAAGAGTGTGGCCCAAGTAGCAGAAATAGCAAGAAAGCCAAGTCAAAGGCCTTATGAGGGACTTTCCTGGTGGTCCAGTAGTTAAGACTTCACCTTCCAATGCAGGGGATGCAGGTTCGATTTGTGGTTGGGGAGCCAAGATTCCACATGCCTTGTGGTCAAAAAATCAAAACATAAAACAGAACCAATATTGTAACATATCCGATAAAGACTTTAAAAATGATCCAACATCAAAAACAAAAATCTTAAAAAAAAAAAGTGTTGAGAAATGAAGCCACTATGGCTAAAGCAAGTACAAACAAGGGGAAAATGAAGTCACAGATGGCAGCAGTCAGAAAATAGTAAAAATATGGTATAATAGGAAGACACTATGGATTTAAACAAGATAGTCACTCAGCCTCTTCAAATCCTCAAGTAATTATAGCTTTCTTATAATTGTAGAGGACGGAGGGGATGAGGGTGAGGTGAGGGAGTAGGATAAAAGGGGAATAGTTAGGCACTAGAACAGTCCACATGGGAATAACCTGGCCTAGGGTGGTAACAGTGGAGATGAGGCAAGTACAGACTCAGAGACTAAAAGTAGGGATAAGAGAATAGACTCAAGGACTTTATGTCTTTCAGCCTGAAGTATTAGGTAGGCAGTGCCCATGAGTGGAATGGGTTATAAGTTGAGGGGAAATAGGTTTGGGTTGAGAAATTAAGATTTGTTTTCCACAGGTAAACCTGAGATGCTTACTAACAGTTACGGTAGAGCAGCAACTGTGATATTAAATTCTGGTGCTCAGGGCTGCAGGCGGGATATAGGAATTTGAAAGATTTCGGAAGATACTGAATTCTACATTTTTCTCTTTGGAGACCAGAGCTACAAAGTACAGACCAGACTTGAGGTCAAGCATAAAAGGAGGAGCTGGCAGATACAGAAGCAGTCAAAAAGATGTAAGGAAAATCAGAAGTGTGATAGAAGTTTCATAAAGTAAAAAAAAAAACTTCAAAAACAAGGAAGTAAGACAATTGAATGTTGCTAAAGGTTTAGTTATGGGGGCTCCCCAGGTGGCTCAATGGTAAAGAATCTGCCTGCTAATGCAGGAGACATGGGTTCAATCCCTGGGTTGGGAAGATCCCTTGGAGAAGGAAATGGCAACCCACTCTGGTATTCTTGCCTGGGAAATCCCATGGATAGGAGCCTGGAGGGCTACAGCCCATGGGGTCAACAAAGAGTCTGACATGACTGAGTGACTAGATAGCAGGAGCAAAGCTTTCATTAAGATCAAAAGAGAAAGTAATCACTGGGTTAGTAACACACAGGTCACTGGAGGCTTTGACAGATACAATTTTAAAATACAAACTTGAACTTTTTGCTAAAATAAATTCTACTACAGGGTTCTATCATTATAAAGTGTGGTAAGCCCACTAAAGATGTCCATATTCTAACCTCTGGAACTTTCTAATGTTTCTTACATGCCAAAAGGGACTTTGCAGCTGGGATTAAGAATCTTGAACTGACATGGATCCAATGTAATCACAAATGTCTTTGACGTGAAAGAGGGTTGCGGGAGACTCAAGAGATTTGAAGATGCTGCATTGTCGGCTTTGACGATGGAGGGACCATGAACCAAGCAATGCCAGGGGCCTCTGGAAGCTGGAAAAAGGAAGCAGATTCTCTACCAGAAGGAATGCAGTTCTGCCAACACCTGCCAACACCAGCTCATTTCAACCTTCTGATGGCCTCAACAGTGAATTTGTGTTGTTTCAAGCCACAAGTCTGCGGTGTTTGTCACAGCAACAGAAAACTAAGACACAAAAGACAGCAAACGCTGGCTGTTCCCACAGCCTGTCAGGTGGTCTGTATACTTAGCATGTGCAAGGCCACCAAGAAAAACAAGGGTACCCCTAAGAGCTAAACTAGTCAAGTCCATAAAAACATATCCGCTGTTGTTGAAACAAAAGTAGCCAATGATCAACTCTATTAATCTAGCAAAAGCCGAAACCTAAAATGACTTAACTGGATGATCAGAATCTAGTAACTAAGAACTTGACAATTAATACAATACAATCAACCAGAGATCTGACCAACATGAATACTGTAATTACGCAAGTATAAGCTATGGTATGACAGAGTTCCGTGGCCTGAAATTCAACTTAAAACTTTTTTTTAATTGGAGGATATTGGCTTTACAATGTTGTGTTGGTTTCTGCCATACATTAATCAGATCACAAGCAGACATATATCCCCTCCCTCCCACCTTCCCATTTCACCCCTCTAGGTCATGCGAGCACCGACATGAGAGCTGAGCTCCCTGAACTATACAGTAACTTCCTGCTATCTACTTCACATATGGTAATGTACATTTCCATGCTACTCTGTCAGTTCATCCCACCCTCTCCTTCCCCTAGTGTCCACAAGTTTGTTCTGTCTGGTCTCTATTCCTGCCTTGCAAACAGGTTCATCAGTACCATTTTCTAGATTCCATATATATGCATTAATATATTATATTTATCTTTCTTACTTCACTCTGTATATAACAGGCTCTAGAGTCATCCACTTCGCTAGCACTGACTCAAATTCCTTCCTTCTTATGGCTGAGTAATATTCCATTGCATGTGTTTACAGCTACTTTTTCTTGATCTATTCATCTGTTCATGAACACCTCAGTTGCTTCCATGCTTAAACTTTTAAGAGATTTCAAGCTCTCTGCCACACAAGGATGGTGTTAAGTATGCATTTATGTAGAGTCTTTAGACCTTTAGGAAACCTAAGTAGAAGAAATTCTCTTTGATCATGAACTTCATAAATTACCAGGCAATTTCAAAATTCCAGTCTGGTGCATATAAAGCTCAGCTTTATTTACAGTAAGTCAGAGTATGATTAGAATCTGTGGTACACTGAGAATACTGCTGCTGCAAAGGATCAGGCATGTGGCAAGCTGACAGGAAAATACACCCCCCCACCTCCCCCTCCCAGGCGACCCTGTGTGGACCATCAGTTGCCTTTCCACAACATACCTCTCTGGGACCTCTAAGGCAGTCACAGCCTCCTGTACTTTCTTCCAGTTACCAGAAATCCTCAAAGACTTATTTTTGGGTTGGTTAAGGAAAGTTATCAAGGATCACTCACAAGATAAACAAGGAGAGAAAAAGCAATTTGGCAGATATTATTCATTTGTCTGAAGTATTTCCAAACAAGTTCAGTATTCCTCCCATATTATTAAAAAATAAATGTATCACAAATCTAAACTCAGTTGATCCATTTTATTAGGTTGGTAAAAGGGCTTTTTGAGTATCCCCTGAACTTAAAATGGTAGTGAAACAAACAGTGCAGGACTACAATTATCCCCCATTTTAATAAAATCTTTTCTACCTGTATATATACACACAAAGATATACTAATGTGCAATGATCAATTTTAACACATTTTAGGGGGTAGTGGGATTTTGAGTGATTTTTCTGCTATCTTTCTACCAATTCTGAACTTTTTTTTTCTTATAACAAGTATCTATCATTTAAATAAGTCATTTTTTTTTCTGAAAGTTTTCTTAAAAGGCATTTCAAGCATTTCTGTCCAATCTAGAAGGAAGAAACGTATATTAAACTCTACCGAAGCACATGAAGACTTCAAAAATCTAGTACAAGTAACTGAATTTCAAAATCAGGAAACAATTTCTGTTCACTACAGATTCTTTAACTGGGTGGTCTCTTGATACGGTACAGAAAAACTTTCTGGCCATTTCCATTTATAAAACTACAATCTATGGGGACTTCCCCTGGGGTCCAGTGGCTAAGACTCCACACTCCCAATGCAGGGGGCCTGGGTTCAATCCCTGGTCAGGAAACTAGATCCCACACGCTGCAACTAGGAGCCTGCATTTGCAACTGAAAAAATGATCCCAAGTGCCACAGCCAAGACTCGGTGCAGCCAAAACATCCCAACTACTCAAATCTACCAATTCCCCCAAGAAACACATACAGCATTGTTTTAGAGCCTTTTTATTGAGACAACTAAAAACAATTAGATGTTCAGAAGCAGAGTACAATAAAAGGGAAATCAAACTGTTACTTTATCATGTATTCCCTCTTCTTTATAACTAAAGCAAAAAAAAGAAAAAGAAAAAACAGCTTTCTGCTTTTAAGGGAAAAGTCAGAAAAATAGGCCAATATATTCTCCCTCTTCATAATAACATAAACAGCTACAAGAAATCTAATTGTAATAAGAGAAATTGGATGTTGGCTTACACATACTCATTAAAAAGACAACAGACCATCACACTATAAGAGCATAACTCCATCTGCCTTTAGCTGATTCTCTTGTGTTCTCACTCATAGGTATCACCAAGTAGGTTAGTTCCAGCACTGGAGCTAATTCATATTCCTCATTATTTACTGCTCATGTTGCTGTAAGCAGAGAGTAACTCTGGAGGCTGACGCTTTTCTCTGCTTGTTTTAGTCCATAAGTTGTGTACTGTCTGTGGCATTTGCCTGATGCTCAGGCCTTAACTTCAGGAGTTGAACTATAGATGGAATCTGAATTCTCTGAAGCAATTTCTTCTACAATTCAAAAACAGAAAGTCACATTAGTTGACTTAAGGAAGGAAAGAAGCCACTCTATATTTCTGTGAGATTAAGGAATGAATGAAAAAGATTTTCAATCGTGCTGGTGAGGGGAAGCAAAAGAGAATAGTGCACATGCCACGAACGATGAACCCAGGCCACTAAGTGATGAGGAAAGCCCTGACCATTTACAATCAGGCTCTTCCACTCCAGGGGGGCTCTCTTTTGGGCTACACTTTCAGTGACTTCAACTGTCTAGTAAACACTGAATTAAATAAAGTCAGATTTTTGAAGATCTGGCTCCCTCCTTTATTGATTTGAATTTCAATCAATATTATATTTGATCAGAGCACATTACAATTTGTAATTCTATATTTGGGAAAGAGCACTTGGTGCTTAACAAGTGTTAAGTAAAAATTAACAACCGCAACAGTCTGTCTATTTTAGCATCTGCCTCCTAAGTCAAACTCTAAGTCCTTGAAGAATAACCATATCAGTCACTTCCATGACACATCTCCGTGGCTAGTACCATGCAGTAGGTATTTAAAATGATTTATCTTTTATGTAGTTATATGTATATATAAATACATATATATTTAAACTTCCTATTATTTAAGTATATGCTTATACTGAATAGATTTTGTCAATGAATTACCTAACACTTCAATTTTTCATTCTCCAGGACACTATAGAAGTTAACTGTTAGTATTTACCTAGCTCCTCTTCCGCTGTCTCTGGAAAATTGATCTTGGGCTTTGCCAGCTCACCACTATCTTCTTCTATGAAAAGAAAAGCAATGATGATTACATGAATTACAATGTCATGAGCAAGTTCTAGTATTTCAACAACTAAGAAGAGTACACCAAGACTATGGCAAGCAATAAACTACAAAGCACCTTTTTTAATAACTATAATTCCAAAACAGTATATCTTTCAGATTCAGACTTTAGATCCAAACTATAACTACTTGGGATCAATAACAGTATTTTTATTAAAAACATGTCTATTAGTAAGAATCAATAAGTAGTATTATTCAGAGATTAATGGATGATTTATTCATCAGGCTACTCTTTGCTTAAACCTTATTCTATAGAAGACAGAAATAAAGAATCAATAATGAAAAATGATACAAAATTATGAATAAAAATTCTTACCAGGAAGCACACATTTCCAAAGGCCGTATGTTTTTCCTACCACAGTTTGCCACAGTCTCAGTGTTCCATCTTCAGAACCACTGGCATAGAGTTCTCCATCAGGACTAAACCTCACACAGTGAATAGGACCAAAGTGTCCTTTGTAGGATTCTGAGAAAGAGAAGGGGTATTAGATAATTTAATACTTAAATAGGACATTAAGTATTGATACACTAGAGAAGATGTGAAATTCCTAAGGGCAAAGTCAAAGAACTATACTGAATTTAAACTAAAGTGATTCTCATCATAAAAAAAAAACAAAACAAGACCTCATGTTCCAATAAAGATAAAGGAGACTTCCATGATGGTCCAGTGCTTAAGAATCCTGCCTGCGAAAAACAGAGGATGTGAGTTTGATCCCTGGTCCGGGAAGATTCCATGGGCATCAGGGCAACTAAGCCTGTGTGTCTCAATTACTGAGCCAAAGCCCTAGGGCCCACAAGCCGCAACTACTGAGATTGTATTCTGCGAGAAGAGAGACCAGTATGAGAAGCCCAAGCACTGCAACCAGAGAAGAGCCCCTGCTTGTCACAACTAGATGAAAAGCCTGCACACAGCACAGCCAGAAACAATAAACTTTAAAAAGACATCTAAAAACCTCTCTTGAAATAAACCAAAAAAAAAAAAAAAAAAAAGATGGAGAGGGGGAGGTAAAATGACACTCCCCCTTCAAGTCTACGGAAAGCAAGTCTGAAGTATCAATGCAATCCCCATTTTCAAATCCTAAACTCAGTCTATTCACCAGGCAAGCACTTCTTACTATGACTACAGAGAACCACCAGATGGAGCTCTTTTACACACTCTGCCTCTCACTCTCCTAGAGGACTAGCTGGAGTCCACTAGTCATTCCATCACAGAGTATGAAGATAAGGATCAACACTGATCCTATATATAGTTTAGTGAGAAAATATACACATTAGTAGTGCTCTTATTCTGTTTAAGGCATATCCTCATTTCTGAACTTTTTTCACTTACTTTCTAATGCCTCATCACCTTACCAGTTTTCAAAAATGTTTACTAGACCAACGTTCTTATTCTGTCTCCATGTCCACTCAACTCAAAGACATTCATGCACTAGCTTCTCCCAGGGAATATCATGACTGTGTTATCATGAATATAAAAAATTACCATAAGAGTAGAAAGAATTTGAGATTTTGAAATAAGAATGTCTGCATCCAAGGTTCTATATTCACTAACTGCAACCTCAGATACCCAGCAAATAATTTATTTTCTCTTCTTCAGAGAATAAAACACGTGGCCAAAACATTCTAAAACTTGAAAAGTGACATTAAATAAAAACAATGGGAAATAATCTCTATTTAAGTCACTTAATATTCAACCAATAAACTATGAACACTGAACAATTAAAATACATTCTATTTAGTGTATTCACTGAGGTTACATTTACCCAACACAATCCATCAGTTTTCCCAAAGAAACAAAACAAAATTGTGTTTTATTCTGTGTACAATTCTAACAAGCTTAAGTTCATTGGACTGTAAAGCAGGGTAGCCAGAAACCAAGTAGGAGCTAAAAAGTTGGCTAACTGAGGTGTTAATCACTGAAACCTAACCTTTGATCAAGGTACCTACATAATCTTAAGAAAAAAAAAAAGACAATTTACCTAATTCTTCTCCACTATTATAATCATACTTATAAAGTTTAAAATCTTCACCACCAGCAACCAGAAATTCTTTTTCAGGATGAAGAGATGCAGAATTGATGGTTGCAGGAGCTTCAAAGGATTTAATTGGGTCCAAGCTAGAAAAAAAAATTAAATATTTATAAGTTTTGAATATTTCATAAATAATATGAGGAAATAATGTTACATTTAAAATGTTCCTAAATTCTAAAACTTAGGAAATAATCCAATATCCATTTAGTCAAACATACTGATGTGTGAGGAGGGCAGAGGAGTGAGGAAGGCTATAGTCCACAGGGTCGAAAAGAGTCAGACACGACACAGTGGCTAAACAACAAAGTGCTGCTTAAAAAAAAAATCCCCTCTAGGTGCAGAAATAAGGGAACCCTTATACACTGTTGGTGAGAATTTAAGTTGGTACAGCCGTTATGGAGAACAGTACGGAGGTTCCTCAAAAAGCTAAAAATACAGTTGCCATTATGATCCAGCAATCCTACTCCTGGGCATGTATCTACACAAAACTGTAATTCAAAAAGATACAGGCATCCCTATCTTAATCGCATCACTGTTTACAACAGCCAAGACCTGGAAGCTAAATGGCCACTGATGGATGGATAATGAAGATGTACATAAATATAAAATACTACTCAACCATAAAAATGAATAGTATCACTTGCAGAAACATAGGTGGAACTAGAGATTATTATACTAAGTGAAGTAAGTCAGAACGAGAAAGACAAATGCCATAAGATATCACAATGTGGAGCCTAAAATATGACACAAATGAACTTATCTACAAAACAGACCCACAGAGAATGGACTCTCTCTTGTTTGCCAAGGTGGGTGGGGGATAGGGAAGGGATAGAGTGGGAATCTGGAGTTAGCAGATGCAAATTATTATATAGAGAATGGGTGAACTAGGCCCTACTGTAGAGCAGAGGGAAATATATCCAATATCTGTGATAAATCTTTATCAGAAAAGAATATAAAAAAGAATGTGTATGTATCACTGAATCACTTTGCTGTAAAGCAGAAATTAAGTCTTATAAATCAACTATAATTTTTAAAAGAGGAAAAACAACCAAACAAAAACACATCTAAATAATATTAGGGGAAAAAAAAACAAAACAGAAGCCTACTATGCCCAAGTGAAATTCATCCCCAATATACACAGCCCCTTCCATAGAGGGATATCCATTTTGTGCAGTGAATGCCTTCCTGGAAATGATTAGGTTGGTTAATGAAAACAGTATGGCTAATGTACTAGGATTTTTGCTTTGGGAAAAAAAAAATTAATTCTGCACTGTTTAATTTTTCCAGGACAAACATGTATTACTTTGTAAATAGAAGAAGTTTATACACCAAGTAATTAAAGAATTATTTGTATATTATTTTCAGCTGCTAAGAACTTTTAACTTTTTGCAAAGGAAAAAGCTTTAATGCTGTGAAATTATAAAACTGCTCAAAATGGCTCAGTTTTTAACTATCAGGATATAAAATAATAACTAAATCTGAGACTATAGCTACATAATAAAAATCAATGCATAACAATAACTTCCTCTGAATATCATATCAATGAGTTTGGGCACTGGCTCTTTTCCATCCTAACCCTAAAAATCCTGAAAGGCTTCCAACACAAAACATTACAGCATCCCAGCTCAGAAATGCTGCCATCCTACTCCCAACATCACACACTACAAAGCATGAAAATGAAAGGTAGTCATGACTTACGCAGGAGCACTGAATAGCAACTTTCTGGCTTAAATGGCAGAACATTTAATAGGCCAGCAAACCTCCATCACCACCATTTCAGGCAAGGTTCTACAGCAGGGCTGCAAGCTGCCCAAGTCCAGAAGCAACTAAATGAACTCAGCTGCACAATTTAATGGTTTTGGGCAGTAACATTCCATTATTATCAATTCACTGTGTGTATGTGTGGACTCTCTAGCATTCTTAATTGCTTATCTCCATCTTGATTGTCTTCTCATTTCTTCGGCCATTCAGTGAAGCTCAGCTCTGCAAGTGGCCCTTTACAGAGAAAAGGTCAGGACTGCTGGTCAAAATATAATGTGGTACATTCTTTATGGAAATCAAATAAGTGGTATGTACGCTAAGAACTTTAAACACATTCCTACTCTCTGTTTTGTTCGTTTAAACTAGTTTACTCAGGGGTTCTGTTTTTACTCCTCAGTAGATTTTCTGTATTTCTCACATGCTTCTTCACCCATCAGTTCATTTAATTCTGAAGAGTTACTCAATGTGGCCATCATCTTCATAACAAGATCTGTTGACAAGTCCTAGTTTTTCTGCAAGAGCTTCATTAATTTCACTTACTTCTCCTGAGAGAGAACAGAGCTCACTAGTAGTTTCCACACTTTCCAAAGCACCTGCTCATCTTGTCTGTCCAACCTTGTTCCAACTTCAGACAGACTAAACTTCTCCCAAAGATTCCTGTGAAAAATTGTTGATCCCAACTCTTCCAACACCGTCTTCTGTTGTCATCCCCTCATGTTTCTCTGATGTTACCAACCCAAGAGCAGTGCAGTGTGTCGGAGGCGCGTGTGCAGGGGAAGGTGACAAAGCTGCACGCAGGCTGCAGACTACGCCAGCCGTGACACTCCTGGCCTCTGAACTGATAACTCTACTGACAGGATTCTCTTGTGAGGAAACATGCAAGAGATGGATCATAAATCTCACTGCAGAGTTAAAAAAGGGGAACTAACGTGTGACGTGGTAGACTCTATAATGCCTCCCAGTGGTTCAGATGGTAAAGAATCCAACTGCAATGCGAGAGACCTGGGTTCGGTTCCTGGGTTGGGAAGATCCCCTGGAGAAGGGAACAGCTACCAACTCCAGGATTCTGGCCTGGAGAATTCCATGGACCATGGGGTTGCAAAGAGTCGGACACTCACTCACTCAGACTCTATAATAATAAAACTGCTTCCCAAGAATTTTAATGGCTAAGAGTTTCTTAGAATAAAAAAATGAAAATTATACTTACTAGGATCCTAGTAACTAAAGAAAAAACCACACACAAACACACACCCCCCCCAAAAGAAAAAAGACTAGCAAAAAACACAGCTACCAGTAACTTTCTGGTTCTATGGCTATAGGATTATACCCAAGTTTTTTTAAAATTTTATTTTCTAAATTTCCAACATAAGCATTTAATATATTTATAGTCATAAAAATTAAGTCTGCTTTTAAAGAATTCATTAAATCTATGTCCTACTTGGAAATAGAAACAAAAATCACTAATTTTTCTGAAATTTTAAAGTGAAATGGCAGAATCAAGATCACAGAGGTTTTAGAGTGATGAACAATATAAATTATAGCATCAGTCTAGGGATGTTTAAAGAAAAATATACATTAAAAATTGTTAAATTTTACCAATAAATGTCCCAAACACCTGGAAATTAATCTGATTGATTCTTTTGAGTAAAGTCTACCAAATTTTCAAAAATCTCATTATTATTAGGCATGGAAACAAAATTCCTCCATATTACATCATATAGGCCAAGGGTTGCCTTTAAAAGCATTAAATATCTCAGCACATGCCTTCCAAATGTTAAGTACACTAAACTGCCCCTTTGTTACCAGGAAATAAAATGAAGATACTTCTCAGACATACCTTACTGCACTATGAAAAGCAATAGATCGTCCATAAGTTATTACCAAAATCTCTCCCTCAGGAATGTATTCCATACTGCTAACGGACATATTAAAATTTAGAGATTTCACTTCCGTCATAGTAGCATGATCCCAAAGGCTGCATAAAAAAGAAAAGAAGGTGGTATTTACTCATTTAAGAAAAATACTTACAGCTTAAATTACACCTGCACATTAACCAATGAAAAAATTACCACAACTATAGTAAAACAACCTCCACTCCAACTCACAAATTACAGATGATACTGAGAAATGTGGTTTTCACATAAAACATCAAATTATTTGGTAGCTTGTTGGTAAAGTCAAAACTAATACTTTAAATATACTTCCCAAATGATTATGCTATTAAGACACATCTCCTAATCTAATCAATTTCAGTACTGCTCTAAATAATGGTTCTTACACTCTATTTTTGTGAGTTTGATGACAACTATTTATCTTCCCACAGAAAAATACAGTTCACAAAACTTTGTATAGCATTTCAGGGGTATGATGGACACCCTATGGCCAGCCAGTCCACTCACTCGGGTTAAGAGCAATTGTTTATAAAGATGTCAATAGTTTTAATTAAGTCTTGTGAATCCCACTCTATGTTTTTAACAGACAGCTCCAAAAAAATGTAACCCAGATGCAGCCACAGTTGTAATGATCAGACACAACTGTTCCTACATGATAGTTATAGAAAACTTAACTATAAGCTCCAAGGTCAAACATGTTTTCAATCTTTAAATTATTAAAGAAAAATTACTCACCGAACAGTTTTATCATCCGCTGAAAGGATCTGTTTATCCTCACTGCACCACAAAGCCTTTTTAATACCAGAGGTGTGACCACTGATTTCCTTAGGTTCTTCAGATAAAACAATTTAAAATATAATTGTTAATACACTTGCTATGTCTGGGCAAAAGCAGATGTTGCAGGCAATACCATTCAACACAACTTTGACTTTGGGCAAACCACTTAACCTTTTGAAGACTACATTTCTTCACTGGTAAACTGGGATTAACAATAGTTACTATACCTCAGACTTTAACAATCGAAACATTTCACTTAAAAGAAACAAGTCACTACAGGTATCTTACAATTAAATTCCTGGAAGCACAATCTCTATTCCCAAAGTTTTGTGTGTGGGAATCTGGAGGCTGGCCAGTGGTGGACAGGCCCAAAGAGACAACACTGGACCAGTACTACGACCCCAGCCTACTCTCTGGCTGCGTGATGTGTGTGTGGACAGCAAGAGCTGCATGCAGAACGCAGACACCGCTATCAGACACAGATGGAGCCGTGCACACGCCACAGCAGCCATGGCCTCGAGTTTCTAATCTGGTGTCTGACAGGGTGAAAGCTCTTCTTTCTAAGGCAAGACCGTAGGAGAGTCACTTTCGAGAGGCATCTTTGAGAAAGGGAAAAGAAGACAAAGGATATCTGCCTGAGCCCTGGACTATCTTGCTGAGTCAGAAGGTACACTGATTTGGTGAGGTCAGAGTACTCTGCGATGTTTCAGGGTAAAGTTATTAATTCCCAGATACCAAAGGAGAATAAACATAAATGCAGTTTGTTTCCTCTCCTTAGAAACACCTTTAGAAAAGGTATCTCGAAGATAACTCCTTAACTTCCAACGTAGCTTTGACTTTGTTATAAGCTTCTAAAGCTTACTGACTTACGAATAAACTGTGCCCACACATAAAATTTAAGAACCCAATTAACATATAATAAATAAAACTATTTTTTCTCATATTTTGGTAGCTTTTAAAATATGCAGCATGTGACTAGGAAAGCAGTGAAATACTGCAAAATGGAGGTGAAGATCTGGACTAGGGAAGAAAATGTATCTCTTACAACTTCTGTGCACTGAGAGAATTTATAGAGGAAATGACAGATTTCACCATTCAATTATTAAAATGTGTATACCACAAACCTTACTAACAAAATGTAAAAGCAAATGACAAATTAGAATAAATTTTAAAACCAGTAATCAAGGAATGAATAGGTGCTTAGTCCACAAAAGTAAATTAAAATCATAATCAACAGTATTTTAACCTCATGAATTATTTTTCAAGTTCACATTAATAAGAATTTTTCTATTAAACTGGCAAAGATAGAGCTAGTTATCAGTGTTTGCTAGAACAGGTTGGCTATAGGTACATTTTTATACTTCACTGGTGGCCTCTTTGGTAATATCTATTAATGGCTTCCAAGTATATCTCCTTTTTGTCCCCAAAATTCTATTTTTATGTAGATATCCTCCAGAAACAATTGTGAAATATTTGCAACTATAAGGATGTTTAGCATAACACTGCTTATAATCTTTACAATTTGTAAATAGCCCAAGTAGGCCATAATAGGAGACTGGCTAGTTCACTTATCCATAGAATGGAAAGTCATACAGTCATTAGAAAGAATGAATAGAGTATTAAAAGACATGAAAAAATTACTACAGATTTTAAACATTCTTCTGAATAGCTGATATACTCATGTGGTTCAAAAATCTAAGTATGTACATACATTGAGAATTCTTACCCTTCTCACCTTCTACAGATAATAACCACTCTTTCTAACCAAAAGATAGTTAACACTGTTATGTACCTTTTAAGACTTAGTGCCATAATAAAAGTTTATCAGGATAATTTTTAAATAGTGTAAAAAAAATCCATTTAAAAAATGTTTGTATTAAAAAAATAATAAAGACTGGAAAAACATGAACCAAAAACTAAAGACATTAATTAATAATACTGGATGATGAGACTTTCCTGGTGGTCCAGTGGTCAAGACAGTATGCTTCCAATATGAGGGTGTGGTCTGATCCCTGGTCAGGGAATAAAAGATGCCACATGATGAAGGGGGAAATGGAGTGGATGGTGGATTAAAATTTAATTTTTTCTTTGTAACTACGTTTTCATAATTTGAGTATTGAACATGAATTCCTTTAATCAGGAAAAGTTATTTAAGTTAAAAGAAAACAAAACCACAAATACATATGAATTAAAATTACCTGCTTCAGGTTTGTTCAAGTCATATATGCGTAACAGTTTATCCTGTCCCCCGGTTAACAAGTAATTACTATCCTAAAAACACATACAAATAAAATGGTATGAGATTAACTACTTTAATAGTTATATCTCTTTGCAGCTTCTTCAACACTACATGAAATGCAAATAAAGCTCACAGACATAACAAAGAGATGCACACAGACCAAATATTCCTGAAAAAATACTACAGAGCATTTATCTTTCTCCTAAGTGCCAAATCCTGTAAGCTTCCCAGTTCAAATGCCACACCACCAACCACATGGCTTCGCTCAGCTGGTTCTGATCCTGCTGCCTACTGAGAGGCAGTAGGGATCCCTCTCCCTTCTAAGTCACTGGGAAACATCACTTGGGTTTTTTAGATGTTTGTTGCTATTGTTGATACAACAGTTTCAGGGTTCTTAAAAATCTCATAGGATCAACCAAGAAAAAATACAGTTGACTTAAACAACTCAGGGATTAAGGCACCACCCTCTACACAGTGGAAGATCCACGTTATCAGTTACAGTCAGTCCTCTGCAGATGTGGTTCCCCCCACACTCAGTTCCTCCACATCCAAAGATTCAACCAACTGCAGACTGTGTAATATCGCAGTATTTAACACTGAAGAAAATTCATGTTAAGTGGACCTGTACAGTTCAAACTGTGCTATTCAAGAGTCAACTGTAAAGATGTATAGTTTAATCTAGTCAAGTCAAATGTAACCAGCATATACAAAATACTCCCCCACAAAATCAAACATGAACTAAATACAAACCAATCAAATATAAATCCACAGCTATATCCTATAACAGCAATTTAACTCCCTAAAACAAATTCCACTTTCTAATACCTGCGTAAAATCCACCGTCTTGACAATGTGTTTATGAGCCAGGGTCATCAATTCATCTCCTGAGACAGCATCCCACACTTTGCTAAAAGTAGAACATAAAAAAGTAAAAGACAAACATATGGTAATTTTGATAATTAGTTACCAAAGAAGTTAGATAATTTGAGATGTTATATAAATGTATTATAAGGTAAAAATGATACAGCAATATAATTTTGACAATGGAAAAGATCACATTTAAGTAAATAAGATCCATGAAACATAAATCCTTACTTTCCTTTTAGCCTGTAGCCATAATATTCTTATAACATGACTGCAAACATTTTAACTAATTCAGTTTCACCTTTCCAATTTTTTCGTCTATATTCTCATATACATGAGAAACAAGAGATGAAAAACAATAAATCCTTTAAAAATTTTTACAGGAGAATAAAAAACCTTGACAAGAGATTACATAAAATTTCAAATCAAGACAGTAGAGACAAAAATACTCTCCCATCTCTCCCTCAAAGTTGACTTAAATTTTCAAATCCTAGTCCAATTAACTTCCACACAAAGTATCAGCCTTTGATTACATAATGCTAATGTTGAGGATTTTAACTGTAGGTTTTCAAATCTCTCAATTGTAGGTTTTCCAACAAACCCATCCCAATTCAAAGTATATGTGTGATTGTTTGTCTATACACACATATGCATGTATGTCTATGCTGTGGGATAATGATTCAATAATAGTTTACAGAAATACTGTTAAGAAGTTCCCCCAAATAAAAAAGCTTGAACAATAAAGAAGAAGAAAAAATTCATTTTAGATCAGAAGAGGTGATTGAAAAATAAACAAGAAAATCTTCCACATGGGAAAAATAAATTGTTATGAGGAACAAGCTATGCTCCATAATTATTCTAATAATTCCATTCTAACGTAATTGACATTTATTTTTAGGAATAAAGTGAACAATGAAACAGAGAAAACAAAAGAAAAACAGAGAAAGCAAGGAGTATTTTTTATTCACTCATTAAACATAGAATAAATGTATCAAGTATGTCACTCAAGACTCAGTGCTAGGACACAAAAGGGAGAAAAATATATATATATATATATTAAATAATATGTTTGAGAAATATAATTAAGGGACTTCCCTGGTTGCCCAATGGTTAAGAATCTGCCTGGCAATGCAGGGGACATGGACTCCATCCCTGGTCGGGGAATTAAGATCTCAAAATCCAGGGAGCAACTAAGTCAGCAAGCCACAATGAAAGATACTGCATGACATAATGAAGGTTTGGAGTCCCTCCACTAGGACCCAGCTCAATGCGGTCAAATAAATAAATTTTTTAAAAAAGAAAAGAAATAAAAACACAAGTGGCTATAGAGACACAAACAAAAACCACACCACCGTTTGTCAGAAAGTCCAGAAAAATCTAAGCATCAAAACCAGAAGCCTTAAAGAGCATGTAGAAGTATACCACGGGAAAAAATGGAAACATTGTAGAGGAGTATAACAGTACGTTCTGAGAGAAACAATGTCAACTGTGAGTGGTATTGCTACTAAACTCTCAAATATTAATTTCTCTTTGCACAGGAAACCTATTCCACTCTCTCCCATTTCCAATTCAACTCTCTGGTCCAACCCTACTTTCCCAACTTCATTTTGGATTATTTCTCTGAATCTAGTCACACCAGATCATAAACAATCCCTCAAACAAGCCATGGCTCCTCTGTCTTTGCTCATAGTGTTCTACTTGAAAGAAAGTGAAAGTGAAGTCGCTCAGTCGCATCTGACTTTTTGCGACCCCATGGACTGTAGCCCACCAGGCTCCTCCATCCATGGGATTCTCCAGGCAAGAATACTAGAGTGGGTTGCCAGTTCCTTCTCCAGAGGATCTTCCTGACCCAGGGATCAAACCCAGGTCTCCGGCATTGCAAGCAGACGCTTTAACCTCTTAGCCACCAGGGAAGCCCCCATGTGTTCTACTTAGTCCGTATTTTTATAATCTTAGGCTTCCCTGGTGGTTCAGTGGTAAAGAACCCACTTGCCAATGCAGGAGACGAGGGTTCAATCCCTGGGTCAGAAAGGCCCCCTGGAGAAGGAAATAGCAACCACTCCCGTATTCTTGCCTGGGAAATCCCATGGACAAAGGGACTGCAACAAGAGTTGGACACGACTTAGCAACTAAGCAACAACAACAAACTTTACATTCTCAGCTATCACAGTTCTCCTCATCCTCAGGGTTCATCACTAATGCTATTTTTTCACTAAACTTTCTATTTTTCTCACTTCCATCAACCATCCCTTTCTATTCTTCCACAGAACTCAGCTTATACTGTTTAATTTTACTTTACTTTTAGTTTTGTCCACACATTTACTCTTAATCACAGGGAAATCAGTGATAAGCGTTCACATAGATTAGACTGCTAAAATAACAGAAGGTATCAAAGGGCTTCCAAGGTGGCTCAGACGGTAAAGAATCCACCTGCTGTGCAGAAGACCTAGGTTCGATCCCTTGGTCGGGAGGATCCCCTGGAAAAGGGCCTGGCAACCCACTCTGTATTCTTGCCTAGAGAATCCCCATGGACAGAGGAACCTGGCAGGCTACAGTTCATGGGGTTGCAAAGAGTTGGATATGACTGAGCAACTAAGCACATCAAAAGTGAACAAAATATCAAATATATTTGAATTCTCTATCCTATTCACATACTCTCAAGTCTCAAAGAAACTGGGTGATGTCTTTAGAGATACTAATTTCAAGAATATTCAGTCATCTTCCCCAAACTCCCCAAAATCTAATTATTCTGCTTAGATCATTTCCATTCATTGTTGCAGAGGCAAGAACTGGAGCGACTGTACTAGTACCACCCAGAGGGCCAATGTACCTACACTTGCTTTCCTCCCACTTAGATACACTAGTAAAATTGAGTGCCATTCTCTCCAACAGAAGAGCATGTTCTCCTCACTTGTACTAACTTAGGCATATTTCCATCCTTCACAATAAGAGTCCTAAAAACAGCTTAGAATCCTAAACGGAATCTGGAATAACCTAAACGCCAGGCAAGAAGCCAGTTATTAACTGGCTGGCTACACGGATCAAATCAAAGCAGGGGAAAGGACATCCTCCATACAGCTCCCCTGAGAGAAATGGCAGGAAGGGTCCATAGAGGAAGATGCTTAATGAAAGATCATTAACAATACCCTCTCAACAGCTAATCCTGTAGCATTCATTTCTGCACAACTCAAAATGTACCTGCCATCTCCCTAAGCTAGTGATACCTCTTATGTCCCCAGTTTTTTGCATATGATCGACGCTATCTGTTAAATACTTTTCATATTCTGACAAAGGACTTACCAGTCTCAAAAGAGGGGCTGCTTAACTTACTTCTTTAAAGCCTTAACAAAAAATTAAGCTATTTCGCAAAAATGACTGCCTGTCTTAACATGACGGCCAAGCCATCAAAAAGGAGACAATAGCACCTTTGATTTATTGAGAACCTTATTCAGAGAAAATTTAGCTCTTCCTATTGGCTTTTTACAAGAGAGAGAGAAAAAGAGGATCAGCAGATGTGGTGGTAACATTAGCTCTATAAATTAAAAGACAAATTAAAAGATAGAAAGAGAATGGTGTTTCAGGGACAGTTTCAGCTGATTTGACTGCCCAAATTACCTCAAGATAAAATTCCAAACTGACTCACAGACCAGCCCTGCTGAATATACTTTCTCTATAAAAAAAAAAAAAAGGGACAAAATTCTCCTTCAGATAAACATGACACCTAAAATTACAGTAAGGAGCTCTTCTTTATTGGGTCAAGTTCCATAATAGCAGAGCCCATACAGGTCATTAAATGAGAATATAAACAAAGGATGTGCACATCCCCAAACTTCACAGACAGACACACAGCAAATGACAGTTAAGTCTCAGCTCCCACTAACCAAGCACCTGCTATGGCAAAAGACTCAAGGCAAGATTCAGGCATGTAAATGGAAAAAAATCTTTCTCATTTGCCCCCAAACCAGGCTTGGCTTACATTCATTTGACAAATATGAAACAAGAGGTTTAAGAAACATCTCACGATCAAACTGAAAATACAAAATATGGCTAGCAATGGACTCAAGCCTTGCTATTGTTTAGTTGCTAAGTTGTGTCTGACTCTTTTGCAACCCCATAAACTGTAACCCACCAGGAAACTCTGTCCATGGGATTTCCCAGGCAAGAATACTGGAGTGGGTAGCCATTTCCTTCTACAGGGGATCTTCCTGACCCTGGGATGGAACCTAAGTCTCCTGCATTGGCAGGCAGGTTCCACTAAGTCACCAGGGAAGCCTGAACTCAGGCCTGCTTAATGCAAATGCTTACATCTTTCCCACTACATCATGGCATCTGAAAGCCTGAACTGAGAGGGAAAAGACCCAAAAGTATTCCCTCTTGCTACTTAGATCTGCTAGAATTTCCCTGCATGAAACCCAAAGCTTTCTTGGCTTTAGCCACAGATGTTTCAAAAGAATACACGATTTTGGTCTATTGGGGTGGTAGCTATCAGTGTTACCTTACACATGCTAACATTTACATAGCTGCTAGATTTCAGGTAGTATTCTAAATATAAACATATCAACTCATGTAGTATTCACAATGAATGAAAGTTGCTCAGTTGTGTCCGACTCTTGGCGAGCCCATGGCCTACACAGTCCATGAAATTCTCCAGGCCAGAATACTTGAGTGGGTAGTCTTTCCTTTCTCCAGGGGATCTTCCCAACCCAGGGACTGAACCCAGGTCTCCCGCACTGCGGGCAGATTCTTTACCAGCTGAGCCACCAGGAAAGCCCATTCACAATGAAAGGTAGGCACTATTGCTATTCTCACTTTTATAGACGAAGAAACTGCGAAAAAGAGAGGTTAAGTAAAGTTCACGAGATCACAGAGCTATTAAAGGATGGAGCCAGGGTTCAAACACAATGTGGCCCCAGCATTCATGTTTTTAATAACCCCGTGTAAACACAGACACTAAGACCTAAAATGTCAAGAAAGCCCCCAAACAACACTGAACACCTACACAGGGAGACGTCCTCAAATGCGTGACTTGGGTTACTAATGCTGTTCGTGACCTAAAAACAAAGATAACTGTGCCTCCAGCAGCAAGATAAAATCCTGACTCCTCTTTTCAGAACTGTTAAGTATTTAAAGTGCCAAATTTTTCACACCTTTTTCTCTCTCCATTTCCGAGTAATTATCACATGAGCAGTAATTTCTATCTAATGCATTTCCTTTCTTTTCCTAAGGGCTGGCATTACAATTTGTCAAATGTACATCAGGTCTTCACAGATTTTAGAGAGATGGTATCATTCTTAACAAGCTTCTGTACAAGTCTCAGATCAGAGCAAGACTGTCCATCAGGCAAGAGACAACAGAGAATTCTGCTCATGTCATTAGCACTCATGTTTGAGCCAGATAACACAGAACTGAGATTAACAGAAATCAATCTCTCCAGAAATGCAATTTAAAAGATCGTCTATTTTAATGCTAATGTCTGTAGTGTCTAAGATCTTGTTACATTTTACCTAGTCAAATTTAATTTAAAATATCACTTTATTAACTATTAACTTAGCAAACTGGGGACCTAGTTTCAATAATGACATTTTAAAAATCCACTTAGAAACTTCTGAAATCTCCTGGAGAAGAAAATGGTAACCCACTCCAGTATTCTTGTCTGGAGAATTCCATGGACAGGCGAACCTGGCAGGCTACAGTCCCTGGGGTCGCAGAGTTGGATATGACTGAGCGACTAACACACACATGAGTTGTTAATTCCAATTTTCTATCTCTGTTATGAAACCAATGACATTCTCTCCCAATGGCAATGTTCCTAATGGACTCAGCAAAAAATAAACTTTGGAGAAATTGAAGAAAAAAAATAGGTTGAACTCACAGGAGACATAAATATCTCAGAAACAAAACCAAGATCTATAATTCATCCATTCTTAGTCCTTCTGCTTCAGAAACTTTCTTATTTGTTTGACAAAGTGCTGAACAAGCCAGGTGTACAAAAAAATATAAGAGATGGCCCATGGCCTCAAGAAGCAACAACACATAAATCAATAAGTACTATAAGACCCAGAAGTTTAATACAGTCAACAGTGTGAGCAAAAAGAGGAAACAGACACCCTCACCTTCCAGTCCTCCACAAATCCTCCTTGTATGAGAATCACTTTTACTTCCTATTTTTCACATCCCATACTTAACAAAGGAGTCTGTCACACTATAAGCATGCATGCCAACCTCTAAAGCAACATTTGACATTAAAGGATTTACATAAAACCAAGCAGTTCCTTATTTTATCAGAATTGCATAGAATCACAACAGGGCAGAGCACAAACCCTTACAATGGTTATGCATAAACATAACAACATCTGTTCTTTAAAGGCAAAGAAAAAAGTTCAAACTGACATTTTAACTTTTCTTACTGATCTCTCATCATCTCAAATTTAATCCCACATCAGCATAGGATTTTAACTCCCTCTGTTTACTTAAAAATTCTCTTTAAAAAAAAATTATGTGTTGTAAAACTCACTCACGGCATAGAGCTCTACAAGTTTCAACAAATATATAGTCATGTATGCACCACCTCAATCTACCATCACTTTTCATAATAAATCTAGTATGTTTAATTTGCTTAAATACAAAGGTGCAACAAACACATTTACAATTGCTCCTTAGTGTAAAATTCTGTTTAAAAAAATTTTTTTTAAACCACTTTCACTCTCAAGACTCTCAACTCTAACAGTCTACTGCATGTACAATAACCCTTGACATTGTCTTCCTTAAAACATTTAAGTGTCTGCTAAGTCACAAACATTAGGAAGTAGAGGTACCAAGGTTATATAAGATATGATACACATGAGCGGACGTGAAAATGGGTCATTGGCAAGTCAGCTTAATAACATATGCAAAAGCCAAAAATCAGAGTAAGTAAGGTCCATTCTGGCAACAATGAGTATAACCAGACTGTGGGGCACGGGGTGTGCAGTGCAGATGATGATGGTGAACTAGGATGGGCTAAAGTGTAAAAGAGGCAACAACTGAAATTTAACCTTTAGGCCGATGATTAAAGGCTGCACATCAGAATCACCTAGAAGAACTTCTGGCAAGAAAATAAAACTGTTGTTGGGGACTTTACCACCACCCCCCAACCCCCGACCCCCCCAAACCAATATGTACACGAGTATTTCAGAAGTTCCTAATAATGTACACCCAAGGTCATGGATCACTGACAAAGCAGAGCAAAGACAGGAAAAGCATTAGCTAGAGAAGTGACCTGATGGTATTTGTGTTCAAGACAACTGGCAGCACCAGGGAGGAGGAACAGATGGGAAACGACTAGTGTAGGGACCTGAACTAGGACGGCAGTGGCATAAGCAGTAATGTCGTCAGCAGATATGCTGCTGGTGGAATCAACAAGGATGATGGTAATCTAGATGCAAGGGAAAAACCAAGAACAATTTATATTTCACCCTTACACAGAATGAAGTCATTGGAGTCTCAGTGAACAGTTTGAGAACCACTTAAGAGAAAGAAGCAGGTAGGATCAGGCTGGAATTCTGGTGAGATCAAACACGGGGTGTTCCATATGGCAGGCAGTGAGAATTTCAGGAGTAACCTTTAACGACGTTTTGACCATTTCAGAGCACAATCCACAGAGAACTTCGAAGGTGGCCATTTCTGGGTTCACTTACGCTGTGAAATCTGCAGCGGCTGTCGCTGCCTTGGTGGCATCTTTATTCAATGTTGCGCCCCAAACGGCACCCTTATGACCCAAAAATGTTCCAATCCAGTCTCCTGTATCTCCCTGGCGAAGCATAGGCTTACCATCTAAAAAATATTGAAGAAAACATGTGACTTAGAAGTTCAGAAGACTTAAAATCTAAGACTCAAACATAAAACGATCATATTGAAAAACAAAGTGGAAACTGCTTTGGTTGCCTGAAATATTCTCTCACTGGGGTCACTAAGGATCGTTCAGAAACAAATTCAGTGACGAACCCAGCTGCACATTTTCTCTGGGAAGCATTTGTAATTAGGTAAAAAAGACTGACCTGCGTCAAAACAATCTAGATTTGAGTCTTATTTTAGACAAACTTCTTAACATAAATCTCAGCTTACATCACACACCCACACTGCTTCCATTTGAAAGATGGAAAACGGAAATGAAAAATTCCATACGACAAGAGACTATTCAATGAGATAATAGAAGTGCTGCTAAGTCTTCGTAAAATAAGGTCTGGCCTAGTTGCTGCATTCTGCCAAATCCTTGAGAGATATTTACACGGTTTGTTGGCCGGGACGTCTACGCAAGGGCACAGTTCAGCTTCTCCAGAAATAGCAATAAAGGTAAAATGAGAAGCCTCCTTTAGGGGCATTACTTAGCAAAGGCTCTCTTGGCGTCAGCTGCAGAAGCCCTAACAACTACTCCTCTCCCCATCAACCCGCCGTGGGGCCCTAACCTCAAAAGCTGCGAGAGCCGCAGTTCGTTCGGCAATAGGGATGCCAACCTCGTTCGCTTCCCGCCCGACCTCAGCCATCAGGGGCCCGACTAGCGGCCCAGCTCACCTTTGCAAGCGCTGATTAGAAAATAGCCGTAAGGCGTGATGCCACTGAAGGCCAGATCCACCACAGGCCGCGTGTGGCCGGAGCAGGTGAGCGGCGTCTGCCTCATCGCCATGGCGGCGGCGAGCCGAGCGATCCGGCTGCAGAGCCGAGGGGTCGTCTAGTCTTTTCTCTCCTCTGGGGCTGCGCCTCCGGCTCAAGGCCCCCGCCCCGACACTGACGCTGGGCCGGGGCACAGGAAAAGGCCAATCCGGTGGCAGCAAGGTCAGGAAGGGGTTAGGGACGGGTCAGGGAGTCCGCGACGGGCGACCGACCGCCGCCGAGGGAGGGAAAGGGAGGGAGGGAGGAGAGTAGGGGAAGGGGAGAAGCGGAGAACCAGCGGCCGCGACCCGTACCGTCCACACCGGTACCGGCAGGAAGTGACGACACCAATGACGCCGAGCCTCCGCCGGAAGTGATGAAGCGGCGGGAAGGCGGATTCGCCCGACAGAAGCTGCATACAGGCGCGGAGACGGCAGCGCGCAGGCGCGAGAGCACGCACGTTGAACGCATGACGCTAGCCCCACGCCTGTACGCACGGCCCCTGGGGGAGGTTTTGGCTCTGGTTTAAAGTCGGAATGCGGAGCTCAGTTCTCACGCCAGAACTGCGGTGGCCATGCGGTTTCCGGGCTGGGTTGCCAGGTGTGGAACCGGGTACTGCTCGTCTGAACTTGGCGGCCTATGTGGGTTTTGCACCAAGCAGTTCAGCCGGTTGGACTGTGCTGGGTATGTGAACATCTACCTCTAGTTGTTCCCAGCGATGACCCAAACCTGCAAGCACTAGGAACTTTTTTTCATTCCTAACGGTTGTATAAGGCAGCTCCTCTGGGATTGTCTGCTCGACCCTTAAGTACATTCCCCAGTCACATAACATTTCTCCATTGCTTGTATTTAAGACGGGCTCTGTGACTTTGAATACAGTTAATTTCAAATTACTTTTTCTTCTGAGGCCTTCGAAGGACTCTAAAACAGTGGTCCTTAAATTCTTTGATGAAATACATCAATAAAGCTTGATTTCCTATTCCCAATATACGGATAATAATTTGTAAGTTCAGTTCAGTTCAGTTGCTCGGTCTTCTCAGATTCTCCGACCGCATGGACTGCAGCACACCAGGCCTCCCTGTCCATCACCAATTCCTGGAGGTTACCCAAACTCATCTCCATTGAGTCATTGAGACCATCCAAACATTTCATCCTCTGTTGTCCCCTTCAAGCTTTCCCAGCATCAGGGTCTTTTCCAATGAGGCAGCTCTTCGCATGAGGTGGCCAAAGTATTGGAGTTTCAGCTTCAACATCAGTCCTTCCAATGAACACCCAGGACTGATCTCCTTTAGGATGAACTGGTTGGATCTCCTTGCAGTCCAAGGGACTCTCAAGAGTCTTCTCCAACACCACAGTTCAAAAGCATCAATTCTTGCATGCTCAGCTTTCCTTATAGTCCATCTCTCACATCCATACTCGACTATTGGAAAAACCATAGCCTTGACTAGATGCACCTTTGTTGGCAAAGTAATGTCTCTGCTTTTCAATATGCTATCCAGGTTGATCATAACTTTCCTTCCAAGGAGTAGATGTCTGTTAATTTCATGGCTGCAGTCACCATCTGCAGTGATTACTGTTTCTACTGTTTCCCCATCTATTTGCCATGAAGTGATGGGACTGGCTGCCATGATCTTAGTTTTCTGAATGTTGAGCTTTTAGTCAACTTTTTCACTCTCCTCTTTCACTTTCATCAAGAGGCTCTTCAGTTCCTCCTCACTTTCTGCCAGTAGGGTGGTGTTGCCTGTGTATCTGAGGTTATTGATATTTCCCCTGGCAATGTTGATTCCAGCTTGTGCTTCTTCCAGCCCAGCGTTTCTCATGATGTACTCTGCATCCGGTCCCATCACTTCATGGGGAATAGATGGGGAAACAGTGGAAACAGTGTCAGACTTTATTTTGGGGGGCTCCAAAATCACTGCAGATGGTGACTGCAGCCATGAAATTAACAGACACTTACTCCTTGGAAGGAAAGTTACGGCCAACCTGGATAGCATATTGAAAAGCAGAGACATTCCTTTGCCAACAAAGGTCCATCTAGTCAAGGCTGTGGTTTTTCCAGTAGTCGTGTATGGATGTGAGAGTTGGACATTGAAAAAGGCTTAGTGCCGAAGAACTGATGCTTTTGAACAGTGGTGTTGGAGAAGACTCTTAGGAGTCCCTTGGACTGCAAGGATATTCAACCAGTGCATTCTAAAGGAGATCAGTCCTGGGTGTTCATTGGAAGGACTGATGTTGAAGCTGAAACTCCAATACTTTGGCCACCTCATGGAAGAGTTGACTCATTTGAAAAGACTTGATATTGGGGAGGATTGGGGGCAGGAGGAGAAGGGGACGACAGAGGATGAGATGGCTGGATGGCATCACTGACTTGATGGACGTGTGTTTGGGTAGACTCTGGGAGTTGGTGATGGACAAGCAGGCCTGGCGTGCTGCAGTTCATGGGGTCTCAGAGTCAGATACGACTGAGTGACTGAACTGAACTGAACTCTGCATATAAGTTAACTAAGCAGGGTGACAATATACAGCCTTAACATACTCCTTTTCCTATTTGGAACCAGTCTGTTCCATGTCCAGTTCTAACTGTTGCTTCCTTACCTGCATATAGATTTCCCAAGAGGCAGGGTAGGTGGTCTGGTATTCCCATCAAAGTTACTTACATGTTAGTTCATAGGCAAAACTAGAAATACTAGAGTCTATAAACTAAGTATAATAGAAACACTGGTATTTTCTTCTGCAGGGTGCCTACTTTGTATATCCCTGCATGGTGTGACAAGGGTAACTTGAAGTATTGCTCATACAAAACCTGTTATGAGCAGGAAAGGTCCTTTCCCTGGGCAAAGGTCCTTTCCTTTGAAATTGGTTAGAATGCCAACCAAAACAGCAGAGATTTTTGCAGCCACTTCACTGATTTATCCTCAAGGCCATGATGTCTTGGCACATATCAATACATATTTAATCTGCACAAATGCCTGTGAATGGTTCCTTCTGCATCATCTTTTCGTGGTAAACATATATCTTCATTCAGGAGTCAAGCCGATAACTCTAATGGAGACTTTAAATGCTTCCGTTTTCTATTTCTTCAGCCTTTTGTTCATTCGTCAATACGACAGCACTTACTGTGTATGTTTTCAGTTATCTTTCCTTTTCTCTGTGCCAACTCACCCTGTGGTCGAACACACAGGTACACACACACCTTTCATGTTTAAATTATGAGCTCCTTAATGGCTTTGTCATCTTTGTACTGTGGTACCAAAAAAGTGAATAGCATTTATTTTATGTTTAAAATTGTTTTTGCTGTATACTTGCTTTACAATGTTGTGTTAGTTTCTGCTGTACAGCAAAGTGAATGAGCAATCCTCAGTCCTGTCTGACTCTTTGCTACCCCATGGACCTTAGCCCACCACTTCCTTGTCCATGGAATTGTCTAGGCAAGAATACTGCCACTTCCTGCTCCAGGGAATCTTCCTGCCCCAGGGATTAAACCTGTATCTATCTCTTGCGTCTTCTGCATTGGCATGCAGATTCTTTACCACTAGAATCATTTAGGAAGCCCCAAGACAGCTGTACTTATATACATATCAGGGGCATCCTAGGTGGCTCAGTGGTAAAGAACCCACCTACCAGGCAGGAGACTAGGGTTCAATCTCTGGGTTGGGAAGATCCCTAGAGAAGGAAATGGCAACTGCCTCCAGTATTCTTGCCTGGGAAATCCTATGGACAGAGGAGCCTGGCAGGTTACAGTCTATGGGGGTCACAAACAGTGGGACCCAGCTTAGCAACTAAACAGCAACAAGTACATATATCACCTCTTTTTCAGATTGCTTTTCCAATTAGAGTGAATGGCATTTAGTGACTTCTGGACAAATGATTATTAAATTTCTGCATTACTGGTGGAGATAAACATGAAACTCAACTCCACTTAGAACAACTACTCAGTAAAACATTAATATATGTCCATTTGTAGCTCATTGTATGTAGGTAAGCCTACAACTGAAAACTGCCTTGTATCTAAAACAAAAGGTATAATTCCTCTTCATTTGTATTCTGAGTTCTAAGAGTATAATGTACTGTGATCAGTTCCGTGGACTTCAAAGTCAGTTTAATATTAGAAGACAGACTACTGCAATTATTATAATTAACCACATTAAAGACTTCCCTGGTGGTTTAGATGGTAAAGAATCTGCCTACAATGCAGGAGACCCGGGTTGTATCCCTGGGTCAGGCAGATCCCCTGAACAAGGGAAAAAAGCTGGCTTAAAATTCAACATTCAGAAAATGAAGATCATGGCATCTGTTCCTGTCACTTCATGGCAAATGAATGGGAAAACAATGGAAATAGTGACAAATTTTATTTTCCTGGGCTCCAAAATCACTGTAGGTGGTGACTGCAGCCATGAAATTAAAAGATGCTTACTCACTGGAAGGAAAGCAATGGCAAACATAGACAGCATATTAAAAAGCAGAGATATTTCTTGGCCAACAAAGGTCTGTATGGTTGAAACTATGGTTTTTCTAGTAGTCATATATGGATGTGAGAGTTGAACAATAAAAAAAGATGAGTGCTGAAGAATTGGTGCCTTAAAACCGTGCTGTTGGAAGAGATTCTTGAGAGTCCTTTGGACTGCAAGGCAAACAAACCAGTCAATCCTGAAGGAAATCAACCCTGAATATTCACTGGAAGGACCGATGCTGAAGCTGAAGGTCCAATACTTTGGCCAACTAATGCAAAGAACTGACACATTGGAAAACACCCTGTTGCTGGGAAAGGTCAAAGGCAGGAGAAGAGGGAATGATAGAGGATGAAATGGTTGGATGGCATCGCTGACTCAATGACCATGAATTTGAGCAAACTCCAGGAGATGGTGAAGGACAAGGAAGCCTGGCATGCTGCAGTCCATGGGTTTGCAAAGGGTCAGACATGACTGAATGAACAACAACAACAAACCACATTAACAGACTGAAAAAAAATGATACCAATATTTAATATTGTGCAGAAAACTTGAGATAAAATTTAATGTGCATTCATTCATTATAAAAGCTGTTAGATACCAGAACTAGAAGGGAACCTTCTAAACCTGATAGAATATCTGAAAGAAATATCACACATAATGAAAAACTTAAAGCATTTCCTATTAGGTTAGATATGAGATAAGAATGAGTACTACTATCACTGTAATACAGCATCAAACTAGATGTTTATATAACTCTAAAAGGCATAAATGTTGCAAAGAAAATTACAAATCTTGGATTATTGAAAGATTATTTTGGAGATTATATATAAAGAAAAATCTATACCTTTTTATATTTAGATATTTTTAAAGACCTAGTATAATCATTTGAATTAGAGCAAGTTTGCTGGATTAAAAAATGCAGCGAAGGCAATTGCATTCCTATTTCTATACAACAAACAGGAAATGTAATTTTAAATTATGCTATAAAATAATAAAATAGCATCAAGAGATAAAAATACTTGAGAATAAATCTGACAACTTATTTTTCCCAGCAGGAAAATTTAACTCCCAGAGAATAGTTTAATGAATAGATCGTTTATTAAGTGGTCAGATTCAAAAGCAAGCAACGAGGAGTGGTGGAGAAACTCGAGAGAGAGAAATGAGGTACTAATCATAGGTCTGAATGGGCAACTGAAAAGGAGCAGTTACCTGAATCTAATTTCATAGCACTCTGGCTGCAGGAGAAGGTGACAGTCAAGAGCTGCAAGGCTGGACTTCCCTGGTGGCCCAGCGGCTAAGACGCCATGCTCCCAATCCAAGGGGCCTAGGTTTGATTCCTGGTGAGTAACTAGATCCCACATACCACAACTAAGAGTTGAAATGCTGTAACTAATGGATCCTGTGTGCTGCAACTCAAACAGTCACAGCAAAGTAAATAAATATGAAAAAAAAAAAAGAGCTGCAAGGCCTCAGAGAGGAATATACAGCTGCAGCCAACCGTTAGCAGTGAAGTGGGCCAGAAGGCAGAGATGTGTATGTACTCAGATCTCCTACATAGGAGATATGGTAAAACTTTACAGAGGCCAGAAGGCAAGAGAGCCCTCTGAAGGACTCCAGAAATGTCAACCTTCTAAGACACAAACCAAAGCACAGAAGGGAAAAAGAGAGGTCTGGCGAAGTAAAGTGAGAATATTCTATTGCTTTTCAGGGCTTCTGGGAGCATGATAAATTTTGTAAAAAGACATTACAAATATGAAAATAGAGAGATGGCTGTATTGTTCATGGATGGGAAGATTCAATATTGGGAAAACAACAATGCTCCTTTGTTGGGGGCTGAATGTGCTGCCCCCAAAATCATATGTTCAGTCACTAGCCACCAGTAGCTCAGAATGTGAGTGTGTTTGGAGACAGGACCTTTGAAGAGTTAATAAAGGCAAAATGAGATCATATGGGTGGGACCTAGTCCGATATGCCGCTAAGTTGATTCCGTCATGTCCAACTCCGTGCGACCCCATAGACGGCAGCCCACCAGGCTCCCCCGTCCCTGGGATTCTCCAGGCATGAACACTGGAGTGGGCTGCCATTTCCTTCTCCATAGTCCAATATAACTGGTGACTTACTAGAAAAGGACACAGCACAGACCATGGGGTGACTACAGGAGGACACAGGGAGAAGGAGGCCATCTGCAAGCAGAGGAGAGCAGTCACAGAAGAAACCAAACCTGCAACACTTTTTTTGGCAGCACAGCTTGCAAGATCAGAGTTCCTGGAACTCAAGCCCCCTGCAGTGGAAGCTCAGAGTCCTAATCACTGGACCGCACCAGGGAATTTCCAAACGGCAACATCTTGATTGTACACTTCTAGCTTCCAGAACGGTGAGAAATAAATTCCTGTTGTTTAAGCCACCCAGTCTGTGGTATTCTGTTATAGAAGCTCTAGCAAAGTAATACATCACCAACCAAACTGATACACAGATTCAATGCAATTCCAAACCAAAGCCTCAGTTGTTCAAAATAAAGCTTAACATGCTCATGTTAATGGTTATATAGAAGGGCAAAAGACCAAAACTCCCTGACACACCGCAAAAGAAGAAAACACAAGGAAAGAAAACTTCTCTAACTAGATATCACGGATTATTTTTTTAATATTTGCGTATTTATTTTTGGCTGTGCTGGGTCTTTGTTGCTGCACTCAAGCTTCCTCTAGTTATGGTGCACCGGGCTTCTTACTGGGCTTCCCAGGTGGTGCTAGTGGTTAAGAACCCACCTGCCAATGCAGGAGACACAGAGACACAGGTTCGATCCCTGGGTTGGGAAGATCCCCTGGAGGAGGAAGTGGCAACCCACTCCAGTATCCTTGTCTGGAGAATCTTACAGTCGAAGAAGCCTGGCGGGCTACAGTCCATAGGGTTGCAAAGAGTCGGACACAACTAAAGTGACTTGGCACGCATGGGCTTCTTATTGTGGTGGTTTCTCTTGTTGCACAGACTCTGTGGCATGCAGGCTTTGGTAGTTGCAACTTGAGGGCTCCAGAGAACAGGTTCAATAGCTGTAGTTCAGGGGCTTACTTGCCCAGAGGCATGTGGAATCTTCCCGAACCAGGAATTGAACCAGTGGGATCCCCTGCATTGCATGGTGGATTCTTAGCCACTGGACCACCAGGGAAGCCCTAGCTATCACAGATATTTTAATGTCATGATAAACATTGTATCAATGACCAGTGATTAGAATAGAAAAAAGGAACAAAATAGTCCATGTAGATAGAAATCTAATCAATGCAAAGCTGCACTGCAGATCAGCTAGAAAATAATTTCAGTAAAGCTTGAAGGCAGATATCTCCCTAATTGAGCTTCCAGATGACACAGCTGACCATCACTTTTATTTGGGTCTTATAATATGCTGAACAAAAGTCCCAGTTAAACCATGCTAGACTGCAACACACAGAAACTGCAGGATAGGAAATTTGTGGCATTTTATGTTGTTAGTATTTTTAAATGAAGGTATTTAGGTATGCTTGACATATAACATTAAATTAGTTACAGGTATACAACATAATGACTTGCTATTTGTATGTATTGTAAAACAATCAAAATAATAAGTGTAGTGAACATCACTTACCATACATAGTTACAACTTTTTTTCTTGTAATGAGAAGTTTTCAGATGTATTCTCTTAGCAACTTTAAAATATGCAATACAGTATTATGAACTATAGTTGCCTTGCTGTACATTCCATCCACTTATTTAATTTTTAAGTGAAATTTTGTATCTTTTGAGCTCCTTATGCACGTCATCCCCCTCCCCCAACCCCCGTCTCTGGCAACTTTCAATCTGTTCTCAATGTCTATGAGCTTTTTCAAAATTTTATATTCCACATTTCAGGGAAATCATATGGCGTCTTTATCTGTCTTATTTGTTTCACTTAGCATAACACCCTCAGGGTCTACTTTCATTGTCGCTGATAGCAGGATTTCATTTTTTTATGGCTTAACAACTTCCCATTATATATATATATATATATATTTGTGTGTGTGTGTGTGTGTATGTGTGTGACATTTTCTTTATCCATGCATCTGTCAATGGACACTTAAGTTGTTTCTGTATCTTGGCTAATTGTAAATAATGCTGACATAAACACGGGAGGACAGATAGCTCTTTGCAACACTAATTTCCTTTGGATGTATGCTCAGAAGAGGGATTGCTGGGTCATATGGTAGTTTCATTTTTAATTTTTTGAGGCACTTCCATACTGTTTTACCTAGTGGCTGTACCCATTTACATTCTCACCAAGAGTGTACATGGGTTCCCCATTCTCCACAGTCTCACCAAATTCGTTATCGCTTCTTTTTGATAATAGCCATTCTAACAGATGTGAAATGATATCCCATTGTGGTTTTAAATTGCATTTCCCTGATGATTAGTGATGCTGATCACCTTTTCATGTACCTGTGGGTCACTGCATGAGTTCATTGGAAAAATGTCTATTCATTTCCTCTGCAACATCTTTAAATTAGATCGCTTGAATGTTTGCTATTGAGGTGTATAAGTTCTTCATATATTTTGGTATTAGCCCCTTATCAGATATAAAGTTTCTAGAGAAGGAAATGGCAACCCACTCCAGTGTTCTTGCCTGGGAAATCCCATGGACAAAGGACCCTGGTGGGCTACAGCTGGTGGGACTGCAGAGTCAGACATGACTTAACAACTAAGCAAAAGATAAACAGTTTATAAATATTTTATCTTACTCATTTTGTTTTTTAGTTTATGATTTTGGAAAGCGATTCGCTACTTGTGGGGTGAGAAATTTCAAATTATATTCCAAGTGAAGAAAAGGGAGACAATATGGATACTTTTGATATTGCATCTATCTTAGTATTTAGGACAGAAAGATCAGCTGTTAAGGTTTTGTAGGTAGAGACAGAGATAGAGATATAGACATAAATATAGACATGGCCATACCCCTAGGCATAGAGAGAAATATAGAGATAGAGGGAGTTTGATGATATAAAACAGATCCCCTCCCCCACCATCACTTACCCTATTTTGAGAGGAGATATTACACTGTTCAAAAGAATCAATTTGAAACTGACAGGAAGGAAAGGGGCAGGGCACAACTTTTGAAAGAATGACATAGCCCAAGGACATAACATAGACCAATTAGAATCAAATGGGACTAAGCCTCTTGTCCTTCTCCATCAGAGGGCAGAGAGACTGAAAACAACAGTCATGCAAAACTAACCAGTCTGATCACATGGACTACAACCTTGTCTAACTCAGTGAAACTATGATCCATGCGGTGTAGGGCCACCCAAGATGGACGGCTCATGGTGGAGAGTTCTGACAAAATATGGTCCACTGGAGAAGGCCAAGAGGAGCTACCCCATATCTGAGGTCAGGGGCGGCGGCCAAGAGGAGCAACACCACGTCCAAGGAGCGGCGGCTGCACAGGCACAGGAGGGCCAAGAGGAGCTACTCCACATTCAAGGGCAGGGGGTTGGCCGGGAGGAAATACCCCTTGTCCAAGGTAAGGAGCAGCGGCTGCGCTTTGCTGGAGCAGCTCTGAAGAGATACCTCACATCCAAGGTAAGAGAAAACCAAGTTAGACGGTAGGTGTTGCAAGAGGGCATCAGAGGGTAGACACACTGAAACCATAATCACAGAAAACTAGCCAGTCTGATCACATGGACCACAGCCTTGTCTAACTCAAGGAAATTAAGCCATGCCATGTAGGGCCACCCAAGATAGGTGGGTCATGTGGAGAGTTCTGACAGAATGTGGTCCACTGGAGAAGGGAATGGCAAACCACTTCAGTATTCTTGCTTTGAGAACCCCATGAACAGTATGAAAAGGAGAAAAGATAGGACACTGAAAGATGAACTCCCCAGGTTGGTAGGTGCCCAATACGCTTGTTACTGGAGATCAGTGGAGAAATAACTCCAGAAAGAATGAAGGGATGGAGCCAAAGCAAAAACAACATCCAGTTGTGGATATGACTGGTGATAGAAGCAAGGTCTGATGCTGTTAAGAGCAATACTGCATAGGAACCTTGAATATTAGGTCCATGAATCAAGGCAAATTGGAAGTGGTCAAACAGGAGATGGCAAAAGTGAACGTTGACATTCTTAGGAATCAGTGAACTAAGATGGACTGAAATGGGTGAATTTAACTCAGATGACCATTATATCTACTACTGTGGGCAGAAATCCCTTAGAAGATATGGAGTAGTCATCATGGTCAAAAAGGTGTCCGAAATGCAGTACTTGGATGTAATCTCAAAAATGACAGAGTGATCTCTGTTTGTTTCCAAGGCAAACCATTCAATATCATGGTAATCCAAGCCTATGCCCCAACCAGTAACACTGAAGAAGCTGAAGTTAAATGGCTCTATGAAGAACTACAAGACCTTTTAGAACTAACACTCAAAAAAGATGTCCTTTTCATTGTAGGGGACTGGAATACAAAAGTAGGAAGTCAGGAAACACCTGGAGTAACAGGCAAATTCGGCCTTGGAGTACAGAATGAAGCAGGGCAAAGGCTAATAGAGTTCTGCCAAGAGAATGCACTGGTCATAGCAAACACCCTCTTCAAACAACACAAGGGAAGACTCTACACATGGACATCACCAGATGGTCAACACTGAAATCAGATTGATTATATTCTTTGTAGCCAAAGATGGAGAAGCTGTATACAGTCAGCAAAAACAAGACTGGGAGCTGACTATTGGCTCAGATCATGAACTCCTTATTGCCAAATTCAGACTGAAATTGAAGAAAGTAGGGAAAACCACTAGAACATTCAAGTATGACCTAAATCAAATCCCTTATGATTATACAGTGGAAGTGAGAAATAGATTTAAGGGACTAGATCTGATAGACAGAATGCCTGATGTACTATGGACGGAGGTTCATGACATTGTACAGGAGACAAGGATTAAGACCATCCCCATGGAAAAGGCAAAATGGCTGCCTGAGGAGGCTTTACAAATAGCTGTGAAAAGAAGAGAAGCAAAAAGCAAAAAAGAAAAGGAAAGATATTCCCATCTGAATGCAGATTTCCAAAGAATACCAAGGAGAGATAAGAAAGCCTTCTTCATCGATCAATGCAAAGACATAGAGGAAAACAACAGAATGGGAAAGACTAGAGATCTCTTGAAGAAAATTAGAGATACCAAGGAAACATTTCGTGCAAAGATGGGCTCAATAAAGGACAGAAATGGTATGGACCTAACAGAAGCAGAAGATATTAAGAAGAGGTGGCAAGAATACACAGAAGAACTGTACAAAAAAATGATCTTCACGACCCAGATAATCACGATGGTGTGATCACTCACCTAGAGCCAGACATCTAAAAGTGCTGCACTCAATATGCCAGCAAATTTGGAAAACTCAGCAGTGGCCACAGGACTGGAAAAGGTCAGTTTTCATTTCAATCCCAAAGAAAGGCAATGCCAAAGAATGCTCCAACTACCACAAAATTGCACTCATCTCACACTCTAGTAAAGTAATGCTCAAAATTCTCCAAACCAGGCTTCAGCAATACATGAACCGTGAACTTCCAGTGTTCAAGATGGTTTTAGAAAAGGCAGAGGAACCAGAAGTCAAACTGCCAACATCCAATGGATCATCGAAAATGCAAGAGAGTTCCAGAAAAACATCTATTTCTGCTTTATTGATTATGCCAAAGCCTTTGACTATGTGGATCACTATAAATTGTGGAAAATTCTTCAAGAGATGGGAATACCAGATCATCTGACCTGTCTCTTGAGAAACCTGTGTGCAGGTCTGGAAGCAACAGAACTGGACATGGAACAACAGACTGGTTCCAGATAGGAAAAGAAGTGTAGGCTGTATATTGTCACCCTGCTTAGTTAACTTATATGGAGAGTACATCATGAGAAACACTGGGCTGGAAGAAGCACAAGCTGGAATCAAGATTGCTGGGAGAAATACCAATAGCCTCAGATATGCAGATGACACCACCCTTATGGAAGAAAGTGAAGAGGAGCTAAAAAGCCACTTGATGAAAGTGAAAGAGGAGAGTGAAAAAATTGGTTTAAAGCTCAACATTCAGAAAACTAAGATCATGACATCTGGTCCCATCACTTCATGGGAAATAGATGGGGAAACAGTGGAAACAGTGTCAGACTTTATTTTTGAGGGCTCCAAAATCACTACAGATGGTGACTGCACCCATGAAATTAAAAGACACTTACTCCTTTGAAGGAAAGTTATGACCAATCTAGATAGCATATTAAAAAGCAGAGATATTACTTTGCCAACAAAGGTCTGTCTAGTCAAGGCTATGATTTTTCCAGTAGTCATGTATGGATGTGAGAGTTGGATGGTGAAGAAAGCTGAGCACTGAAGAATTGCTGCTTTTGAACTGTGGTGTTGGAGAAGACTCTTGAGAGTCCCTTGGACTGCAAGAAGATCCAACCATCCATCCTAAAGGAGATCAGTCCTGGGTGTTCATTGGAAGGACTGATGCTGAAGCTGAAACTCCAGTACTTTGGCCACCTCATGCAAAAGAGTTGACTCATTGGAAAAGACTCTGATGCTGGGAAGGATTGGGGGCAGGAGGAGAAGGGGACAACAGAGGATGAGATGGCTGGATGGCATCACTGACTCGATGGACATGAGTTTGGGTAAACTCTGGGAGTTGGTGATGGAGAGGGAGGCCTGGCGTGCTGTGATTCATGGGGTCACAAAGAGTTGGACATGACTGAGTGACTGAACTGAACTGAACTGAAGATGGCGGAAAAGACTAGACCTTGATCCTCAATCAGCAAGTGAAATGACACACCCAGAGGTGCTATGACAGTTTCAAGGCACTCTTAAAAGACCAAGGAGTGGGCCATGTCTTAAATCCTGGAAATGTCTGACCCTTCCCCCAAATTGTTGGACTACTCCTCCCTCTCATTAGCATATGAAATTACCCAGCCTATAAAAACTAACCATGCCACATTTCGTGACCATCCTTGCCCTCTGCAGTGGCCTGGGCTCTGTCTGTGGAGCGTGCTTCTCTCTGAATCTGCATAAATCCATTTCTTACCTATCACTTTGTCTCTCAGTGAATTCTTTCTGGGATGAGACATCAAGAACCTGAACTTAATTAGGCCCTGAAACCAGGTACTGTGGGTTTTGGCCAGGTTCAAGTCCCAGCCATGTGGGTTCAAGTCCCAATATGTGGTAAACAGTTTCAAAGCTGACACCATTTTCCCTAAACTATTCAAACAAAGCAATTTCAAACTAGAAGGACGGTGCTAGCAATGTGGATATACCCAGGAAAAAGCCAGAAGATCCATATCCAGAAAGTCAAAGGTTATTTTTTCACCAAAGAGTAGACTCTGAAGTCACATCAGGATGCTAGATTGTGTTTTGTGGGAAGAAAACTACTCATGGAAGCGAGCTGCCTTTGTTCTTTTGTAAATCGGGTAGGAAATGGCAGCAGCACCCGTAGATGAAGAGACCAGTCTGGAACCAGAGCACTCACCCCTTTACCCCCTTGAACCCCCGCAGGGCCCCTGGCAAACTCTTCTGTTCCTTAGGAAAACCTCAGGCCAAGGAAAGCCTCATCACCTTGTGATCAAAACCTATGTAGTTTAACCACACACAATAATGTGACCCCTTTCTCAATTAGGGGATTCCCTGGTGGCTCAGACAATAAAGAGTCTGCCTGCAACATGGGAGACCTGAGTTCGACCCCTGGGTCGGAAAGATCCCCTGAAGAAGATATTCTTTCTTGGAAAATTCCATGGACGGAGGAGTCTGGGGGGCTACAGTCCATAGGGTCGCAAAGAGTTGGACACTACTGAGCAACTTCACTTTTCTCAAGTATGGAGAAATTGAATTTCTCTGAGAAAATAGGTGGTGGTGCAAGCTAGAGCAAGGTCTGCAGGAAGAAGGTTAGAGTTTGGGGAGACAGAATCCAAAAATGAAGGACAACCTCCTGACGGCCTAAATGCTGAGGGCTCTCTGTCTTCCTCTCACTTGTGTTATGTCAACCAAAAAATACAGTTGCAACCTGAAAGTAGAGAATTACTTTATTTGGTGGGAATGTTTAGGATTCCTCTGAGCCCTGGGAAGGTGGGGGGCAGCATCTCAGTAGCTCTGGGAATACTGCTCCAAGGAGGCGGGAAGGAGAGTCAGGCTGTCTACAAGTCTGCAACAACAAATCAGGCAATCTGAACATTAAAGATCAGATACCAAGTTAAAGAATTTGGCATTTTATGTATGGGAAGATGCAAGCCTCCGGGCTCACTGAATTCATTCCTTTCATATGCATCTCAGTTATCTGGGGCCAAATCCTGTTTCCTTGTTCACCTTAAGGAGTGATAGATGGCTGCTTGTTGCATTTCCACCCACCTCAGATCCTCAGCAATCACCTTGGTTGGGGTTGGGGGGTGGGAGGGTAAGTCGGGGTGGCAGCATCTGTTGGCTCACAGTTTAGGGAGCATTCATTCACATTTGGAGGCCAGAAATCGCTGATGGCTGTGACATTTCTTGTTTACTAATATGGCAGGAGATACTTTCATTTCACGGAAGCCACAGCTTCCCTGCTGGCTCAGACGGTAAAGAATCTGCCTGTAATGCAGGAGGCCTGGGTTCCATCCCTGAGTGGGGAAGATTGCCTGGAGAAGGGAATGGCAACCAACTCTAGTATTCTTGCCTAGAGAATTCCATGGACAGAAAAGCCTGGTGGACTACAGTCCATGGGGTGCAGAGTTGGACACGAATGAACGACTAACACACACACACACACACACACACATTTTTCATTTCAAGGGTACAAGAGAAAGAATTAGATAAAGTTATAACTTCTAGGTTCCTAAACCATGTACTTTGTAAGTGCTTATTTAACTCTTCTATAAAAAGAGCCACTGAAATGGTCATTGTAGCTCCATATTTACTTAACCTGGAAATGTGGAAAGAAGATCAGGCAAATGAGGGCTGAGGATGCACTTTTTCATCCCAACTGGCCCTGTAGGGGAAACAGAAACCACACATTATTTGAGTGGAAAAAACATAATGTAAGGAGTAGACATATAGATACAAAGATGTGCTAAGTTGCTTCAGTTGTGTCTAATTTTTGCAACCCCGTGGACCATAGCCCGTTGGGCTCCTCAGTTCATGGAATTCTCCAGGCAAGAATACTGGAGTGGGTTGCCATGTCCTTCTCCAGGGGATCTTCTCGAACTGAGGATTGAACTCGTGTCTCCAGCATTGGCAGGCGGGTTCTTTACCATTAGATATAAAGATATTAATCACTAAATGAGTAAAAAGAGAACTCAAAGGAATCATGGAAATTGCAACTTCCAGGAAGCAGATACCATCCCTAGGCCTGAAAGAGCAAAGCAGACGGAGAAAATTGTACAAACGTAGAGAAGGGGCCCTAGGATATTGAAATCCAGGCCTCTGAGGAGGGGACATCAGACAGCTGGCCGCTGATGCCTGGGGTGGGAACAGAGCAGGAGAATGAGGCTCTTTCTCCACGTGTTGAAAAAATTGCGAATTGGATTCAGTGGCTGCTACAGAAAGGCTTGCTGGCCACAGGGGTGAAAAGGTCTGGCCTACTGTGATTTTCCGTGGAACCCCTGCCAGTCAGAAAGTCACCAAAAGGCAAACAGGGAGGAGTAAATCCCTCTTCTCCAGAGTCGTGGTGGTCCTCTCGCGCCCCCTGCTGGAAGAGCCTGGTGGAGCAAGGATGTGATTTGTAGTCTGGGTCCCAAGGTCACCGGGACTTCCCTGATGGCTCAGATGTAAAGAATCCGCCTGCAATGCAGGAGATACAGGTTCGATCCCTGGGTTGGGAAGATCCCCTAGAGGAGGGCATGGCAACCCACTCCCGTATTCTTGCCTGGAGAATCTCATGGATAGAGGAGCCTGGCGGGCTACAGTCCATAGGGTCACAAGGAGTCGGATGCAACTAACTCCAAAGGTCACCAAAGGAGAGAATCAGAGGGTGGGGTGGAGCTGAGAGACGTTTTCCGGCCCAAAGATTTACAACAGGGCAAACAGAAAATGTATCTGGTGTTTCTGTGTCATTGGTGATGAATCTAAAAGAAAACTAGCTTCTTACACACTTTCTGATTCCCACATACATGCTCAATTTGCTGTATTTCCTCCTGACACCAAGACACCATCTACCAAGACACCATTAGAGAATAATCCTTTTCACTTTTTATAAATTTATTTTTCCTATATAGCCACTACAGAGTATAGCCATTATAGAGTATTGAGAAGAGGTGAGAATAGTCTTTGATTCTTTTGTTTTTCATACTTTGTGTTCAATTAATTATCAACTTGTGCCAGTTCTACCACTTACACAACTTCTCCATGTGTCGTTAGCCTAGTTGAGGCATATATAATTTTTCACATGATCAAATGCAACCCCCTTCTTAGTGGTTTTCTATCTCTAGCTTCATCTCTCTTTAGTCTAGTGATTCTCACCCCAAGCTGTATACCATCTGGGAAACTACTTAGAAGATCTCATTCTTGAGGATCTTGATTTAATTGGTTTGGACTGGAGCTGGGGATCAGTATTTTTAAAGCTCCCTAGGTAGTTCTAAACTTCAGCCAGCTTGGAGAACCATTATTTTAGTCTGTCTTCTGTATTAGCATCAAATTATTATTATTATTTATTATTGCTGCTGCTGTTGCTGCTAAGTCACTTCAGTCGTGTCCGACTCTGTGCGACCGCATAGACAGCAGCCCACCAGGCTCCCCCATCCCTAGGCTTCTCCAGGCAAGAGCACTGGAGTGGGGTGCCATTTCCTTCTCCATTGCGTGAAAGTGAAAAGTGAAAGTGAAGTCACTCAGTCGTGTCCGACTGATAGCAACCCCATGGACTGCAGCCCACCAGGCTCCTCTGTCCATGAGATTTTCCAGCCTACTGGAGTGGGTTGACATTGCCTTCTCTGATTTATTATTGTGTGCTATTCAAATCCAATTATATCACTATTACAAATTCCTCAATAGTTACCCCTATCAGCAGACAATGTATCCATCTGGCATACCCGTGGTTCTCTTGAATCCAGTTTCCACATACTGCTCCATCTCCTGTTCATCTTCTCCCTAACACTCTCACTGAACTTTGACTTCTAACTTTATTTTCCAACAGTACTAAGCCACTGCGATTTCCTGGACATAGGATAGTCTCTTACTTTACCATGCAATGCATATTTTATTTCCTCCAGGAAAGGAGGCTCCTTCAGACAATAGCAAGTTTAAATCATATGGTTAAAAACACATAATGTAATTTTAGTGTTTTGGAGCACCCTTTAAACATTACTCTCTGAGATGTCGATTATATGAAAAGTTGTGAATGCACAGAAAACGGGTTGAAAGAAATTCATTAAAATGTTAACTGTGTTGTCTCTAGGCAGCAGAGTTATAGATTTCTTTTCTATACTTTTCTGTAGCTCAGAAGTTTTCTGCAATGGCATGTATTACACTTTTAAATTAAAAAACATAATAAAATGTATTGGTAAAATCATTTATGTGTTTTAAAACACTATATATATATCCAAATATCTAAACCTACATGATTCTTAAGAAGTGTTTGATTAATAAAGTAGTGTAATGAAGAATGCTAATATTTGCATAAAGAGTTTTAACTCTGCCCGCCTCCTACACGTTAATGTTTTCCTTTATCCACTAGATGGCAATCTCTTCCCATATAATTGCCCATTTATGATGTTGAAGACCCTTTGAAGGGACTGTGTGTGGTTTACATAAATATTTTTATTTTTAAATTCACATATTGTTTATACTTATATTTCAGTGTAAACTAAGAATTTGTGGTTTTAAATGATTTAAGATTTAAGTCAATTTCCTTAAGAACATTTCCCAGTTATTGTGATTGTCTCAACCAATTCCACTCCAATCATCCCCATCTCTACTTAAAAGGTGGTGGAAATTCCCTTTATCCTTGAAATCCTTTTGTTTTTATTCTTAATTTATACCTTTAGGCTTGCAGATGATACCCAGGGGAATGACTTAGTCTAGCTGATATTATTCAAGGCAAAGAGACTTCCACCTTCTTTCTGCATTGGCAGAGACCTGAGTTGAGTAAAACTGAATGAAACTTCCCAAAGCAAGAGAGTGGAAGGAGAATGTGTATTCTGGTGCAGAATGTCCTGAAGGCATAAACCTGTGTCAGAGTGATTTTAAATCTTGTCTGAAATAATGCATTGAGTAATATTAACGAATATTCCCAAGGTTTTAGAGAATAGTAATTCCTTAGGCCATCTTCCCTGGTGTCTCAGTGGTAAAGAATCCACCTGCCAATGCAGGAGATTCAAGAGATGTGGGTTCGATCCCTGGGTTGAGAAGATTCCCCGATGAAGAAAATGGCAACCCACTCCAGTATTCTTGTCTGGAGAATTCCATGGACAGAGGAGCCTGGCGGGCTCCAGTTGGACACAAATGAGTGGCTAAAGCACAACAACTATAAGTTTTTAGGCAAGATTTAAAACATTAACTATTGTAGGGCAACAAAGGAGATGAAGACATAAAGGCTAGACTTTTGGACACAGTGGGGGAAAGAAAGGTGGGATAATTTGAAATAGTAGCATTGAAACATATATATTACTGTGTTTAACACAGATAACCAGTGGGAATTTGCTGTTTAACACAGGGAAGCCAAATCCAGCACTCTGTGACAACCTAGAGGGGTGAGATGGGGAGGGAGGGGAGAGGGAGGTTCAAGAGGGAGGAGACATATGTATACCTGTGGCTGATTCATGTTGATGTATGGCAGAAACTACTATCACAATATTGAAAAGTAATGATCTTCCAATTAAAAATAAAATAAAATTTTTTAAAAAAATTATCTATTGCCCATTTTTCTACGCTGCTGTTTGCATGTAGGGTATTATAGGCATCAAAGGAATCTCAAATTCTCTCCAGTTTTTCTTTCTCTAGGCCTTTCTTTCCAAAGTCCAACTGCTCGTCAAAAATGGTTCTGCTGTCTGATTCTCTTTTCTTAGATGATGACTTACGTGCCTGGCACTACATTTTCAACTTACAATAAATAGCAGTCAGGGAATCATCAAATTCAGTAAACTTGGAGATGTTTTTCTGCCCAATCAATGGGGCGCTTTGCTTCCAAACACATGAAGTGCATTTCTGATGTCTAAATTTAAGGGCTAACCATTATATATATTAGGAATAATATATAGGCACATTATAATTTTCATAATTTTTTCTAATGAAAAAATACATGTTCTTAATAAAATTTTTGAAAGACTCTAAGACCTCAATTGGGCTTCCCTCATGGCTCAGTAGTAAAGAACCCACTGCCAATGCAGGAGATGTGGGTTTGATCCCTGGGTCAGGATGATCCCCTGGAAAATGAAATGGCAACCCACTCCAGTATTCTTGCCTTGGAAATCCCATAGACAGAGGAGCCTGGTGGGCTACCGTCCATGCAGTCGCAGAAGTGTTGGACACGACTTAGTGACTAAACAACAACAAGCTTTCCAATAAGGAAAATTAAAATTGCTCGTAATTTTCCCACCCAGGAAAGTATCTTATCAGTGTCTATTCTAACCACCTATACACACACACACACACACACACACACACACACATGGGTTTGTATTTGGAGAAGTCTAGGATCTCTGCACTTTCATCACTTTACCTAGTGAAATTTTATTATGTGGAATTCTATGCTATGCTGAATGATTTTAAAGCACTAACAAAAATATAGTCTGTTTTGGTCTTGAACTAGATGTCAGCCTATGTTTAAAAGCAAGCCACTTTTGTAAACTATCAACATTTTATTTCCTTTGCCTGATGTTTAAGGTTAAATATTCTTCTTCATTTCTATGAACACTTGGGGCTTACAAATGTACTCTGAGGCATGTACTGTAGCTATTTGAACTGATCTTTCTTAGGATAGCAGAAGCTCTGGATGCCGCTCTTACCATTCCACAATTTTCTGTAGGGCCTCAGCAAGTCAATTATCTTCTTTGTGTGCTTAATCCTCTTGGAGTGCAGCCCTCATCATTTCTGCGTGCCGTGCCATTCTGTGCGGGTGAATGTTTCCCTTTATCCTCTGCATATAGAAATGGAGAAAAAAAAGAAAATTAAAATAAGTGAACAGGGAGCCTCAGTTTTGCATTAACCCAAGAAATATGGATTCAGTATCCATGGAACTGAAAATGTCTGCTTCAATCCTTTAGGACATTTCAGAACATAATTTGAATTTTAAAATAAGTTGAGAAAAAAAAAGAAGATGAGAAGTCAATATTCAAGAGGAATATTGGTTTCTTTCAATTATTTTCCTCTTTTATTCAAACAAACAAATCTAAAAATAACACCATCTGTGCCTGTTAATTGCTATTTGATGTAAGTACAAAGTGAACTTCGTAATAAATGGAGCTTTAAATTTTTTTCAAAATGTTTTATATTGATTCATTCAAAGAACATATGTGGAGCATGGAGATAACATACAGAACAAAGTAAGTCAGAAAGAGGAAAACAAATATCATGTATTAATACATATGTGGAATCTAGAAAAACGGTACAGATGAACCTATTTGCAGGGCAGCAATAGAGACGCAGATGTTGAGAACAGACATGTGAACATGGGAGGGGGGTTAGGGGATGGTGGGATGAACTGGAAAATTGAGATTGACATATATACACTACCATGTATAAAATAGACAGCTATTAGGAAGCTGCTGTATAGCACAGGGCACTCAGCTTGATGCTCTGTAATTACCTAGAGGGGTGGGATGAGGGTGAGGTGGGAGGGAGGCTCAAGGGATAGGATACATGTGTACTTACAGTTGATTTGCTTTGTTGTACAGCAGAAACACAACATTTTAAAGGAATATAGTTGCATGTAAAGCAATTATATTACAATTTTTAAAAAAAGTAGCCTTTACTTAGAGTCTACTGAAGCCATCAGAAAAATGCAGACTGAAATGTATAAAAAAATATCTGTTTAGTGCCTCTGTACTCCAGGGACTGTCTTAGAGATTAGGGGTAGAGCAGTAAATAAAATATACACATATTTTACTTTCAATGCACCTACAGTGAGTAGGTAAATATGTGGTCCCTTGGTCTGAGGAGGGGAGTGGTTCTGAGAGCCACCACAGGTACAAAATCTGCCGATGCTCAAGTCCTTTATATAAGCCAGTGTGATATTTGCCTATAATCTAAGCATATTTCCCATATTTCCTAAATCATCTTTAGGTTATAATACCTAATTCAATGTAAATGCTATATGAATAGTTACCAATACAGTGTAAATGCTATGTGGATAGTTGCTGCTGCAATGCAAATATGTTTCGCTTTTTGAAACTTTACTGAATTTTATTTTGCAAATATTTTTGATCCAAGTCTGGTCAAATCTGCAGATGCAGAACCTTCAGATATGGAGGGCGAACTAAGCAAATAACGTGTATGATGTGGCATATGGTGATGAGTGAAGTTGCTCAGTCGTGTTCAACTCGTTGAGACCCCTACAGTTGCGAGACTGTAGCCCACCAGGCTCCTCCGTCCATGGGATTCTTCAGGCAAGAATACCGGAGTGGGTTGCCATTTCCGTTTCCAGGGGATCTTCCCGACCCAGAAACTGGGTCCCCCGAACTGCAGGTAGACTCTGTCTGAGCCACCAGGGAAGCCCTGTGGTGATGAGAATAGTGGGACAGAGAGGGTGTCACTGATAAAGTCACATTTTAGCAGAGTCTTGAGGAAAGTTAAGGAGGAGCTCTGTGGATCCCTGCATGAAGACCATTTCAGGGGAAGGGAAGAGCGAGGAGGCCACCAGGGCTGGAGTGGAGAGATCAAGATGGAGGTGGAAGGAGATGACGTGAGGGAGGGAATGAGTTATTGGCAAGGACACGGGGGTGGTCGTGTGGGTCTTTGTGAGCATTGGCAAGACTTTGGCTATTACTTAGAGGGAAATGAGTAGCCAACCAGAGAGTTCTGAGTGAAAGGGTAACAAGTTCTGAGGTAACAAGGGGACACAGGTTTGGAGGAATATTGGAGTTACCCCCAGGACAGAGGATGGAAACTTGTACTAACTAGAGTGGAAGCAGTAAGAGTGAGAAAAGATGGTTAGGGTCTAGATGTGTTTTGAAGGAGATACTGAGAAAAATATGCTGATGGATTTGGCGGAGGCTGTGAGAGTCAAGCTTTGTTTTTTAATAAAGGCCTATTAGGGACCTCCCTGGGGTCCAGTGGTTGAGAATCCGCCTGCCAATGCAGGGAGTATGGGTTCGATCCCTGGTCCAGGAAGATCCCACATGCCGCAGAGCAACTAAGCTCATGCACCACAGCTGCTGAGCCCAAACTCTAGCGCCTGTGCTCCACAATAAGAGAAGCCGCGGCAGTGAGAAACCTGAGCACCGCAACTAGAGAAAGCCCACAGCAACAACAAAGACCCAGTGCAGTCAAAAATAAATAAAGTTTAGAGAAGACATATTAGGAATTCCCTGGTGGTCCAGTGGTTAGGACTCCAGACTTCCACTGCAGGGGGCACAGGTTCAATCCCTGGTTGGGGATCTAAGATCCTGCAAGCTGCATGGCCACAAAAAGAGACATAGTCACATGTATTAAATGTTCCTGTTCTGCTGTGTAAATCCAGCTTCCATTATTCTTTGACAACTGTTATTCCAGCAGCTTCCTGGAGGCTGGTTTTCATTTTTCTAAAATCTGCTTTCTTATAGTTTTATCAGTCATTGGTCCTGCTAAATCTTCATCTTACAGCAAAACTTTGCAATTCCAATGGAATACAATTGAGCACACAGGGATCTAGCTTTTGTCAGAAAACACAATGTAACTTAAAAATCCTGACTCATCAAATTATCTCTGGAAAGCAAATAAATCTATTCTCTCCTCACTTTACACCCAGCATTATATAATGAACATTGAAGTCTCTTTTCTTGCTTATTTCTATAATTTTCACAGAAGAGAACACACACCCTTTTTTAATCTGTCACAAGAATCCATTACAACTGAAGAGGTTTCCCATCCCTCTTCAGTAAACAACAACCTATCCACTACAATAAACCCTCTGAAAATCAAATTATTTGGGGGCGTATTTCCCTATGCAGTAAATGCTTTGCTCAGGAGGAAATTTTGTTACCATTTGGTTAATCTGTAAATGGGCTACCAAAACAAAGTACCACAAACTGGGTAGCTTAGAACAACAGAAATTGATTCTCTCACAGTTGTGGAGGCCAGACATCCAAAATCAAAGTCTTGGCAGGGCCATGCTCTCTCTCAAGTTTCAAGGAAAGAGTTGTTTTCTTTATTGCTTGCTTGCTTTTTTTTTTTTTCTGAGTTTCTGGTGTTGCCAACAATTCTTGGTGTCCCTTGGCTGCATTTGCATCAATCCAGTCCCTGCCTCTGTCTTCATGTAATGTTATCTTTATGTGTCTTGTATTTTGGATTACTCCTGGTTTATTATAAAAGGATATAACTCAAGAATAGTCAGATAAAAGAGAGGCACAGGGCAGGGTACGTGGGAAGGAATGCAGAGCTTCCCTGCCCTCTCTGGGTAGGCGTGCCACTCTTCCAGCATCTCCACGTGGTCACCAGCCTGGAAGCTCCAGAGTCAAGTTTCTGGTCCAAGTGATACTATTTTTGAGTTAACGAGAAGCTGAGTTGATAATTGTGTACTATGGAGTAGCTCATGCAATTTCTTTAAAACCAAGTTCATAGACTTCTGCCACAAAGGATTTATTTTCTTTCCAAGCCATAATATATGCAACAATCCATGTAATTGGTTAAGACTCCTGTAGTTTTCAGTCTGAAAAAGAAGAAAAAGCCCTTGCTCTGTAATGACGAGTAGGCTCCAACCCTATTTCTACCAAAGATCCTACCAGACCTTTTGGATTAGTTCTCAAGGCCCCAGGTTACTCAGTAGACCTCAACACAAATCTTGGAATGAGCCAAGTGGAAGGCCATCTTCATCTTCTACATATAGTGAAAGCAATTCAAAACTTCGAATTTGCATCATTCAAATGGCACAAAGTCCCTGTTTTCTAGTGAGCCAGTGTCTTTTGTTACCTATCCTAAGAGACAGTGCTTGCCTGGGGAGTTATTATTTGGCACACCATCCCATGGAGGCTCTTCCTGGACCAGGGTAGAACCATGTCTCCTGCATTAGCAGGCAGATTCTTCACCACTGAGCAATAGCGAAGCCCCTCACTAGAGCTTTAGTTGTGGCTCTAGCAACTGTTTAAGGTTTTCCTTCCACATGCCATGACTGGTTTGGGAATTCTTTGGGGCTTAAGCCTGCAGGTGGGGCTCCCTGTGAGCAGAGGGAACTGGAATGGCAAAGGCAGAGGAAGTGAGGCAGGGACTGCCATCTTACCACAGTCGTTCCTGAACCTTAGCCTTGTTAAGCATTCAAAGGTCGTCACCAACTTTACTAGCTCTTTAAACCAAGGGCACTAAGAACACATCACTTCAAGTACCACTGTCGTACCTGGGCCATAGGAGGTGTTCATTGAAGAAGTACTTTCTGAGAACCTAAGCTGACACTGAACTGTCTTGGGGCTAAGGATCCGTTGGTGAACAAAGGCTCCCAATCATGGTGCTTTCATTCTGTCAGGAGAGCCGCACAACAAACAAGTATGTATGTGAATTACATTATTTTCCCAAATGATAAGGACTGTGAAAGAAATAAACAGGGTGATGTAATAGAGTTACTTTGGTAGGGGGTAGGTAGGGCTGGGGAGGCTTCCTTGGAATCCGTGGACAGAGAGGTTGACATTTGAAGTGAGACCCAAAGGGTGACGAAGAATCTGTCATACAATAAGGCACTTGAAGTCCAGCATGTAGGGACTTCCCTGGAGGTCCAGTGGTTAAGACTTTGCCTTCCAGTGTGGGGTGTTCAGGTTCAATCCATGGTCGGGGAGCTAAGATCCCTCATAACCTCACAGCCAAAAAACCAAAAAACATAAAACAGAAATGATATTGTGGCAAATTCAATAAAGACTTTTAAAAAATAGTCCACATTAAAAAAAAAAATCTTTAGCTCCTGCTGCGCGTGAGGACTGGGGTCTGGCATGGAGAACCCTTTGTCCTGGGACAAGGGGCCTGGCCTCAAAGGCGGCCGCCCCCTCACCCATCATGCAAGGCACGTTTGTGGGGAACATGGTGCTAAACCATTTGTAGATGACCTGCTTCTGGGTCAGGGTTTCCAACGTAGCAGAGCAGCTCCCCGGCTGCGATCTATTGAAAGTCACCCCTCGACCCAAGGGTTTGTAAACAATAAAAAAATTTAAGTAAAAAAATGTAAGAAAAAAATTAAAAAATTTTTTTTAAATCTTTGAAGTCCAGAGTATATATAAATCTGGTATTAGGTCTTGGAGAAAGGGTACTGAGATTAAAATATGAATATGAAGAAGAAGTGGTCCTTGCCATCTGTAACCTAATATCTAATGAGGAATGCAGGCAGAGTATATATTAATTACCATAATTCACAGTAGAAGTGCTATAAGCAAAATGTAAACAAAATCGCAAAGGAGTACAGAAGAGGGATAATTGTCATTAAAGTATTTGGAAGATTTAGGAGATGACCTTCAAAAACGAGGTGACAGCTGAGCTTGTTAATAACAAAGTGGCTCATAGTCATCAAATCCTGTCTATGTGTCAGCCCCTATGCTAACAGATTTACAAGTATTCTCACACTTAATCCCATTAACCCTAAAAGTTCGATTCTATTAGTCAGCCTCATTTTACAATAAATACATGAAATGGGATTTGAAGTTGGTTCATCTAATGTATAGAACTTTTTCTTATGTAGATACTATGCACCTAAATGATAATCAGTTGGTTGGCTATGTTTTTCTCTAACTTCCTCATTTCATTTTGTGTATCATCTGAACAATTCTTACCACATAATTCTGAGTCATAGTATCATTCCCAAAATACCCGAACATAATAAAAACATTTCAGATAATGAGGGAAAGTTGATAGCTACCCAAACTGAAGAATGCACAAATTATTAGGATAAGTGCACCACAAATATCTTGGTTTACTGTTTTCTAAACAGATGTTAATTTTATTTATTTCACCTGATATTGCATTCAAAGTAAATATATATGTGTATACCAAAAAGAGAAGTTAATAACTTTTTAAATTCTTTCTGCAGACCATCAAGCTACAAACAGTAAGTCTGTAAAGCCACAAAGCCTGCAAAAGATCCATAACCTGAGTAAGATGCTGGTGGATAGAATTGGAACTCTTACTGGAAACATGATGTGTGAACTTTAGATCAGGGCTATGCTTTCTTGGTGGAGAAGGCAATGGCACCTCACTCCAGTACTCTTGCCTGGAAAATCCCGTGGACGGAAAAGCCCAGTAGGCTGCAGTCCATGGGGTCGCCAAGAGTCAGCGACTTCGCTTTCACTTTTCACTTTCATGCATTGGAGAAGGAAATGACAACCCACTCCAGTGTTCTTGCCTGGAGAATCTCAGGGACAGGGGAGCCTGGTGGGCTGCCATCTATGGGGTTGCACAGAATTGGACACGACTGAAGCAACTTAGCAGCAGCAGCAACAGCATGCTTTCTTGGGAAAACAAGATGGCAATTTATATATTAATAGTTTGTATTTGGAAAGAAATAAGAAAATTACACTGGCACATATTTATCTCTTTCTTTTGTCATTCATGAAACAGTAATACTTTCTGACCCTGTAGATGTAAAAATGTCACATGTTGATTTATTTGTCTGCCTGTGATAGATGATGGATGATCCTAAAAGTTGGATTCTGTTATATTCTAGTTAGTGTTGCTAAGTTAAAGATAAGATGGTATTAAATTTGAACAGAAGACATTGAGTATTAATTTTGAGGGTCTCTGGTTTAAGTTTACTTGGGTGCTGACTGTAATTCTTCCCAATCTTTTGAGTTTATATGTATAATATGTTCTATTATTTTATAAATGTAATCATTATATATTATATAATACACATATAGTATGTAATATTCAGTACATATCAATGTATATCACATATTATATACAATAATATATTATACTATTAATATATGATGTGGTATATAATGATTTGATATTTTAATACATAAGAGCAATTTCATACTATCTCTCTTTTTAAAAACTTTTTATTTTGTATTGGGGTATAGGATTCCTGGAGAAGGAACCAGCAACCCAATCCAGTATTCTTGACTGGAGAATCCCATGGACAGAGAAACTTGGTGGGCTACAGTCCAACATACACACACACACACACACACACACACACACACACACACACACACACTCACACACACACACATGTGTGACCAAGCATGCATGTGCAATAAGTTACATGAAGCATTCGATGCTCTAAAATGGCCTTTGTGATAGATGATTTTGCCTAACCGTAGACTAATGTAAATGTTCTGGACACATTTGAGGTAGTCTAGGCTAAGCTGTGATGTTCATAGTTTTGATACATTAAATTCATTTTTGACTTACCATATTTTCAATTTATGAATGGTTTTATTTGGATGCAAACTCATACACAGTCAAGAAACATTTGTATTTGGTCTTTTTTCATAGCAAAATTTTATATGATCCAAAGTTTCCATGTAATCAGCCAACTCTTTAATTGTACATGTATACGTTTCTACAACCTTTCTAGCCAACACTAATTCTAACTTTCCGTTAATTTTAACTGTGAAGAAAAATCAGAGAATGTTAGTTTTTTCTAAGTTTAGCATTTTTCCATATGTTCCATTCTTTTTCTAGATATCAAAACTAATCTTATTCCTTAAAGTTAGCTCAGGACTGGGCTGTGATCCCATGACTTTTCTGGCCAAAAGAACTCCAAATTCATTGGCTACCTTTCAGAAGATTGACTGATGTTCCTGCCAACATTGTTTGTTAGTTTCCTGAGTCAAAAGGCATTCAATAGAGATAGAATTAACAGTATGCTTGGTTTCTAAACCACAGCTTAATGGGAAAGAGAAAGTAAGCAATTCCTAAGGATGTGAAAAAACACAAGTCCTTGGAGTAAAGGCTTGCTCATATGACATTTTCTTCAAAGTAAAATTATAACATCTAAAAAGATACGCTCCCATTCTAGTAACCAAAGCAACAATTCTCTATTTACACTGGCCTTTAGAATACTCAAGAAACTGAAGACCATAGTTGCTTGAATGATTCAGTTGCTAGCCTAATTATTGTATTGATTAAATCATTTGTTTGGATTGATTCTAAGCCATACCTTCTTAGAGAGCATAGATTTTTTTTGGAAATAGTGGCATAAGAGAAACTATAGATCATGTGCTTCCTGCAATCAAAAAGGCCTTCAGAGTTTGCTGAACTTACTGTAATACATTATGGTGGTTGGTTAGTCAGATATTTTTAATGTTTGTATTTAGTATGGATAAATATTTATAAAATACATGTATTATCAGAATTTATTTTTTTTTAATGTTAAAAGCAGTAATGTTGTTCAGAAGTTTTAAAAAGGAACGAAAAGGTGCCAGAGAGCAACATAAATGGGTCTCCATCTTTCTGAGTAGTTGGAAAATAAAAGATATTAATTACCTGGGGTTTTGCAGTGCCTCAAAGATCCCTCATGTGTGACTCTAACTCAAAGACTGTAACTCTGGAATATTTATTAGAGGTTAATATAAGCTTCTTATAATGACTCCCCCTTTCCACTTAAAGTAATATTTTGAATATAAGTGTATAACATCCTCATTTAAAGGTATTATCTAATATATATATATAATTTTATACTATATGAATTAAATTTTAATTATTCAAGATCTTAGAAAATTTAAGATCATTTTATTTTGCCACACTGTGTATGTGGAACTTCCTCAACCAGGGGTTGAACCCAGGCTCCCTGTGTTGGAAAGATGGAGTCTTAACCACGGGACCACCAGGGAAGTCCTACGATCACTATTTTGATCATCAATGCCAGTTGTAAAAAATCACTTAGGAGTATATATCATCTATTTCAAGTAACTCTTGTGTTAATCTAGATGCTCTGAGAAGCAGAAGCCAAGACAGCATTAAATTGGGAAAGATTTTATGGCTTATGTGAAATGCTTGTGCTAAAAACAAAATTGGGGAGAGGTCAGATATGCTTAGGAGACAGGTCAGACCTTGATGCACGTCTGATCCTAAGTGCGGGAAGGAGAAGACTGCAAAGAAGGGCAGTTGGGTGGTACCTTGTAGATTGCCGCACAATCAACATAAGGTTCAGCAAAGCTTTTAGTGTGTCCTTGAGCCAAAGAATCTGCCTGCATTGCAGAAGACCCCGGTTCGATTCCTAGGTCAGGAAGATCTGCTGGAGAAGAGACAGGCTACCCACTCCAGTATTCTTGGGCTTCCCTTGTGGTTCAGCTGGTAAAGAATCCACCGGCAATGCATCAGATCTGGGTTCGATCCCTGGCTTGGGAGGATCCCCTGGAAAAGGGAACAGCTACCCACTCCAGTATTCTCTGCAGAATTCCATGGACTGTATAGTCCATGGGGTCACAAAAAGTCGGATATGACTGAGTGACTTTCACTTTCACTTGAGCCAATTTGGCTGACAGTGTGTTGCTTTGCCTTCCTTTCTTTCCTTATTATTTTTTTAAACTGGCTTGCCTGGTGTCTCAGGTTAAAGCGTCTGCCCGCAATGCGGGAGACCTGGGTTCGATCCCTGGGTCGGGAAAATCCCCTGGAGATGGAAATGGCAACCCACTCCAGTATTCTTGCCTGGAGAATCCCATGGACGGAGGAGCCTGGTGGGCTATAGTCCACGGGATCGCAAAGAGTCGGGCATGACTGAGCGACTTCATTTTCACTTTCTTTCATAGTTCATTTATAATATTGTGTTTGCTGTGGAGCATAGCAAAGTGATCCAGTTTTACATATATACATATTTTTTTAATTCTGTTCCACTATGGGTTATTACAAGATACAGAATATAGTTCCCTGTGCTAAAGGTCGCTTCTTATTGTTTATTTTATGAATTGTGGTGCCTATCTTAATCCCATGCTGCTGCTGCTGCTGCTAAGTCGCTTCAATCATGTCCGACTCTTAGCGACCCCATGGACTGCAGCCCACCAGGCTCCTCTGTCCATGGGATTTTTCAGGCAAGAGTACTGGAATGGGTTGCCATTTCCTTCTCCAATCTTAATCCCATAGTCTTAATTAATTTATCCCTGTGCTCCTCTTTGCCCTTTAGTAACCGTAGGTTTGTTTTCTATGAGTCTGTTTCTGTTTTGTAAATAAGTTCACTTGTATTACTTTTTAGATTCCACATGTAAGTGATATCATATAATATTTGTGTTCCTCTGTCTGGCTTACTTCGGTCAGTATGATAATCTCTAAGTCCATCCATGTTGCTGCAATTGGCAAGATTTCATTCTCTTTATGACAGTAATATTCCACTGTGTATATGTACCACATCTTCTTTATCCATTCATCTGTTGATGGACATTTAGGTTGCTTCCATTTCTTAGCTATTGTAAATAGTGCTGCTCTGAACACTGGAGTACATGTATCTTTTCAAATCGGAGTTTTCATCTTTTCCAGATACATGCCCAAGAGTGGGATTGCTGGGTCATCTGGAAACCCTATTCTTGGGTTTTTAAGGAGCCTCCCTACTATTTTCCATAGCAGCTGCACCAGTTTGCAGGGAGTGCTTTGTCTTCTCTGGCTGGTCTGCCTTAGTATCGCCACTGTACCTTACTCATTGTCTGGAAGCCATCTGTGAGATGCGTGTTCTCAGCTCAAAAGCTAAGGTGAGTGTGCAGTCCAAGAGCTGAGACCTTCAGTTAATGACTTTCTCTGAAGTAGGGCGTTGGTCAGGCACATTTTCTTACTTTGGTGGCTGCCAAAGCCCCTAAGTCAGCATCTCCAAACCTGGTCTGTTTCCTGGTTTCTGCTCCTAAATTGTGAAGTGCCTCCTGGAAAGCTCCATCTGAATGGCCTGCTGATGCCTCAAGTTCAGTGCTTCAGTGCATTTCAAAATGAACACCTGGTATGGGAGAATGGCATTGAAACATGTTAATTATCATATGTGTAATCAATCGCCAGCTCAGGATTGATGCTTGGGGCTGGTGCATTGAGATTTCCCGTGGGGAGGGAGGAGGGAGGGAGGAGGGAGGGGGGTTCTGGAGGGGGAGCATATGTAAACCCATGGCGATATCATGTCATTGTATGGCAAAACTAATAAAAAAAAAAAGAATAGCACACACACAAAAAAATGAAATAAAAAAAAATAAATCATTCCACTACCAAAAAACAAAAAAACAAAATGAACACCTGGTTATGTCCTAACTCATACCATCGTTCTCCCAAGTACCAAAGCACACCTTACCTCTTCTTTCCTTTGCCTTCCAGATCCAAATAACTAATGAATTCTGTTGACCCAATGTCTATCCCATTATTCTCTTTTTATTCCTCTGCAGGCCTCCAATGTTAGTGCTCAGGTTTAGGCCTTCATCGCATTTGTGGTACATTATATGCACGGCTGGCATCTCTATGGGTGTCCCTCACCTCCCAGCTCTCCTCTCAAATCCATTTAAAGTACTGCCGCCTGGTCAGTCTCTTTGAAGGGCAGCCACTATACTATTTCTATTCTGAAAATAAAAACTTTTCAGAGACAGCTGCACACTCATGTTAACTGCACCATTATTTACAAGAGCCAAGATATGCAAGCAACCTGTCTATCAGCAGATAAATGGATAAAGAAGATGTGATCCAGATGCACAGTGGAATATTAACCAGTTACGAGAAAGAAGGAAATCTGCCAAGTGCAACAACATGGATGGACCTTGTGTGCACTATGATAAGTAAAGTAAGTCAGGCAGAGAAACCTGTATGATCTCTCTGATATGTGGAACAGGAAAAAATCGCACTTGTAAAAAAGAGAGTAGAATGGTGGTTACCAGGATCCAGGGATCAGGCTATGTTTTTGTTTGTTAAGATTATTATTATTATTTTTTAATGTGAACCATTTTTAAAGTCTTTATTGGATTTTTATAATGTCTCTTCTGTTTTATGTTTTGATTTTTTGGTTGCAAGGCATGTGGAATCTCGGCTCTCTGATCAGGGATAAGACTCTTACCTCCTATATTGGAAGGCAAAATCTTAACCACTGGACTGCCAGGGAAGTCCTTAGGGAGATACTAAAGTGTAAAAACCTAAAAGAAGTAGGTAAATAAATCCTGGAGCACTAACACACAAAATAATGGTTACAATCAACAATATTATCAATTTTGGAGTTGCCAAGAGGCTAAATCTTAACTATTTTCAACACACAAAAAATAATAAATATTTTGATATGATAATGGTTTTAACTAATATGACAGTGGTAATCATATTGCAATATGTAAATTATCAAGCCAACACATTGTACACCTCAAACTTACACCATGTTATAGTTCAATTAAAGTTCAATCAAAACAAAACCCCTTCAATGTCTCCCAATTTCTTACCAATTGAACTTCTATACCTGTAGCCTCTTATGGTGGTGCTAGTGGTAAAGAACCCCATTGCCAGTGCAGGTAGACCTAAGAGACCCAGGTTTGATCCCTGGGTTAGGAACATCCCCTGGAGAAGAAACTGACAACCCACCCCAGTATTCTTGCCTGGAGAATCCCATGGACAGAAGAGCCTGGCAGGCTACAGTCCATGGGGTTGCGCGGAGTCAGACATGACTAAAGCGACTTAGTATGCAGCCTCTCATTCAAGGCCTTCATGATCTGGCTCCATGATATAGTTGGTCAGTTTTTCCTCCTAAAATTCCTTGTATACACCCTGGTTGTCATCTTTCTGAGTTACAGAAGAACCACAATTATACTCTGAACTTTCCCATCTCCATGAATTTTCCTCCTAGACTTGATTTTACATTCTCCATCAGTCCCGTCTTGCTTCAAAACCATCCATCACAACCCAGCTCAAATGCTACTTCCTCTGCAGATCTTTCTCCAAATCCATTAACTAGAAGTTCTCTGTTTGCTGACATTTGCTGGTAAATAAAATATGCCTCCAGTTTACAATGGAATTTTTGTTATAGAATGTGGGGATAAGTATGGATCACAATAAACTGGAAAATTCTGAAAGAGATGGGTATACCAGACCACCTGACCTGCCTCTTGAGAAACCTATATGCAGGTCAGGAAGCAACAGTTAGAACTGGACATGGAACAACAGACTGGTTCCAAATAGGAAAAGGAGTACGTTAAGGCTGTATATTGTCATCCTGCTTATTTAACTTACATGCAGAGTACATCATGAGAAACGCTGGGCTGGGAGAAGCACAAACTGGAATCAAGATTGCTGGGAGAAATATCAATAACCTCAGATATGCAGATGACAGCACCCTTATGGCAGAAAATGAAGAAGAACTAAAGAGCCTCATGATGAAAGTGAAAGAAAAGAGTGAAAAAGTTGGCTTAAAGCTCAACATTCAGAAAACTAAGATCATGGCATCTGGTCCCATCACTTCATGGAAAATAGATGGGGAAAGAGTGGAAACAATGGCAGACTTTACTTTTTTGGGCTCCAAAATCACTGCAGATGGTGACTGCAGTTATGAAATTAAAAGACGTTCACTCCTTGGAAGGGAAGTTGTGACCAACCTAGATAGCATATTAAAAAGCAGAAACATTACTTTGCCAACAAAAATCCATCTCGTCAAGGCTCTGGTTTTTCCAGTGGTCATGTATGGATGTGAGAGTTGGACTACAAAGAAAGTTGAGCACTGAAGAATTGATGCTTTTGAACTGTGGTGTTGGAGAAGACTCTTGAGAGTCCCCTGGACTGCAAGGAGATCCAACCAGTCCATCCTAAAGGAGATCAGTCCTGGGTGTTCATTGGAAGGAAATGATGTTGAAGCTGAAACTCCAATACTTTGGCCACTTGATGCGAAGAGCTGACTCATTGGAAAAGACCCTGATGCTGGGAAAGATTGAGGGCAGGAGAAGGAGGGGACAACAGAGGATGAGATGGCTGGATGGCATCATTGACTTGATGGCCGTGGGTTTGGGTGGACTCAGGGAGTTGGTGATGGACAGGGAGGCCTGGCGTGCTGCAGTCTGTGGGGTCGCAAAGAGTCGGACATGATTGAGTGACTGAACTGAACTGAATCAAACATATCAAAATTGATTTTATGAGGAGAAATGTATTATCTGGTTCATTCAAATACAAATACTGTAATCCAGCAGGAAGGCATCAATTCTGGATATATAGAACTCTTAGCCCTGAAAAATGAAAAATGAAAATTTCAAAAGAAATATTTTGGTGTCATGGAATACTGGCAGATAGCAGGCAGCCACCCAGCAATTTTACTTGTAATTGGAAGTCACATAATACAGTAAAGCAAATGCCACTACAGAATTTCAACAAGTACCATAATTAAAACCAAGCCCCAATATAAAGTAAATGTGGCTGAATTATTATATAAATAGCTGAAGTACATTTAGGAAGAAATCATTATGAACAAGAACAAAAGATAAAGCAAAACAACACAACTGAATGAACTTCAATATCATGTTTATACTTGAAATGTTTGTTGAATATTAGTACCTTGCAAAAAATAGTTTTTTAAAAAAGGAAGTAAATACATTCACTTGTACATGATATTATAGTAAAACCCTTGTTGCATTTAGCTATGGCTTTTGTGAGGAATAAACTTAAATATGAAATGTTTGGGGAATAACTGAAACATTATATTGGATTAGCCTGCGGTCTGTAGTTTTTAAATTCTTCCTAAGAAAGATGGCAACAGGATGCAAATGCACAGACTGTTGTTGCTTTTTCCCCTCTTCTGAACTCCCACAGCTCAGCACCTGGCATCTCTCAGTACATGTGGCCGTGTCAACCTGCTACTGTGTCTCTACTGAATCCTGCTGGACTAGGATTCTTGAGGGTTGGCTGTGTGTTAATCCAGCTTTTTATCTTCACAGTCATTTGCTCGTGGATGAATGGTAGAAATGAGATTGACTGAATGGGCAATCAGAAGAAATAGAAGGAAAAATAGAGGCCGATCAGACAGATAAAGGAAAAAAGGGAATCACAGGCTGAAAAGAGCACCTGGGGAGGGTATCCTTGTGGGGATAGTATGTTCTGTATAGGGAGGAACCACCAGAAAAGCAGGTGAACTAGCAGAAGCCGGATCACAAACACTTCCTACGTCACTTTGAAGAGTTTGGACTGTATTTGTTAGACCATGGGAAATCATTCAAGGGAATGGAAAGATGAGACTTCTAGAAAGATCATTCCAGCAGACCATGGGAGTTAGCTGGGAGTGTCGGGGAAGAGATAGACGTGTGGCCGTGGGGACAGGAAAGATCAGCTAGGAGGAGGCTGTTACAACATTTCAGACATGCCACAGCTAGGGTTGGTTCTAAAGCCGAAGGTGGGGAACAAAGCAAATGAAAGAATCGTATCTGAAAGCTTCAAGCAGAGGGACTTGCTCATTAGCTGTACACAGGCCAGGAGACGGAGTACAGGAAGAGTCTTAGGTATTTGGTGGTGGGGCTGTCTACTGAGCAGTGTTTTAGGGAAGAAAATGCATTCCACTTTGGGACCTGAGAAATATGGAAATAATGGGGGGTATAAACAAATTGAAGAAATGTGGTTCAAGAGAGAGCTGGAGAGCTGAGACAGAGCTATTTATTATACTATACTTAGCTGTGCTTTATCTTTCCATATCTCGGGCTATCGTTCTTCCCTTCCAACAGTTTTTTTTTTTTTCCAGCTTCCAGAATCTCTTAATATTCTGTGTAGAAGAGTGCTTCCAAAGTCTTCTATTTCTTTCCCATAGGTAAAGCCTTCTTGGCCTGGTGTTTCATGTGTGTTACTGATCTTACAGAGCCCATCTCATCTCTTTTACTCCAAGAATAACACTCAGAGGGCTTCCCAGGTGGCGTAGTGGTGAAAAATCTGCCTGCAATGCAGGAGACCCGGGTTCGACCCTGGGTTGGGAAGATCCCCTGCAGAAGGGAATGGCAACCCACTCCAGTACCCTTGCCTGGAGAACCCCGTGGACAGAGGAGACTGGTGGGCTACAGTCCATTGGGTCGCAAACAGTTGGACATGACTGAGGGATTAACACAGGCACACGCATAACATTTTGAAAAATACCTGATAGACCACTAAGTCATCCTAACAGGAAATTAATTTTCAGCATGTAATAACATCTTCGGCATTCCAGAATGCTCAAAGGGTAGCACCGTTCCAATATTTTTTTGTATCAAATTGTGAACCAGCCTATTTGGTGAGCTTCAGTATAAAGCTTTACCAAATTGAATTTGTAAATTCCCAAGTGCCAGTCAAAATCTGTGATAATAATACTTTCATGGGCAAAAGATGCCATGCCCCTTTTAAAAAAATTCTGAATCTCTACCTTTCTAAAGCAGTATATTATCTTTACTATAAGAAATAACAAAGAGGTCTTTCTAAGGCAGGACTAGAGGTTTGGATAGAAAATTTAGGTAAAATTTAAAGTAAAAAGAAAGAAAGAAAGAGAAAACATTTTAACTTAACTGAATTTTGAACTTTGTTTCCATTCAAAAGCAAATGTGGGGGCTTCCCTGGTGGTCCAGAGGCTAGTACTCCACACTCCCAGTGCAGGGGACTTGGGTTTGATTCCTGATTGGGGAATAAGATCCCACATGCCTTAGCAACAAAAGAAAAAAATTAAGTATGATAAATTCACAACCAACATAAAACAGCTCACTGTCTCAAGAAATTTATTTTATTTTTTAAAGGATAAATTTATCTTTGTGGGGGTCTAAATAAACATGTAAGTGAGAATCACTGATTTTTACCAGTGATAGGAAACCACCTCTGGGCCACACAAGCTCAGATAGAATTTATTTGGTAACTTCTCTTAAAGAAGAAAGTGAGAAGATTTCAACTGCGGGAGGATTTCTGAATTTCAGACAGCACACACTTAGGTTGGAATGTATCCCAAGACCTTGGAACCGATACTCAAATTACCTATGACACATAGGCCAGAATTTAAGCACTTGAGTTCTCAACACAGAGATCATCGCATATTGATGACAAACAAATTCACAGCTGCCAAGTTTTATGATTCAGTCAGGAGACAGGAGACAATTTATTCAAACTTTCCCCATGATCTCAGTATCCTAGTATCCAGTGGAAAGCTGGAAAGTCAGAGAGATAATAAGTTGTGGAATAATTTGAAATAGGAAATATTAAAATTCTACCTTAAAGGACCAGGATATATTCTGATTCTGAGATGTGCAGGTAAAGTTTGTTGTTATTGTTGTTGTTCAGTAACTAAGTTTTGCTTTGCAACCCCATGGACTATAGCTGACCAGGCTCCTCTCTCTGTGGAATTTCCCAGACAAGAATACTGGAGTGGGTTGCCATTTCTTTCTCCAGGGGATCTTTCTGACTTAGGCATCGAATTTGTGTCTCCTACCTCAGCAGGCATTTTTTTTTTAATTGTTGAGCCACCAGGGAAGCCCCAACAGGTAAAGTTTAGTGACTTATATTCTCTTTGTTTTGATTCCTGGATAATCATAGATATCCAAAGAAGACTTTGGCTGCACTGTGCTTCCATAGACGATTGCATAGTATTTTTCCTTTGTTCTGAACAGTGAATGTTTTTCCTTACAGATAGTGAAACAGAGCAAGACCCTATGGTCCTTCCCCTCATGTCCTCTGCCTGCCTTTTGTCTGTGGTGGAAAACATTAGTCAAAAAATAAGTTTAATCAGAGAAATGAAAACACGTGGACACAAAGGAAAGCAGTCAAAGGAGATGAAATAATAATAATGTACTAATTAAGCATAGTCAAGGACCTTTAGTTCCTTCTCAAGGGCTATAGATAATATTCTGAGCCATATGCTGTGAGCTCTTATAGATACTAAAATACTAGGTGAAAGAAGTTAACTATGTAATGATCAGACTGTACCCATGACATAAGCTGCCACAATTGTGAGAACTGACCTCAGAGAAATGGGAACAAACAGACCCTAGAACTAAAGATTAACTGTACCTAAAACAACCAAAGTGACACTGGTCAGACCACTGATGACCAGTTTGAAGATGACTGTGCAGTTTCTACATGTAGCCCCTCTCCCCCAACTCTGCCTATTGGGGGAAGGAGGGAGGAGGGAGTTGGCTTTTGAACATGTCTGCCCTTTCTCACAGCTGCCGGCATCTGAAATAAAGCAAACTTTCCTTTTCACCTATCTGGCCTGTTTATTGGCTTTTGGGCAGTGAGCAGCCAGACCCCCCACTTTTCCGTAACAATAGTACCGGTCACTCTGACAACGATATAAAAAATTCTCTATTTCAGAGCTCATTAGGAGAAAAAGTCCCCACAGATGCTTACCATCTTCTATATCCCAGGCATTGTGAAAATGAGAGTCACTCAGTTGTGTCCAACTCTTTGTGACCCCACGCACTATAGCCTGTCAGGTTCCTCTTTCCACTGGAGTGGGTAGCGGTTCCCTTCTCCAGGGGATCTTCCACACCCAGGAATCCCGCATTGCAGGTAGATTCTTTACTGTCTGAGCCACCAGGGAACTGGCTGTTTAATAGAAATGACTCAGTTTTGTTTAATGAAATTCATTTTATGAATTCAATTTATGTCAGATATATGACACATGTATCTGTTATGTGTTGCTGTATAACAAATTAAGCAAATCACCACAAGCTCCACCCATTTCCTAGTTCATTGCTGTGTAGAAATCTGGGCAGTGTGGGCACAGGGCACCTGAATACTGAGAGTCTCTCCTAGCTAAAATCAAGGTATCAGCCTCACTCTGTTCTCAGCTGGATGTCAGGGTCATTTTTCCAAGTAGAATTTATTTCCGTGAATGAGCTGGCCCTTCTTTGCTGGCTGTCAGTGGGGAGCTTCTCTTAGCTCACAGAGACCTCCTACATTCTTTGCCTCATGGCCCTCTCCATCCTCAAAGCCAAGAGAGAGTCTCCATTGTGTTGAATATGCCTCACGCGTCAAATGTCTAGTCCCTCTTACTGGATCACTTATTTAGGCCAAACTAGGATGACCTCCCTACTTTAAGGTCATCTGGTTTCAGATCAAAACTGCATCCGCAAAATCCCTTCACAATAGCACCTAGATTCATGTTAGATTGACTAGGGGAAGATGTGTGTACCCTAAGGGTGGGGGTACGGAGGGCAATCATAGAGTCTTGCTTCTCAGTTGCATAATTCTGTAATCACAATGTCAACTAGGCTGTTTTCTCATCTGAAGGCTTGATTGGGGAAGAATCAAGAATGTGCTTCCAAGATGATTCAGGTTGTCAGCAGAATTCATGTACTTGTAACTGTGTGGTTGAAGTAAAGCGAAGTGAAAATTGCTCAGTCATGTCCAACTCTTTGTGACCCCCTTGGAATTCTCCAGGACAGAATACTGGAGTGGGTTGCCTTTCCCTTCTCCAGGGGATCTTCCCAAGCCAGGGATCAAACCCAGTTTTCTTGCATTGCAGGCAGATTCTTTACCAGCTCTGTGGTTGAGGAGTTTGGAGTTTTGTTGGCTGTTGGCTGAGTCACTCACTAGTCCTAGTGGTACCCCAACAATGCTCTGCCATAGAACCATCTATCTCAATAGGGAGCTCATGACATTTCTGTTTGCTTCTTGAAGATCAGTAAGAGAGTATCTTCCAATCTGCTAACACAGAATCTTACATGATGTAATCCAATTATGAGAGTGGTATCCTATTATCTTTGCTATATTCTTTCTTTATTTTCTGCTTCTTGTAGTTCTTTATTTTATTTTTTTATTTTGTATTGGGTTATAGCCAATTAACAATGTTGTGATAGTTTCAGGTGGACAGCAAAGGGACTCAGCCATACATATACATGTATCCCTTCTTCCCCAAACCCCACTCCCATCCAGGCTGTCATATCCATGTTCTTCTACTTAGAGCAAGTTAAAGCTTCCATGCTGCAATCAGAGGGAGGGCATTATACAAGGGTGTGTGACTCACTGAGGGTCACATTATGCTGTGTCTGCCACAAAAAGTCTGTGCTCAGAGCAGTTTTGGAAGAAGTTCAGATCAAAGTGGTCTCCAAGCTTTTAGAGAACAGGACCTTGTTCAATGTACAGTAGCTGCCACCAGATATCCACCCAGGGTTAAATGGGTATCCTATTTCAAACTCTATATCTGATATCAATTTTCTGGGTTTGAATCCCAGTTCTGTCGTGGATTCACTGTGCAACTTTATCTCTCTATGCCTCAGTTTACCCCTCTACTAAATGAGCATGAGAGTACCCCTGCACCCAAGGGTCTTTAATGAAGATTAAGGTGACATCATTTACAGTGGAGCCTGATATACAGTAAGTGCTCAGTAAGCAGTAGACATTATTTTGTATTCTTTTTCTCCCATTGGATGATTTATGCTGCATGTCTCATTCATGAATTTATCTAAATCTATACTGAAACCCGTGTATTTTTCCTTTTTAAAAAAGAATTTTGAAACATTATGTACCTTCACACATTTAAAAATATTTATTCATTTATTTATTTTTGGCTGTGTTGGGTCTTCGTTGGTGTTCGGGCTTTTCCCTAGTTTCAGGGAGTGGGGGCTTCTCTATTTGCAGTGCAAGAGCTGCTCATTGCAGTGGCTTCTCCTGTTGCAGAGCATGGGCTCTAGGGCATGCAGGCGTCCGTAGTTGCAGCTCCTGGTCTCTAGAACGCAGGCTGGATAGTTGTGGAGCATGGGCTTAGTTGTACCATGGCATGTAGGATCTTCCCAGCCCAGACACTGAACCCGTGTCTCCCGCGTTAGTAGGTGGAGTCTTTACCACTGAGCCACCAGGGAATCCCCAGTCCTTTTCTTGCTATAAGTACTTTGGTTAATCCTTAACCAGTCTTTTCAATTTTGCTTCTTTTCATGCATTTGGTAAAGTGGTCCACATTCATTCTCTAGTCATATATTATGATGCTGATTATGCTTCCTTAAACACTTTTAATTTCCAAGCTATTAATAAGTCTTTTGAAGGAATTGAATTTTAAGATAAATTTTCTCTAACATATTTTAATTATGTGTGTCTCGTTCTTAAATGAGGTTGAGTGAGAAACTATGGTTAAAGGGGGGGGATTAAATCTGGTGAGTGTTGGTGGTTAAAAAATAACATGGATATCTATCTCTCTATCATCTCTCTGTCATCTATCTATATAGTTTGTAGCACTGGGTCAAGAGATGTATATGGGGGTGATCACTGATCATAGAACCAAACATCCTGGGAATTTACACAGTCTGTATGTTCAAGGGAGCATGAATCAAACTTACTGAATTAAATAGAGTAGCAGCATTTCTGTGCTCAGCTCTACACCAAGGAACAAAAGCTCTATACAGGAACAAAAATGAGATACACCTCGTTTTCTCTTCTGAGGCTTACAGTGTTGCCAGGGAAACAAAGCTCATGCATATTAGACAGACATACTGTAAGATGGCATAGGATCGCATTAAAATTAGAAAGATGAGTATATGAGTATAAGTGATATCAGATCTCACAGGAGGTTGGATGGGTTAGAGAGAGCTTGCTAAAGAAGCTTTGGATTATAAGTAGAATTTGGAAAGGCAAAAATTAATGAAACACCCATTCAGCGATGGAAATTTTTTTTTTATTTTTTAACACCCAAAACACTTTGTATTGGGGGTATAGCTGATTAAAAATCTTGTGTTAATTTCAAGTGAACAGTGAAGGGACTCAGCCATACACATATATGTATCCATTCTCCCCTACATCCCATTCCCATCCAGGCTGGTACACAACACTGAGCAGTTCCATGTGCTATACAATAGATCATTGTTGGTTATCGATTTTCAATATAGCAGTGTACACATGACCTTTCCTAAGTCCCTAACTATCAGGGATGGGAAATATTTTAAACACTAGTTTGCCATTGGAACTGACCCTAACCTCTTTACAAGACAAGGAGAGAGCAGAATAAGGATTTATGTTAGGGAGAGGGTAGTAAGCATTGACTGTATCTAGTCTTCATGAGATAATCATCACTCCTATTTTGTGACAGTAGACCTTAGGGTAATGGGGTGAAAGTATCTATTTGCAACATAAAAATGCCAGAATGTGAAGGGACATGCTCCTTGTCACACTGTAGGATGTGAAGATAGGATTCAGTTGTTCAGTTTTTTGTCTTGTATGTTTTAAACAGAAAGCCCTACTATGTATGACTCTTTCAATACTTTATAATTTCAAAAACTTGTGACTAGCCTTACATGTAATTGCAAATGAAAACCAGAGACAATGAAACAGGATATTAATTTCTCATCTAATTAAAAGATGTCATAAAGTATTAAAAAAATGCTTTATCTTGTCTTACAATTATGCAAGTTGAAAAAGTACTTTCCAGTCCACACTTTCTTTAGATTCCTACAGCAAATCTTTCAATAGGGACCATGGTTTATAGGTAGCTACTTTCTATTGTAATAATGTATCTAAAAAGTTATATTTCACTGTATGTAATAGAAGAATGTATTTTAAGTGGCTATTTATAAATTACAATTGCACTAAATCATCAGGCAATAGTATTTGTTGAGAAAGCTAGTAATTGAATGTTATTACCCAATTGTTTATGACCTTATCATTTTTCAGAGTCTCTCAGAAACCAATTTTGTACAATGAGCTATTGGTGTAAGTAGACAGTTAGAAATTCTCATAAGCTGAAATCTACTTCTCCCAGCTATAAATTCTTTGTCTAGTAAATACAAGCTCATCTTGTGCTCATAAAGTAGGGCACTACACTTCTTTTCTGCTATTTTAGTACATCTTGAATGTGTTTCCTTTCTAACTGAAAAAAGAATTGGGCTCATAAATTCTCCCTGAACTCCTAAGAGCCACAGTAAGCACTACCTACCAAGAATCTATTCCAGTAGATAGGCCTGGGATCAATACTGATCGTGACATTAAATAAATGGGTCTGATCTTCCCTTTTCAATGCTCAAGGCTGTAAGTAATGTGGTCTCAAAGAAGCACAGCAGGAAAAGTAGGCATGGGGGTGGGGAACCCAGCCTTATGTCTTGTGCCAGAAAACAGACTAATTGTCTTTTGAAGTGTCTATTTCTAGGTCAGACAGCAAAGGGGAATGGAGTCTCCCAAATTCACTTTAAATGTAGCTAGAACATGAGGGCTGCCTAGTTTTTTCATCACAGATTGTGAAGTACACAAGGGTCTGCTAAGGGGGCAAATAGGGTTAAATCCATCTCTCATTTGGCTTGCTAGTCTGTGTGCCTACATGAGAATAGATCTGCTTGGTAAAGAGGTATCATTTCCTTATTCACACAACTGCTCTTATGTGGATGAACTGTGGCCCAACTAAAGACTGTCCCATTGGCCCCCAAAGCAAATGTATTAACCATACCTGGGGAATCGTGTGTGTGTGTGTGTGTGTGCATGCACATGTTCATTTGTGTCTAACGCTTTGTGACCCCGTGGACTGTAGTCCACTAGGCTCCTCTGTCCACAGGATTCTCCAGGCAAGAATACTGGAGTGGGTTGCTATTTCCTTCTCCAGGCGATCTTCCTGACCCAGGAAGATTACATTATTTATAATAAATGTAATAAATGTCTTCACCTGGCTTATTCTAGTTAAACATGTGCCTTGCTTTCTCTGTGTGAAGCCATCTTAAGAAGAAATTCTCAACGTATGTTGGAGACAACTCTCAACTCTCTTCAACAACAAAGAAAACGTATCCCAACTTCATAAAAAGTTGCAGTTTATGTTAATCCGCCACTTGCTATGAAATTTAAAAAAAATTTAGTATCAAGACAAAACATATTATCACTAGTTTCTTATCTGAATCCTTCTGTTCAGTTCAGTTCAGTCGTTTAGTCGTGTTCAACTCTTTGAGACCCCATGGACTGGAGCACCCCAGGCTTCCCTGTCCATCGCCAACTCCTGGAGCTTGCTCAAACTCATGTCCATTGAGTCGGTGATGCCATCCAACCATCTCATCCTCTGTCGTCCCCTTCTCCTACTTTCACTGTTTCCCGGCATCAGGATCTTTTCAAATGAGTCACTTCTTTGCATCAGGTGGCCAGAGTATCAGAGTTTCAGCTTCAGCATCAGTCTTTCCAATGAATATTCAGGACTGATATCCTTTAGGATGAACTGGTTTGATCTCCTTGCTACCCAAGGGAATCTCAAGAATCTTCTCAACACCACAGTTCAAAAGCATCAATTCTTCGGCACTCAGCTTTCTTTATTGTCCAACTCTCACATCCATATGTGACTACTGGAAAAACCATAGCTTTGACTAGACAGACTTTTGTCAGCAAAATAATGTTTTTGATTTTTAATATGCCATCTAGGTTTGTTATAGCTTTTCTTCCAAGGAGCAAGTGTATTTTAATTTCATGGCTGCAGTCACCATCTGCAGTGATTTTGGAGCCCAAGAAAATTAAGTCTGTCACTGTTTCCATTGTTTCCCCATCTATTTGACATGGATCCTTATTATCTGTTAAATAGTTTCAGGTGACACTAATGGTAAAGAACCTGCCTGCCAATGCAGGAGACAAAGGAGCCATGGATTCAATTCCTGGGTTAGGAAGATCCCCTGGAGTAGGGCATGGCAACCTACTGCAGCATTCTTGCCTGGAGAATCCCCTGGAGAGAGGAGCCTAGTGGGCTACACAGTCCATGGGGTCACGACTGAAACGACTTAGCAGGCATTCAAACAGTTCTATGGTATAATTCCTAGTGACACTTTGTCATTCCATAGTTGACATTTTTATTCAAACTCAGAAGGTATTATTTTATCTTCATTGCCTTTCTTTATTTTTTTCCCTCATTCATGAGATATTTCTTAAAATAACATATTTAGGAAAAAAATCAATAAAATGTATACATCATTACTGAAAACTGTATACCATCATACAAAAAAGGATTTTATTTTGGGAACTCAATTCCTAATTTATGGCAAGTTTTACTTTAGAAATAAAACCACAAAACAATACAATCTAATTCGATCTTAAAGGCTGGCATGCTGAGCAAGGAATGTTCTTATTCTTTGTAGGAGTTCCTTCTTAACACTGTCAGGTACCAAGGCTCTGCCTTTTGGTGTGATTTCAGCCACCAAGTCATCAACAGTAACATGTTCTAGTCCATTTTCTTTAATTACCTCTTTACAGTGTGCCTTCAACTGATCCTTCCAGCCACATTCAATTAGTTTAGCTCTCAGCAGCTCTTTGAGGTGTTCTCTTTCTCCAGTTTCTATCAACTTTTGGTTAATTGCTGCTCTAATCTGCGCATCTTTGTTCATCTTGCTAACCACACTCTTCAGCTGCCCGGACCTAGACCCTCAGTAGCTCCGCTTTTCTTTATTTTTTAAAAAATATTTTTTTATCTGGCCATGCCAGGTCTTAGTTGTGAGATGCAGGATCTTCAATCTTCTTTGGGGCAGTTGGGATCTTAGTTGAGGCATGTGGAATCTAGTTCCCTGACCAGGGCCCTCTGCATGGGCGCTCAGAGTCTTAACCACTGGACCAGCAGGGAAGTCCCCAGAGACTCTTCAGAGTGTCCACTACTCTGTTAGGGGCTTCCCAGGTGGCTCATTTGTAAAGAATCCACCTGCCAATGCAAGAGACTCAGAAGATGCAGTTCTGGTCCCTGGGTCAGGAAGATCCCCTGGAGAAGGAAATGGCAACCCATTCCAGTATTCTTACCTGGAGAATCCCATGGACAGAGAAGCTTGACAGGCTACAGTCCACGGGGTTGCAGAGTCAGACATGACTGAGCACTCACACACTCTTCCGTTACCGTTACTCATAAGCTCTTTGGTTGTCTGGCCTTGGGCTGATGAATGAGGAATCGTGTAAGATTCGTCCACCACCAATACCTTTAAACTGCTCTTGTGTAACTCTGCTACCCACTCTAGCTTTATTTACTGCTTCACTTTATTTTCTGCTTTATATTTACTGCATATGTATTTCCTTCTCCATCTTTCCACTTCCCCCTTTTTGGCACGATATGAATCCTTTTCCCTGATATTAGGAGTATCCTAATATACTTGAGTGTGAGGATTTTGTTGATCAAGTGTTCCTGTTTTGTGAGCAGAAGAGTAAGTAAACAGTGGGGAACCAAACAGGCCCAAACACAGCAAATCCCCACCCACTCTTTCTGGACTATGCCCTTAGATTGTCTCTTGTGTCTTGGCTCAAACTAGTCAATCTAACTAGATGAGTCTTCCCATTATATTGTCCTCTTAAAATCAAACTTACTCTAATATTCAAGTCAAAGGCTGATTCTTCCTTAAAGTATTTCCTGAGATATGATATTTTACTTCCTCTTGGTATACATCTTTTTAAAAACTTTTAAATTAATATTGGAGTATAGCCCATTAACAATGCTGTGATAGTTTCAGGTGGACAGCAAAGGGGTTCAGCCATACATATACATGTATCCATTCTCCCCCAGACTCCCCTCCCATACAGGCTACCACATAACATTGAGTGGAGTTCCCTGTGCTATACAGTAGAACCTTGTTGGTTATCCATTTTCAAAGCATACATCTTTTAAAAATATTTATTTTTATTTATTTGTATGCATGTGTGCTCAGTTGTGTTCAACTCTGTGACCCCATGGAGTTAGGCTGAGCCTGGTCTTAGTTGAAGCATGTGGGGTCTTTAGTTGCAGCAGGTAGAATTTAGTCCCATGACCAAGGATTGAATCCCAGTCCCCTGAATTGAGAGCACAGAGTCTTTTTTTTAATATAAAATACAAAAAACCATCTATTTCTGTTTTATTGACTATGCCAAAGCCTTTGACTGTGTGGATCACAATAAACTGTGGAAAATTCTTCAAGAGATGGGAATACCAGACCACCTGACCTGCCTCTTGAGAAACCTGTATGCAGGTCAGGAAGCAACAGTTAGAACTGGACATGGAACAACAGACTGGTTCCAAATAGGAAAAAGAGTACGTCAAGGCTGTATATTGTCACCCTGCTTATTTAACTTATATGCAGAGGACATTATGAGAAACACTGGGCTGGAGGAAGCACAAGCTGGAATCAAGATTGCTGGGAGAAATATCAATAACCTCAAATATGCAGATGACACCACTCTTATGGAAGAAAGTGAAGAAGAGCTAAAGGGCCTCTTGATGAAAGTGAAAGAGGAGAATGAAAAAGTTGATTAAAGTTCATCATTCAGAAAACCAAGATCATGGCATCTGGTCCCATCACTTCAAGGCAGATAGATGGGGAAACAGTGGCTCACTTTATTTTTCTGGTCTTCAAAATCATTGCAGATGGTGATTGAAACCATGAAATTAAAAGACACTTACTCCTTGGAAGGAAAGTTATGACCAACCTAGACAGCACATTGAAAAGCAGAGACATTAACTTTGCCAACTAAGATCTGTCTAGTCAAGGCTATGGTTTTTCCAGTGGTCATGTAGGGATGTGAGAGTTGGACTATAAAGAAAGCTGAGTGCCAAAGAATTGCTGCTTTTGAACTGTGGTGTTGGAGAATACTCTTGAGAGTCTTTTGGACTGCAAGGAGATACAACCAGTCCATCCTAAAGGAGATCAGTCCTGGGTATTCATTAGAAGGACTGATGTTGAAGCTGAATCTCCAATACTTTGGCCAACTCATGCGAAGAGCTGACCCATTGGAAAAGACCCTGATGCTGGGAAAGACTGAGGGCAGGAGGAAAAGGGGACGACAGAAAATGAGATGGCTGGATGGCATCACTGACTCTATGGCCATAGGTTTGGGTGGACTCAGGGAGTTGGTGATGGACAGCGAGGCCTAGCGTGCTGCAGTTCATGGGGCTACAAAGAGTTGGACACGACTGAGCAACTGAACTGAACTGAATATATATATATGTATATATGTAGGTTGGTGGGTGTGTCCACAGGAATCCCAGAAATAAAACTCTCTAATCTTCTGGGCTCCGTGACTTAGCAGCAAGAGAAATGAAATGGCTATCCAGTTCCAAGAAGGTGACTGTGCTGGGTCATCTGCTCATGAATGCTTCTGCTAGAGCCTCACGGTCTGCACCCAAAGGAGAGTTGTCTTAACTGCTGGACCACCAGGGAAGTTCCCTCTTAGAATGCATCTTACAGATTTAGAAGCAACCTGAGGCTGAATGAGAGCACAGAAGGCCAGAAAGGTGGGAGCCAGGATGCCAATTCTCAGACAGCAAGTAGGGGTCTAAAGGTTGGGGAGATACACAGACTACCTCCAACAAGTTAAAGCTAAGAATGTGGAGCAAGTGATAAAGCAGATCAGGATCCACTGAAGCCAAAATTTTGGAGATTTTTTTTTTTTGAAGTTCATATCTAGCTTTTGAAGAAATGTTCTTGCTTCCTGAAGAGTTGGTGTTTGTGAGCAGTTCCAGAATTTTCAGTACTTAGTTTGTTCTTCTAATACTCATCACACTGTACCTGGTACCTTGAAAGTGCTCATCTCCCTTACTAGTATATAAGCCTCCTGAGGGCAGACACTATCTTGCTCATCTCACCCCCATTGTCTAGTGAGTGCTGTTTGCAAAGGGATGTCAACAAATATCTCTTGAGTTGTAATTTTAAAGATGAATTGAATTTGTGGAAACTACTGTGAATTTAATTTTACACATGTTTAGAGTACAGACTTGCAGGGCATCCAGAGGGAATATCAGCAATCAGCTGAAATCAAAAGACTTGAGATCTGGAGGGAGTGGATGGATGGACAGACATATTTGGATGCTTTCCACATATAGATGAAAACCTAAGAAGTGTGTATAGAGATAAAAGCACTCTAAGTTGAAAATTGAATGGAAGGGGATACAAATTCATTTATTAAGCCAACATTTACTGATAATCTATTTTTAAATTATTAAAAAATTTTTAATATTTATTTATTTTTGGCCATGTTGCACAGCTTAGTTTCCTAAACAGGGATGGATTCCAAGCCCCCTCCAGTAGAAGCTCAGAGTCCTAACTACTGGACCACCAGGGAATTCTTTTGCTAATAATTTAGGGTGTTCTAAGCATTTAAGTAGGTATGATTATATAAATATACCTAATGGAATAAGATAGTCTCTACCATCAAGGATCTTCAGTCCTTCAGTGTTGGCAATAAACTAATGAAAAGATGATTGTAAATATATTAATATTATAAATATTGTAAATACATTAATATTATATATATATTAAGAATATGCAAGAAAGTGGGTGTGACTAACAGTGATTAAAAAATGCTTTTAAAAATTAACACAATAGGGTATTTTTTTTTAGTTGTAATTGGATCACTAATCATCTTAGAAAATTCTGCTTCAGAGCAGAAGTGAGGCAAATCTGCATTAACGTTTGTCATACTTGTTATGTGGTAACATAAAAATACATGTACATTTTCATAAGTTCTAAACGGTTATTATTAAAGAAGAATAAAAGGAGAAGAGTATGACAGAGGATGAGAATGTTGGATGATATCACCAATTCAATGGACATGAGTCTCAACAAACCCTGGGAGATGGTGAAGGACAGAGAAGCCTGGTGGCCTGATGTGCTGCAGTCCATGGGGTCTTGAAGAGTTGGACACCACTGAGTGACCAAACAACAATACTATTAGGTGAAACACCTCTTAAGAAAATTTACATAGTCCCATGTTTGTTTCCCTCCAAAATGTGGTGATCTGAATAATCTAAATGTTCATTTATAAACATGGGATTTTAATGACCATATTAGTCCACACCATAAGGCGTTGGAATCCTATGTGAGTGAATTGTTTGAAGAAAGATGAAAAAGTGGTGGTAAAAGAAAGTTTAATGAGCTTACTCTCATGGTCCCATTTTATTCTCTCCATAATAAAGTACTTTTCAGCTTCAATTTGTTTTTAGACATCTAGAGAATATTAGGCGACCTCCATATTTAAAGACTTGAACTAAACATTGATGACCCATTTTGCACGCTGAAGTGTTGTTCCAGTGTTTCTGTGGCACTGCTGGTAGTTTACAGTTGCACATTGTTTAAAATATAAAGGAAGTTCTCCATTTCAGCTAAAACAAATTCTACAGCCTCTCGCCAGGAAAAGAAAGTTGCCTCTCCCATAAATTACCAAGTATTTAGAAAGGTGTGGAGCCCACATGCAAAAAAGGGTTGCAACCTATTGAGAAAAATACAATGAGCCAGTTACAGAGACTTCATACCTGCCAGGTGTTGCTCAGAAATTATGCATCACTGTGTATGTGAAAGTACATAGCAGAGACTGGCATATCACATACGCCTTGCTGCACATGATAATTGAAGTCTCAATTGTTTTATATTTTAGTATATAATTGGAAAAGATTCTGTTGGCAGATATCATTAATCAGTGGTTGTTCATGTATTGATAAATCAATTCTAGATAGAAGTGAGAGGGTTATCCATGAGGTCTTAATGTCAATAGCTTCAGCTTCCCTTAAGGGTGAAGGGAAAAATTAGGCTGTTTATTTTTGTTAGGTTTCTTGATCTGGATTTCTGGTCTGGGTAAAATTAATAGCAAGAGGTCTTTTTTCATCTCCTTATTAATTGGTATTCACTATTTTCATAAAATGCATTTAAAAATATTAAACACAAAAGTAAAATAAATGACATATAACATAACTAAGATTTTGATACTTTCTCTCAAATATGTTGTAAATGATTATCACAAATAGTTGGGAAGGATGGCAGCATTTCTTTTTTCTTCATTTTTCTTGGCTTAAAACAACAGAAATTTATTTTCTCATAGTTCTGGAGGCTGGAAGTCTGAAACCAGCATCACTGGGCTGAAATCAAGGTGTTGGCACAGCTGTGCTCCCTCCAGGAGCTTTAAGGGAGAATCCATTCCTTGCCTTGTTCATCTTCTAGCACCCCTTGGCTTGTGATCCCTTCCTCCATTTTCAAAGCCAGCTGGGCAGCATCTGCATCAGTGATCATGTTGCTTTCTTCTCTCCTGTCTATGAAATATCCCTCGGTCTTCCTCTTACAAGGACACTTGTAATGGCATTCAGGATGGATCTAGACAAACTCGCATAATCTTCCATGTTGAGGTCCCTTAATTAATCACTCCTGCAGAGTCTCTTTAGTAACATTTGCAGGGCCCAAGAATTAGGATGTGGAGATCTTTGGGCATCAGTGTTCAACCCATCACATGCACCACTTACTAGCTGTGTGTCTGTGGGCAAGCTTCCTCCCCTCTGTGTGCCTCTGGAGCCTCGTTTTATTATTCTAGTTTATATTTATTTTTAAATGGAGGATAATTGCTTTACAATGTTGTGTTGGTTTCTGTCATATAACAACATGAATCAATCATAAGTATACATATGTTCCCTCCCTCTTGAACCTCCCTCCCACCTTTCATCCCATCCTTCCCCTCTAGGGTTTCTGGGGTGGCTCACCAGTAAAGAATTTACCCACCAATGCAGGAGAAATGGGCTCAGTCTCTGGTGGATCCTCATTTTTCGAATGGAGATAATAATAGTACGTAAGTTAAATGGTTCCAAGGATTACATACGAAGTGTGGAGCACATGGCATGGCATGCAGTAGGTACTCAACAAATGAGAGTTATTATGATCTTATCATCATCATTATCATTATGCCCTTTAAATGTGCCAGGCACATACTAAGTGTTGGGAATCCAAGGATGAAAAGACACAGTTCTTGTCCTCAGAAGGTTATAATAACCTGAAAACACACAGATGTAAACAATGTACCTTCAAATTGCTTGGGCTGCCTGCATTTCTTAATGGGAACTTCACTAACTCCATTTTACTTGAACTTAAGTAGTAAGCACCTCATATGATCATTTTTCCAAAAAATTAAAAATTATTGGCTGTGTCAGGTCTTAGTTGTGGCTCATGGGCTCAGTAGTTGTGGCATGCAGGTTTAGTTGCCCCACAGCATGTGGGATCTCAATTCTCTCTCCAGGGATCAAACCCAAGTCCCCTGTGTTGGAAGGTGGATTCTTAACTACTGGACCACCAAAGATGTCTCATTAGCATGATATTTTAATCAGGAATAAATAATAGGCCTCATGATTTCACAACTATATGTCAATTAATGTAATGCTCATAAGTGAGGTTAATAGTAAGATAAAGCAAAGTCAGATATTCATTAAGGGTCTCATTTAACATATCAAACGACCCCTCTTCGTTGGGTATTATTCTGGGTGGTGGGAGTTGAGCTGAGGAAGGGTTGGGAATCTTACTCAGTTTTCAGGTTAATAAGCAAGCCTGTTACTGTGTCTGGATGCTGGCAAGAGACATGAGACTGGGGTCAAAGACTAAGGACTTTATTATTCAGGGCACAGCAGGCATGTGAGCTTCCTCGTTGCTTGCGTCAGTTTCCCACACCCCACAGTTTCCGCAGGACAACTCAGGTGGGCCTACCATGGGTGCCGCCATATGTGTTGGGTTGCATTACAGGAGAGGAACACTTGCTTGGAGAATCCATCAGTTACAGAGAGAACAAGTTGTTCTTTGTCTGAGGGGAGTTGTTACCTCTTCCCTCCCATGTTGCTGTTGCTATTTAGTCGTTAAGTTGTGTCTGACTCCGTGTGACTCCCTGGACTATAGCCCTCCAGGCTCCTCTGTCCGTGGGATTCTCCAAGCAAGACTACTGGAGTGGGTTGCCATTTTCTTCTCCAGGGGATCTTTCTGGCTCAGGGATCAAACCCACATCTCTTGCTTGGCAGGCTGATTCTTTGCCACTGAGCCACTTGCGAAGCCCTTCCCTCTCAAGTTGCTTGCTACACATATAACCCTGAGAAATGGCCCAGGTAAGACCAGTGGAGGCCTTGTGCTCTTGGCATACTTAGCAAGACTCTGACGGGACTCTTAGGGCCCATTAGCTGACTGCCTCTCCCAACACATCCCTAGGTCTTTGCCCTTACAGAGCTTATAATCTATTATTAGGCTTTTTACTGGTTTAAAGGATTTCATCGTTGCCTGTTTTATTCTTTCTGAATTACTGTCAACATTGCTTTGAAGCTTGCACTAGCCTTTTCCCCATATTTGCTTTTTATTCTCACTATTGCTTCATCTTTCATTGCTATTTACATTTCCCCTGTTAAGTCTCATGCATGAGTCAAATACTGCCGGTATCTTGGGAGTCACATTGCCATCAGAAAGACTGGACTGAGTTCCTCAAGACGTTTTCAAGCAGTTTCCTCAAAGCCTCACTATCCATTCAGGGTGTTTCTCTGGCCTAAAGCAATTGTCACATTTAGGCCTGAAGACAGGTCAGTCAGAGTTTTGTCAAGGCAGTTATTTAGCCTGGGTCACTCTGAGTTGGACTCTGGCCTTTGTGTCTGCTATGGCTAGCTGAAAATGAAAGTGAAAGTCGCTCAGTCTTGTCCAACTCTTTGCAACCCCATAGACTGTAGCCTGCCAAGCTCCCCTGTCCATGGAATTCTCCAGCTCCGAAAACCGGAATGGGTAGCTCTTATCTTCTCCAGAGGATCTTCCCAATCCAGGGATTGAACCCAGGTCTCTTGCAAGGAGAGAACTGTCTGACTACTCGCATGTGTGCTAAGTTGCTTTAGCTGTGTCTGACACTTTGTGACCCCATGGACCATAGCCTGCCAGGCTCCTCTGCCCATGGGATTCTCCAGAGAAGAATACTAGAGTGGGTTGCCATGCCCTCCTCCAGAGGAATCTTCCACAAGCCATGGATCAAACCCATGGTTCTTAAGTCTCCTGCATTAGCAGGCAGGTTCTTTACCACTAGTGCCACCTGAGAAACCCTGTCTGTCTACTTACTTTATCCCTTTATTTCTTCCTATCCTCAGCTCTGGTTCTTTGTGGAATGATCATGCTCTGAAATTTTCATTGGGTGGTAACCAATGGGATTCTCCAGGCAAGAATACTGGAGTGAGTTGCCATGCTCTTATCCAGGGGATCTTCCTAACCCAGGGATTGAACCCACATCTCTTATGTCTCCTGTATTAGCAGATGGGTCCTTTACTGCTAGGGCCACCTGGGGAACCCTGTAACTATGTGGGTAGACTTGAGCTGTATATTTAAATCAGCAATAATTACTTTATATGTGTGACTTTGTACATCGATATATTACTCATGGTTTAAGGATGGTTATGCATTGCAAGTATATCTATGTATACACACACACATATATGACTGAGATAGCTAATTTATGGTATATTAGCTCCAAGGTACTATCATGATTTTAGAAAGCTGAAGCAGTAATTTCCTTACCAGTTATATTATGTCATATAAATATATACATTTGGTGTGGGAAAGAAAAAAATGTTGTACAGGCAAAAGATTGTGTCTGAGGAAGACAGAATATTTGAAAGAGACTTAAATTCTATGACTAAATGAGAGAGGGAAATGACACTTCAAATACAATGCCCTTGTCAGGATATGCTAGAAAAAAATTTATGTCACTGACAAGCCAAAGAAGGAGGCATTTGTATGCTACTGACAGTTGGTACAATGTATATGTGGAAATAAATTTAAGTGTGGGGGAAAAAAGGAAAAAGACAACTGAAAGAAAATAGACCATAGAGAAAGAAAAAGCAATTGAAACAAATGTTTAGCCATATGTGATGGACAGCAAGGAGATCAAATCAGTCAGTCCTATAGGAGATCAACCATGAATATTCATTGGAAGGACTGATGCTGAAGCAGAAGCTCCAGTATTTTGGCCACCTGATTTGAAGAGCCGGCTCATTGAAAAAGACCCTGATGCTGGGAAAGATTGAGGGCAGGAGGAAAAGGGGGCAACAGAGGATGAAATGGTTGGATGGCATCACAGACTCAATGGACATGAGTTTGAGTAAACTCTGGGAGATCATAAGGACAGGGAAGCCTGGTGTATGAAAGACCATTGAACACGACTTAGTGACGGAACAACAAGCAGTTCTTAAATATAATTGCCTGAGATTCTCAGTGATGGATCTGTGTTGACATGCTGCCTGAGATTTCAGACCAAGTACTCAGGTTCACTTGGGGTTAAAATCTTTACCCTAGACTTGAACCGACAGCTCACCTCCATCAGGGCAACTCAGCTATTAGCATCATGGAATATGAGAGTATAAGCTGATCAGGAAGAAATCCTGGTTTCAGGATAAAATGGCAAAGATACAAAGCCCCCATGGAGATGATGCTGTAGTCAGCATTGAAAACATTGGCTGAATAGATGGCTTGGACACAGAGTATCATGCGAAGAATCTGGATTAATGCTGTTAGGAGTTAACTAAATCAAGGACATCTAAAAATGTTTCGTGAAGTTGCAGCATGGCAATTAATTTATTATAATACTACCCACAGATGCCCAGGTTCTTAAGACATTGCTCTTTTGGGGAAGTTGTGGGTGAAATGAACCCCCTCTAGGATTTATGTGACTCTACAGCTTGCAGTGAGGTAGGCTTTAAACCAGTGGTAGGAAGAACTTCCTCCCAGAATCCAGAGGAATTCAAGAAGGATCAGAGGAGATGAGTCATGTTTGGCAGATACCAACCAGTGCTGCTGGGGAGGTGGGTTTTGGAGGCCAAGGCATTAAGGAGATTAAGTGAGAGTCTACATATTCCAGCACTGGGGATTATTTGGCTAACATACACTGAGCTCAAGCAAGCTTTTCATAAATATTTGATGGATGAACTCATTGTTTCAATTCTTTTTAAGTATTTTGAATCCCTCGTGAGCTGTGGAAACTCAAACTGGATTTGGTATGTTAATGTCATTACTATTTATGTATTGTAACCCTGAGCAGACGAGTGAGTAACTTTTGTTGGTAAGACATCAGACTCTTTTCTAATTGATAGGGATAAAAGAAACATGAGAAATGACCCTGTCATTAAAGGCTTATACTTTGGGAGACAAGTCATACCCATGAAGGGAGAACTACTAAAGCAAGAAAGTACCAGATTAGTTGTGACTACATTTGTTTCCTCACTCTTTCCAGAGACTTGAAAGGCAAAGCTTTAGCCCTTTGAACTAGTTTTTCTTTTTCTTTATGGCTCTTCTCCCATCCCTTTACCAATCTCAACCCCAAGGGTTGAGTTGGAAAATTTAGATCATCTGTGAGTTCCTATCATAATTTAATTTGAGAAACACAGTAGAGGCAGTAATTGTGGAGGGTGGCAGTTACTGGGCCCTTTGCAGAATCTGTGTGTGTGCTCAGTCACTCAGTCGTGTCCAAGTCCTTGTGACCCCATGGACTGTAGCCCACCAGGCTCCTCTGTCCATGGAATTTTCCAGGCAAGACTATTGGAGTGGATTGCCATTTCCTATTCCAGGGGACGTTCCAACCCGGGACCCAACTCACATCTCTTGCGTCTACTGCATTGGTGGGTAGGTCTTTCCCACTAGTGCCACCTGGGAAATGTTTACAAGAGTGAAAAATGAAAAGAAAGTGAAAGTGAAGTAGCTCAGTCGTGTTCGACTCTGTGATCCCATGGACTGTAGCCCACCAGGCTCCTCCGTCCATGGGATTCTGTAGGCAAGAATACTGGAGTGGGTTGCCATTTCCTTCGCCAGGGGGTCTTCCCGACCTAGGGATCGAACCTAGGTCTCCCACATTGCAGACAGACACTTTAACCTCTGAGCCACCAGGGAAGCCTACTCTCACTCTTACAAGAGTGAGACTCAGATAATTAGAAATGTTGGGTATGGATATTGCAGAAGGGAGGAAGAGCCTGAAGGGGCCACCTTTGAGGAATGAATGAGTACACCTGTTTTACTGAAATGGGTAGGACAAGCTATTCTGGGAGAGAAACAAAAATCCTGGAGAAAGATGGGGCAGTATGCCGATTGTAAAAGTTCTTTAATAGTGACTAATGTAACCTATAAGTAATGAAAAGTCAATGCAGGTTTGTACATATGTGTGTAATTTATACAAAATAGGATTTAAGAAGCATTCTAGACAGATGCATAATATGGATTGAAGAAGTGAGGATAGAAGAGGTAGACAAGCTATCCAGTGGCTTTAAAAGGTCTAGAAATAACTGAATTAATCATCTTATAATGTGAGAGTGTGTGTATATGTGTGTTGCATGGAGGGTGAGGAAGTTTGGCATCGAGATCTCCTTAGGTCACAAGGTAATTAATAGCAGAGACAAACTAGAAACCAAGTATCCCTCCTCACAACTTAGGACTATGTCCACTGTATCATGGTTAGGCATCTATTGCAACATTCAGAGCTAACAAATGAAGGCCTGAACTGGATACTGTCACTTGAAACTGAGATGAAAAGGACATTTGAGAGGAAGTGTAAAGTAAGAACCAATGGAGACGGGATTGGTGGCTGGACAGTGTATTTGTTTCCTCTTGCAGCTCTAACAAATTACTGCAGACTTGAGGGTTTAGAACAACACGGATATGTTATCTTGCCATTCTGGAAGGTCAGATGTCTGCAGTGGGTTCTGCTGGACTAAAATCAAGGTGTTGTCCAGCTACATTTCTTCTGGAAGCTCTAGGGGAGGATCTATTTATCTTTTCCAGCTTCTAGACGTTGCCCGCATTTCTTGGCTCATGGTCGCTTTCTATCTTCAAAGCCAGGAAAGCCTAGTAAACCTTTCTGAAGGTGCATCACTCTAACACTGACTCTTCTATCTTCATCTTTCACCTTTAAAGGACTCCTGTATTATGCTGGGTTTCCCGGATAACTTAGGTGGTAAAGAATTCATCTGCAATGTAGGAGACGCTAGTTCAATTCCTGGGTCAGGAAGATCTCCTGGAAAAAGGATAGGCTACCCCCTCTAGTATTCTTGGGCTTCTCTGGTGGTTCAGATGGTAAAGAATCCACCTGCAATGCAGGAGACCTGGGTTTGATCCCTGGGTTGGGAAGATCTCCTGGAAGAGAGCATGGCAATCCACTCCAGTATTCTTGCCTGGAGAATACCCATGGACAGAGGAGCATGGCAGGCTATAGTCCGTGGGGTTGCAAATAGTTGGATGTGACTGAGCAACTAAGGAAGCGAGCAATTGCTCTGGGTCCACCCATATAAACCAGGTGTCCTTATTTTGCAGACAGTTGATTAACAACCTTAACTCCATTTCCAACCTTAACTTCTGATTTCCCCTTGCCATGTAACATAGCATAGTCACAGTTTTCAGGGATTAATGAACATTTTTGAGGGTGGGGAGGGGGTGCCATCATTCTGCCCACCATAGATAGATCGCCTGTGCGCTACCTCACTTCATTTCCGTCTGACTCTTTGTGGCCCCATGGGCTGTAGCCCACCAGGCTCCTCTGTCCATGGGATTCTCTGGGCAAAAATATGGAAGTGGGTTGCCATGCTCTCCTCTAGGGGATCTTCACAACTTAGGGATCGAACCTGCATCTCTTATGTATCCTTCATTGGCAGGTGGGTTCTTTACCAGTGGGTAGCCCAATTCTTTACCACCTGGGAAGCCCAGTAGATAATGGGGCACCTGGAGAGGTAGATTATATGAAGGTAAAAAATCAAGGATGATTCCAAGGTTTTGAATCTGGGATACTGTAAAGACAATGATACCAATGACAGAAATAGAAAAGTTGAGAGAGAAACTGACTTGTGGGCAAATCATCTTGAGAAATGTTGAGCTTTAATTAATGATGCTATTTTCAGAGGAAATTTCCGAACAGGCGATTACCAAGAACTCAGGGTCAGAAAAGCTATTTGACTATTGCTAATTACTACCATGGTAAGATCTGTTCCATGTTGTTAATTTTTCTGTTTGTATATTTCTGTGTATTCAATAATTTTTACTATAAATTCTCATGTATATGGATGTTTTGTTATGCACCATAGAAACTCATATTATAATTAATATACCTTACTATTTCAGAATTTATTTTGCCTCTAAAATAACTTTACCATATACACATAGTATATAGTTCCATATATACATAGTTTTATATTATAACAAACTGAAGGCAAAGCTTTATCATAGCATCAATGTTTTAATGGAGTTCTACACAACTTCAGATGAAAATTCTTTTACATAGTAGGTATAATATTCAATATCCAGAGGCAATTTCCTTTGTAAGCCAAAATCATAGCAGCTGGTCATGATTCAAAATATTTTCAGATAGTTGTACAGATCACTAACAGGTACCTCTGTGAATTATTCCAAATAACATTCCAAAATCAATGCCAACATCTTATCATTTTGAGAAATTTATTTCCTGGAGTATTTTGCTTCCAAGTTTATTCTGTAATTTTCCAAAGCACTGCTGATAGGGTAACAAAATATAGCCAGAGAGCAAGATTTATATGGTACAGTAATTAAAACAGCATTGTATTAACACAACAAAAGATAAATAGACCTAGGAGAAAGAATCAATAATCCAGAAACGGCCAAAAATCTATACAGGGAACTTGAGGTATAACAGTTAGTCAATTGAAGCAAGCGTTCTGGGAGACATGGTATTAAAGGAAAAGAAAAATATTTTTCTACTTCACACAATAAAAAAAATAACTTCAGGTGGATTAAGATTCATATACAACAAGTGAAATCTTAAAATGTACAGCAAAAAATGAAGCCAAATTTGTTCATATCTCTGAAAGCACCTACCATAAAAACAGATTGTTAAATTTAATGATATAAAAGTTGAAAACCTGCATCTGACAAAGGCATTATTTAAAAGTTTAAAAAGCAAACCAAAATTGGGATAGATTTTTGAAATACATATGTTAACAGAGTATTACAATCCAAAATACATGAAGAGTTCCCACAAACAAGAGTAAATAAAATAAATAACCCAATAGGAAAATAAGCAATGAATAGGGAAGAAAATATTACAGAAACAACACCCAAAGGACAGTAGATACAAAGATGCTCCATCACACCTGAATTCAAGAAAGTAGAATTAAAATACAGTGAGATATTGAAAAGAAGCAAGAAGAATTACAATCCCAAAGCTGCTAGAATGAAACCTACATCACAGAAAGTTAATCAAAATGGAAATGTAGACGGTTATGTCCCAGATGAAGTGACAAGATAAAACCCCAGAAAAATAACTAAATGAAGTGGAGATAGCCTTCCAGAAAAAGAATTCAGAATAACGATAGAGAAGATGATTCAGGATCTTGGAAAAAGAATGGGGAAGATGCAAGAAATGTTTACCAAAGATGTAGAAGAACTAAAGAACAAACAAACAGATGAACAATACACGTGAAGGAATCAATAGCAGAATAATTGAGGCAGAAGAATGGATAAGTGATATGGAAGACAGAAGGCTGGAAATATGCTGCAAAACAGAATATAGATAAAAGAATGAAAACAAAACAAAGCAAAACAAAACTGAAGGCAGCCTAAAAGGCCTCTGGGACAACATTAAACACACCAGCATTTGCATTATAGGGGCCCAGAAGGAGAAGGACCTGAGGAAATATCTGAAGGGATAATAGCTAAAAATACAATGAGATGTTATTTCACCACCATTACACGGAAGTGATTTGAAGTGATTGATAATACCAACAGATGGCCATGGTGGGAGAAAACAGTCTCCTCAAACACTTCAGCAAGGAAATAAATTGGTACAAATATTTTGGAAATTAGCTTACACTTTATTTAAACTGATCATAACCTCTTACCCAGAAATTTTCAACTTTAAGTATATATAGTTCTAGATAAACTATTGTAAACACATCCATATAAACATGTTCAAGGATTTTTTTCAAGTTTTTTTTTTTGTAGCAGTAAATGTTTGAAAACAGCTTGAATTTTCATCACCAGAACAATGGGTAAATTAATTGTGCTATTTTTAACACAGTGAAGTACTATATAGAATTTAAGTGGATGATGTAGGTCTGTATGTTTACTGGTCACATTTAAAAGTTTTAAGTACCATGCTAAGTGAAAAAAGAAAACTTTGAAAGCTACTTTTTATTATACCATTTATGTAAAATGTCAAAAACATTCAAAGTAGATTCATATTTTGTTAATGTAGATACACATAAGTAGTAAAAGGGTCAAAATATGCATAGGAATGATGCTCACCAACTTTATGATAGTGGTTATTTCTAGGTAAGGTGGGAAAAGTGAAGACCTAAGGATTTCAATTTATTTAATAGCCTTTTGCTTTTTAAAAAAAATGTGGTGCAAAAATAGCAAAACATATTTTAAAACCTTGGAGATATCTCAATGGTCTCTACTACATATTCTTTATGCAGTGTGTAGATTCTTTTATTCTGTGTATTTTCTAACATAATTTGCTGAAACAAAGTTCACGTACCATATATATTCACCAATTTAAATCATGCAATTTAATAATTTTTAGTATATTCACTAAGTTGTGCAATTATCACCGTAATCAACTTTTAGAATATTTCCATCACTCCCAAAAGAAACCATGAACCCATTCGTAGGTAACTCCTCATTTCCTCGAAATCCTCTACAGCCCTAGCAAGCACTAATCTTTTCTGTCTCTATAAATTTGGTTTATTTCCACTTTTGGTCCATTATGAATAATGTTGCTATAAACATTTGTATATAAGTTCTTTTGTGGACATACGTTCACATTACCTAGAAGTGGAATAACTAGGTCATATGTTAACTCTATGTGTGTGTTTTGAGGACCTGTCAAAAGTGTTTTCCAAAGCAGCTGTGTCATTTTACATTCCCATGAGGGATGTGTGAGTATTCCAATTTCTGCACATCCTAACCCACACTTGTTATTTTTTAGTCTTTTTTTTTTACAGCTATGCTATTGAGAGTGATGGTTTTAATTTGCATTTTCTTGATGGCTAATGATGTTAGCATGTTCTCATGTGTTCATTGTCTCTATACCTTTTTGCGTGCATGAAATACTTTACAACCAAAAAAGAAATTTGAGACAACCCTTGCAGATGAAATCTTGATATGGAGGCTGATGGCATATAGAGTCAGTTCATATTGGTTTGGGTAAGTGTTGGGAAAAAAAAATACCTTAAATATTTTTTCAGGTATGTATTTGGGGCAAAATCGCCCAGAAGAAGTAGCAGCAAGAACAATATTCAATCAGTGGAAGAGGGAAGGCTGTAAGTAGGGGAGTTAATGTAATTACAAGAAAAATACAGAACCTTGATTTCACAATTAGAAAGAAGGGGTGTGTAAGGGTGTCAGTATCATTATGAGTCATAATCCATATTTATTTTTATGCAATGAAATACTAGCAAAATAGAACTGGAACACAGCAGAACAGAGAGGCTCTCCCTTGATCATTTAAAACAGAAAGATCATACACTCTGGGACAGAAACTTCCAGCAAAACAGTCTGTTCCACAAATACATATTAATTTAAGAAGCAAGTAAACTCAGCTTGATGCTCTGCAATGACCTAAAGGGGCGAAATGAGGATGAGGGGTGTGAGGAAGGCTCAAGAGGGAGGGGATATATGTATCCATGTGGCTGATTCACATTGTTGTACAGCAGAAACTAACACAACATTGTAAAGCAGTTTTGTTCTAAAAAAAAAAAAAGTATTGATCTCTATTACAAACGTTGTAATTAAAAGTCATTTAAAAGTTTAATGAAATTTGATTATTGTGTCAGAAGTCAGATCAATATATTGTACTACTCCATGAATAGGATAACAGTGCTGGAAAAAAATGACATGATAGTGAAAGACTTATTCACAACAAACTATGAAGTTTTGGTGGGTATAAATTGGGAGAATTAATCAAATCTTTGTATCCTGATGTACTTTCATTCATTTCAAATACTGTACTTTGTTTAAAGGAAAAAGTGAAAGGGAAGTCTCTCAGTGTCCGACTCTTTGTGACCCCGTGGACTGTAGCCCACCAGGTTCCTCCGTCCATGGGATTCTCCAGGCAAGAATATTGGCATGGGTTGCCATTTCCTTCTCCAGGGATCCTCCCCAGGTCTCCTGCATTGCGGGCAGATGCTTTAACCTCTGAGCCACCAGGGAAGCCCATTTAAAGGAAAAGTGTGTCTTTTTTTTCAGTGATAAAAGAGAATAGAAAAACTGTTCAGTTTTAGAATACTATTCAGTATACTGTTCAGTATAATGACCCAGAGGGATGGAATCGGGAGGGAGGTGGGAGGGGGGTTCTGGAAGGAGAACACATATATACCCATGTCAATGTATGGCAAAACCAACATGATAATGTAAAGGAAAAAATACATAAATAAATTTAATTAAAAAAATAAAAATAAAATTTTTTAATGAAAAAAAAACCCAAAAAACAAAACAGAGCAGTTTAGTTACAGTATCCTGTCCTTATTTAGACAAGAAAAACAAATTTATATACTGACAGTGATATTTTCAAAGAGAGTAAATTCATTTTACCTTGTACTGTTGTTAAAATTGGGCTTCTCAAGGTGTGTGTGTGTGGCTCAGCAGTAAAGAATTTGCCTGTCATTGTAGGAGACAAGGTTCAAGCCCTGATCCGGGAAGATCCCCTGAAGAAGGAAATGGCAACTCACTCCCGTATTCTTGCCTGGAAAATCCCATGCACAGAGGAGTCTGGCAGGCTCCAGTCTATTGAACACGACTTAGCAATTAAGCAACAACAATCTTGCTTAAAGGAAAAGTGTATCTCTTTTTTCAGTGAAAAAGAATAGAAAAGCTGTTCATAGAAAATCTACTTAGTGAACACCTTAAAAAAAAAAGAAATACTTCCTTCAGCAGCTATCTTGAAAGCAGTAAATAATATATCTCTATGTTATACATTGGGCCATATCCTAAGTATCATCAATTTAATTCATATATTAAATACATGAAAATATCAGTAATAACTTCAATGAATATAACTAAGGAAGAAAAAAATTACTGTCAAATTTTTCATTTTAAGTGCTTTTCTGCCCTCCTTACTAATTTCAATTTCTATTGGACTTAATTGCAAATTAAAGGAAGAGCCAGCCTCCAGTCTACACGACTTTCACACAAGAAAGGGTGCATGCAAATCTCCTAGGACTAAAGCAGTGACTATGGATGAAGAAGAGGATTACCCGCCATTCACTCCCTAACAAATGTGACCGTGTCCTGCCCTAGGCCAGGCCCCTCAGAAGCACGAGGTGTAAAAAGGAAGTAGATAGGTAAACATATCATAACAATGCAATGTGATAAAGTCTGAAGCTCAAGTCTCCACAGAGTTTTAAGGGAGAGTAGAGCATACTAAGCTCACTTCTAGTCCTGAAAGTTTTCTTAGAAAAGATGACTCTTGAATTGGACCCAAAGGAATCAATTTCAGAGACAGAATGAGGGAAGAGTTTGGGGAAGTGAATTACACAAAGAAACAGTATCATGTGTCCAAATGCAAAAGAGAGAACAGCACATTTGGACAAATGCTCATAACTCAGTATGTTTGAATTTAAGGGCCTGTGTGTGGTGGCAGAAGGCTGGGAGGAGAGAAATTAGCAATCGGGCAGCCATAAAAAGTAGCAAAATTGGGTCGTTTGTAGAGACATATATGGACTTAGAGACTGTCATATTGAGTGAAGTAAGTCAGAAACAGAAAAATACATATCATGTCTTAACACATATGTGTGGAATCTATAAACATGGTATAGATGGATTTGCAAAGCAGAAATAGAGATAACAGACATAGAGATCAAACCTATGGACACCAAGGGGAGAGGGGGTGGTGGTGGGATGACCTGGGAGGTTAAGATTGATTTATATACATTATTGATACTGTATATAAAATAAATAACTAGTGAGAACATATAACTTCTGCACAAATTCCAATTTTTGATCCCCTTCTCTGATTAGGCAAACACTTTGACTATGTGCCAACAGCAGGTCATCAGTTTCCACCAAAACAATTTCCTATCTCTCTCACTGGGGAACAAAGATCAATTGCTGTCTAGCCCAAGACATGGGAAACTTCTCTCTTCTCACATCTCCAGCTGTCACTGGCTGTCTGATTCTCAGTTATGGTTGGGGGATTTACTTAGTGGGTAGATGATTGCCATGGTAAATATATATTCCCTTCAGGGAATACAGCGTTCTCAAACTGCTGCTCTCATGATCGCAACAGCGTGATCACAAAGTTTAGTCTCATCCAAGTACTATAATTAAAATGAAGTTGGATTCTTCCCCAACATATTTATTTATTTATTGGGCAGTATCTGGTCTTAGTTGCGCTGTGTGGGGTCTTCACTGCCTCATGTGGGATCTTTTAATTGCAGTGCATGAAATCTCTAGTTGTGGTGCACGGGCTCAGTAGTTGTGGCACACGGGCTTAGCTGCTCTGAGGTATGTGGGATCTTAGTTCCCCAACCTGGGATCGAACCTACGTCCCCTGCACTGGAAGGTGGGTTCTTAACCACTGGACCACCAAGGAAGTCCCCTGGAGTTTCTACGTGATTCTGATGTGACTCCTAGCTTCTCCTTACTAAGGGACAAGAAACATTGTCAAACATGGTTAAAGACTTATTTCTGTTTTAGTGCAATAGGTAAGAGCTTGGGTTTCCCAGTCAGGCTTTAAGACCTGGCTCTGTCACTTACTAGACTATGTGACTTCAGTAATTTAATTAACTTCCCTAAGACACAGATTCTTCATCTGTAAATGGGATAAACAGTAATACCTACATTGAGGATTATTCTGAGACTAGAATGAGATAAAATATATAGAGTTCCAGCAAAGTGCCTGGCATATAATAATCAATAAACAGTAGCGATTATTATTATTATTGCTGTTTTTTATAATTTTGTTTCTTCCTTTTCTACTGATCATTTTGTGTGTTTCACATTATTCCACATTATGATTTTCATAACATAAAAACTTCTAAACAATAGCAAATAAATTTAATTATGTTTTGCCTCTGCAATTGTTTGGAATGTTTATTATTTTCATTTGTTTTTTCCTAATCATGTTTTCTGAAAAATTTCTGGCTTTAATTGTTAAATAGGAAAGCATCTGATACTACTTATTTAAACCTAACAGGCTGAATTTTTTTTATTGTGACTGGATTTCAAAGTGTTACTTTGTCTGAGTATTCAATTTTAAGCCTTTTCTCTCTCAGAGTAAAATGTAGTTCTGTCTCTTAACACAATTTCAGAAATTAATAAGCCTTCTATATTTAGTGTGGTTTATCTTCACATTTTTTCTTCCACTTATACTACATAACTAAATTGGTAGGTTTTGTGAAGTTTCTGCAACTATATACTGCTGGTAAGAAGTCAGGTTCCCTGTCTCAAAGAACTCATACTTTTCTGCAGAAGATAAACATGAAAAAATGATAGAAATACAATCCTGTAAGTGCAATAATAGAAGTTATGTTTGGTGAAGGCAAAATGGTAGCACAATACATTTAGCAATAAACCACCTGCAGTAGAGAAGGAGGGACAAGAGAAAGCTTCAAAGAGAGGGTTATGTTTATTCAAGGGCTTGGTAAACAGAGACAGTATAGCTATGAAGAGAAGGAAGGAATAATTTCATTCAAAAGGGTGTATGCGTGCCTGTGTGTGAAGATATTTTTATTATTCAGTCACTCAGTCGTGTCTGACTCTTTGCAACCCCATAGATGGCAGCATGTCAGGCTTCCCTGTCCTTCATTGCCTCCCAGGGTTTGCTCATGTCCATTGAGTTGGTGATGCCATCCAACCATCTCTTCCTCTGTCACCCCCTTCTCCTCCTGCTCTCAATCTTTCCCAGCATCAGTCTTTTTACATCAGGTGGCCGAAGTAATGAAGGTATGGAGGCATGGAAAAATATTATGTCTCTTTCAGGAAATGATGAATACTTTGGGCAATCTGTGGAGGAAAAGGATAACTGAAAGGAAGGCAAAGACTGTGTTTTGGGGGGCTTATTATATTTGAAGAGAAATACTGGACCCCACTCTGAGCAATGAGGGAAGATGTTTTAAGTATGATAGTCACGTGCTCTTAGTTGTTTTTAAGGACAGTCATTCTGGAAGCAGTTCACAGGATGGTTTGGAGTGAAACTGGACAATTTGACCTGTAAGGAGATCTTTGTAATGACCTAGGAAATAAATAAAGGCCTATGGTTTTTCCAGTGGTCATGTATGAATGTGAGAGTTGGGCTATAAAGAAAGCTGAGTGCTGAAGAATTGATGCTTTTGAACTGTGGTGTTGGAGAAGACTTTTGGGATTCCCTTGGACTGCAAGAAGATCCAAAACAATCCATCCTAAAGGAGATCAGTCCCGGGTGTTCATTGGAAGGACTGATATTGAAGCTGAATCTCCAATACTTTGGCCACCTCATGTGAATAGCTGACTCATTGGAAAAGACCCTGATGCTGAGAAAGACTGAGGGCAGGAGGAGAAGGGGATGACAGAGGATGAGATGCCTGGATGGCATCACTGACTCAATGGCCATCGGTTTGGGTAGACTCAGGGAGTTGGTGATGGACAGGGAGGCCTGGCATGCTGCAGTTCATGGGGTTGCAAAGAGTCGGACACGACTGAGCGACTGAGGGGAGCTGAACTGAAAGATGTTTGTGGTAATGGGGATGAAAAGGATCTGGAAAACATGAGCATGTTTTTCTTTTAATTTATTTTTATTTGGAGGATAATTGCTTTACAGCTTTGTGTTCCTTTCTGCTGTACAACAAAGTGAATCAGTCATAGTATACAAATATCTTCTCCCTCTTGGAACTCCGTCCCACCCACCCATCCAGATAGAATGAGCATATTTTAAGAAGAAATGAATAGAACCCGCTGAGCTAGTGGATATGAGCGAAAGGGAGCAATTGTCAATGATTTGGAAGAAGGACAAGATCTTGTAGGATGTACAGGTAAAAATACTGGCTTATAGGTGTCGTCGTCGTTTAGTCCTCAGTCATGTCCAACTCTGTTGTGATCCCATGGACTGAAGCCGATCAGGCTCCTCTGTCCGTGAGATTTCCCAGGCAAGAATACTGGAGTGGGTTGCCATTTCCTTCTCCAGGGGATCTTCCTGACCCAGGGATTGAACCTGTGTGTCTGTGTCTCCTGCATTTCAGGTGAATTCTTTACCAGTGAGCCACCAGAGAAGCCCTCATAGGTGTGGAACTTAGTACAGAACTTTGGGTTAGAAGTCAAAATATTAGGTGTTGTGATCAGGAAATGTAGAATTGTAATAGAAAAGTACCAGGAGCAACACTGCAGACATGAGAGTTGCCAGGTAGAAAGAGGAGGTAGACTGTTCTTTTTTTCCCAAACATTTTATTTTGAAGTCAGACCTGCAAAAAAAGTTTTAGAAACAATCTAAAGAATTCCTGTACACCCTTCACCCATATTCTCCACTGTTCACATGTTAACTCTTTTACTTTATGGTTCACTTTTTATCACACATATGTAAACAAACACACGTATTATTACTTTTCTTCTGAAACATTGGAGAGTACATTGCAGACATACGATTCTTCTTTCTCCTAATAATTCACATGTATTTCCTAAAACCAAGGACTTTCTCTTCCATACCCACAGGACAGTGATTGAAATCAGAAGATTAACATTAACAGCACTATTATCTAGTCTACTGAGGGCTTCCCTAGTGGCTCAGAGCGTAAAGATCCACCTGCAATACAGGAAACCTGGGTTCAATCCCTGGGGGTTGGGATAATCCTCTGAAGGAAAAAATGGCAACCCACTCCAATATTCTTGCCTGGAGAATTCCATGGACAGAGGATCCTGGTGGGTTACAGTCCATGAAGTTGCAAAGAGTCAGACACGAATGAGCAACTGTCTACAGACCATATTTAAATTTTGCCAACCAAAGAGGAGATAGACTTGTTTTAGACTGTGAAGAAGGTGCTGGTTAGGTAAAATAAAACCAGTGAAAGATAGCATTATCATCACAGTTTTCCAGAAAGAAGTGGTCCTCTGATTAATAGTACTAGAAACTCTGAATAGCTTATCCTTGGAAGGAAAGACAGTAGCCATGCAAATACCTCCTTATTTTTTATCATCTCACTTTATGGCTGTGACTGCTCATGCCTAACCTTGCACACTGTTGTTGAACAATAAGTGACAAACAATATTAACGATGCCTGTAAAGCTAGAGAACAGAGAATTTTCTCACAGATCAAAGAAATAAAGTGGCATCTTTCTCTATAGCAGTCAAATGATAAATAGAAGAAAGCTCATAAGATTTGTCCTTTACTGTATCATGAAACCTTTCAATTTCTATAAAGTCCAAGCACATCATCCTCATAAAACAAAAAAAGCTAATTGGAAACTACCTCAGTATGCCTGATACTGACTTAGCACTCTTCTCTCAGTATATAAAAATGACTTTTATTTGTTTACCATCAGATGTTATCTACCAAATTCCATTTAACTCCATATGGAAAAATCCCTATTCTAGTTCACTTTCTTATAACTAAATATCAAAATACAGTTTTAAAATATTTAACAGATTATAGAATTAAAATATTGCTTTTTTAAAAGGAAAAATACCTTACCTAGTTAAGAATTATTTGATTAGAACATGGAAGTATAAGCAAGGGACGTTTCTTACTTAGTCATTATTATCATATTAAATAATACACCAAAATTGCTTCATGATCAGCACTGATTCTGACCAATTTGCTGAGTAAAAAAGCATTTGTTGGCAACTAAATTTGAGTCTTGATTCTGTAGCTAGTATTTTTAGTAATATTGGAGAAAAAGTTAATTAACATACCTGGGCTTTGTTGTTGTTACCTAAAAATGTGCTAAAGTATATATTGTAAGGGTAAAGTGATGCCACACACACACACACACACACACACACACACACACACTCACAAAGACTCAGAAAAAAACTGGAGTTCTGTAATTGCAAATTGTTGTTAATTGCAGCTTCAAATTTGCAAATATTTACAAGTAACTTTTAAAAAGAAAAAAAATCAGGTTTTGACTCTAATGCTCAAAACCCAAACAAAATAATTATCTGAAATAATATGTAGCATTAGCACAATGCATAAAATATAAAATATACAATTTAATTTTAGATATCAGAGGATGTTGATGTTTCTTTTCAGTTAAAGTTTTAATCTAGACTATTTCTAATGCCAAAAATGATGATAGCTTCTATACTTTACTATATTTGTACTGTGGTTTTTATTTACAAAATTTGTAATTTTCAGGGTTTGGACATACTATATCATAAAGAATAGAGAATTTCCATGAGAATGAACTTTGAATATAGAACCAAATCCTCTTTCCAGTCTGTGAAGTTTAAAGACAGTCATATTTTTTGACACTCTTCTTATCAAAAGAATGATTATTAAAATTTTTTTCTTTTGTTTTTTATTGTAGTAAAAAACACATAAAGTTTATCATCTTAACCATTTTTAAGTAAACAGTTCAATGTTGGTTGTGTTGTTCAGTTGCTTAGTTGTGTCAACTCTTTGTGATTCCATGGACTATAGCCTGCCAGGCTCCTCTATCCATGAGATTTCCCAGGCAAGAATATTGGAGTGGGTAGCCATTCCCTTCTCCAGGGGATCTTCCCGACCTAGGGATTGAACCCAGGTCTCCATCATTGCGGCAGATCCTTCACTGCCTGAGCCACCAGTTCAGTACTGTTAAGTATATTTGTATTGTTGTGTAACATCTTGAGAACTTTTTATCTTGCAAAACTGAAGCTTTATGTCCACTGCATTAACAGTTTCTCCATTCCCACTCCCCTCAAACTCTGTCAGCCGCCATTCTGCTTTCTATTTCTAAAAGTTTGACTTCCCTGGTGGTCCAGCGTTAAGACTCTACGCTTTCAGTGTAGGGGGCAAGGGTTCCATCTCCAGTCAGGGAACTAAGATCCCACATGTTGTGTGGCACAGCAAAAACATACAAACTAAAGTTTGGCTACATTTGATGACACTAATGAGTCTAATTCTGCAGTATTTGTAAAAGAAGGAATTTACGTCCACTTGCTTTCAATAAGGTTTGTGTGACTCGTGCAACACAGCAGAATTGACTCGAAGACAATTTCTGATCTAAGCCTGAAGATACTGACAGTTTCAATTTTCTGTTGGAATATTAGTTCCTGGAACCCCACTGCTGCACTATGAGGAAGCTCAAGCAGTCCTGCGGAGAGGCCCACATGGAGAACCTCTTGCGTAGAGCACCCAAGGTACCCAGCCAATAGCCCCAGTGGAATCTGGAGTGAGCTAGTGCAACTCGCCAGCTAAGTAAATGAGCCATGTTGGAAGTGGATTTTGCCCCAGTTAAGCTGCCCTAAACTGATGCTTTGATGGACAAAACATGCCATTCCAACAAAGCCCCCTGCAAACTGCAGACTCAGGAGCAGAAAACAAAAGATTATTACTGTGACCTCCATCCTACTCCCTCACCCCACCCATCTCTGTCAACAAAGAGCACCGAGCTGAGCTCCCTGTGCTATTGTACAGAGCTTCCCACCAGCTAACTGTTTTACACATCGGAGTGTACATATGTCAATGCTGCTATCTCAGTTTGTCCCACCCTATTCTTCCCCTCTGTGTTCATAATCCATTCTCTACCTCTGTGTCTCTATTCCTGCCCTGCCAATAGATTCATCTTTACATTTTCTAGATCCCACATATAGGCATTAATATATGATGTTTGTTTTTCCCTTTTGGTCTTACTCTACTCTGTGTGACAAACTCTAGGTTCATGCTCATCACTACAAATGACCCAATTTCGTTCCTTTTTAATGGCTGAGTAATATTCCATGGTATATAAGTACCACAACTTCTTTATCCATTCATCTGTTAATGGACATCTAGCTTGCTTTCCTGTTCTGGCTATCGTAAATAGTGCTGCCATTAATATTGGGGTACATGTCGGGTATATGTGTCGTTTTGAATTATAGTTTTCTCAGGATATGCTTTAAGCTACTACATTTTGAGTACTCTGTCATGCAGTAATAGATGACTGGAATATAGTCTTAGAAATATCACAGTTTAAGTGAAGAAAAATCCATAAATAAAATACTTATATTACAGTTTCAAAGACACATGATGTTAAAACAAATTCCTTTTTTTAAAAATTAAAATAGTTCTCTCATACTACATTCAATAAGAGTAGATCTACTACTTTAATATTTGGACTGAATAAAGTGGAAAGCTGGAACACTGGTTAAATGTAAAAGGTGGAAGAAATTAACACACTGAATTAAAGCAGACAATGACACTGGCATGTACAATGATTTCAAATATGCTTGCCTTATTCATCTAATTCCTGCTGAAATTAGAGTTAAATCTACTAGCCACATACTTTCTCTGATATAACAGTAATAACTTCACATGGACTAGTTTTCATTCTCAAGTTTGGAGTTAGAATTCCACTCAGTAAAATTTTAGGATCACAGATTGGGCAAAATGACAAAGAAATTGAATATAATTTTACCTCAGTGAATCACCATTTCCATCTAAAAAATCTTTTTTGCTTTTTGGTACTAAAATAAGATAAATATACCTTTGATGAACTGGACTGTAGCCATGGTTGACAAATCGAAAACTGTTATAATAATTCTATTAAAAGGAGTAATTTAAAAATTCTACTATCGGTGCAAACATACTGCTTATTTAAATTGAGGTCTTGAGAGAAGGCGAGAAGGCAGTACATGTAGTTCTTACTATATCATGACAATGCTATTCCTCTTCATCATCAATTGCTCTAGGGGAGGGAATGTGAACCAAGCCTGGCTGAAAAGACATGGGTAAAGTGAGCTGGGAACATTTAGAAGACATTTCCTTCCCTATGACAGAGGCACTTAAGGAGAATACAGCTCTTCTCTCTACTTTTAAAGTTTTTGTCTGAGCACATGATGCTAAAGAAAGTCCGTTAACCATCTTGCAATCACAAAATTGGCAGAGGGTAAAGATGGAAAGAATCCGTGCTGTTTGTGATATTACTGAAACCCTTCCTCTGCTGTTGAGTTGCCTACCTCCAGGCTTCTTTCTGAGTGAAATATCTAAATGTCTCACTATTATTTAAGCAAATGGCAGCTAAAATCAATTCTAATCAATTCAATAGTGCCATAAACAGCCCACATAGTGTCTGAAAAATAATTTTTTTTTGGCCAAGCCCCAAAGCATGTGGGATCCTTGTTCCCCCACTAGGGATCAAGCCTGAACCCCTGCATTGAAACATGAAGTCTTAACCACCAGACCACCAAGGAAGTCCTGAAAAATAGCTTTTGTTCAAAAACTTTGATTATTACTTCTGTAAGTAAAACATATGCTAAAATATAAAGATGAATATGTCAAAATCACCATTGATTCCTGTTAGCTATTTATAACCCTTCCTCACTCTGAAATCTCAAAACGTTTTGTCCTTTTATTGTTTTTGACAATGTTCACCTATGCTTTAAATTCGAATCTTTTTTCACATGATTTATATTGAAGACTGGATTTCAATAACTCTTTTGTACCACCAATTACTTTATATCTGGCAGATATTCAATGACTATTTGTGGAATAAATGAATGATTATGTTGATGCATTTAAATAACATAAATATGCAAAAAAAGCAAACATCATAATTTCCAAGGACTGTATTCTCAATATGTATGTGTGTAACTTAACAGGATGACAGCAATTACTAGTAAATTTTCTGGTAGTTTTATTTCTGTTTACGTTTTGGACCCTACCATTGACTGTAATTCTAATTTTTACTTCTAGGTGAAAGTTACATCAGAAAATGTAAAACCATTTGAGGGTCTCACCTACGATTCTTCTTAGGAACTAGAGTAGAGGTCAGGAAGATGCCCTAGAGAAGGAAATGGCAACCCACTCCAGTATTCTTGCCTGGAGAATCCCATGGACGGAGGAGCCTGGTGGGCTACAGTCCGTAGAGACTCAGAGTCAAACATGACTGAGCACACACACCCACAGAGCCAAGTCCAGTGAAGTTTGATCAAAGGTGGATAACTGGGTTTCTGCCAAGGTGCTCCCCAAACTTCTATTCAGCTCAATTTAAGTTCACTGCTTTTTGTTTACAGTGATTACAGATATATCTTGACCACAAAACCATGACTAAATAATTCTGGACTCTTCCAGCTTTTCTTTATTAGGGAAGAAGAGTTAAATTTCCTTAAAAAAAAGTATTTATTTTTAATTGGAGGGTAACTGCTTTACAATATTGTGTTGGTTTCTGCCACACATCAACATGGATCAGCACTAGGTATACATTCATCTCCTTTCTCTTGAACCTCCCTCCCAATCCCACGACTCTAGGTTGTCACAGAAAAGGGTTTGTGCTCCCTACGTCATACAGCAAATTTCCACTGGCTATCTGTTTTACATAGGATAATGCATATGTTTCAGTGCTACTCTATCAATTCTATTTTTAAAGTCTTCTTCAGAACCAGCCACCAGAGAGGGAAATGGGAAGAAAAAAAAAAAAGAATTTGTATGGTCTTGTTTATCTCTCATTTTATTCAAAGAACCTCTTTTGGAGCTAAGTAATTTGCAACTTTCTAGCTGTGTAAATTTGGATAGATTACTCTCCTCCCTCTCTGAGTTTCTGCTTCCTTTAGTTTTACAGTGGGGATACTAATTCTTACTTGAATTCCTGAGAAGGTTACATGGAATATATATGGTGTGTGTGTGTTTGTAAGATTACTTAGCATGGTTCCTGGGGCATAATACCCACTTACCTCCCCCATCTAGGGAATGTTAGATGTATTCAACAAACAGTAATTGAATGCTTACCAGCTGCTCTTCTTTAGGCACTGGTAGTACAAAGTTCTCAAAGGGTCAGACTGAAGTAACAGAGCATGCAGGCATGCAATGCAAAGTTGAGCAAGATGAAACCTACATTCTAGGGGATGAAGGAAAAGAGGTGTGATCATTAGAAATGACTGACCAACTGTAGCAACTAAAAAATACTCAAAATATAAATTCTTGCTGTTTAAAAATGTATATATAACATGTAATGAAGCATATAAAAGGTTAGCAAGGATTTATAAGGGAAATACATACTGAATTTTAATACACAATAGATTTGTTCTGTCTTGTTTGAAATTTTCTTTTAAAACATTCTGCATTTCTGAATTGTAGCAGACATAAGAGTGTGATCTCCTAGAAGATTTCGTAAAGAAGGAAGAAGAAAATTGAATAGAACACAGAAATGGAAGGAAAAGTCTTCCCAGTGGCATTAGTGGTAAAGAACTCACCTGCTAATGCAGGAGATGCAGGTTCAATCCCTGGGTCAGGAAGATCCCCTGAAGAAGGAAATGGCAACCCACTCCAATACTCTTGCTTGGGAAATCCCATGGACAGAAGAGCCTGGTGGGCTACAGTCCATTGGGCCATAAAGAGTCAGACATGACTGAAATGATTTAGCATGCACTCATTTACTGAAAGCTGGGGAGCTGACAAAGGAGCCTAAATAATCTAATAGTAGCACTAGTTAGATTCAGAAGAGTGGGAATAATTTTCTATTCATACTCTAATCCCTTCCAAGAAGTTATGTATATACATGTCTAAATGCATATCCTAAGAAGAAAAAAATCTATAAAAGACCATTAATCTGAGGCCATACCTAAAATATTTTGGTATTAAGGATTCATTAAGAGAAATATTTTCATTTTCATTTATGTCACAAACCTACATGTTTTCTTAGTAAATCAAGTTTTGAACCAGAGCAGATCCAAAAGGCTGCAGCTGTTTAGAGTTTTACAAACATCTGGGAAGTTATTCTGGCAAATAGAGTCAAATCCATTAGCAAAGCAGATGTTTTCCACTGTGGCTGGAAAAGACAGCTTTCTTATATGTATTGCATATGGTCCAAAATCCATTTCAGAAATAAAATTCCACCCCTTAAAGAGTCTTGGGACCACAGTGGGCTCTTAGACTCAGCCAATGAAAGCATGGCAGAGGCCATTTAGGGGTTTGAAAGTCAGTTTTTTAGAATAATCTTTTTATCTCATGTCTTTAAAATAGAGAAAAATGTTATGCAAGTTAAAGTTGCTTCTTCAAGCCCTCAGTTTAAAAAGTTGGATTAAAACCAGCAGGCAATCTTTGGCATGACCCCTGGGAGCTAAGAGCAGGGAAGGACAGAAGGTCATGAGAGAAAATGGTGGCCTGAGAGTTGTTTTGGTCTTTCCTCCCAGAGAAAGTAAAAAGGAAGCTTCTTCCCACTGACCCTTAGGGAAGAGTATCAGAAGCTCTAGAAAATGGGTTTTGTCAAACAGCCAGAAATTGTGCCTCTGGAATACAAGAAATTAAAAAACTCATTTAGGGAAAATTTTTCCTTTTACAGATGCGTCTTACATTATCATATACAGATGAATTCTCACTGTGAGGTGGCATAAATCACATGTCCTAGATATTTTTAGCCTTTGTAAAAATAGATATAAAAGTTGAATAGACAGCAAGCATTTGCATTGGCCTTTTGCCAATTAATTGTTTTGAGCTAAAAAGTTTCATATTCTTAGCCAATGCAATGTTTTCCTGGTTTAACAATTCAGATTCAGCTTTCTTTTAATCAACAAAAAACAAAAATAAGGAAAAATAGACTGATGATATTATCTATTTTTCAACTGTATCAAATACCGTGAGAATAATTCATACCACAAATAAGAGAAGGAACTCTTGCTGATTAAGTGGATTAAATTGGTTTAGAATCATCAGGATTGTCAGTACTTGAAAATTTTGCTTACATATAAAGAAACAAGTACTTGGGTTACCACAGATCATTGCTGAGTATTCTAACATATTTTATAACTTCAAAGGCACAGCCTATAAAGATAAAGGGTGCAAATCATTATTTGGCTTCAGAGATATGGAATTTTGTGCTCTTTCTAGAGAAAGATTGCAGGCTGTCATGAACTGTTTTAGGTCTCTTTATAATGAGGTGCCATCATGGGATTGGCTATGGTACTGACAAAGATTCTTTATTGGCACTCTTTTCATCTTTGCTTGGTGCATATGCCTGCCAAAATAGAGACTATTATGAATGATGGGATTTGGATCCACATGTGTCAGGAAAATGTGAACAGTCAATTATTGATACTAGGCAGACACATCTTATTTTCAACATGTTATTAACATCGTAACCTGTTTCACTTATGATATCATTGCCATCTCTGTTTACTCTTCCTCCTGTCTGAAGCTCCTTCATCAGAAATTTCAGAGAGACTGCCTTTGTACCTGAAACACTTTAATTATCACTTTGCTCCAGGGAATTGAGAGCTAGGAAGATATCATGTTTTAGAGGGGAAAATAAAGATCTCTCTGGGAAGATTATTTGCATTTGTCTAAGAGATAACGCTATTCATCCATTGTCTGGAGGGATGCCCAGAATCGAAATGAGCAAAGATTAGCTGAGTGGATAGCTTCATAATTCCTTATGAGACATATTTTCCAAGTAGAGCTTTACTTTGTTTGAAGTGCTGTGATTTTCCAAAATTGGGTATATACCAATTTGGGTAAGTGTGAAAACACATCCTAAAGCCAGAAAAGAAATGAGTCTTGTGTTTTCCATAGCCAACCTCTTTCCCCATCCTCATAGCCCTGCTAGTAGATCATTGAAAACTGACATCATGTGGATCAGAAAAGGAGCAACTAGAGATAGAAAAGGCTTCCCAGGTGGCACAAGTTGGTAAAGAATCCACTGGTCAATGCAGGAGATGCAGGAGACATGAATTTGACTCTTGGGTTGGGAAGATTCCCTGGAGAAGGGAATGGCAACCCACTACAATATTCTTTCCTGGAAAAATCCCATGGACAGAGGCACCTGGCAGGCCACAGTCCTTGGGTCGCAAAGAGTCAGATACAACTGAGCACTTGTCAGCAGCAGAGATAAAAAAAACTGGGCAAAGGCATGAAAAAGATAGGAATGTGTGTCACTGAAAGGGCTGTGTGTGGTGAGAAAAGAAGAATCGGAGGGAAAAGGGAGAGTCTAGGATAATTTCTGGGATTATGAAATCCAGAATGCATATGTGTATGGTATGTGCACAAGCAACTCCAGTTGCTTGTAGAGGAGGAGGAAAAGAAAAGTTTAGCCTAAAAGAAAGAAAATTGGGGGAAAGGAAAGGTTTCAAGGAATTGTTAGCGGAGAAAGAATTACAGGAAACAACACTAATGATTACATAGTTTAAGACATATTGTGAAAGAAACATTATGTCTTGTCTATAACTGCCTACACTTAAATTAACTTTTTCCTGTGGAAGGAGGAGTAGGGTACAAAATGGAAAAGGCAATGAGGAAAAAGGAAATGAACCCAGATGACCCTGACCCTTTCTTAACTTACAAAAAGAAAGCAAAAATATGTCATTAGGCTTTTTTGGGGTCTAAAGACAAAGAAAAACTTTAGGGTCCTTATAAAGACAAGAAGTGTCACTAACCAGGATGGGAAAAGATGAAAAACTCATGAATTATAAGGAAACTCAAATAAAGGGTTTCTATTTAACTGCCTCTTTAAAAGTATATTAAATCATTTTTCCAGCTAATGTTACCGAGTGAAACATCCCATCTGGCTCCACTGAGAAAGAATTTCGAAGTTGTGGAATAGTAGAATCAGAGTTGGAAGTAACCCGCGTGTCTTCTCATCCAACCCCCTCATTTTTCTTTTTAGCAGTTCTGGGGTGTGATATAAACAGACTGTAGCGAGTCCACATGCTCCAGACTCGCTCATTAAAACACAAAACGGCTTCTGCCACTCTTGTGTTCCTTTCCAGCTACAGTGGGTCCCTCTTCCTTCCTTGCAGTAGCAGTCTGCATTTGCTGTCTCCGCTTCTTCTTCCTTTCCCCTCCCCAGGCCACAGAGCTGCCCCTCCATTGAAATCCTCTTCCCTCAAGGGTCCTCACAAAGAACACTCTTCCATCTTTGCCAAGTGGGCTTTGGGTTAAGATGGCTGGACTTGAAATCTTGCTTCTGTCATTTACCTCCTGTGTAACCTGGGGTAAGTTCACCTCTCTGTGCTTCATTTTCTCATCTATAAAGAGGCAGTCATCATCACCATCATTCCAAATTCACAAGGGTGTTGTGAGACTTGAATGAGACAAGCCACAGAAGCTGCTTAAAATGGTCTCTGTCATGTTATAAGCCCTTAATAAAATTAATTTGAGCTCTTCATTCTCATTATCCTTCTTGCCTCCTTTGTAGTCCTACTGTTAACCAGTTCCCTCCTTCCAAGCTTCTTTCCATCCCTTCCTTTTCCCTTCTTTCCCTTCCTCCCTTTTCCACAGGCATTTGCGTGTCTCTTCACCCTCTGCCAGGACACTGGGGCTACAGCAGTGAGCCAGACAGCCTATGCTTGTTCTCAGGGGCTTAAATTCCAGTTTTCCTTTAAGTGCCCTATTATGTGCGTCTCTTGGTGGACATTCCTCTTCCTCCCTCCACCTCTTGCTCTCTTAAATTATCCTTAAATTTTGTTTCTTATTCTATTTTCCTGAAGATAAAGGCATCCATGCTATTCCAAACCTGTCTCTGTCTTCATTTTACACTTAGGTCCACAGTTCCACCTACATATTGGTTGTCTCCACCTATTACAGAGAGACTTTAATCCTAAGATTTACAACACGGGGTGAATTATCTGTGCAGCTCACCTCCTTCCCCCGATTCTGGTTTTACTGTGCGGTCAATGGCACTCCTACTCATCCAGACACTTCGGTCAGAATCCTCTGCCTTCATCTACTCCCCCTACGTTCAATCACATCACAGCTCTATTTGCTTCTCAGGTGTGGTCTCTCTTCTCTGCTCCCACTTTCTTCATTTAGGTCTTCCTTATTTTCCTCTTTGTAGAAGACCAGCCTTCTCAATTATCTCCACTTTCTGTCTTCTGTTCCACCCATTTATGCTTATGCATTCTTTAAGACCAAAACCTGATCATTAATTCAATCATGCATTCATTCACTCATTTACTTACTCTCTCATTTACTTACTTAACAGTGAATGAAAACACACCAATCATTTTATTTCCCTCTAAATTCCTTCCAAGGTGCGTTGGTTCCTTTGCGTTATCCTTGTTCTTCTGTACATTCTGCTATCCTCCCTGGCCCCTCCCCCCCACACACTGCTTGTTCCCTTGAAAAACCAATACATAGTCTGCATAACTCAGCTCAAATTTATCCTCATTCATTTATTCATTTAATTCTGTCCAACATGGGGGATAGAGCAATAAATATGAGTGATAAATCCCTACTCTCACAGAATTTACATGAGGGAAACAGACAATGAATAATTGAACAAGATGATCACAGATTGTGATAAGTGCTGAGAAAAAAGAAGACAAAGTAAAAACCATAGAAAGGAGAGAGAAAGAATTGAGTTTGTGTGTGTTTCGGGGGTGCAATTGTTTAAAATTAAATATAGTTATCTTGCAATGTTGTATTAGTTTTAACTGCACAGCAAAGTGACTCAGCTATATATTTATATGTATATATATGTATTTATATATATATGTCATGTGTGACATATGTATATCATTATATATATGACCAACCTAGATAGCATATTAAAAAGCAGAGGCATTACTTTGCCGACAAAGGTCCACCTAGTCAAAGCTATTGTTTTTCCATTAGTCATGTATGGATGTGAGAGTTGGACAGTGAAGAACTGACGCTTTTGAACTGTGGTATTAGAGAAGACTCTTGAGAGTCCTTTGCATTGCAAGATCAAACCAGCCAATCCTAAAGGAAATCAGTCCTGAATATTCATTGGAAGGACTGATGCGAAGCTGAACTCCAATACTTTGGCCACCTGATGAGAAGAACTGACTCATTTGGAAAGACCCTGATGCTGGGAAAGATTGAAGGCAGGAGGAGAAGGGGACGACAGAGGATGAGATGGTTGGATGGCATCAACCATTCGATGGACATGAGTTTGAGCAAGCTCTGGGAGTTGGTGATGGACCAGGGAAGCCTGGCATG